>OX578274.1:21723735-22973735 GCA_951217065.1 Baccha elongata | reverse complement strand
GTTCCATTATTAACGGCATACCTTCCTCTTTATAATGAAATAAACATCCGATCATTTATCTTAAAAAAAGCCATTTTTCTTTGAATATCAAAATAACACCTCTTATTGGAAAACCCTTTATCATCAATAGTTGCTTCAGGTTCAACTTCTTCAACATTTTCTTGAATTTCTGTTTCAGAATCATTTACTTCACCGCCATCTGATTTATATAAATCAGAATGATTAGTTTTTGGATTGTGTGAATTACCTGATTCCAAGAAAATGACATCTCTACTTGTAACTGCTTGTCCAGTACTTGGATCATACATCCGATAACCCTTTGTGCCTTCAGAGTATCCCACAAAAATTAATTTTTCGGGATTTCGAGTCAAACTTTTTTCGTCTTTGTTTTGGGCTATGCACCATTGCAGTCGATCCAAAAATTCTCAAGTGGCTAAGGTTTGATTTTGATCCTTTCCATATTTCGATAGGAGTTTTGTTTTGAAGAACCCGAGTGACAGAATTATTTTTTAAATAGGTTGCAGCCGACATTGCTTCAGCCCAAAACTTTTTAGGAAGGTTTGCATCTTCTAGCATACACCTCGCACGCTCAACCACTGTACGAATAGTTCTCTCAGCTAGTCCATTTTTTTCTAGGGTATACGGTGTTGAAGTTTGCTTTTCGATTCCACATAACTTAAATAGCTTCTTAAATTGTTGATTGCAGAATACTGTGTATTGGTTATGTTTTAAAGCTTCAAAATGGTGCGATTTCTTGGGCAAGTAAACGACAACCAACAGTGGCACTTTCAACTGCTGAATCGGAATATATGGCACTCTCAGCTGCAACACAAAAAGCTATATGGATTCGACAAATGATATGTGAACTTTAGGAAAAACAAAACAAAACTGTAATATTTTGCGATAATGAAAGTGCAATGAAAATAGCAAGAACTGAAATGTGTAGTCAAAGGACGAAACATATTGACATTCGTCACCGTTTTATTCGTCAAAATAAAATTATAGCACTTAAAAAAGTTTATTGGTTAATTTATTCTGAGCTTTGAATTTTTATCTGCAGTGATACCTTCATCATCATCGGCTCGACAACCGGGGTCCGGTCCTGGCCTCCTTCAACAAGTCTCTCCACCTATCCCGGTCTCGAGCCGACGCCATCCAGTTGCGCACCCCAAGGCTCCGGGCGTCCTGGTCTACGCCATCTCTCCAGCGCAAGCATGGTCTACCACGCTGTCGTCTGCCATAGAATGTACCACAAAGCAGTGATACCTTATCAAAAAAAAATGTCTAACGAAAGAAGTTCAAATTTTCTATCAGCGATTCAGCATTCTCCAATAAGAGGTGTTATTTTGAATAGCCTGCTATATCGGTAGCTGTCACTTTTGAAGCTGTCATTTTTTGACATTTGACAAGTAGAAACTACGCCATTAATAAAAATGGAACGATACACGCTTCAACAACGCATTGAAATTATTAAAATTCACTGTAAAAATGGTGAAAATTTGGCAGAGACGGTTCGTAAAACTAAAACATTTTTGGGTCGTCGTGAAGCACCTTGTCGGACCGCAATACAGAAATTGGTGGACAAATTCGAGCTGTTGGGACAAGTTAGTGATGTGAAGAATAAAACCCGTCGCTCAAGAACAAGTGAGAATATTGCTGTTGTAGCCCAAAGTGTTGAAGAAAACACAGGTTTGTCCATTCCTCGTCGTGAGAATTCCACTGAGAAGACGGTTGCAGACAATCTCACGAAACCAGTAAATCATTTGAAACAAGATTTTTGCACAAAGAACATGGGTATGGTTATATAGTTGTTTGAATTATATAGTTAATTGCTTATGAATGTTAATTGTATTTATTATTTGCAACAAATTTAATTGTGCTAATTAGTGTATTGATTAAGTGGGGATGTTGTAAATCTAAGTAGCTTTAATCAATACTTCATTTATTATTTCTAAAATATTTTAGTTTATTATTCACTTCAATTAAAGCTTCTGATGAATCAATACCGCTCTGCTGATATTTATTTTTATTTAAATATTGTTTTCAAGAAGGAATTATTCTGGAACAATTTCTACAAAAACAACTAAATTTTGAATTTTATTGGCAATTAACGCGAAAAAAATCACGAATCCAAATTAAAATTTTCAATTTCGCACAAAAAATTATATTTCAATCGTTCTTGTATTTTATCACAATTTTTCTCTCATCCACACTATTGAAAAAATTGACAGCGAAACTTTTGCTTCGAAAAAAAGTAAGGGTTCAGGACCTTATATGAATGTAGAATATATTAAAAAATCGCCATTTCCACACAATATTATTTTGCGCCGCCTTACTAATCGGACTCGAGCTCTAGTCTTTCAGTTCTTCTGGCATCCCTTAAGCCATGGAAAAACTGTCTGGCAATAGGTACATTGAATATATGATACCACCAAACCAACTACTCCTACACAAAAATTCAGCTGTGCACTGATCAGTTGATTGCCTCACTTTTTGCAGCAACTTTAGCCACGCCCAAACGCCTCGACTGACAGCTACCAGATCTTGTTTTTATTGATCCTTAGCTCAAGTTTAACAAGACTATTTACAATTTTTTTTGTGAACTAATGAGTTACCAAAAACGTTCACCGCTCCCCGACTATTAAGGAAAGCTTACTTCTAAATAGACCGGAGAAACAAAATTGGGCCGTTAAAGAACAAAACGGAAAATTAATTGCAAAAACGAAACCGAAAGCTCCTCTTCCTGTCGAATGTCGAAAGCCATCCCAATATTTCAAAACAAGGCCAACATTTCAAAGCCGTCGTCTAATAGCTATTTAGATCGTGAACTTAAAATAGAAAGGACCATTGGCAATTTTGGTTTTGGCCCATTTTTAACATTGCTCAATAAAAACCATGGGCATTTTGGGTTAATTTTCAACATTGCTCAACAGTAATAAAACTTATGTCATATGAAAGCGTATAAAGAGTACCTAAAGCATTTTAAATACTTTTTTTTTACAAAATGCACCAAAACACCACTTTTGCGCTCTATTTAGATTTAGCTGACATATAATGAAATACAGTGCTCTCCATATGCTTTTATAAGTTTCATTACTGTTGAGTGAGCAATGTTGAAAACGAGCCCCAAACAGAAGTTGTTAGAAAACGAGCTGTATCACACAATTAAAATCTGCTTAGTCACACCAACTCCAAAATGGAGACCGTCTTAAATTTACGAAACAATATTTGAAGACTAAGAAGAACAAAGCTTCATGAGCCGATGGTCTGTGTAAAATTAATGGTTAAGTATTAAAATTTTAAACTTCCTCCTTTGCAATTAAGAAGAAATATCATATGTCGATTTTTTATAGATTGTTTTTAGATGGTTTTAGATCGGTTTAATCCTCACACTACTTGATTGTGTCTTTTAAAGATTTCCACCGGTAGAGAGAAAAAATAGCGACTAAGAATTCGATGAAAATGTGGTGGATAACCATATTAATTTTCTTGTTCTTCTCCAGGATCTATCTCAATTTAAAGATTCGCTCGATGTTAACCTTTTCTGGCTTGGAGCCACACTGGTACAGTCTAACACTCCATTCAGATCAACTGGATGCGGATTGAAGCCTCTTTAGTTGTCACAGCAATAACGGCAGAAATAATCCCACCGAGACGTTTGATGTCAATAACGGATTCAGGAAATGAGAGAAATTGTGGTCATGCGACCACAATTTTTCAACACGATTTTCGAAGGCATCGTTCAATAACACACGAGCTTTCAATGCTTTCCAGAATTATCAACGAGGCATTATATGTAAAAAATTTATAAATTTTAATACCCAATTGGATTTGGGGTGGGTGCATCCCAAATCCAATATTAGACTCAGACAGATGGGCATTGGGCAGCATGCCCCCCCCATACCAACCTCACTGTTTATGCAAGCTTAAAATAAGTTGTTCTTGTTGATTGATAACGATATATAGCAAAATTGGCTTTATGTCGTAATAATGCCATATAAAGGCCAAGTTGGCATTATTTCATTTCGAGCTAATGAAACCTCACTTCATTTTAGATGGTGCGGAGATCTGGACATTGCCAAGGTTGAATCAAGAAGTGCTTTCAGTGAAAAATAATTTTATCAATTTTCGGTCAAGTCAAGAAGGTATGTGCGACGAAGAATGACGTGATTTTCGGGTTGTACCATTAAAAAAAGATTTTTCTGTGCATTATCCAGTCTTGTGTATTTTTATTTCAATTTCAAAAATAAACAAAAAAATTTATTAAAAAAGTGAGATTAATTATGTGACGCAGAGTGTATTTGTGCAAAAATATTCATAAATTTTTGTTGCATACTTTACTCTGATTACATTTGTTTATCTGGTATAAATGTCATCAACCATAGAGCTTCTCTCCTTGGGAGTTGGGATATACAATTTTGATATTCAAACTAAGATATTCGTACGCTCGACTGAGCTCATAACCAGCATCATCGTCATATAGTCGACAATATTGTCATTCTCATGCACAAACCAGTATGTTGACACAAACTCATGATTAAATGCTTCATCAGTATACAAAAACCGACAAAACGTTAGCAGTGACAGTGGCATCAGCTACTGGTATATAGCCAGCCAGCACCAGAATCATCCTTATAACATCAACATCATTGTCCTGTCTCGGTTATAGGTGATCAATGACATCATGCAATATCCTCTCCCGTCTGTCAATGGAATGCAATTCAAATTTTGGTTTCGTCATTTTTTGTTTTCCAAGGAGCAGGAATATTTTCCTCAACCCGTGTGTGTATCCCCATACCATTATATCCTTTCAATTTTATTGTGTTTTGTACAAAAGGTGACAGTTGATGTATGACGCAAGATAAAATCCCTCTTTTTGGTTGGGAGCTGGGAATACCTTTCATCCTGCAGAAAAGTCTATGTACCGGTATTTCGTGCTATATGCAATCTTTTGACAGACATAACCCCATTTTCTGTTCCCGATCTCCTATGTACGGCGCTGTGAATGAACGAACGATTTGCTGTGATTGTAACGGGCGGAAAGCGACATGGAACCGCAACAAAATTGTCGAAAGCTGTCGAATATCCTGGCGAGCAGATGATTGGAAACTGAATCTCTTTTGGTGTAAGGATTCGGCATTTTCGATAAAAAAAATCGAAAAATTGAAATGATTTTTCCTGCTTGGAAATACTTTGCTTCGCATCATCGCATGTCGCCCAGAATCCTCGATTGCCTGAATCTAGGATTTCAATAGGATAAACAGCGCACAGTGACGAGGACGACGAAGACTTCTGTGTGCATCACCCTTCACTGAATGGTTGACAATTTATGACGTTTAATTTTTTTGTCAATATTTAATGCAAGTGGGTGATTTACGAAAAATAGTATGACAACAAATTGTCCCGAAAAAAAAACAGAAAAAACCAAAAATAAGAAGAAAAATCACGAAATCAGGGTGTCTAAGGAAAAACGGAAAGAAATATCCAACCGAATGGAATAAAAAGCAGAAATCCCATTAAATTGGATTTTTTTTTGTTCGGTTTTAATTGGTTGTCCATTCATTTACAGTATGAAGGAGTTTTTGAATAAAACTTTTACGAACAAACTTTCGAGTGCATCCTTCTTCCATCTTCTGTGTACCGCAAGAACTCGAGAGCTCTTAAATGTGGTATTGAATTTTTAAGACCGCATTGTGGTTTTTTTTTCAGTTTGAATTGGAAAGAAGAGGGTACCTACCTAACCTATACTGTCCGTCCTTAACAGTTGTAATTTTTTTTTTTTTTTTTATATAATATTCACTTATTTGTTTGTGTCATTGGATTGCATACTTATACGGGTTAAGGATAACTCAATATAGGTACGAGGTTTTTTTTATATAATCAATATCATAATGTCATTCACAAAGGAACAGTTATCCTCTCGAGGCACTCGCATTTGTTGTTAAAAGATTGATATCTTTTTGAGAAAAGAGGTTTTCAAAATTCACGCTTTAATGAACCGTTAAATTAACCGGATTCGCCTTTGATTGGGTGGCGTTTTGTGTATAAGGAAATCAATTAATTTTAATAGAGATAACTTTTTTTCTTTTTTGAGTATTTTCGAAATGAAAGTAAATATAAAATGAAAGGGCAGGAAGTTAAGCTGGAGGGTTGCTTCTTATTGCGTAAAGGGAAATAATGTTTCAAGGAGATCATTAGTTTTATGTTGTAATAGTATAAATGTGGTAACATCCCAAAAGAGAGGTTAGAATTGAAGCAGAAAAGTGGCTATAGTAAAGTTTTATGGTGTGAACGATTTCTTTAAGTTTGTTATATTGGAAGTTTAATTCGCAAGCAAGTTGGAAAATCTTTTTTGTTTATTTTTTAAGAGCAATTATTAACTTGAGGGGATAAGTTTCAAAAGAAGATTTAATATAAGGGGAGTTTTTAGGATTAGTTAGTCTTAAAGATAATAAGCTGTAAATACATTACAAAAACAACTAAATTTTGAATTTTATTGGCAATTAACGCGAAAAAAATCACGAATCCAAATTAAAATTTTCAATTTCGCACAAAAAATTATATTTCAATCGTTCTTGTATTTTATCACAATTTTTCTCTCATCCACACTATTGAAAAAATTGACAGCGAAACTTTTGCTTCGAAAAAAAGTAAGGGTTCAGGACCTTATATGAATGTAGAATATATTAAAAAATCGCCATTTCCACACAATATTATTTTGCGCCGCCTTACTAATCGGACTCGAGCTCTAGTCTTTCAGTTCTTCTGGCATCCCTTAAGCCATGGAAAAACTGTCTGGCAATAGGTACATTGAATATATGATACCACCAAACCAACTACTCCTACACAAAAATTCAGCTGTGCACTGATCAGTTGATTGCCTCACTTTTTGCAGCAACTTTAGCCACGCCCAAACGCCTCGACTGACAGCTACCAGATCTTGTTTTTATTGATCCTTAGCTCAAGTTTAACAAGACTATTTACAATTTTTTTTGTGAACTAATGAGTTACCAAAAACGTTCACCGCTCCCCGACTATTAAGGAAAGCTTACTTCTAAATAGACCGGAGAAACAAAATTGGGCCGTTAAAGAACAAAACGGAAAATTAATTGCAAAAACGAAACCGAAAGCTCCTCTTCCTGTCGAATGTCGAAAGCCATCCCAATATTTCAAAACAAGGCCAACATTTCAAAGCCGTCGTCTAATAGCTATTTAGATCGTGAACTTAAAATAGAAAGGACCATTGGCAATTTTGGTTTTGGCCCATTTTTAACATTGCTCAATAAAAACCATGGGCATTTTGGGTTAATTTTCAACATTGCTCAACAGTAATAAAACTTATGTCATATGAAAGCGTATAAAGAGTACCTAAAGCATTTTAAATACTTTTTTTTTACAAAATGCACCAAAACACCACTTTTGCGCTCTATTTAGATTTAGCTGACATATAATGAAATACAGTGCTCTCCATATGCTTTTATAAGTTTCATTACTGTTGAGTGAGCAATGTTGAAAACGAGCCCCAAACAGAAGTTGTTAGAAAACGAGCTGTATCACACAATTAAAATCTGCTTAGTCACACCAACTCCAAAATGGAGACCGTCTTAAATTTACGAAACAATATTTGAAGACTAAGAAGAACAAAGCTTCATGAGCCGATGGTCTGTGTAAAATTAATGGTTAAGTATTAAAATTTTAAACTTCCTCCTTTGCAATTAAGAAGAAATATCATATGTCGATTTTTTATAGATTGTTTTTAGATGGTTTTAGATCGGTTTAATCCTCACACTACTTGATTGTGTCTTTTAAAGATTTCCACCGGTAGAGAGAAAAAATAGCGACTAAGAATTCGATGAAAATGTGGTGGATAACCATATTAATTTTCTTGTTCTTCTCCAGGATCTATCTCAATTTAAAGATTCGCTCGATGTTAACCTTTTCTGGCTTGGAGCCACACTGGTACAGTCTAACACTCCATTCAGATCAACTGGATGCGGATTGAAGCCTCTTTAGTTGTCACAGCAATAACGGCAGAAATAATCCCACCGAGACGTTTGATGTCAATAACGGATTCAGGAAATGAGAGAAATTGTGGTCATGCGACCACAATTTTTCAACACGATTTTCGAAGGCATCGTTCAATAACACACGAGCTTTCAATGCTTTCCAGAATTATCAACGAGGCATTATATGTAAAAAATTTATAAATTTTAATACCCAATTGGATTTGGGGTGGGTGCATCCCAAATCCAATATTAGACTCAGACAGATGGGCATTGGGCAGCATGCCCCCCCCATACCAACCTCACTGTTTATGCAAGCTTAAAATAAGTTGTTCTTGTTGATTGATAACGATATATAGCAAAATTGGCTTTATGTCGTAATAATGCCATATAAAGGCCAAGTTGGCATTATTTCATTTCGAGCTAATGAAACCTCACTTCATTTTAGATGGTGCGGAGATCTGGACATTGCCAAGGTTGAATCAAGAAGTGCTTTCAGTGAAAAATAATTTTATCAATTTTCGGTCAAGTCAAGAAGGTATGTGCGACGAAGAATGACGTGATTTTCGGGTTGTACCATTAAAAAAAGATTTTTCTGTGCATTATCCAGTCTTGTGTATTTTTATTTCAATTTCAAAAATAAACAAAAAAATTTATTAAAAAAGTGAGATTAATTATGTGACGCAGAGTGTATTTGTGCAAAAATATTCATAAATTTTTGTTGCATACTTTACTCTGATTACATTTGTTTATCTGGTATAAATGTCATCAACCATAGAGCTTCTCTCCTTGGGAGTTGGGATATACAATTTTGATATTCAAACTAAGATATTCGTACGCTCGACTGAGCTCATAACCAGCATCATCGTCATATAGTCGACAATATTGTCATTCTCATGCACAAACCAGTATGTTGACACAAACTCATGATTAAATGCTTCATCAGTATACAAAAACCGACAAAACGTTAGCAGTGACAGTGGCATCAGCTACTGGTATATAGCCAGCCAGCACCAGAATCATCCTTATAACATCAACATCATTGTCCTGTCTCGGTTATAGGTGATCAATGACATCATGCAATATCCTCTCCCGTCTGTCAATGGAATGCAATTCAAATTTTGGTTTCGTCATTTTTTGTTTTCCAAGGAGCAGGAATATTTTCCTCAACCCGTGTGTGTATCCCCATACCATTATATCCTTTCAATTTTATTGTGTTTTGTACAAAAGGTGACAGTTGATGTATGACGCAAGATAAAATCCCTCTTTTTGGTTGGGAGCTGGGAATACCTTTCATCCTGCAGAAAAGTCTATGTACCGGTATTTCGTGCTATATGCAATCTTTTGACAGACATAACCCCATTTTCTGTTCCCGATCTCCTATGTACGGCGCTGTGAATGAACGAACGATTTGCTGTGATTGTAACGGGCGGAAAGCGACATGGAACCGCAACAAAATTGTCGAAAGCTGTCGAATATCCTGGCGAGCAGATGATTGGAAACTGAATCTCTTTTGGTGTAAGGATTCGGCATTTTCGATAAAAAAAATCGAAAAATTGAAATGATTTTTCCTGCTTGGAAATACTTTGCTTCGCATCATCGCATGTCGCCCAGAATCCTCGATTGCCTGAATCTAGGATTTCAATAGGATAAACAGCGCACAGTGACGAGGACGACGAAGACTTCTGTGTGCATCACCCTTCACTGAATGGTTGACAATTTATGACGTTTAATTTTTTTGTCAATATTTAATGCAAGTGGGTGATTTACGAAAAATAGTATGACAACAAATTGTCCCGAAAAAAAAACAGAAAAAACCAAAAATAAGAAGAAAAATCACGAAATCAGGGTGTCTAAGGAAAAACGGAAAGAAATATCCAACCGAATGGAATAAAAAGCAGAAATCCCATTAAATTGGATTTTTTTTTGTTCGGTTTTAATTGGTTGTCCATTCATTTACAGTATGAAGGAGTTTTTGAATAAAACTTTTACGAACAAACTTTCGAGTGCATCCTTCTTCCATCTTCTGTGTACCGCAAGAACTCGAGAGCTCTTAAATGTGGTATTGAATTTTTAAGACCGCATTGTGGTTTTTTTTTCAGTTTGAATTGGAAAGAAGAGGGTACCTACCTAACCTATACTGTCCGTCCTTAACAGTTGTAATTTTTTTTTTTTTTTTTATATAATATTCACTTATTTGTTTGTGTCATTGGATTGCATACTTATACGGGTTAAGGATAACTCAATATAGGTACGAGGTTTTTTTTATATAATCAATATCATAATGTCATTCACAAAGGAACAGTTATCCTCTCGAGGCACTCGCATTTGTTGTTAAAAGATTGATATCTTTTTGAGAAAAGAGGTTTTCAAAATTCACGCTTTAATGAACCGTTAAATTAACCGGATTCGCCTTTGATTGGGTGGCGTTTTGTGTATAAGGAAATCAATTAATTTTAATAGAGATAACTTTTTTTCTTTTTTGAGTATTTTCGAAATGAAAGTAAATATAAAATGAAAGGGCAGGAAGTTAAGCTGGAGGGTTGCTTCTTATTGCGTAAAGGGAAATAATGTTTCAAGGAGATCATTAGTTTTATGTTGTAATAGTATAAATGTGGTAACATCCCAAAAGAGAGGTTAGAATTGAAGCAGAAAAGTGGCTATAGTAAAGTTTTATGGTGTGAACGATTTCTTTAAGTTTGTTATATTGGAAGTTTAATTCGCAAGCAAGTTGGAAAATCTTTTTTGTTTATTTTTTAAGAGCAATTATTAACTTGAGGGGATAAGTTTCAAAAGAAGATTTAATATAAGGGGAGTTTTTAGGATTAGTTAGTCTTAAAGATAATAAGCTGTAAATACATTTTAAGCAGGTTGCCTATCAATGTTCGATGGTTTGATAACATTGACGGCTTATCTGCGATATCTTCAGCTGCTACAAAACTGTTTTTTAAAGCATGCTTTTAAATTATAATGTGAAGAAAATCGTTCAACATCGTTCAACTTTTTTTGAGTTAACGAAGAAACCATTAATATGTATATAAGGGTTTTCCAATAAGAGGTGTTATTTTGAATAGCCCGCTATATCGGTAGTTGTCACTTTTGAAGCTTTCATTTTTTGACATTTGACAAGTAGAAACTACGCTATTAATAAAAATGGAACGATACACGCTTCAACAACGCATTGAAATTATTAAAATTCACTATAAAAATGGTGAAAATTTGGCAGAGACGGTTCGTAAAAGTAAAACATTTTTGGGTCGTCGTGAAGCACCTTGTCGGACCGCAATACAGAAATTGGTGGACAAAGTTAGTGATGTGAAGTATAAAACCCGTGCACGTCGCTCAAGAACAACTGAGAATATTGCTGTTGTAGCCCAAAGTGTTGAAGAAAACCCAGGTTTGTCCATTCCTCGTCGTTCTTTGGAATTAGGCATTCCACAAACGTCATTACACCGTATTTTGCATAAAGACTTGGGTCTTAAGGCTTATAAAGTTCAGTTAACACAAGAACTCAAGCCGGCTGATCATCAACAACGTCGTGTCTTTGCTGATTGGGTCCTTGAAATTCTTTGAATATCAAAATAACACATCTTATTGGAAAATTCTTATGTGCTCACAGAATGAAAGGAGAGAATATCAAAAGATTTGTCTGTGGCAGCAGATTGCGGCTCGCATGACACCAGGCGTACAACGTGTTGTTGAATTTTCTAAACGTGTACCTGGTTTTTGTGATTTCATTCAAGATGATCAATTGATTTTGATTAAGTTGGGATTCTTTGAAGTGTGGCTAACACATGCAGCACGTATGATCAATGATACTGCACTAACTTTTGATGATGGAGTTTATATGACGCAACAGCAAATGGAAATTCTTTATGATAACGAATTCATTATATCAATGGTGAATTTCGCCAACACTTTAAACGGCTATAATCTAAGCGACACCGAAATTGGTCTATTCTCTGTAATGGTCTTATTGGCTCCAGACCGAACAGGCATAACTGAACACAAAATGATTGCCCAGACCCGAGAATGCATCACAGACGCACTTCGTGTGCAAATAGTTCGCTCCAGATCCAATTCCCCACAGTTTATGCAACTTATGCCAGCTTTAGAGGCTATATTTTAGCATATATATATATATATTTTAGCGAATTGGGTTCTCTTATGGCGCAAGACATTTCTCACATTTAGACTGGCTACGAATCAATCCCCCCTCTGCATCGTAGAGATAACCGGCCACATAAGGAGGAGCACATAATAATAGGAAAAACGCCTTGAGGAATGCGGTTGAATTCTTAAAAAAATAAAAAATAAAATGTAACGACTTAATAAATGCATATAATTTTTAATTTTTTTTTTAAGTGTACTAACGAATTCTAAGTGCATACAAAATATTGAACTTAATCTAACAGAAACATGAAAATAACTAAAAAAAAAAAAAACTATATTGGCTGCGAATACTCCTTTGACTTTTTTTTTAATTCCTTCTATAAGTAAATAAGAATTTTATAAGTATTAAATTAGCGAATAGAACACATCACAACATAAATAAGAACTCGTAAAAAATGCAATATTTTCCACTTTATTGGACTGTTGTCTCTATCTCGTTTCAAATTTTAAAACTTTGTAATTCTCAAATAAAATAAAACAAAAATTGTATTGACACAAAGTAAAATATGTAGCCGATTCTTTAATAAATAAAAAAAAATCTGCCTACCTATTTTTAAATCGTCTTTTTGTGTAAATTGCCTTCAAGCTTGCAGTCTATGACTGTTATACGAAGCATATAACTAAAGACGATTACTGAACATGCCAAATTGATTATCACGCCTATTTATGACACTATATCTCCCATTCAAATTTTGTTGGTCTCGAATAAATGATACGATGTTTCCAAATATGTACATATATTATTGCTGGAGACTTTTCTTTTGATGTCTTGAGCGAATGTTCAACAGTAATATTTTTTTGAATTGGCGGGGGGGTCAAGATTCAATTTCAGTTGTATTCGTCTAAATAGCTGTTCTATTTTTAATGATGGGTCACACTATATCAAATGCAGATGAAGTCTCTAACTGAACTTGCTTGGTGTTAAGGTTTAATCTGCATGCGATATAGTTCCTGCTGCATTGCACGGCGTGAACCTACCCGTTTCTACAAATCAAAGTTGTTTTCAGCAATAACACTGATTTTGTTTGTTCTCCACGGAACACGGATGCTGTCAACTTAAGCTTCAGTATTAATCATATTTGAATAAGGTCTGGAATATTCTTGAACGCTAACTGTGCTACGCTTGAATAATAGCTAGATAACAATTTATTTCTATCTACAGATGGCAGTTTCTGTAAAGTGTCGTCAGCGTGAACGCTACAGAATCCCGAAACAAAATCCCGAATGAAAAAATTCAAAAATCCCGAATTATAAAAATTTCGAATGAGAAAAATCGGGATTTTCTCTTTTTTTGCTTGCGCTTGCAGGTACTATAAGGCAAGTTATGCATTTGTAAAAAAAAGTTTTGAGATACCTAACAATCAAACTTGACGCATTACGATGATAGAGAGGACGAAAAAAGTATGTCCGACAATTATGTCTGGATGTAAATCGACACCTGCAGACTTAACGTTTCGGTTGGGCCCATTTTCTTCAAACTTTACAACAAACTACTTCTAGAGAAAAATCCCCGGACGTTTTTTTAATTTATAATTTTTAATTTATTCCATTTTTATCGAAAAAAATACTATCAATTTCGATAAAATTTTATAGAAGGGAGTAATTTTTTCTCAATAGTGATATCTTTCATACGATTTTTTTTTCAGAATCAGCTTATAAACGGTACCTGACATAGAACCGTTTTTGAAGAAATTTTATATTCTTAGATTAAGCAGTAAATCTGAATAATACTGCAAGCAAAAAAATTAAAAAAAGTAGTTTTTGGGTATTTTTTTTTTCCAAAAACCGATAATTCTATTTTTTTTTTTGAAAAAAATACATTTAATTTTGAAAACATATTAATAGATGTGGAGTTCATGTAATTTTTTATAAAATTTTTTAGACGAATATTTATTTAAGTTATTGTACTGTCGCTGTCTCACTCTTTGGACCCTCAACGAACCGGGAGACAGTTTGATCTTCTGCAACAATTTAACTCCTAAGTAAGTTTTTTTTAATTTATGAAGTACACTTTTAATGGCAAAATGTAGGAGAAATGTGTATTAATAAACAAGAAAAAATCATTTTGAAAGCTCAAGGGAGTTCGGAGATATCACTGTTTAAAAAAAAGTGTCTCACTGTTCCGACCTCTCCACTATGTATTAAAAAATGTTTTCTTTACGTTCTTTTATAAATCAAATACAGATTTTTTTAATAAAAAAATAATAACTTATACACATATAGGTATCAAGCAAATGAAGAATGTTGAAAAGCTACTTAGAACATCGAAATCTTCGAAAATCTCCCTAAAAACCATTACCGATTTAACCCAAAACTATTTTACTTATCTTACAGCACAACAACATTACAAGAATGAATAAAATTTAAGTGTATTAACGGAAAGAATTTCAGTCCCCATTCCAATGCCTCTTAATGTTGTTTCCAGAACTCTGACTCACCACTTAATGTGACTTCAATTAAAAAACTTTTCACATTGTTTTCGATCATGAATCACATTGAAAAATTGTTCGACTCATTTCCTTTTGATTACGGATTAATTTTACTGCCTGTGTTCTCTCTATTAAGTGACTTTCCCAAAACTTCTCTGTCCTAATTTAAATCATGCATTCCCTTTTTACTCTTTGCAAAATCTTGTGAACTAAACTTTTATTGGTCCGCATCACAGAGACAGAATCTAGTAACCAAATTGAAGTGAACGTAAACTCCCCCTCCTAAAGCGGAGTTAAAGGTATTGATTCCTAAAAGGAAATCTATATACTTTGAGCAAAGAACCAATTGATTGGTACATCCTGACCTAATAACTGCTTCATCTTCATCATTTTTTTGTGTGGGTTTGCCAAAAGCATATTATATATGTTCAACCTCTGCCTCGTACTCTCGGTATTCTTCAAACAGAAAACACAGTTTTGTTACACTTCATCAACTTAATGGAATTTCGTATATGAATCCCATTGAATCCTGAAAGGACTATGGTCCTTCATTCATCCTTTTGGCCTGATATCGAGGTACCCCTAAGGATAGTCATTTTCGTCGGTCATGGACATTCGAAAAAAAACTTTTCAATTTCGCCCCGGCCCCCGACCAACAATCCCTACAGACGCGATGTACCCTTTCATCTGGAAATTGATCTGCATTCGATGCGATGGCGATGCATTGAGGCAAATGGGTTCTTCCACTTCCATTATCATTGCAGGCCTTTCCAGCAGTCTCAATGGCTATGGCTGCGACTGTCCGCATCAGTGAAGCTGGTAGCACATAATAATTCCCAAGATATGACTATAAAGGATAATGCGAAAACTTTTGCTAAAGTGTGACATTTTTGGCTTTATTTTGATTCTGCCAGAAATTGCTTTCCATTCTTTATCGACAGCAGGATCATAGTAAATTTTATATGAAACAAAAAAAAAAACGCAGAAAAAAGAAAAGAAAGTAATTTTCCTTTTTTGCATATTTTGACATTTTTTGACTCCTTCTTTCTTCCTTTACCTCATCACATTAGATATGCAACAGGCGGAAAGTTTTAATGCTCGTGCGCTCAAAGGTTCCAGAAGTTGTGTTTTATGGTGAAAAGATTGAAGAAAGAGGAGAATGTGGGGGAGATAGTGTCATTATGGATGGTATGCTGGGTGCATCATGATGAAGCAATGATGATATGGGGTGAACGCATATTATATTTGATAGCGCGGCAGCGTTTGGCTTGAAATTTTATTCTTTTATAACACGTAATCATCATCATAAAGACAAAATCGCACAAATTCTTCCTTTGGCAAGTTTGATGGAAGTTTTTAGTTGAAAATTCTACAAAAGGCCATTAAACTTTTTCTGCTATATATGGTCCTGTGTTATGGCATGCGTAATGAGAAAAGACAATTTTTTTCCTGATGACTTCCTTGCATCGAAAATTTCGATGCAGGTTTAAAGATTTTTTATACTTGTTTTTGAGAATCGGTTATTCAACTTGCTTAATCATATAGTTTGAAAGTTTTTTTTCTGATCAAGTCTGTGAACTTAAGCCAATCTAACCTGGTTAAGTAAAGTTGCATCTGGAAAATATGCATACCTTGGATTTTTTGTTTTCAAAAAAAAAATTAATTTATCTTAAAGTGTTAAACCAACAAAAATGAAAATTGTAGGTAAGAAGAAAGAACATCATATTTTCTATCGAAAGGTTTTTATATTTTTTTTTTGTAATGATAAGATCTTATTTATTTATTTATTTATTTATTTATTTCGAATAAGGAACTCAATCTTAAGATATACATCTTTTAAATTGATTAAGCCTAAGAGAAGGACTTTTAATTGATTTACAAAAAGAAAAGATATACAAAAAAGAAGATAAATTTACAATATTCATAAGATAATATTCATATTATTAATATTAATTAAAAAATTAAAAATTAATACTAGCAATAAATTTAAAAATGTACACTAGCACCAAATCTAGCAAAAGACAAGTTAATCCTACTACTATATAAAACAGTAGTTTTGTTAGTTTATTTGTTATATTGTTACTGTGGTAAAACACATATAACAACAAACTATTCTTTTCTAAAATTTATTGTAAAAATTACTTTTAACTGTTCGTCAGGTTTTAGGATATTAAAAATAACAAAATACACTTTAAAACTGGGTTAATTTTTAAAAAAAACTTTTGCCCGGCGAACAATTAAAGTAATTTTTCTTACCATTTCGACGTTTCACGTTTCCAATTTTTTCTAACAACTGTCATCAGTGAATATTAAAGAGAGCTCACAAAATATTACACAGGCATTTCGCCCAACTGTCATACCTACCATTGTTAAACTTATTGAGGATTGGTAAAGTTGATATGCGCAGCGAGTAGTCAAAATTAGTAATACGTTATCGTTGGTCTTTAGTACAAACTTGACTACTACTGCGCTACACGTATATGATGAAGTGAAAAAGCACTACTACGTAGTCACCATAAGTATCGAATTGAGGAGATGCGAAATTCGGCCATAAATTCTTAATATTTTCTGTTTTTAAGCGATAAGTACAAACTTGACTACTGCTGCGCTACACGTATATGATAAAGTTGAAATGCGCAACAAGTAGTCAAAATAAGAACTAAGTTATCTTTGCTCTTTATTACAAACCTGATTACTGCAGCGCCAAAACATGAATTTGACGTTTGAAAAAAAAAAACATTCTTCTTCAATAAATGACCGAGATGACAAAATGACCGACAGCAAGTGTTGGTAGTGATTGTTTAAACAAAATGTATATTCCTATACGTGTAAATTTACGTGATGATATATTGAATTCAACCGTTCAACGGGAATGGGCGTTTGAAAAAGATGATTTTTCCGATTTCGATATAAAATGGAAACAATAGATAATTGCACAATGATAAAACAAATAATTCAGTTCCAGACGATTTCCTTTCAGCTAAAGGACTGCCAGGCGCCCCCAAAAAAATGAAAACAAATCAGAAAAATTACATTTTTCAAACGCCCAGACGGTTGAATTAGATATAACATCACGTACATCTACACGTACAAGTATATAAATTTTGATAATACCATCCCTGCCAAAATTTGCTGTCAACTCTTAAAGATGTTTTTATTTTATTATTTTTAAAGCAGATTTGGGGTCAGCTTCGTCTGACGCATTGAAAGTTCCTGTTACCCAAAAACCACAAGAACAACAGAGACGTCAACAACAATAACGAAGCGAACAACAAAAAATGGTCCAAAAACAATAAAAACAAGCAGAAGTAGCAGAAATGTCAGAAAAAGAAAAATGGAAATTTCGAACTGCTCTTCGTTAAATTTCGATGATGACTTCCCTGAAGAGAAAGATGAGAAGTTTGACAATGATTCTACTTCCCTTGAAATTTTGAATTTAGATAAAATATAATATAAAATATAAATAAATAAATAAAAAAAAAATGTGTCCAAATGTATTTTTGTTTTTTTTTAAAACAAGGATTAGGAATATAGACATCGTTCTAGGCTGAGTGCACCGAGTGCCCGGGCAACGCCGGGTACTTTCTGCTAGTACTAAATAAAATACAAACTTATTCGGTAGACAAATATGTTAGCAAGTCACGCTTTAAACACGTTAAGTTATTTGCTCTTAACTGACGAGGTAGAGAGTTCCAAAGGCGAGCAGCGTTAATCAAAAACTGGCGCTCAGAAACAAGGCAAGTGTGTGAAGGGATTACAATTTGATTTGTACGAGTTGATGAGGAGAACTGGATTTGGTTATATACAAATGAAGGTACTTGGGTCGAAATAATCTTGAAATACAACACCCAGTGTTTTATATTCAAGGTAGTTTTCGAAACTAACACCGAATAAACTCTTTGATGGTCCAGATATGTGGACGCTTGAGCCCATATACATATCGGATAACCTTCTTACGGAACAAGAGTCTAAACATTAAAAATTTCACAACCGAATGTTAAGATAGGAACAACGAGCGTTTTAGCCAACATTTTTCTAGTTTCTATGGGTGTGAAACTTTTAGTGAGAGATAACGTTCTCAGTGCTCCATATGCTTTTCCAACTGTTTTATTCACATGGGTTTTCCAAGTCAATGTCCTGTTGAAGCATATTCCCAAATTTTTAGCTGTGTCAACATACTCTACTGGTGCTCCGTTCAACTGTACCACTGGGAAGTAAGATAAATCAAGTGTTTTTCTTGATATTACAAGACATTTTGTTTTGTTTGGATTGAGAACAAGACCACAGCGATTTGACCACTCCAATATATTTTTTAAGTCAAAATTTAATTTATTTACACAGTCTGTTTGTTATCTATGAGCAGATTACATCTTAGCTCCGTAATTGGTGTCATAACCGGACACTGCCTCATAGGAAGACACGCCATAAGACTTGGCGTATTCTCTAATGATTTTTGCAGAAGCTGCATGGACGAGGAGTAGGAGACTATCTTCTCTGCTCATGCCCAGCTCTCTCCCAAAGACGTAAATTACACCTGGGTAATTTCTTTTTCGACGATCCAAGCGATATGTCGAACGTTGATATTCTATCTTTCCATCGCTTCATAAGAAGCTCCAACTGGTTTAATTAAAGAAATACTCCCTCGCTCATTTCGTGGTATCACAACGGTCTGTGGTCTAAGTGTGTCAGTAGTTTTCCTGACAGCCACATAAACCTAACCTAACCTAACCTACACAGTCTTCAATCATCCCCAGTCAGAACTATTTAAAAGTTGGACATCATCAGCAAACATGCGTATATCACAATATTTTATGGCAAGTGGAGCATCATTTACGTAAAGCGAGAAAAGAAGTGGGCCCAGAATAGATCCTTGCGGAACTCCACGGTATAAAGGAAGACAATCTGAAGATTGGTTACCACTTACCACAGCTTGGCTTCGTCCTGATAAGTAAGAAAATATTAGCTTAACAGCTTCAGGGGAGAAATAAAATACAGTGGATAGTTTATGGCACATAATAATGATGATCAATAGTGTCAAATGCTTTAGAATAATCAAGAAGAACCAAAAATGTGACTTTATCACCATCCAATGCTCTTCTTGTTTGTTCGATAACCTCTAAAAGCGCAGTAGTGTAACTATGTTGCACTCTAAAGCCGGACTGTTTGGTGCTAAGCAGATTATTGTAGGTGGATGAACTGGCAAATCTGCTTATGCATGGGAATGGGAGAATTGATATAGGACGAAATTCTTGAGTGCTGCGTGGAATAATTTTTGATGTTTTCCATTGTGAGGGAAAAATACTTTTCGTCAGAATAGTATTAAAACTATGACTCACGTAGGGTAATATAAGAGGAAGAAGCGATTTTAAAAATATAGGGTGCAGATTGTCGAGACCTGTGGCATTAGACTTAATTGAAATAAAACTTTCAACGATGGGTAAATCTTAAAAAATCGAAAGTGGATTGCACGTCAGATGATGGATAATAATTAAGAGAGGATGAAAAAGGTATAATCACCGTTGTTGGGTTTGGGACAGAAGATATAAACGTTTGATTCAATTCATGTCAATATCCGAGTGCTGACTCTTACCAATGCCAATCTCGCGAAGATTTTTCCATAGCTTACGACCATTTAGAGAGAGATTGAGGTAACGGGTATATGATATCTGGTTTTGGCGGTGTTAATAAGCTTAACACACTCGTTACGCAACTGCCGGTATTTTCGACGATCTTCTGCTATTTTGAAACGTTTCCATTTATTATAGAAATAGTTCCTTCTATTCATACTTTGAAGGTATTGTTGAATACGGAAAATATTGAAATCGATATCTCCTGGTATAGGCTCCGTTTGCGCAAATCACTCAACATACCTATTAGTTGAAGAGATTTAATTATTTAATCGCAATAGATTAACACATTCTTTACGCTCGAAACTATAAATAAAATTTTCTGTTTGAATAAATTAAATTTTTAATTTTATGTGCACAAAAAGCATAAGCATTGTCAGTTGGGATTCTGTCAGTCGTGATTTCGGCAGTCGGGATTTTGTCAGTTGGAATTTTGGCAGTCGGGATTTCGTACCCAACCCAACAAAAGACTATTAAGAGATGATCATTAGTGGAATGAGAGAGAAGTGATAAGAGATAGCAGAATCGAATCGATTAAAATTTGAAAAAAAAAGTAATTTGAAGTAAGAGTAAGTTCGAGAGTCTTATATTTTATTGTTGTTCCACGCGCTCAACGTTTGCGTTTTCTTTTTCACGGACTATATCTTTTGAACGTTTGCACCAATTTCGACAACATTTTTTATTCTAAAAGTTATGCTGAACCTAATCACAATAAAATTTAAAAAAGTAATTTTTAATAAAAGATTAAGAGCTAAAGGCGAATCGTGTTGGATAAGTGCTTTTCAAAATATTTATTCCGTCTGATGACGCAAAACTATTCATGTGAAAGGCTTATATATCTTCCTTAAGCAAGTCACCATTAAAACCCCCGCCGCACACAATCATATCCATATGCCCCATTCGGCCGCATAAAAACGGTATTTCAAAATCATTGAATCAAAATTCAAACAAAAGCTTGAAATATTTCCTCTTAATATTCCAGCTACCTATTACTAATTAAAACGCGAACCCGAACTGCAATTACTTGCTAATTACATCCAATTGCACAATTTGTTAAAAAGTTTTACATCCAATGGATATGGATTGTTAACTTGTAATTCGCATTCACAGGTTTTTCCCATTCAATTATCCTTATTCAACTTTGTTGTGTATTACTCCGAAAGCAATTCTAACAAATATGTAAGTATAAAAACACATGTGTGTGTAATCCTTAAGCCATTCATAAAAAAAAAAACACACTCCAGGCTTCAAGTACAAATAAAACAACTCAGCATTCGAGAGTTGTTTGTACCAACTGTTGTGGTGGCCATTCTTTATAAATGTTGTTGAATGGGTATTCTACTCGAACTCAAATATTTGCTTAACCCGACCAGGCTAACAATTCACTTGGGCAGCGAGGTAGCTACTTCAGCATAGTCATGCAATACTTTCATCAAAACCAAAATCGAAATCGAAACATCAAACAAAATACTTTTGGCAAACAAAGTTTATATATGTATTTTATTACAAATCTATTGTTGTAAGGATATAACATAATACCAATCGATGAAACCAATATGGCGGTAGTGGTCACGGATGATGCGTGCTTAGGAGTAGATAAAGAAAACAAATATAAAAAGAAGGTTCTCTGGTTTCCAATAGGGCGCCACTTAAGTAAATAGTATGAAAAATTTAATAACTGTTTTACAATGATAAATCACAAATATTCTTAAAACTAGGTCAACTGTCTGCAATTAGACCAAATTTTGGAAAACAAAACATACCACGAATCCCTGAGCAACCATCACAGAGCAAACGTATATTTGCTTCGTAAAAAAAAAAAAATTAAAACGAGAATATGTTTTTCGCTAATTGCACTTATTTATTGTACAAACAGAGGATGGGAAAGGAACCAAAGGATTTACCATTAATATTTCGCACTCTCTCGCGACGAAACGTAGCGATGGCGTGATGCTCTGGTGATGATGAGAAACCTCTTTCATTGTAACTGACAAACACAATGCTTCGTTACCATAGTATTACCAGCTGCAACTAGAGCCAGGGGACTAACTATATACATACTACATACTCTTGTGCATCATACACTTCCATTCTCGGCACATAATTCAAGGTAATCCTTGATGCTTAAAATCCCATTTTGCCAGGTGCTTCTCTCTTCTGCTCCCTCTCCACCAAGTACTTCAAGCTCCAAGTGACAATTTTGAAAGCCAGGAAATAAAACTCTTCTCACTTAGTGCAAATTGTGTTTCTGATGCTTTTTCTGTTTCTGTTTATTTAATGTTTGCATCAGAGCCCCAGCTTTAACACAATGCGAGCCACGAAATATGTTTCAAAAGTGGTTCGTCCTGGAAGTGTATATGTAGATGGTTGCATGTGTGTATCTCATTTAACGAAATAATTAGGAGACATGTCTACGCACTTCAACTTCAACATAAATTTAATATAAAAATATTATCCTCATTTATTTTGCGAATGCAAGGACCTTTTTAACGTTCACTCAGCGTGAGTTAGATGTATATACATACATACTTGTCATCTAAGCCGTGCTTGCCATTAGAAGTGTTAGGATTTATGAACTTATATAGCAAGCTAATGAAAACGTGTGTGTCATATGATTTCGTTTAAGTGAATACCTTTCTATATGTTGCTACGCAGAGAAGTTACAACTTTGCTGTTTATTAAGTGATTTGGTTATTTCTTACAAGGACTTTTCTAATCCAGTCTTTGTTGGACCAATGTATTTTATATAAGAACTTCATGGTTGTGTCGACAATCAATTGCCTTTTCGTAAGTTATTTAAAATTGGCAGATTTAGATTGCAGAGGTCAAGAGCTAATAAGTAGCCTTTAACGACTTCCGAATCTTCCTGAAGAATTTTTCATTGTTTTTAAGTTTCTAAAGATTAATTAACTGCCTTCCTTGCATTTCTCAATTGGTAGATACTTGATTTTTAAAATTTTCTTTTTGGTTGCGAATATCGGTTCTCCTCGCTTCCATATCTAAAAAGCTCTGACATTATACTAACCAGTAACGCTACCATATATTCGCTTGAATGACTGAAGCGATTTGAAATAAATTTTATAACAAAATAACAAAGAAATGTTATCCAAATAAGTTTGAAAAAATAATTGTATGAATAATTGCTTACAAATAAAAGTATTTGTTTACTCTTTTCTCTCAGACTGACTTTAGTATACAACACACTGGCTCCACTGGGCATGAATGCTGCTCTAATTTTGAACACGCCATGAGAACAACCAATGGAGTTTGAAAAATTCATGCCCAATCAGGCGACATGTCGTAGAAATCCATTTTTTCGACAAGACATGAGCGCTGTTGAAAATTTGGACATGAATTTTGACGTTTCGTATATGTGAGCTGCTTTTTGCAGAATTTTTGTTGTATATGTGCAATTTCTTCAGGTGTTTGTCATTCTCTTTCATTTTGAATGTACTTCTGTATCTTTTGATATAAGAAACGGGGGAAAGGGACGCATGTTTTTTTACTCGTTGTTGAAGAATGAAATGAGACGACAAGACATAATTTGCCCACAGACCGAATGAGAATTGGATAGGGGATTAGATTGCTGTTGAGTTGTTGGGCATCGGCATGGCCAGTGGAGCCAGTGTGTAAGAACGGAAAATGTTATTAATTCAACCTTGTAGGACTTATATTTGTCTGCCCCACGTTGAGGTGCCAATATACTTCCAATATGTGTTCGGCGATGGTTCTAGGTTTCCTTTTCAATGGGCGCCTAAATAAGACAAGAGTATTTCAGTGGTGACGGTATGGAAATACAAACCGTCGACCAAAGCGAGCAAAACTAAAGAAAGTAACCCGGGGTTTGATAAACTCTCTACCGCGATCTATGCTGTCCTGGGACTGCAGTAGTTCGTTGAATAGGCAATCTATCAAATCTTTGTCTTATTTCGTAAATTAAAGATTTGCGTTTGTATTTTAAAAATAAAAATTCTTTATTGAATATCTTTATAAATTAGGTTTAACAATATTTTATAAGTACGAATAAATTGTATTTACTCCACACAAAATTATGCTGTCCGTGGGACTACAGTAATTTTCTAGGGGAGCAAGCAAAATTTAATAACGCGACAAGAGGAGTGCGGGAAGCGCAAATTACTTTGGTAATACTTTCAGTGGTGACGGTATGGAATACAACCTTCGACCAGAGCGAGCAAAACTAAAGTAACTTTGTCCAGCTTGTGCGCGCTCTTTTATACAAATTCTATAGAGCTTTTGTGTGGAGAAATGTATCTGGTGTCAGCTGTTTTTGTTTATATAAATAAAGCTTTTCAACAAAGCGTGGTGAATTCATTTCTTTTTATGCTTTTTGAGCGTTGCCAGATTTAATATTTAAATAATAGTTTTAATGTTTGCAAAAATAAATAAAATTATTGTTGTATGAAATTAATTAAAATAATGATTTCAATGTAAATGTATGTCATTTAGTATATTTATAGGCATTGCCAAATTAGTATTTTTAACATAATGAAATTTCATAGAAAATAAATATATAAAAATAGTTGATTGTTAAATATTGTTGTTACAACCTGTTATATTTCCTGGAAGCATTAGCTCCTGGTGCTTTAAATTTTGACTAATTGAGATTTTATAATAACGTGAAATGACGAACGCTGTTATTATATTAGCCTCCTATATTTTCTGGATTCATGGGCACTCGGTTGTTGGAATCTTTAATAGACATGACTGAATCCAAAATTCAATTTTCAGCAATGTTCAATGCTTCTTTCACGTACACACATATTTAATTCCTTTAATAACTATCACTTTTGATATTGTTATTGCTTTCGCTACCACCGTCATTATCACTATCACTATCGCTATCGCTATCGTTATCGATATCGCCATCACTATCGATATCGTTATTGCTATCGCTATCACTTTTGCAATCGCTATTGCTACTACTACGCTATCGCTAGAGCTTTTACTTTTGGTCATTGACGTATTAGATATGGACCGCCAGTAGCCAACTTCACGAGTGTTCCAACATAACTAGGGGCGCCATCAACTACCAATGGGGAATCTGCGTAGCAGTGCTATGTTCATTTTAATTAATTATTTAATTAAGATATGTTTTGGTGGAAATTTTTCTCAAACTACTTTTATTTCACAAAACAAATCCACTCCACATGTTATTATTGATATTTTATCGTTTTCATTTAATTATATGGCGAAATTAGTACACGTATTTAACACTACTAGATGATAGCGATTTTAGACCGCTTTTAGCTGGAACATCTTTTTTCTCCGTTTCTATGAAAACTTCAACCGACTGGTGGTCCATATCTAGTATCTACGTCAATGCTTTTGGTATTAGGGGGGTTCTTGTTTTAATTCATAAAAATTCCTAGGCTCATTGTTTTTACCCTTCCCCTAAATGTTTTGTATTATTTTGCGTTTGGGATAAAGTTCAAAATAAATATAGCAACCCAAATTTAATTTTGCTTATTTAAATTAAAACTGAAGTTTAATGTCTGTAAGTTCTCAAGTTAAAACTAAAAACTCTCAAACTGTGCGTAGTTTTAGGTAAGATTAATTCACAAACAGAATTTTTCAAAACACAGCAGTATATATATAACTTTTTCACACACTCAACACATAAACACCTTTAAAATGTTTACAGTCACCTATATATGCTTGCAGAATAGAAAAGATTAACAACATCTGACATTAAGCTGTACACACAATTCTAGCCGCAAATGAATAGAAATTCATGAATAATTAAGTGACGGGATAAAATGGTAATAGAATCGGCATGAGACTGCTAACAACACTCTGCTGAGTCTAAACAGGCCCAGCATTCGAAGCTATAAGAGGATACAATGGATGATTTTTTGGCAGCTCCCTCTGGTTGCGGGATTTTATTATTATCCCGTTGGTAAATTTAAATTAGACATAATGAATTTATCGGCTTTTCAATTATTAACATGAATGAGCCACCCGAACCCGAGCTGGTTGGCTGGGCTGGCCTGGCTGGATGGTTATATGTGTGGTGTTTGCAATTCTAATCGTTTGCGTTTGCTATTCCTGTTATAAGCTGTACCCAAAGCCGAAGTCGAAGCAGCTCTATAACGATGATGATGATGATGAGCATGATTCACATATACTACATTCATATTTGAGTGGAGGCAAGTGAAGGCCTTGGACTGGACCACAGTTGTCAATTCGGCTTTGGCCGTCGTTTTTCTAGGTTTCCTATATATACCTACTCATCATAGACTGGATAGTGGGATGGAGATTTGGGGGTATTTTGTTGGGCAATGATGACCGGCATCTGGCCAAGTACAATTTCCGCATTTGAGTATTTGTTTGTTCGTAATTGGAATTCGGATTGCATGCATGCAGATATGGGGGTCATAAAGAATTTATGTTGTTAACTGGGCAGGGTTGTGTTGTATTGTGCTGGGCTTTTGTTTGTTTAAAGTGTTTTCGGTTTTGCCAGGACATACATCCCAGATATAGTTAGGAATAGCATACAATGCTATTTCAATGGTATACACTGCTGCTGATGCAGTTTCTAAATTTTGGGGAAATATTTAGTGAAGAAGAAATCAGAGAGCGAGTTGAAAATGAATTGAATTTAATGAGGTTGGTGCGGTCGAGTGGTGGATATCAACAGAGATGAGGGGAATGGGGTGGCAAAATGTGCTCGGAATTGTTTATCTAGGCAACTGAAACATGAATTGTTATTTGCTATTGTAAACAATTTTGTTTTAAGTTCAGTTAGTTTTATTTGGTATCACATTATACATTCGCTTGTTTTGTATCTATACAAAACTCTATGTATCTCTATATACATATAGTCTTATATGAGTTGAATGAAATAGGGGGTAAACCATATGTGTCAGATAAAATCGTTATCTCGTTTGAAAATGACACTGTGCTCGTTAAAGTGCTTTTGTTTATTTTTTTTTGTTTTGTTTTGTAGCTATACTGCTGCTGTTGATGCTGATGCTGTTGTTGCTATATAGCTTGGGATTAAATACTAACCACAGTTCAAATGTCACTGAAATTTACCACGAAAAATTAATTGTCAGTTACGCGTGAGAGCAGCAATATGTGGTTAGATTTTGATTACACTTTAGATGGAAAAGTATTATTTGTGTACTTTTTATCGTATTTTCAATTTCAGATAGCGCATTTATATAGAATTTTAAATTAAGCTTTTTACAATATACCTACATAATCCATAGGTAGTTCGTATACAGATTAAATTTGTTTGTTAAATAATATTTGATTATTTAATGTATATTTATTTATGCATTTCCTTTTTAAATAGGCTTCGGTACCTATAGAACTGAAAAACGATTAACATGAAGATGGGATAGATAAGACAACCGACCGACACCTGGAATTAATTTCAGATTCTCAACAGTTGCATGAAACACATGTAAAAAGATTGCAAGGTGATACCGAGAGTAAGAGAAGCGATTGCCCAGCAACACCGTCTCCTGGTAACAGAACTTTCTATGAAGACAAAGAAAAGAAGTAAAAAAGAAGAAATCTGGACGAATCAAGTGTACAATCTGGACATATCAAAGTGCAAATCATTTATCTCAAACATGAAAAAAGTTCTGTGCCAAACCATCAACGGAATTTGAAATGAAGAAAACATGTGGCATTCTCTACAAGAGACTTGCCTTCGAAAAGCGAAATCACTGCTAGTGGTGAAGTTGAAGTGCCAAAGAAAAGAAGCCAAAGCAGTGATGACACAGAAGAACAAGCAAGCCTTGACATGGCTTACAGATGTTTTGAAAAAAAAAACCAAAAAGGAGTGTGACCAACTTAAAGCATATAGTAATAGTACGGAGAGCATGTATTAAAAGTTGGAAGTTGGAAACACCGGCAAACCATGCTTTTCAGGGACTGTGACATAAAAATAATAATAAATGCGCAAAAATATTGAAAATTGAAGCTCACAAATGAAGAAATATTCAGAATATTTGTTCACAAGTTTATACAAAAAATTCTCAAGGCCAACTTCTTCTGGATATCGACAACATTTTTCACAGGTGGCCACAGTATTGTGAAGGACTTTTGAATCTTGAATGAACAGTCTCACAGACTAAACTTTCCGAAAGCCTCACCAAAGTACGAAGAAGAAGTTCTCTACATCACACTCGAAGAAGTCAGGGAAAAAGCGATTGACCCAGACGGTGTACCGTTTGAATTCTGGAAAAAATGAGCTCAAAACTAAAGATGTCCAGTGGGGGTTTGTTTCGTGTACTGTAAATCAACCACGCAGATACAACACAGATTGTAAGAATCAGAATTCAGAGTCATCGCTTTCTTAGAATTTTAAGGGTATAGCTGGTCTGGATTAATCTTTTTTTTACGTTTTTCTTATACCTATACTGCACATGTTAAGAATGTGTTTACCATGTAAGGATTATTGATGCCTTCCCAATATCTTCATTCGAATCTCCGCTCCCAAACAAAAGCACGTTTTTGAAAATGTTGTAAATAATCTACCTATATAGTGGAAATCTAGCTAAAAATTATCTTTTTCGCTTGCTCGCACCAATTTGGGGAACAAACCGATTCCGTTCTGAACTTGTTCTACTCAGTAAAACCTTTGCATATATATTTCTATAGTACGTACATCGTACGTGGGAAATTTTCGAATTTCTCCATTGCTCGAAGCGCCATCTGGGCAAAGGTGGTAGAAACTGCTCTTGGGAGACTTTGGAGGAGTGGCTTGTTGTTGGAAGAGATTTTGAGGGATACAAACTGGGGAATATTATAACGAGAAGGCATATAGAAAATTTCAAAGAGTTGGAAGAAGATGAAAATTATAATTGTTGACTTTTTCTCTTTGAGCTTATTCGTTTTTATTTTGATAACGAATGTTCATAAGAAAAGGAAATTGGAAGCTATTTATTTATTATGTATGGCTGTATGCATGGTGGAAAATAAATGTTTGGAAAAGAATGTAGCTGCTGACGAAACAATGTGACGTCACAATTACATATTAAATTGAAAATGTTTGTGTTGTTGTTGTAAGCATACATTTTGCGATGCAAATTAAATTTTTGAAAAGTAAATAACTCAATAAAATTTACAAATTTTATAGAAATAAAGTTATAAATTGGTGATGCAAAACTTGCTTTATTTTAAGAAAATCATGGAAGAAAATCATGTATACGGCTATCAAAGTTGACATCTTTAAACTTGATTTGCAGCTAAACTAATTACATATTCAGCTAACATATTCGTGATCTAGGGAGTGCCACCTTTCAATCGCTGTATCACATGATTAAAAACAGACTTTTATTTTTTAACTTGATTTCTTATAGGTACCTACCTTACATCAAAACTAAACAGGAAATTTAAAATCTACATTGTTTCCACAAAGAGATACTGAAATGTGGCAACATATAACTGAATGGGTATCTTTTAATAACTAAACATACGATGATTTTGTATACAAATTTTAGTTATGTAACCATGGTTGACATATGAAAAAATTAACGTACCTATATTTATTTTCCATGGTTGCCATATGAAAAAATTAACGTACCTATATTTATTTTCCTCACTTAAGTAGGTATAATGCGAGAATTGTTTGGCATCGACTCGGTTCGATTTTCAATTTTCCGAAAATACAACCGAGCCTGCGAAGCCACTTCAAACCATACTTATGTACACGATGATGAATTTGTCTCATAACTCTATCCTGTACCTATATACGGCTAGCTTAAAATTGTATTAAAAGTAATTTTTGTTTGTTTTGATTAAGTTTTAAACTTTATTAAACAGCTTTTATTATTGTTTAATACAAAACACAAATTCTTAAAATAGTATGCAAAACTTATTAAGAAAAAAAAATTGATACAAATTTATCAATATGGTAACCATTTTTTGATAAATATCCCTTTTTCATTTTCATTCATCTGCAACAAAAACAAAATATAAATTTTTTGAGGAAACTAATCTGAAATAAATTTATCTGTGCCCGAGTCTTGGCATAAAATATATATAAGTACATATATACCTAGGTATATGTGCTTATCTATTTACGATTTTTTTTTCGGTTATAAAATATAAATTACATAGGTAGGTACCTACCTACTTACTTTTTTATTATTTCGTTTCGTCTTCAAGGTCGTGGCAGCAGCCAAGCAGCCAATGACAAATGCTTCTCCCCTTGTTTTTAATCTGTCAAGAAACGGAAATTTTTCAAACTGCTCACCCTCGTTATTGTTGTCAGAGCCAAAATAATATAGTCAACTCTTTCGCACAATATATATCTACACTAATTCCTTTGTGCGAACAGTGCTAATTTACGCAAATTGTTAGACAGAATAAATCGTCGACGACGAAGCTACTATAGTTTCTATATGCAAAGGTAAAACATTCTTGTTTACATTCGTCTTAACATCCAAAAATCATGCTTTGTTTCCAGTGTTTCGTCATTTTATTTCTTGGACGCACAAGATGTCCCAGCCACCCACTCTTCATCATTTCTTCCATCGTATGAACTCGCCGCTTTCAGACTTTGACTTATCTATATACTAGAACATTTTCAAAATTGCAGTTCTTTTTTTTTGAAAAAAATGTAATCAATCCATACCAAAGTTATTTCTGTGCAAACAGTTAAACACACAACACCTACAATATGTATAACAATAAAACAATCATATTTTTTTTTATTTTTCAACTTTCTGGCTAACTTGATTACGAAACAAACCTGATTTTGCTGATTTTTTCCTGAAAAAAAAAAACTTACATCTGCTCCCAGATGGTGTCCTTTATCATTCCCCCATCAGTGTCAGTCGCCTTCAACACACTAACAATGCCAACCCCAATAATGTGTGTCATTGATCCACAAACTAAGAGATATCGATAAAATCGACACATGTCCTTAAAAAAAAAAAGGAAGAAAATCCCTCTCTGACAACAATATCATGGAAACTCAACAAATTACGAAGAATCGCTCGACCAGCAAGCAAGCACCTGGCGGAATCCCTTTTTCCATTGCCTTCGTTCCTAAATCTCACATCCATTTAAAGTTGTCCTTTCGTTTAGAAAAAAAAAAAAAAAAAAAAAAAAAATAACTCAAAAAGAAAACAGGAAGAAATCTACCCCAGAAATCACTTGCTACAACTCTCGTAGAACACAAAGCATGAAACGCTTCATGGGATAGTGTGTAGTAAAACATTTCAAGAAAAAAAAAAAAAAAAAACTAAAGGTACACGGCTTGATGCACTTAAAGGATCTTTTCTCTACGTTCTACCAGACCAAGTACTTGCTACCCAACTTCCTACACACATACCTAACCATCAGGACAGGATGGATGTTCAACTAAGTAAACGTTTGCTATATATTTCCGGAACGGGTCGGTACTAGTACTAGTCGTACCGAAAGAGAGTGAGATTCTTGTCATAGTGTGCTCGAGCAGTCAAATTGCAATGTCTTGAGAAAAGCAGAGGTGAAACTATCAACTTTATATGACGGTGGCCGATGTAAAAGGACAAAAGTTTTGAATTACTTTGACAGTGCCAGTGTAGTGTGCACAACCAACGATTGTCCTAAGTGTTCCTGCTCATCTTTTCAGATTGGGTATGTTTCTTTCTGGAGGCGAGGGTGGGTGTAACATGAACTATAGTACTCCCCGGAGAGTCCATCTAGGTGACCTAGGAAGACAGGTTTCTCCAGGTAAAGTAAGAACACAATTATTCTATCACACACAGCAGAGCACACACTTTTTGGAGCTCAGAAGAAAAGTTTATCCGTTTGACTCGGTTCGTAAATTCAATGGGAAAAGATTCCGGGAATAGCGTTGCACTTCATGAAAGGATTCGTCCTCTTTTCCTCTTTTTGTTTCTGCCACAAACTGCTAGTGCCAGAGGTTCTACACTATATGGAGTTAATGTGGTACTTCATCTTCTTTGTATAGTAAGTCGTACATTTATTGTGAGTGTGTAAATGCGTGGTTTTCCCGAGGGTGCATTGTAATCGTAATTAAATGGAAACGTATTGAAAGGACTCATTAACGAAAAGTTATTACAAGAATTCAACAAGGACAGCAACAAATATTTTGTTTAATAGCTAATAATAAAAAAAGAATGTTTGAAGTTTTTGTTTGTTTCTTTGTTTTTTTTTCATAAATACTTTGAATAGATTCTTGTATGAAAGTTTTATAAGCACAACTTATGAAGACAATATCAAATTATTTTATCCGACGTCCTCCAGTTGCTCCGAACACTTATAAACGTTTATTGGGATGTAAAATCTTAAAATGACAAACTTCTGTTGCGCTAACCACAGACTAAAACTGTATAAATCAAAATCCCAATTTGAATGAATGGGCAGTTGCTATTCGATTTTCAAAACATACGACAAAGAGAACGTTGAAAGTGTTCGGTGGACATGTTTTTTGTTTTATTTGCTCTACTTTAATGAAAGCTCATTTCTGTGGTGAACAAGAATCAAGGATTGGTAAAAGGCTTTTTTTATACAAAGATTTCATCTTTTGAAGAATACATTGTACCTACCTGTATTTAGAAACATGTATTGTACAATTGTACATAAGTATTGTGATAACATAATCTTCTTCTCTTTATATATTATCACTCCTTTGTTAAGTTAGTCATTTAAGATTTCAGAACCACACACGAATAGGGAAACACAGAAACATAAAAGATATCCATTATCCGTAAACTTAAATGGTTTTAAGTGAATTTTGGTGCAACTGGACATCATAGATATTAACTGTAGCATTCGACCTGGAAGTAGGATAAAAAGCTCATAACTTAGGGCAGAACTGCATGTGCGGACTGCATAATAAAATCCGTCCGTAACTGAGCAAGAACAAAATATTCATATCTTGTACCCAAACTAAACGGTTAGTTTGGGTACAAATATTTCGTCAAGTTTTGATAAGATTTTCTAACGACGGTCCGGCCGCACGTAACCACTTTACCAACGGATCTGCTTGTGGGGCTCGACGGGTTGACAACATCATCATCTACAGCCATATCAAAGGCCAATTGAATGCTGGTATTGTTGCGTTTTTTCCAGTAGTTTTTAGAGCTGCTAATTCTTTGCGATTTTATAGTGTCATACGTCGCCTTTTGGATAGGGTTCTTTGCGTTTCACTTTTTGTTTATGATAGTACCAGCTTATTAACGATAACGTTATTTTTAACGTGGACGCTTCTTCGGATCGTTTTCTTCTAATTTGTTTGAGTTTTGTCGCATCCCTGATGTCAATCGAAGCATCTTCGTCTCAGTTGCAGTAAATTCGTCTCAAAACTCTTGTAGGTACATTGTCCAACATTGTGAACCGTATGCCTGCACCAGACGAACGACTGCAGTGTAGAACTTTCCTTTCAGCTTATGGGGGATTTTTTCGTCACAGAAGATGGCAGAGTTCTCACGCCATTTTATCCACCCTATACGCTTATTATATCCGAATTTCGGACGTTAAGTATAGAGATTCTTTTTTAGCCGCACAGACAGAGTCGGGTAGACTCTGTTTTCCCCTTTATTGCAATCATTAGACACTCAAAACCAATTCATCATATATCTTCTGTTAATCTATGTTAAAATTTCCCAAACTATCGTTCTTCGTTTAACCATATTAAGGATAGTCATAAAACCTTTGCTCAAAAATAATAAGCAAGCGACTGTAAGATCCCATATTTCATCGAGTTTTTTTTTTAAATTGGACAATAAAAAAAAATGGATAGATTTAGCCCTAACATTTGCAAAACTGATGGTCAGACAAACTTTTTCAAGTACCTAAGTTTGATCAGAAATGGGAACCTTCCGATCACTTTTGAAGCTGTTCTCAACACTATCACCGCTCAAATAATATATGGAAGTATATATTTTAGAAGGGAATTTGGCTGCACACCCTGAAAATAACAATTATTTGCTGCTGAAATTAATATAAAGAAAGTTTATAATCGTAGTATATACAAATTTTGAATTTCAACACAAATTTATTATTTTCATTTAATTAAATCCTAGAAGTATGCTATGTTTTTTTTATTCAATGTTGAAAGTTGAATCAAAAATCTTCCTTATAAGGTATCGTATAACGCACTAAAAAATTATTTTTCTTTTGGTGTTGGATGGGAATGATTTGACGAAGAAATAATTTTGTTAAGTACCAATAATTTTATCTCAGGGAGATAACTTTACGGGAAATAACTGTTCATAAGGAGCTTAGAGCAAGCTTCAGCTTATGAAAAAAGATTTGCCACACATTATATGTATGTGTTCCACTGGCTCATCACTTAGTGCTGGTGTTAGTTGTTAGTAATGTAAAACAAATCACTACAATAACACAAGCACTATAATACAATAAAACATATAATTTAACAATACAAAATACATAAAACATGAACTAAAAGCGTGGAGCAATGGTTTTAAGTTCATTTTTAAGATTTATTTTATTGTCATTAAAATCAATAATTTTAGAATTTAAATTGAAAAGCCTGCACATGCGGGTAAGCGGCTCATTCATTAATTAGTCCGATGGTGTGGACAATGTAGGAGCTCAAGGCTACGCAGATGGTGAGCACCCCCACGATAATTGATTCCAACACAAGTAAGTAGATCAGGTGCATCTAATGCGCCCGAAAGAAGTTGGTGGATAAAAAGTTACCCTGTTGTGGAAAATAGTTTCACTTTTTTTTTTAGTTGAACTCATTTCCCACACAAGTTGATAGTTTAACTTTTGTGTAGGAAATAGGTGACTTGTCTTTTTAATAACTACAGTTTATTTAAAAACAGTCTTTTAACAATAACAATGGTTACCTATTATAAGTAATTTGCATGTCTTTGACCAAAAGTTTCTGAAAAATCTTTTCCCACCATCAGTTTTTTTGCAAATGTTAGGGCTAAACCTATCGGTTAGTGTTAAATTTTTCCAAAAGCTGCAATGAGAGGTGTGATCTACGTTCGTTTTCGGACTATAATCATTGCATTTCACACAAATAAGTTAGTAATTTTGTTTAAGATTGTGTTATAAAAAAGAAGAGTTACCTGAAAAGCTACAAAAACTGCTGGTTTGATTGGATATCACTTATCCAACTTCAAAATACTTAGGCATCATACTATAGAAGAAGCTTCCGGTAGACTATCCCGCAGTTATAAATCCTATCAACACGAACACCTCGCTTGATAGAAAATTCTAGCATGCATTGGTTTTGTTTTATAAATTTTAAATTAAATTTTATGTATATTTGGTTACAAACAAAAATGTTAAATCTAATTGTTTGCAATAAAAAAAAGGATTTTCTTTCGAATTAGCCTGTCATGAATGGCTTATCCTAATTAAAAAGTAAGTGTCAACCATTTTCACCTCAAACAAATGGAAAATAAATTCAAACTAAATTTATTCCTTTTTTTTTATTTTTCAATTGCATTTGCTGCCATTTCACACAGTTCATTATGAATTTGTTCAAAATGTCAGGACAACTGCTTTTATGAGTTCATGTGCATTTTAGATGATGTTGACAGATTTCCATAGCTAATTGAAAACAAAAAATACCTACACCACACAATAGGTAAGGCTGAAAGCGTTCTTTAAATAAATGACGAATGAGCAATGATGATTGATGAATTTAAAAACAAATTAAGTTAACATTAAAGAGTGATTTACCAAGAGAATTATTTTGAAAATGGGCCTGCATCTGGATGCAATAAATATTTCAGGAAATGGATGTTAAATAAACATCATGTTTCTTCAAATGGGCAACAAAGAGGTGTATATTCAGTTGAAGAATATCTATAGTAGATACATGTTAGTATAGTTACTTTATAATAACATAATAATGCCCAGTTGATATTTGATATTTATTCATATTTCATAATTACATAATACAACAAGATTATAACATTTTAAAAGTATCATCAAAATGCTTACCAAGTTTTTCTATTACATTTTAAAAGCAAATAAAGTAAAAATAATAATAATAATAAAAGAAAATAAAAGGCACGACTGGGTCGCACATTGCTCTTGTGGCCAATTACTGTGGAAGGGCTAGGTTTCTGGGGAATGCGGTTTTAGTAGCATTAATAAGCTTCTGCGAAAAAAAAACCGTTAATAAGCTTCTCCGGAAAAATTTTTATATGAAAGACATCATTATTGGCAACAAATCACTCATATAAAATTTAAAAAAAATTGATATGATTTATTTAGAGAAAGATGGATTTCAAAAAACTAACTTTTTAGAAAAAACTTTTTTTCGAAATTTTTGATTGCAGTGAAGTTTAAGAGTAATTTCAGAATATTAAATTTCGTCGAAATCGGTTAATAAGTTTCTCCCGAACAAAAATTTTAGTTGAAAGATATCATCATTGACAAAAAATCACTCATGTAAAATTTTATCAAAATCGATCGTATTTTTTTTGACAAATTTGGAATTATCGGTGACGCTTATATAGAAGGTACCGTTATTTCACGACGTAGGATAAAAATTAAAAAATGGTCCGGGGATATTACTCAAAGAATGCTTTTTACCAAGTTTGAAGAAAATCAGCCCAACCCTTTAGGCTGTATTGGTGTCGATACAGGACAGACAGACACCCTTATTACGGTTGTGAAAGATCAATTGTTTGATATTTAGTTTGATTTATCAATCAAACTAAATTTCGGTAGTATGATTGTAGTTTGATAAATGATCTATTGTGAATGATTAACAAAATTCTCTTGTGAACGGACATTTTGTTTGACGTTTCAGTTTTCTATTCTTTTCATTTGTGATTGGATTGCGTTTTTTTTTTATTGTTTTAATTTATTTTTGAGTAAATAAAGTTAATATCATCGGTCCTTTTTATTTTATGTAAAAAAGTGAAATAAAAAAGTGATAAAACATGGAACAGGCATAAAGGAAATGTGCATTTTGTAGGTACAATGTACGTACATACATGTACCTCTTATTTGCACACCAAACAACAAAAAGAAAAACAGTCTGTGCAAGTGAATTTTAATAAAAATATGTTAACCGAACAGTATTAATTGTATATTGTATAAATAAATATAAAAGTGAACAATATACTGCGTTTGACTGAAAATTTGATAAACACCAATATTTTTGACAACGACAAGTTAGTCAATAAAACTATTCACAATAGATCTGAAATCTGAGTGGCACTCACAGTTTATCAAACATTTTGATAATTGACAACGATAATACCGATGGATCAATTTTGTTGAATAACATCAATTACCGTTTTGATATTTGACAACCGTAATAGGGGCCAGAATTTTCAGACCAACTTCGACTTCGCTTCCATCGTAATGTCATGTTTAATTGTTATCTCAAAACTTTTTTTTCGCACGAATCCAAGACTTGCCTTATAGTAATCGCAAGTAAAAAGATAATAATAAAACTTAAATAATTATATCTACCTTCTTATACAAAAATGGAAAATAAAAAATAGAAATAAAGAAATAACATCACTGTGATAGATTTGAAAAATAAATAAAAATCTTCTCTTTAAAATTGGTTGCTCACCAAACGTTTGAAAAAATTTACTGAGTTGTAAGAAATTTAAGTTACATTTTTCTGTTCCACCAATCAGCTTTCAGATTTCATATAAAAGAAAATTAGATAAAGAGAGTCTATACTGTCTAAAAGGGCAACTAATGTTGCGTACGTGAAATAGTTCTCTACCGCTCCTGGACATCCCCTTAGCGAAGCAACGAAGTGGCGTGTGCCGCTAAAGAAGCAGCAAAGCGCTCCACTCAGGTACTGTTTAATAAGGAAACTGTTGAAAAAGGCGCCTGCTAGACGACTTGACATACACGGGGTATGTCTAAGAGCGGTACTATTTGCGTACTATTTTGCGTACGTTAATTAATTTTTATCGTTCCTCTAATACCATATTGTTACGAATTTTAATAATATATCACCCCTATTACGATTGTCAATTATATACAAATTGACAATTGCTTAAATTTATCAATAAGATGAAAGTTTGGTATTGTGTACCATGATTGATAAAAGTTTCGATCATTGTGAATAATATTGGCCGTTGTGAATTGATCACAATTTATTTGACATTTTCCATCATGAAGGGAAATGTCAAAGAAAAATACATCTTTTTGCGAACCTGTCAAACCAAACAAATTTTACTTTGAGGAATATAAAAAAAAGTATTTACCCATTATGAAGCTTTAGGTGTGAAAGAGTCGAATATACAAAATTATGACAATATAGCCTTCTGTTAGAAAGCCCTACATTAATTACCTATTTACTGCAAGAGAAAACAAAAATAAATACATATTTAAAATCATGTTTGCTTGTTAACTAATTTTTTTTTTGCTGCGCGAAATTTTTACTTGCTTTAGTAGGTACCTTATCAAGAAAAAAATTGTATTTTTGTAAGTCTTGTGGAAATATTTCTTCATCAACTAAATTTTTTTGATTGAAAGAAAACTTGACCGATACCAATAAAGTTGATGCCAATTGACACTCACAATACCGATTTTTCCATTCACAATGGAGTATTGATGAAAATTAAAAATTTATCGACTGTTCGTTGTTAATTGACAATCACAATACCATTTTAAAGATTTAGTTGATAAATAGCAATTACCAATCTATAATTGACAATCGTAATAGGGGCCTATGACAATCATTCCAAAATCCATTGTTGAACAACTTTACAGCATCCTCCCGGCGATGTTGTTTCTTTGATATTCGCACGTGTATTTGAGCTACTTACATGTATCAAGTAGTGGTTCGAAACAATTTTGGTACCTTAATAGGATGTATGTTTTGTGTATGTATATCGCAATGTGATCAATTGTTTTGCCGTTTCGTTGATCATGACTATACCAGTGTGAGTTCGTTACCGAACATGTGTTGTGCAGGTTTGTCTACTCAATATAGTGACTTCATTTCCGATTTCGAAGTTGATTATGACGGAATAATATCTGGAAACAGCATATTATAATTGTTCTGTTCGTAGTTTTTATTTTCAACTTCTTTAAGGGCATTCTTTTTGACCTCTCGTTCTCAGCACTTAGCTAAAAGCAGTGATGATGACAATTCTTTTTGAACCGACTTTCGGATAAGCCGCCAGCCACACTAACACATTGCTTTTTCCTCTGGTTTAAAGAGGCAGGAACCGCTTTCCACAGCTTTGTGTTGCAAAAGAAAGCCAGCAACACGCGAGTTGTTATGTCACCCGCATTTTCCTAAAAAATGGCACTAGGCCATTCATTCAAAATGTACCTAACTTTCTAGTCGAGATTTCATAACCATTTTAAAATAATCTAAATCTGCAAAAGTATAACACTCTTAAAAACACGCCCATTAGCTTTAGTTTTATAGCCCATCGATGGCAACGTTATTCTATGGTACAGTTTAAAAAAGCAAACAAGCAAACTTCATTGCACGCATCATCAACCAGAAGCACGAAAACTATCAATAACCCTCCCCGATTGAGGATTACACCCCAGATAAGCGCATTTAAAATATTACACTCGTTTCTGGAAAAACTTTCTTTCTGTGCACTCAGCATCATCCGAACTATAGTAGCAGCTTCGGTCTAATGCCCTTTTACCATATGTAAACTTCCATGTACAACTATGACAGCGTGTAAAATCCTTCCTTTTTATGAGTTTCTCCCTTCCTTCATCCTATTTTCCATCATCTAGCAACTCCTTCGAGCTCCACATCCAGCACTTTATTTTTTTTTTCTTGTTGCCAGAACTCAACATTGGATGAAAGAGGTAAATGGCCAGTAGCCATTTTCCAGCATCTGCACTTTATGAATCCCCTTCACACTTTTTTTTTGTGTTGCTTCATCTGTCCTTATACCCTGCAGCACCATAATCGTATACTCAACCACCCCCCCTAAATGGAGTCGCGAACATTTTTGGCTATTTAAATTTATCCTGCTGCTTTAGGGTGTGTGAGCAGAACAATGCAAATATCCATACACATTCGAAAAAAAAACGCTGAGTGGAAAAGGAGCAAACTACTCTAAGCTAAATGGACGACACAACACCATTGTGTATCGGAATCCTTTGCGGAACTCCTCCATGTCGGTCCAACGGGCGTTGTCGTCGCATTGTATAGTCATATAGACGCGACTTTTGTTCAGTCCAGTCATTTCCAACTTTTTGTTGTCTTCTAGAGAACGGGATCCGAATACAGCGATTCAATCCCCGCCGACTTCATTGTACGCTGTAATTTCCATTTCCGAGCATTAGCATGCATGCACGGAGCTAACAAAGTTCAACACCAACAAGTAACGTATAACGAGATGCCGGGCAAAAATAAACCGATTCAACTATTCCGCCATCGGAAAACCATATCGGCTTTGAGAGGAGTGGGTTCAGTACGTGAATGATGCCCCCCCAACTTTACTGAATTTCTCAAAATATTTAAATTCCAAACAATTTTAACAAAAGTTCGTAGTGAAGTCAAGGTACGAGTGCGGTGTGAGAGTTTTGTTTAAAAAAAAATTTTCATGGAGCTCAATGGAGAGCCAAAGGCGATTTACCCGCAGGTAATTCTCTGCCGAAACGGCAGCGATGAAACCAAATGAACTTTGACCTCACTTTGATTCTTTTGCATCGAAATCTCTTCATTGTTTGGTTTTAGAAGTTTTGTCCTTGTTTTGGAAGCTATTTTGTTTAGCTGTTTAAAAAAAAAAAAAAGACATCGCAGAAGGAATTTTTATTAAATGAACTTTGCTGTCAGTTATATAAAAGACAATCGATAAGATTTTCTGATTGCAAATTTAAAAGTGAATCCCTATAACTGGTAAGGATTTAGATTGAAAATATATTGGGGAAAATACCTACTTAAATGTAATGAGGCATTGATCGGAAATCAAGTGAATTAGGAGTAAGAATTTAACGTTTACAAATTGATTATAAGACACGTAATTTGAAGGACTTTCTTTTGTTTGGATATATGCGCCAAAGAAGAATGTTAAAGGTATTATATATATATATATATTAAAGTTTTAAATTTAAAGGAAGAAACAAATTAAAAAGAATTTAAAAAGTACTATGTTTTTATTAAAAACAAAACTGCTATTTTTTCGAAATCATTTCATATCTTTTATTTCAAACATTTTCTTCACACGTTTTATTTTAATTAAATTAAAATCAGAACTTTTTTTATTAGGTTAGGTTTGCGGGTTGCTGTAGGAGAGCCAATAGCTCAGCCCCAGCACACTAAGGTCAATGTAGACCCATTGTGATGCCCATTTGAGGGTTTACCAATTCCTCCTCTTACCATACTCGTAGTCCATATTTAGTTCCTTAGTATCATCCCGGGGGTGTTCAACCATCCGTTTCCTCTTGCAAATCTATATAGATTTGTTATTGGGCACTCTGATAGTTCTTTGATGCTTTCGAAGAAGTATTTCCCCAGAGTTTTATTTCTTAGATGGCAGAGACTGGGGCAGTGACAGAGGTAGTGGGTTATATCCTCATGTTCTTCCTCGTCACTACAACCTCTACATAGATCGTTTTCAGTTAGACGTTGTTTTTTGGCGTGATATCTTATCATGTTACGGCCAGTTAAAACACCTACCAACGTCGATACTGACTTCCTGTCTTTTTGAATGATTGCATTCGTTCTATTTTTATCGTAATGCGGCCACAGTTTCCTAGCTACCTCACAAGTGTTTAAGTTTGCCCATCTTGAGTTGGCTTTTGTCAGGATTTCACACATTATATATTAAGTTTGAGTTCGCATAACGGTGTTTTTACGCTCCTTTCTGAGAGTTCTAGGCTAAGTGTTGAGCCTTTTCTTGCCAATTCATCGGCTTTTTCATTTCCCATGATACCCGCGTGACCGGGGACCCAGCAGAGTGTTATATTATGCTGTATGGCAAGAACTTTAAGCTCTTCGCGACAGCTTTTCACAAGCTTAGACTTTATTTCAACAGCCGAAATTGCTTTTATCGCTGCCTGGCTATCGATGAGAATGGTAATATCCTCTCGGGGTAGTGCCATCATTAATGCCACTCTGGCAGCTTTCGTTACTGCTAGAACCTCTGCTTGGAATACACTGCTGTTATTGGGAAGTCTGATTGAGCCTTCTATATTCAGAGCTTCTGAGAAGAAGCCAATTCATTTGCAAAAAGCCACTTTACACAATTTTATCACGGGTTTCAAATAAAATAATAAAAAACAAGAACATCAAATGTCCGATTTCTGATAAGAGTTTTTAAAGAAAGTTCTCGAGCAACCGTGAAGTCTTCTTAAAAATATCCTGATTCTTTTAGTAGGCAACAGAAGATAAATTATCTAATATAATTGAAAGCTGACGAATAGGTAGGTTTCAATAATTTCCAGTATATCAACCTGATTTTAAAGAGTGTTCATATAAGAGCGACCAACGACCAACGAATGAACGAATATTCGCTAGTTTTGACGTTTCATTCACATGCTAATTTTTCATTTGTTGCGAAAGAGCACCGTCACCGGAGACGGTACAATCATGAATTGTACGCAATCTACCTTGAAGCAGATATCGTGACAAAAATTAGGCTCGGTAGACTCCGGTGGGCAGGGCACCTAGCTCGCATGAGCGAAGAGGAACCTGCTCGGAAAGTTCTTTGTGGTACATTCTATGGCAGACGACAGGGTGGTAGACCATGCTTGCGCTGGAGAGATGGCGTAGACCAGGACGCCCGGAGCCTTGGGGTGCGCAACTGGATGGCGTCGGCTCGAGACCGGGATAGGTGGAGAGACTTGTTGAAGGAGGCCAGAACCGGACCCCGGTTGTCGAGCCGATGATGATGAAAGTCATGTCAAAGCAAACTAAATAAAAATGAGGTTATGTTCGATGGTAGTCGAACATTTCGATTCGTTCGAATGTGGATGATATTCGGAAGGAGAATAGAGGTTGACAGTTAGTTGCAATCACGAACTACAATCGCAATTTGTTTTATCAAAATTTACTTATTTAAGGAACGAAAGTGCATATTTTAAAAACTTAATATATTTTAAAATTAATTCTTTTTCAATTGATGTTGTTTTAGTCAAGAAATTAATTGTAAAACTGTTTTAAATCATATTTTTCGTTTATTCGTTCATTCCTTGGTCACTCTCATATGAACACTCCTTTAGTAATAAATGTTAAGTCCCAAACTACAGAAAATATTTAGGCGGGAATCACAGCTATAAAAGAACTAGTAACATGTTACAATATCCTAGTTAGTTTTTCGGTGATTTGTTAGTGAAAGTAAAATGATCTATTCTGCATTTTCTAAGGTGGGTTTCCATTGGAGAGTAGGAGAGCTGCGAACAGGTCTCCAGAGCAATTTCGAAAGCGGACACAGTCCCAAGAGTACCTCGTGGGGTGTTAGCTTTACTTATTTAGCTTGTTAAATACTTACAGAAGATATGTACATAATTATAAATATAATATTTACTCTTGACATTCGAAATTTTTGATAGTTACTCGCCAGTGGACACATGTCTTGATCACTATCGGATATCAGCTCGCAGAATTCCAACAAGGTTTGTATTTCGAGAGTAGCTGTCCGAGAGTCAAAATGGAAAAATAATGGACTTCGCAGGAAAAAACCCGACGGGTGTCTATTTGCTGCGAGCAGCAATATTGAAAATATTCAAGCAGCTGAAACCTTTCACTAGTAAACATTTTTCACTCACAATACTTCTGACTGATAACTAGCAGAAGAAAAACACTATCAAGTGGACACGGTTATAAAATTACTCTTAGAAAAAAGTTCTTGAAATTCTACCAGAGAACTCTCGATATTAAGGTGTATGTCCATGTGAGAGTACTTTCGCTAGTAAACTCTCGAAAGTAAATCTAGGGTGTCCATTTGAGAGTAATATTTTTGAGATTTAAATATCTCTGATAGAATTTCAAGAGCTTTTTTTCTGAGAGTACTTTTATAACCGTGTCCACTTGATAGTGCTTTTCTTTCGCTAGTTATCAGTCAGAAGTAGTGAGAGTGAAAAATGTTTACTAGTGAAAGGTTGCAGCTGCTTGAATATTGGCAATATTGCTGCTCGGGGAACTTTTACTCCAAATCGACACCCACATAAAGATGGAAGTTAGTGAACTGCGAGCAGGTCTCGAGAGCAAACTCGTCCAGAGAGTACCTCGTGGAGAGTTAGATTTTACTCTCCACACTCGAAATTTTTGAAAGTCACTCGCAAGTGGACACATGTCTTGATCACTATCGGAGATCAGCTCGCAGAATTCCAACACAGTTCGTATTTTGCGACTAGCTGTTCGAGAGTCAACATGGGAAAATAATGAACTTCGCAGGAGAAAAATGAACTTAAAGGTACCTGTCCATTTGAGAGTACTTTCGTTAGTTTGCTCTCAAGAGCAACTCTGTCCAATCACTTTAGAGTTTAGAATTTAACCTGTGTTGCCAAAGTAAAAAAATAACTGTCTTAATACAAACAAATCGTGTTAATATTTTTTGTTGTAATTTTAATACTTTATTCAAAAAATATAGTTTAATCCGTATCAACGGACGATAAGGTGGATGAATCTGCAAAATACCAAAAACAAACAAAAAATTAATATTTTAAATATATAACAATCATAGTTTAAGCAATTTAGGTTTTAAAAATCTGATTCTTATGGCCATATTATTCACTCGTTAAATCCAGATGTAAAATTAAATCAAAAAACTAATTATTCACTTTACTCATTTCCTAGCCAAGTTTAATATTGTTTGTTCATAGAAAATAACACATACAATAAAAAACAAACATATATAACGGAAGAAACAATCGGAATAAAAGAATAATTTAAATCCGGATTTAAGTTTTAAACTACTGAATAATATGGCCATTAGATATAATTTTCTTATGGGTTATAGGAATACTTGAATATTTTTACAGAATTTTAACTGTACTAGCCGAAAAAAAAATATTTAAAAATTTAACAATTTAAAAAAGTGGCAATCACGAAAAACGGACATACCTAACTAGTTAATGGTAGTCCAAAGTATCAGGTCGTAGTTTTTTTTTTTAATTATCAGTTATGCAAGATGGCATGCTTAGTTTTTTTTTATTAATTTTTATAAAAACCATTTAATTTTTTTTTTTTTAAATTTGTTAATAACTTTTATACTTGCAAAAAACGGTAGACTTTTTTCACATATTTTTACTCACCAAAAGAAAGTTTTTACAGATTCATTTCAACTCGTTATTCATTTGTGACATTGCGTTAATTTTGTGAAGTTGCGTTAATTTTTGTATATTGAATTTAATTGCGAGTTGCATTTGAGTTGCTCAAGTGAACGAAGGGCCTGAGGTAACTGGACCAAATGGAAAAATAGAAAATACTATAGGGACCTAATCGCAAAAATTAAATCGTTTAAACGATTGAAAGATCGCCCGCCGGCCAAATAAGGCCCATCACCTAATAAGGCCCAGTGGACAGAAAAGAACAAAATCAACAATTAACGGGACTTTTTTTTCTTCGCATTTCATCTCACACATAACAAAAAAATGCCGGTTACCTCCATCGTGTTGAATTTTTTAGCCTGTTGAATTTTTTGAAGGTGTGACCACGTCGCTTTTATAAAAAAGTGAATGAAAATAATTATTTTTTTGTGGTCAATATTAACAGATAAGTACCTTTTTATTTTTTTTTTAAGTTTAATACATTTTGTATGCATTTATTTTAGTTAAGTACAACTATTGTTTACCGGCTAGATTTTTGTTAATAATTTTATAAAGAAAAATCTATCATCGTCCTAATAATGCCCATGAAAAAATTGAGTGGGCCTTATTAAGTAAGTAAGTAGTAAGTAAGTAAGTAAGTAAGTAAGTAAGTAAGTAAGTAATTCATTTATTTACAATTTTTGATACATTTACATTTTTTTTTTTTTTTTAATTTGAAAGGTTTGGCTTTGCCGTCACCTCGACTAACAACTTTAATTTCTTGATTTTAAAGATACAGTTATTTTAATTTTCAGTTTTCATTTGATATTTTTGATTTTTATTTTTAATGTATGTATGTATGTAGTTATGCCTAATGTAGATTAATCATATTCTGTCATGATCAGTTTCCTTAATCTGCAAATTTCCTTCAGATAGTTAGAAAGGTTTTGCCAGTCCGGTCCATCCAATATTTGTATTATCTCCTGCATTGAGAGAGTAAATTTTCTAAAATACGCGACCCTCTTATGTCCAAAAATTGGACATTTGCTTATAAAGTGAAAGCAGTCTTCTTTGGATCTTGTATAACATAGTGTACAGAACTGGTTAAAACTCCCATTGGACTTCGGTTCTTGCTTTGAAGATTAAAGAAATGTCTTCGGGCTTAAGATAATCATGGATATAATTATTGTTACTCAGGTTATAATTCAGCTGGCTATATATTATTCGGCTTTCTGATTCGATAGCAGTTTCTACAAGTTGATTCCGAATCGAGTCTTCATTAAGCTGAATTATTCTATAAAGTTTTTCTTTCACATCAAGAATGTTGTTTGGATCAATTTGCAAATCTTCACCACCGTTGCCATTTATCATACCACCAGTCGTTGTTTCTTACTTCGTACAGCAGCATCATTTTACTTAATCGCTCATCTCGAAAACCTAACACTTTAATGAGATAATCAGCTTGTAGTTTCAAAGTGCTGGTAAATATCTTTCGTAGGCCGGTTTCTAAGTAAATCGCATAATTCGGTGTGTTGATTGGTAAATTAAAATTTTTTTTGATAAAATTTTTCTGAAGTGTCTCAACTTCTTCATACTCTTTCATTCCCCACACTTGAGCTGCATAACACAGAGTTGACTTCACAACTGAATTGAAGATTAAGTATATGAAAAATTTAGTTCCATTTTCTTCCAAACGCAGCTTCCACACCGAAACCGTCATCGCCTAAAAGGAACCCAAATGAAATCGGAAGAAAAGGGGAGTATTGTCACATCAGCAAGATAGATAAAATGAGGCAATGCCAGGCTTTCGGCATTTGGTATATCATAAAGTTTGCTTTGGGTTGACTGTAGAAGACGAGTCATTTGACTATCCAGGTGGATTGGCTTATAACGCAAATTGCTAAGTTTTTTCTTGTTAAAATTACATAATCGCAATTTTTTCAAAATAATCAGGATTATTATTTTGTAAAGGAGACGATTTTATGTTACAAATTTATAAGTAAGAACTTAAAAATAAAAGTTTTATAAAACTATTTTGCTTTTCCTGTTTTTCTTGCCTTCAATGTTGTTTGAGAAAAAAATGTAGGGGCCTTATTAGGAGCACAAGTTCCTAATAAGGCCCAACAGAAGGTTTTTTTTAATGATCTATTAAAATATTTTGCGTTATTTTTTAAAAGCCTTAGTGCTCGTTTCTTTATGCATAATTGAACTAATTTTCATAATCCATTTAGTTTGCCTACATATTCAATCAAATAAGTGATTTATAAGGTGGGCCTTATTTGGTTCACCTACCTTACTAAGGAAGGTCATTATTATTTTTTTTTATAGAATTGCATTTATATAAATTAAATGCGAAACTATGTTTAAGTTTATATACGTCATTTATCTTAAGCTTTAAATGTAGATACGGCATTTTCGTTTAAAGAAATCTCGTATTGCAAATGAAATATTTTTTTCGTATATTGGTTTAAAAAGCTTTTATTCATTGACAGAAAAAACTAAAAAAAAAAATTTATATTTAATAGAAACGATTTAAAATTGCTTATAAAACTTATATTTCTAAAATAAAAAACAAATAAAATTAAATAACAAATACTAGGACTCGTCGCCATTGGTATCCTCGTCAGGTAATGATTAAATATTATTTTGCACTTGTAATTCTTATTAAATTGAATTCTATTTTGGAAAATTATATTTATTCTTTCTTTGGCAATACCTCGTGGATATTTTTCTTACAAGGAGAAGGAGGTATCTGGATTTTGAAAAACTTTTTCTGCATATGTTGAGCCTCAAAATAATTTTTGTAAAATAAATCCGTCTTGCGACAATTTAATTTATTATGACCTGGGCCCGTATTACGTATTACGATATTCGTTGAAAAACCCTCGTTCTCGTTTAAATGCGATTACGTAAAACGAATATCGTTTAAGTTTCAACGATACTCGTTTTCTCTTACGAGTGCCATTAGACTGTCGTCTAGCTTTCGCTCTCGTTGTCATACCTTACTTACATTTTGTTTGTTCTGTTTATGTTTTTTATTTTTATGGCTGCCGGTTATGTACCATCTCGAGCAAAACTTTAACGAACAAATTAAGAAGCCAAACAAACAAAAATAATTGCAAAAAAAACTATTTGGCTTCCACATTTTAACATACACATTTTTCCATGTTCTTCTCATTGAAATATTTGTGAATTCTCCACCTGCACCCCCACAGAACAATATGCACTATCCAAAAAGTAGTTGTGAATAAATATTTTAATATTTTATAAGATACTATACAACACTCTTTAATTTCACACTCAAGTTTTTATTTATTTTGATCAATTTTTGACATCTATTCAACGACGTGAAGTTACATGCGCTTTGAAAAAAATAGTATTTCTCTGTTTTATCTGGCAACAATTTCATGAAACTATTTTCGTTACTTGGAATTGCTTTATGTTGCGGCTTTCGTTTTCTTGACTATCGTTTTTTTGCCGTTCGTTTCGTAATACGTAATACGGGCCCTGGCTCGAAATGTCAACTTAAATGCAAAATGTTCAGCATATGCTTGCATGGGATTGGTTTTTGAATACGTTGCAAAATAACGTAACATGCATTTTTCGTCTTTTGAATTGCCGTATCTACAAACAATAAATATGGTAGCAGATACGTTAATATTTTTTAAAAACACAGCTGTCGTTTGTACATATGTCATAATTCTTGATCGTTTTTTACCAATAAAAAACGTAGATACCGATTTGATTCTTAAAAAAATTAAATAACATCGAACCCAAAGAAACATAAACTAGCTCTAACTCAAAAAAGCCAAAAATGTAGATACGTTGCCGGTTGCGTCGTTTCAAGTGAACACGGCAGCTGAAGTGTTGGTTCATTCAAACACTTATCAATGTAAATTGAACTATGCAGCGCAAACTACGCAGCTTTAGTGAAGTATGTATATAACCATATACCTATCAGCAAAACTGGTGGAAATATTTAAACACATATTGTGGCCAACTGGCAATCCATCAAACAAAATAACTATAAATAAAATCTGCCACAACATTAACTTTTACAAAACATTAAACAAGTGAAAAAAAAAATTAAATCAAATATTAGCTCAATGTAATTAAAAAAGAAATACCTTGCCAAAAGTAATGAAATCATTTTCCATAATTAAACCAAATTGTTCATTTGTTTCAAAAAGCCAATCCATAATCCTGCATACCTGAACTCCACCACACCTACACTTATACCTTCACAACATTCATAGTTTATTATTTCAATTTCAAAAATATCCATGTGATAATGATTTTGAATTACTTAGCTATCTTTGTAAAATTTTAACGGAACGACAGAGTGGGTGGGATTATGTAATTTTAATAATGTTGTAATAAATTATATTTAAAATCCACAAAATATTCTTTGTGTGGGTTGATGCAAATGGTAATAAAATGAGTACATATATTTAAAAAATGAAAATTGAGATAATGTTATAGAGTAACAATTTCAAATATGAAGATAGATACATTTAATTCCCAACAACAGCACCGAAATTAAACCCTAAAAATCCCAGAATTACAGGACATTTGCTTGGGCCAATGGCAATATCCAATGCCTATAAATATTTGAATTTGAATTTTATTGCATATTTGCATTGCATTGGCTTAAAGAGAAAACTACGTCGAACGATGTGGAGGTCGGTGAAGTGGCGCCGCTAAGGGGATCGTTCAAACTTTAACTTCTATTTCATAGATAGGTAAACTTTTACCAAGGGATCAAGATTCAAGCATTTTATCTTCATCCCATACCCAGACCAGGCAACGGAACCCACTACAACAGTATACGATGACATACTGCTACAGATGGCTAGAGAACAATACAACACTATACATCAAATGCACAGCATGTCCCTAGGTTATTTAAATATTTAGGGACGAAAAGAAGGTTTGTTCCATCGCTGCTGTTGTTGCTGCTGCTATAGTGCTGGTTGTGTAATGTTAATGGTCCTGGGGTACCTTCTGCAGTTGAAGAGAGGTAACTTTGCATATTGTTTTCGTAGGTGCAGCAGTAGCATTTTAGCATTACAGAGGAAAACTAAATTAAAATCTTTTCTTTTAGTACAGCAATTTCCATGTGAAGTAGCTATAAGGTGTACCTTTACGTTTTCGCCAACAACTTCACTCCTAACAACAAAACTCATATATTTTTAACGGAAAACTTTATTTGCATTTTGAAATATTTAATGTAAAATTTCATCCAGAAGATTGAGAATAGAAAGGACAATTTATTATTTTTTTTTTTTCGTTTCGTTTCGTTGGGAATTTCAGTGATGGAGTTCTAAGTGCCTTTGTCTGTTTTTGAGGTGTACTGGACACAAGTTGTATATTTTCAGGAATTTATAATAACGGATGTATTGTTTTATTGGTAGAGATTGGAAGGTGTGTTAATTCGTATTATGTTGCTTGTTTGAAATGTCCCAGGTAGAGACACAAACTATATAATTCTATCATATTAACGTTCATCTTAACAGAAGAACTATTTTAATTTTAAAAATATTTACTGGAATTTTACCCTATACTTTTTATGCAATCTATACTTAGTCTATAGAATGTATAATGCGGGAAAAGTTGAACCTTCGTTCAAAAAGTCTCTAATATTCCCAAGACATAAAAAAGGAAATTTAAATCTTGCTGAGAAAATTATAGAGGAATCTCTTTTATGGATGCGATTGCTAAAATCTTTACAGGCGTATTACTTAAAAGACTGCAGAACTGGAAAAAACACAACAACATTCTTAACGAATACCAGGCCGGCTTCAGAGAAGGATATAGCACTGTGGACAATATTTTCAACTTATTCAATATTCAGAATGGAAGAACGAAAAAAAACCTACTGCTTCTTCGTAGACTTTAAGGCAGCTTTTGACAGCATAAGTCGCAGAGCTATATTTTTCAAACTCTCTAGGATAGAACTATCCACTAAATTTTTGAATACACTGAAAGATTTATATGAAAATACAACAAGTGCAGTCTGGGATGGACAACAACTTTCAGAGTGGTTCAGTACTGAAATGGGTGTAAAACAGGGTTGTCTTTTGAGCCCACTGCTATTTGCACTCTTTGTTAACGACATTCATGAGGCCATTGGAGGTGGTATAATAATTGATAGGCTTGCTATTCGGCTGTTGCTGTATGCAGATGATATAGTGCTATTCGCAGATACACCAGAGGATCTACAATCAATGATAGATAAAATAGAGGAGTATTGTCGTATGTGGAACCTATTAATAAACCTTGAGAAATCGAAAATAGTGATATTTAGGAAAAATGGTGGCAGAAGGAATCGACGCTAAAAATGGTGTCTTGGAGTCGAGGAAATTGAAGTAGTTAATAAATATAAATATTTGGGCGTTTGGGTTACACCTGGCTTGAGTATGACAGACCACTTTAAAAACAGAGCTCAGCAGGCAAAAATGAGCTTAAACCTTACTTGGCAAACCTTTGTCTCTAAAAATGACATCAGTATCTCAACCAAAACTGAACTTTTCAACGCGGTAGCAAGATCAATTCTTGGATATGGAGCACAAGTCTGGGGTCATCAGCAGTACGATGAAGTCGAAAAAAGTGCAACGATACTTTATGAAAAAAATTCTAAGAATACCTCAATCCTCGCCGAATTACATGTTGACGTTAGAATGTAAAATGGAACCCCTTTTTTATATACAATGAAGTGTCATATGAGCTACGTCAAAAAAATATTAAATAGTTATGGAGAAACCCGACTTCCCTTAATACAGGCGAATAAAGTTATATACAAAAAAATGTGTTGGCACTATGATTGGATGGATTACATTGGATAAGAAGGAATGGAGATTGGTGAAATCGTTAGACATAATGGGATGTTCGAACATTCAACTCAACAAGGAATGGGAAGTATCACTTCAAAGAGCGCATGCATCAACTTCACATGGACTGTACAATAGTCTCAATTATATCGAGGTAAGCAGTTACTTTAAAAATGAACGGGACCTGGCTAAAAAAAGTTGGATTTTCAAGTCACGGGGCGGGCTAATTTTCTTAAACGGAACCTTTTCATCAACTGGCAGAACTACACAATGCACGATGTGCAACTTAAGAGAAGATGAAACCTTCGAACATTTCTTAGGCACCTGTCCTGTGTTAAAAGAATTTCGTGTACAATGTTTTGGATTGCGATCGCTCAGCATTGAATACATTTTGGACACATTAAATGGCGAAAGAGGATGGAGTGCTCTCATAAAATATTTACCTCTGGCACTTAAATATCATTCGTATCTACTTAGAGAGTATAATGGATAAAAATTTAAAATCATACACAACTTATTAAAAATACCATTTAAAAATAAAAAACCACAATAAACAGAAAACCATAAACTATTTTAACACTGATATAGGATTTAAATATTGGTTAATCAATCGCAACAGACGGCTTAAGTAAGTCATAGATGCTTTATTATTTGTTAAATGATAATTAAATCAGTTTATTTTAATTTTTTAGTTAAGCAAATCTAACGCTTTATTTTATTATGTATTACAAATGAATCTGAATATACAAAAATTACTTACTTACTTACTTACTTACTTACTTACTTACTTACTTACTTACTTAGTCTATGAATAAAATGTAGAATGATATTGACAATTCAACGACTGTGACAGAATTTCCAGACCATGTTCCATTGTAATCTTTTTTATGAAAAATAATAAAAAAACTAACAAAGAGAAAAGTTGTAAAAAATATCTAAAAATGTACTTGAAATGTAGAAGAAGAATTTGCTTAAGTAGTAGCAACGTAGCAAAAGCAGTGTAAAAATGTAAAAGAAGAGTATTTAAAAGAAGCAATTAAGTATTATATAGTATAAAAGTAGTATAAAAGTAGTTTTTTTTCTGTTTTAATATTTGTTTTATTTGTTTATTTATGTAACCATATCAGCTGTTTTTTAAGTTCAGCGAAGCCTGTGGAGTTCTTTGCAGAAAATTATTTCTCAAAGTTATATTGTTTAAAGTGGATAGTGAAAAATTTAAATTTGTAGTGAAAAAAAAACAAAAAAAAAAAAATTATTTGAAAAGCTTTAAAACAATTTGAATATTAAGAATAAGTATGAGAATTTAAATGTTTTTTTTTTACTTGTCACAAAAAGGAGTATACAAAGAAAAATCATAAAAATCTAATAGCTGAACAAAAGAAAATAGAGAAATCTATTTAAAAGAAGTAGTGAAAAAGTTGTAAATAGCAAACGCAAAATTTTCAATAAGTTAAAAAAAGGTGTAAAAAATAATTTTATAAAAGAAGAAGCAGAAGAGTTTTAAAAAATAGTATAAAAGTATAGTATAGTAAGAAAGATAGAATTAGAAAGATAGTAACAGAAAATTAGTAAAATCATTTTTTTTATTATTTACTAGCTGGTCCTGGTACCCGGCGCGTTGCTGCCACTGAAAAAATATTTGCGGAAAATAGTTTTTGAAAGAGTTATTTTGTTTAATAATAATGTCCAACGGTCAGCCTGTATGTATATTAGCGGAGCTCTCCGTTCGACACCTTCAGCTGCTCTTGACATTCTACTTAATCTCATACCCCTTGATATTTTTAGCAAACAAACGCCCGCAAGCACAGCCGTTCGTCTCAAAGCCATCTCTCAATGGACCGATAACTCAATTGGTCACTCCATTATTCTGAAAGCATTCGGACCAAAATTAATTCACTCCGACTACTCTATACCCCAGCTAGTTTTAGACAAGAATTTTCAAGTCACCATCCCACCAAGATCCACTTGGGAAAATGAGAGATTCTTGAAAGATGAATCAGTTCATTTTTATACTGATGGCTCAAAAACTAAAGATGGGGTTGGTGGTGGCGTGTACTCAGGCAGACTAAATTTAAGTCTCTCCTTCCGTCTCCCTGACCATTGTAGTATGTTCCAAGCGGAAATTCTGGCGATTAAAAAGGTATTATCCTGGTTAAGGGAAAACGTGATATCTGCATCGGATATCAGCATATTTTCCGACAGCCAGGCAGCCCTTAAATCAATCAGTGCTGTTTCCACAAACTCAATAACTGCCCGCTTGTCGATCATCTCTCATGGAGATGGCAGAACAGTTCAACATTCACCTTTTGTGGGTGCCGGGACACAGAGACATTGAGGGAAACTGCAAAGCCGATGAACTCGCCAGAAATGGCACACTATTGCCTGTTTTACCTAACAAGGTGAATATATTGGTATACCTATCGCTAAAAGCAAACTCATGCTAAAACTAAATGCCATAGAGAAAACAATTTTAAGATGGACAAACACTACTACCTGCGTAGCGACAAAGCAAATCTGGCCAAAATTAGATCAGTTGTCTATGAGCAGATTACATCTTAGCTCCGTAATTGGTGTTATAACCGGACACTGCCTCATAGGAAGACACGCCATAAGACTTGACGTATTCTCTAATGATTTTTGCAGAAGCTGCATGGACGAGGAGGAGGAGGAGACTATCACCCATATTCTCTGTTCATGCCCAGCTCTCTCCCAAAGACGTAAATTACACCTGGGTAATTTCTTTTTCGACGATCCTAGCGATATGTCGAACGTAGATATTCTATCCTTACATCGCTTCATAAGAAGCTCCAACTGGTTTAATTAAAGAGGTACTCCCTCGCTCATTTCGTGGTATCACAACGGACCTATCTGTGGTCTAAGTGTGTCAGTAGTCTTCCTGACAGCCACATAAACCTAAACCTAACCTAAACCTATTTTGTTTAATTGTCGTTATTATAGAAATAATAATATTAGTTTTATTTCAACGTTGTGAGGCAATCATTTAAAATTAAATAAGTTTTTTCTTCTTAATTGTAAACATATTTTTTTTTCGATTACGATTAGAGCTTGTTTAAAAATATTATTTGAAAATTTAAGGGAAACGTCAACAACGTACACGGTTCAAATACTTTTTGAATATGTAGCGGATGACCAGAAACAACGAAACTCAATAAATTAAGAAACTTACTCACATACATATATATATATTTGAATTTTTTTTAGAAACTGAGTTTTTAGATCAATACGAAATGCAAAAAAAAATATTTTCTATCTGCAACTTGGCAAATAGTGAATTGTACTATGCCTATAACCGTTTCTGAAGTGCAAGAAATAAGTTGACAAAGTTTTTTTTTTGCAATCGAATGAACGGTATGGCAGTACAAACAAATAAATCTAATTTTTATATATTAAGAAAGATAATAATTATTTTAGTAACAGAAATAGTAAGAAAATAGTAGAAAAGTACTAGATAAGTATTGGAAATAGTAGATTTCTTATTATTTCTATAGAAGTTGTAGTAGAAGAGTAGTAGACAAAAATAGCAGAATAGTGGATAGATAAAAAGTGGAAAACAAGAAAGGTGTCACTGGAAAAGTAAGAAAAGTATTAAGGTATTACTAAATAAGTACGATGAAAGTACATAAATGCAGTTAGATAGTTGAAATGCATTTTTACGAATAGCTGTTTATTTTAATCTTTAGAAAATATTAGATAACTAGTTGAAAAGTTGCGCAATAGTAAAAGCTGTTAAATAGGTACAAAGTGAAAGTAGTAGAAAAGGTATGAAACAAATTTCTTATTTTAGAAGAAAAGGTATTAGAATTGTTGAAAATAGACGAAACGTAATAGATAGCTAGGAAGCAAAAAGGCAAGTGAAAACAAGAAAAAGTAATTACATATTAACAAGTAGATAAGTACGAGAAAAATAGAGGCATTTTTTTATTATTATTAATTACTACTAGCGGACCCGGCGAACTTCGAACCGCCTTATATTAAATTATCGTCGTGTTTATTTTAAGTTATCCTCCTTGAAGGGCTGTATATTTGGTAGCCATAATTGTCATTCATTAATGAGTGGACAAAAATTCAGGCGTGCCAAAATAATGTCCCAAAATCGGTCGCTAGCTCTCGGACTATTAGTAGATATTAATGAAAATAAAAATTCAATACAATTAAAAAATTTTCAAAACTAATCGGAAATTGGATTCGTTGAAACTCAAAAGGCATATCTGTTCGGATAATTGGAACCCTCGGTATAAGAACTGCCTAACTTTTGAATTTTCTTTTGATTATTGTCACGTGTTACGTGTATTACATCGATACTTAGTTTATTTCTCGTCAGGTTCTTACCATGCCACGTAAAGTTCGATGTCCGAATCTTTTTGCTGGATCTTTCCTAATCTCCTTGTTAAGCGCCCAATAAGAACCACACGCATCAGTGCGGTGTTGTTGCACTGAATAATGGGCACACCGATTTCTTGGTGTCAGGCACGGTGCGAGTAATTTGATTTTTGGTGTCTGTCTATATGAATGTGAGTGCACATTCATTGTTAATTTAAGTTGCAGTGAATTATTGTGCACTTCGGTCAAAATCGTCACCGCTTTGGCTTCAACTCTCATTCAAATATAAATTTCTTTTCAAACTTGCAGTCTTGAATGCACGCTCGACGAGATAGCACATCTGCGTTCGAATGTTGCGTCTACCTTTGGTCCGGCTCACTGAACTCTAGTAGAAAAACGTATATTATTGCTATAAGAAAAACTTATTTTTTTTTATTTTAAAAAGGAAACTTAAATCTAAGACAACTTAACTTACTAACCCCAAACATCTCTGTTATTTGGTTTCTATTTAATTGGAGATCTATTGGTGGTACACTTAGGGAAATCAAATAATCATGTAAAACTAACCAAAATTTAACTAATTATTTTTCAACGCTGTTTTCCTGTTAAAATTAAACAATTTAACAATTTTAATCTAACCAGGTATCTGATCAATTAACAAAATAATCTGGTTAGGATAGAAAGGAATTTTTTTCAACGGTAAACTAACAATAATTGTACAGATATAATGTTGAATTAACATTGTATTTTATAATTTAAAAGGACAATATGTCAACTTAGAAATAGTGTAAAATGAATACTTACCAATAACTTAATAGGGACCATGTGAAAATAACACAAACGGGGTTGAAAATAACACTGTGGTCATGAACAGCTTGGTTATTTACGGAATTTTAAATGTTAGAATGACATGATACCAACTTACAGTGCACTCATGTTAATTTAACATGCATATAATGTTACAAAAAATCATGTAAGTTACATAACTCTCTGTCATTTTATTTGGGAAAATCCATCCTATAAAATTTGAAGTATAGTCTTGTTAATTATTTACCTGGCGTTTTTCTCTCAGTAACTCGTGCAACCCAAATCTTCTGCCATAGGCGACGTTTTTCGGTTTTGAAATTTGCGACAGTGGACGTAGCTAACTTTTTCCTTTTTGATATATACACAGTCTCTCAATCCGATTCGTTAATCGACCCTCTGTTTTTTTTTTATTCAAATGCCATCTTAGCGCTCCATGTTATTTTCGTAGAAGAAACATAAGGACATTGGTGTATCTTTGGAAGTGCTTTGTGGTTGAACGCAAAGTAAGAAATTGCCTTTGGTCACTGATAAAAGAAAAGTGGTAAGCACATTTTGAAAGAGTACCTATTGGTTTTCTTAATAACATTGATTCTCATCTCAACAACATTATCTATATTGGAAAAGGCAGCTCAGAAACACTTCTCGAAAATATTTTAAAAACTTTCAAATGAAAGGTTTTAGGTCTGAATAATGAATTTCATAATTTTATATCTGCAATTATTATGCTCTTCCACTTGAATATACAGTTTAATATTTGCAAATTAAAAACCACAAACAAAATCTTCATTTAATTGATATTTTTAATTTATTAATTTTCCTTAAAAAATGCATTCATGCATTTAAGTATGCAGATGACATTATTATTATTTTGTTTTATATTTCCGCTATCTGTCTGTACATCTTTTTTTTTTCAATGTAACAGAACATATGCACGATGCAACTATTTTTTTTATTGTTGTATCTTTAATGGCAAAATATAATTTTTTTATACAAAAAAAAAATATAATATTAATTAATTTTTCTCTTATTGATTCCGACAATAATATTTAATGTGCGCCACCCAGAATGATGGGACTTTTAGCAGAACGAACAGTAATTATTTATTAATGTGTGTTTTCTGTTCTTTTGTATTTTCCATTGATGCATGATGGCGATATAAAGAGCATGATGTCCTTTAATAAATTCAGAAAATATGCTTTATTTGTGATAAAATTAATTTGACATTTGATATCAGCAAAAAGATGGGGGCGAGATACAAAAAGACAGATTGTTGCTTTAATTTATCTGAATTTCTATTTAAATACAACACTATTCTGATAAATAATGGAACTTGTGGTAGGAGCATAGGTTTTCATAATATTATTTTTCATTAAATTGTTAATTTTAAATCTACAGATATCATTATCTTTTGTTTATAAAAAACAAAAAGGTAAACGTTAAACAAATAAACGCAAGTAATGTAAGGTGTGGGGAGATTTAAATGATGTTGATGATGACCTGCTAAATAGCAGGGATTGCCTATATCTCTGTTTATTTATTTATTTATTATTTTTTTTTGTTTATACGAATTAATGTGAAATTAATGTTTGTGATTTATTGCCATGCCATGGGAATGATGGGGAGAATGTTTAATTTTCCAAGTTTATGAGTATTTAGGGACTGGAATAAGGGCAAACACAATAAATGTTGGCCTTTGGAATTTCGGTGTTACATGTGTGGATGTGGGTTATGAAATGTTTTTTTTTTTTGAGCGATTGTAAGAGGGTTAGAAAAGTAGCTTATTGTTAAATGTGGCACGTGCTTTCGATTTGGAAGAAAACATATGTCATGAAAGATGACAAGATTAAATTAAATATTCGATAAATATTTGTTGAATAATGTACCTACTTGGAGAAGAAAAAAAGAGAAACTTTGATGACATTTAATATATTAGGCAATAGGTAAATAAGTAGGTATAGGAATTGGAATGGCATGTTAAATGGGCATAGACGCAGCGAACTCAAAGAACCATAAAATTTGTCTCTCGTTAACTTCTTGTCTCACATTTAGTTAAAAATCATGTTTTTGAATTAAATGTAATGGAAATCAATAAAAAAGCTAAATACGAAGTTTGAAGAAAATTCTTTATATCGTGTATAGGCTTCTGGAAGACAATCAACTTAGTTGAGTTAGTCATCAAGACAACTTAACCACCAAACTCAACAAATTGTTTTATTATAAAAGACAGCTAATTTAAGTTGTGTTGAAAAAAATTTTGCTGTTTTTTAGGAGTCGATTCTGTTAAAATCAGCATCAGCTGTAAAATAAAACAAACATTTTATTTATGAATAAGAATACAAATTTGGATGTAAAATACTTTAAACAATGGGAAGATATTTTTATTTGATTTTTTTTTGTGATTCGGAACATGATGAATCCCTAAATATAGCCAATTTAAGAAAGAATATCTGGGATCACTCCAATATATTGGTACTTTCAAGTAAAATGTATACCTATTATTATCAACATTGTATAAACGCCTCTGTTCCTAAACTACCTCTTTTGCTTATAGATTCTTAAGTTATTTCAGGCTCAATAAAGAAGCATTCATGTATGTTTTGAATGCATTCGTGTATCTATGTGTAGAATGAAATATTCATGCCTATTACTGAATCCGCAAAATTTTGCTCCCGGGGAGTCGGTTGGATCCGCAGTGGATCCGCATTCGCATAAAATTCTATTATTGAATCCGATGAATGAGCTGCATTATCGATCCGTTTCCATTTTTATAACTGCGTTATCGTGGATGTCAAAAGTTGACATTGGGCGCGTTCAAGTGCACACGAGAAAAGCAATCTAAGATACTTTAGTATCGTAAAATATCTAATATCGCAAATTAAACCTTTTTTAATGATTTTAACGACCAATCTTAATCCGTCAGTGTTTCAGCAATCACTGGACCGATTTACAAGGTTCATTTGTTGTTGGATAGAGGAAATGTCAAACAAGGTCGTAGGGACTATATTTCTAGAAAAATGTCCACGGTTTGGCTAAAAACAAAAGTTGCACTTCCTAAAAAAACGCAGATGACGTTTTCAAAAACGGCCATTGTCAATAAATTACTAGAAATACTGCAAAAAAAAACTTTATGCGTTTCAGCGATCCAAATTTTTTTATTTCTGTTTCAAAAAATTCAGTTTTGTTAACTATCTGTTTCTTCTTGAATTTTTTTTTCATAAAAATCACTTTCATCCGCACCAATTTTACTGCGGATTTGCTTTTCCAACATTTGTATGGAGTGCGAATGTGGTGCGGATGCCTTTCGTTTTCAGTAATACCAATTTTACGAACAACGTTACCGACATTTATTCCCGCGTATGGCTTGTGGATTCGCTAATAGCAAATCTACCGAAAGTGAGTAAGACTCCCTCCGCAACTCATTCGTCGGATTCCCTAATAAGGCTGATTTTTTATATTTATGTTTTCAAAATGCGTTTTCTATAATGACACCAAAGTGTTCTACACAACTGCTTAGAGCCAGTCGTCTGACTTTCTCACGTATGACAACCGAATAACAACTTAACTTACTTCCATAATACAAACATACAATTACAAAGTCGACCATTTTGTTAGTTGTTTCCTGAATGGCAACTGGATTGTTTTTTGACAGTCAACCCCAAATAACAATTTAACTTGTATTATTTTCAACACAAGCTATTTTCAGACTGCTATATACAGCCTTATTGTGAAGTTCACCCGGAATACATTTCGCCTGGCGAAAATCTGTTCCCCCGGAACTATTGGGAATTCCGCCCGAACGATTTTTCACTTTGAATCAACAGTGACATTTCGGATAAGCGAGGCGTGTTTATGCACTTCTTAAAAGGATCATTAATTTACTCCTGAACAAATTGTGACAGTTTGGTTTTTCATTTCTAACAAAAAAATCATCATTAATCTTGATTTTGAAATATTTTCGGATTGAATTTTACATTTTTATAATTAAATAGCTACTAAGCACAACTTTCTAAAATTTTTCTATTATTTTTTGTTGTAATAAATGCATTCTCTGAGAGAATATTTTTTGCTCCTTCAAGTTCAAGAATTTACTTGGAAAAATAAATAAACACACCTAGTTTCTGATTTGACAGATCTAAAGAAGAGCGATAATTGTGTTGTGTTGTTTTTTTAAAGGGATTGCAAAATTAAATTGTTTGAACAATCTTTTGGATGTGTATTTGTTGTGAATATTGCAACTTGTGAACAAAGTAAATCATAGTAAATTGTTTAAAGTTAAATAATCCTTGTATGTAGGCACCTACAATAAATCACAAAAAGAGCTACTTCGTTGATCCATGAAATGAAACTCTTCCGATCAATCCTGACAAAATCAAAGGAATACCTACTATATTTAAATATAAATACAAATGTTTTTAGTAGCAAATTATATTTATTTGTTTTGTTTTCAAAAGTGCAGTCAAAACGAAGAGTTCTAAAAGGTAACAGTTCGGTGACAATTTTGAGGGATGATTTGGTGGTAAATGTTTTGAAACATTTCATGTGTTTGTGAAAATATTTCAATACATTTATGTTTTACAGATTTAAACAATAATACAAATTAGCGTTTTGTTATACTTGAGCTGACGAAAAATAAACAAATGTCTTGCAATTCACAAATTTTTCACTCGTTTATAAGTGAACATTTTACCTGTCGATCGCATCGCATTTCGCCCGGAATATTTGATGACAATGAGGGGAATTTTTCGAACATTAATTGATTTCGCCCGGAAATTCACAATTTTCGCCCGAACATTCACAATAGGCGAAAAGTAAAATGTCAATTATTTCAGGAGTAATGTAGTTCGGGCGATTTTCACAATAAGGCTGATAGAAATAGTAAAGGCTTTATACAAGTTATTTTGGCGCACATTGCGCAATCTATATAAATCCTATAAGACTTATGGTGGCAGGTGCTATATCAGCAAATAGCTTTTCATGAAATGCAATTGGCTTGCCTCTGCCAGCCATTGTGTGACAGCTTTCCAATAGCTTGCTTCGGATGTTGTAAAAAGGCCTGACCCAAATATTTTAATGACTCCTTTGCTAATATCATTCGTTGGACGTTGTAGAAAAGGCCTAACCCAAGCCTTTTTATTAATGACAGCTTGCCGCAAATGTTTACATAATACCTTATAAAGGCCATATTAGAAATTAAAAAAAAAATAAGTATTAGTATATTTAGCATTATTTTTATTTTTGTATTTGTACATTTAGACTTTGTCCAATTTAACTACTAAACAAATCAAAATACAATATACATTATGACGTTTCTTTTTTTGAAATTTAAAAACAAAATCGTCACTCAACAAAACATGTTTCAATGTATGATTTTCCATTTTCAAAATGTAAAAGCAATTTGTCACAAATGTCAACACCTCTATAGATAGCAAGCCTACCATTCTCATTCCAACAATGCCCTTTACTGTCTTCAACTGTAGGTATTCGACTACAACACCTCTTAAGATTTATCGTGTTTCCTTCGTCTTTCAAAATAATTCACTCATCATCAAGTGCCACAGTGAATTATTTTCCCTCCAAAATGGACATGGATGACATGACTTGTCTCTAGATAGCTTAACTTCCTTTCCCTTATAATATCGAAGGATACACCAAATTTCGTATGTAACATGATAGATTCCATTTGTGATTGATGGAATTTTATTTGGCTTAATGAATTCAACATTTTTATTGGCTATCTTCTTTTTCTGAAAGCATTTCCTCTTTAATTTGTTTTATTTTTTTTTTGTATTTGTCTGTCTATAATGGAACTATTTTGTCACGTCTGAATTGACATCTAAAGTGCTCACCTGAGCAAATAATTTTTAAAGATAGGTATAAATGACACTTAAATTTGAACACAAGTATTAAAGAATTAAGAACATCCTTATAATTTGATTCTTAAATTCATTTTTTATTTTCAGCCAAGAAATAACCCCTAAAACTAAGACGTCTTCAATTTGTCTTCTTTTCGTCCCGCCTCTGCTTATAACATTTCTTCTTGCAAAGGATCAACAATTTAAAAAAAAAAAATTTCTTCAACTTTTCAAAATTCAATTATATTCGTTGAAATAGCAGAATTTCATTCGAGGCCATTGCATAAAGATGTCACGCTTTATCCAATTTTAAGTTTCATTTGCAAAACTATGAACTACCACTCCTAGCTCCTAGTAGTACTTCAAGTATGACTGTGCCATTCGAGTGAAACGACCCCCTCCCCCCCCCCTCCATAAACATAGAACCATCCAGCCAGACAGCCATTCCAAAACCCATAATTATCCTAAAAATGATTTGCTATGGAAACCGCATTAAAACAGCCTTGCCAAAGAGCTCGAGAGCTAGAGCACGACAAATCAAATCAAATAAAATAAAATAATTCCTAGAGGTCCTGTGAAAATATTTCCTGTTGTGGTGAAACTCTAAAATGATGATGATAATGTTGATGATGATTATCATCATCGTGTTGTTTTTGTAATTGTTGATGGTGGTTGTCAAAGGGGTTGTTCTACAATGGCAACAATTTCATCCTGGTGTTATGCTATGCCATCAGCTTACCCCAAAACAAAACCAAAATAATTAGCGATATTAGATTGGGCATAATTTTGTGGTAAAAAAAAACAAAAATTTTGAAATATAGTATGAGTATGTAGCTCCTGTAGGATTCTCGAGTATTTCTACTTTGATCTGACAAAATGGAAATTAGTTAACTCATGCATATCTACCTACATGTTTTTATTTAAAATATGTTTTTATATTGTTTCTAAAATAACCCAATGTCAATCAATCAGTTTATGTTTGTTTTAGGTGTTGAGTATGTTTATATTGGAAAAACATATGTTGACAGAATCACCATGTTGTTGATTTATTCAATGTTCGAAGTTGTTTTTTTTTTGCAGGTGGTTTGTTTGGTTTTAGAATTTTAATTATGAATAATATAATTGCAGATGATTATAGTTAGAATTTGTTTACCTATACTTATTTATTTTTTCCAAAAACTTAACACACAAATCAGTTTGTATTAGGCGTGCATTTTTTTTTATTTTGTTTCACAACAAAATAAAATAATTAAAGCAAACTTAATTATACATACACAATATTACATTTAAAGAATCACGACAATTTTCGATCTGTGGACATACATTTAGAAAGTAAGTACAAAAACAGCTCCCACTTAGGTGAGACTTACTGGTCCCAAAAAAAAATTCGGGAAAAAAAAAATTAGGGGACCTCTTTCTCTGCGCCTGTTATTTCATTGGGTCTTGTGAATAAAAAAATAAGCTAAAACTTAAATTTTGTATTCAATAGCTAAATTTTCTGAGCAAAAAACCTAAGTATAGGAATCCATAGCTTTTGCACAAAGTTCAAGTTTTTATTTAAGCTTGTTTTTTATTCACAAGGCCCTGTTACGGATGTCCTATGGAATTCCACCAAACATTTTATATGGAAGTTATATCACCCTGTGACCTTCGAAAGTGAAGGAAATTTTTTTTAGGTTATTTCGAAAATCAGTCCAGCCCAATAAAAAAGAAAAAAAGAAGATTATCATTTAAACAGCTGACAATCAAAGAGAAACTCTATTATTCATTCGGTTTTTCGAAGGAAGAGACACTCTTGCGATCAGAAATCCAGCTAAACGAGCTCGAGAGAAGAGAGCCTAACCGCTTGTCGGAACTGTTATCCACTGGTTTTCACCACGACCGCTACCCAATCCTATCTGAGTGACCCACGTACTGCACTTGCAAAGTGACGTCATTTTGTCAAAAATCTCGAAGCTATAATAGCGTGTCGATTAAACTAAAGCCAGTGTTGAGTGAGCCTCAGCGAGCGGGGGATTGCTGATCGTCGGGGTGTTTTTATTTTGGTGACTCGTAGTGCGCGACGTAAAAGGGCAGGTGAAATAATCTCCCAGGAGCCCGAAAACAAATCAGTGCAACACTCCGAATTTAGCAAAAAAAAAAAGAAAAAATCACCCTTAGCTTTGAAAGCCTGAAAGAGCGGCAGTATTTTGATGTTTCTGGAGATATCAAATCTTCACTCCAGTGTAGTTCGTAATTTAGTCTGTGTTTAATTATTAAATTACAAAAATAGAAAACAAAAAACATAGAGGGCTTCACCCTATTCTATCTGTGAAAGTGGTTAATCGAAAGACCCGTGTGTTTTGGACAGGCACTTAAAAAGACCTGACGTAGGTAAGCGGGTTAATGCTTTTTTTTAGTTTCTGCGATTTGCATCATTCAACACGACGTCGATGGAAATTGTGCACAAGTTCCGGACCGTAAGTGGTGAGTTTTCCTTATTCTTGTTTCTACATTTCATTCTTGTCTCGCATACCTACCCATTTATACATTTTCATATCTACCAAGATAATCATTTTTGTGTGTGAACAAAACACACGGAATATTTCCTTTACCGTTTCTTTTTTTATTTTGATTTAGCTTTCAATAATAAATAAATACCATAATTTTCACTACATGCAATTTAAGACAAGTTACTAAAAAAATAAGAAATCAAATTTAAAACTGAATTAATACAAAAAGAATAAATAAAACGCCTAGAGTTAATTAGTATAATAGACTTCAAAAGAGGTACTCAAGGCAATTAACACCCATTGCCAACTGAACAAGATCGATCGTATGTGAAAGCGTCCGTCCGTTGTCCAACTTTAGAAATCTTGGTATGATCAAAATTCGTTTGTTTGCGTCTGGCTGCTCGTGGGTCAAGAACCACGCACACCGATGTACCTAGCCGTGCCTCGTCCTCAAGCATACCAAGTGTGATCTCAACGAGCTGTAATCAGTTTTTAGGAAAGGCGCAACAGCCCACTGACTCCAATCTAAAAATCATGTACCTTCCTATACCTATACAACAGGAATATACAAAAACATACATACAGCTTTGGACAAGGAAATAGCACACTCATAACTTTTATTATAAAATATTGATATTATTAATAAAATATTGATTTTTTCACATAGATCACTTATGTAAGTATTTTTATTCATAAAAATATAAAAAATTAAATTCATGTATTATGTATGTATTTCATTTATGTATTTTCATAAGGAAATAGAACACATTCGAAAATCCGTTAAAAATCAAAATTTTAACCTTAAAATCATTCCATACTCTTTTTATAGGGTTAAGATCGGGGCTTTGTACTGGGCAGCTCAAAGTATCAATATTTTCTTCCGAAAACCAATTCTTAACCACATTGGCTGTTTGTTTTGGGTCATTATCTTGCATACAAATCCAGTTAATTGGCATTGACTCGATTGAGAATGGTTCCATTGGGTTTTTTTAAAATGTTTAGGTACCAAAACTTATCCATCCTACCATCGATTCTCACCCACTGCACGCCAAAAAATGGATCCCTGATAAGTTTTCAATCTCTGTATCCCGGGGTTTATTTTAAATTTTCTCAAAAAGTACAAGACATTGAAGCATCAGGTGTTCTGTTTTTGAATACAAATAAACAAGAGCATTGGATTTTGAAAACCAATTTTACACTTCATTACATAAAATTTTGAAAAAAAAATTGTTTGAATTTTATTTTTGTCTTAACCTAACACACTTGCTCTAGCTTTTTCGTGCACCTTTTAAAGATCACCCTGTATACAGGGTGATTGGTATAAGATGCACCAAAAAGCTTGAGCGTGAAGGTGATGTTAAGACAAGAAAAAAACCAAATCGTATGGGAGGGGGGGTCTATTTCTCCCCGTTTAGGCGGGAGGGGCAATTTTCTAAAAAAATTGACTTAAATCAGAAAAAAAAATTATTTAAAAACAACGGTGAATGATACAAAGCCTTGTTACATCTTTTTGAAAAGCCAGAAAACTACTCTTTTATTTTATTTTTAAATTAAGTTGTTTGACGGAACAGTTTTAAAAAAATTAATTTTCAAACTCAAAATTTTGAAAAAAATTTAATTAATTTTTTTAAAACTGTTTACTCCAACAACTTAATTTTAAAATAAAATAAAAGAGTAGTTTTCTGGCTTTTCAAAAAGATACAACAAGTCTTTGTATAATTCACCGTTGTTTTTAAATAATTTTTTTTCTGATTTAAGTCAATTTTTTAGAAAATTGCCCCTCCCACCTAAACGGCGGGAAATAGACCCCCCTCTCATACGATTATTTTCTTGTCTTAACCCCACCTACACGCTCAAGTTTTTTGGTGCATCTTATACCAATCACCCTGTATACATTTCTGATGTACGTGGGTTCGTAATTCTCCTCATCCTAAACGGTTCCACCAATTTGGATGAAATTTGTCCTATAGGTATATAAATTATAGCGTTATCTGAATGGTTCTAAGCTATAATTGGACTCAGTAGATGGCGGTATTGTCGAGATCCACAGCACAGTTTCTTTGTTTTATTTTGCATACAAAAGTATAGTATGCGTGTGTTTGTTATTCTTCTTCTCCGAAACGGTTCCACGAATTTTGATGAAATACATTTTTCATTCTCATGAAGTTATCTGGATGGTTCTTAGCTATAAGTTGGCCCCAATAGGTGGTGGTGTTCTCTGGATGCAGTGTTTTTGTATTCATAACTTGTCGTTACTCAACGTGTTATTTGCGTAGTTTTAGCTTCCCGGCAGATGGAAGTTTTGTTGTAACGCAGTTTTTTTTCTTTTATTTGAGAAAAAATTATGTTTTCCTTGAATTTCTTACATCATAAAATATTGTTCTGAGTTTTTTTTTCAGAAATGTCATTTGTTTGAACGAATTTTTTTAAACGTAAAAAAAAACTTGTATCAATATTTTAGAAACTACGTTCTTTATCGAAAAATGTGTCATAATAAGATTTGTTTGTCTTTAAACAGTTAGTACAAAAATCTTTACAAAATTAAATTCGGATGACTAAGTACGGAGATATACCCAAATAAATCGATCAATTCGGTGGCCATTTTTCAAAATGGCGGCCAAATGACTAAACGATAATTTGAAACATTTGAACAATTTTTTTTGTATACCTCCATTGGTATAAGCTCCAAGACAAAAATAATGGGACACATAACATCACATGTGACATGGGCTAGCGCCTAGCTAGACTAATAGTAAAGTTAATGTAATTTTTTTTACCGAAACAGTAAAGTGTCCTGTATGTTTTGATCAAGTATTATTCATACAAACTGAAAAAAAAGTTATAAAAAATTTGATGCTGTAAATCAAATGTGATGCATTAGTTGTTTAAGAATAAAAAAAAAATCTAAAAAGTTATTACCTTAATTTAAATTTATTTAGTGAATTTATTATTGCAAACCACAACGATTGTCACCAAAGAACGCGTTTGAAGGGCACGAAAAATATTCTTCGCATAATAAGAACACAAGTTTTAAATTTGTTTAAAAGTTTTTTTTTCAGTTTTTCTTCATTTTTATTTTGTTTTCATGTTTTTGTGGTATTTACAAACAATGGGAGAGTATTTGTGTGCTTGCATAGATATAATACACTTCATTCATTACAATATTAGTTTTGTAGCTTTTTTTTTTTTAGCAAATTACAGTATTTTGTCTAAGATTTTTTTTATTATTATATAAACAGTTTTTTATTTGAATATTTTTTTTCTATTATTTTATTATTTTTTCATAAATTTTTGATTTTGATTTCCAAGATTTTATTTTTTTTATTTATATATTTTTTAAATAAAAATAAAAATGATTTCTTTTTGTATAGTTTTTATTTTCAAAATGAGGTTTTTTTAATTTTGCCATTTTTTTCTTTATTTTGTTTTAAAGCTTAAAAAATTTCATAAAATAATTTGTATACAAAAAAACAATTGATTTGATTGAATTCTAGCAGAAAAAAAAAATAATTGATATTGATTTCCATTTTCATTTTTGTTTGTTTTTACTTTGGCAGTCGATATGTATTTAGTTGCATTTATTGCTTTAATAATTTTTTAATGAACTGAGTTATTATTTTTATATAATGTTAAAACAAATATGATAGAGTGAAAAGAATAAGTGGGACTGGCGTATTCATCAAGCACCAAAATTATAGCGAGGTTATTTAAGTTTTTCAGTCGAAATGCATTGTTGAAATGCTGAGGCAGTTTGGGGCGAATGTTACTGAATTTGTTTGGGAAAAATATGGCGAAAACATTTTTATAGGAATCTCTTAATTTCGTAACCTTGGCCTGAGCTTTCCTCCCTTAAAATCTGGTGAAGAACTAGTGCCCATGTTTGCATGATGCCCGCGTTCTATTGGTACTTTATCCTATGATTTAAACTAGCTAACTCATTTACAGATTTCGAACAGAGTGCAGAGGGAGGGAAGGTGTGAATTTCTTGTCGAGTTACTCATCAAAGCGTTTGGAGTTTTCATAAAAAATTGGTTTGATACTGGTCTTGGCTAGTGGCGAAAGTCAAGCAAATCGCTTTAGGGAATATAAACACACAAATTCTCCAATAAAAGAGATTCACCGTAGTTTTTTTTAGTTTTTTTTTCTGCACATTCCATAAAAATATTTCTAAGTCTGACCTATTGGATTTGGTGCGATCGGGACACGTAAGTGAGTGAATTTTCAATGAATTTTATTTGCTTGTAAAAAAGTGACATAGTACAAGACTAATGGTAACGAAATTGATCCTGTTGACAGTCATAGAAGCTGAGCTGAAAAAACCCAACTTCCCACGTCAATTTTGTTCCAATAACAACCGCAAGGACTGATCATATCCGTAAGGAATAAAATATTAAATCTTATGTGCTCAGCTTAGTGCTAAGCTATAAATATACCCCAACAATCAAATCGACTATATTTCAAGTAAACTTACGTTGAGGAAACGAAGATTTGTGTTGGGTGTGTGTTGTTATGATGTCGTATCTCAACGTCGTATGCAAGAACGTCTGCGTAAAAACCAGAATCAGCATCTAGTTGTTTAAGATATTCTTGAATGTCTGAAACGTTGATTTACAACAAGGCTGCCCAACCTTTTTAACACTTGGGCCAAATTGACGGTTAAAAATAAATGGCGGGCCACTTGTAATTTTAACCATATTTTATGCAAGGAAAACAAACTTTTTTATTTGAATTTCATTCATCAAAGCAATCAGGCTTATTTTGTTATTGGATCGAATAGCTAATTCGTTTGAATAGTTCTATTCATTCGAATGAATTTTGTGTATTTTGACATTCTAACGACAAACATTCATTGTTGAATGATTGCATAAAATGAACATCAATGAATTTCAATTGCTTTGACATTTCTGTTTGGTTAGTATGACCAATTTGATTTTTTTTCGAAGACTTTTAGGTTTGTAAAAAAGTAGTTCGGAAAATCAATCCTTTTTATAAAAAAAAAATATAAAGCAAAGTAAAGTTATGTTACATACTGAAAAAGTTGAGCACGTAAAAAACAAGAATAAAAAACACAGTTTTCCAATTAAGAAGCATTTAGTAAACAATATGGTTAGTTGAATAATATAAAAAAAAACTCAAATTAACAATAAATTTTTTATATAATAAAGTTCTAGATTTGTTTTCAAACTTTTATGTCACTTTAATTGAGTTTAAAACTATTTAACAAAAAAAAATAAAACTATACAGCAGGGTACTTCAAAGTCTCTTTTTATTTTATACACATCTGGTCACACTTCTGAATTATCAAAAAGAAAGATGTAATCGGTGACATTGGTTTAGTTTAAAAAAAAAATTCAATCGTCTTCAAGCAAAACGCCGCGGTAGGAAAATATTTGTTATTTGTTAACTTTTTATAAACATTTGTGAATACACCTTTTGGAAATTGCGTGCGTCTTTAGATGAAAGTTAGTAAACAAACAAGTTTTCAGAAAAACCTCCAAAAGCGATACGTCAACCCGGTTTGTTAAACATCATTGAAATCTCGGGATTCACTTAATTTGATCTCGGTCAGTCCAGTTGAAATCTGAATGCAAGGCTTATTAAAAACGCCAATAAATAGTTCATAAAAGTAATTAATTTTATTTATTTTTCCACAAAAAAAAAATCCTAATTTACATGTTTTGTGTATCTATTCGCCCAGAAAAATTGAACGCCAAATAAATGACATATCTTTCGAATGATTAGAATGTCAAAATTTGATTGGTTGGTGAAAGTTGAATGAACTTTCGATTGATAAAGTGAACTTTCTTATCGTTCAAATGTCAAAATGCAAATAAAGCGAACTCAAAATAAGGCTGGATAAAATAAAGAAGCATTGTGCCAAAAAAAAAAAAGAAACCAAAATTTACATATTATATACTGTGTATGTATTAAATGCTGATTAAAAACTTAAATTCGAGTATTACTTCATTCGAGTGCATTACTTCATCTGTATATATGTATGTCAGGTGCCAGATTGTGCGGTACTTATTTTTTATAAAATTCAGATTTGAAAAAACCTTTTTCACAAAAACTCTTCTTTTGGCTTAAATTTCTAGAAATCTCCAAATCCTTTAAAAAAAGCTTGTGGTTTTAAAGCAATTTTTTCTGAAAATTTTGTTGTAGTGGAGATTTTTTAGGGCAGTGAGTTCCACATGAATATTGACAGGATAACTGATTATTTCAGTCAAACTGATTGTGAATGGATCAAAAACAATTTGTAAATTTTGCTTTGTATTTTGAAAGTCCTGGGACCTGTACCACGGAACTATAAGTATTGTACAAGAGACAAATTTTAGCAAGTGGCATTGGTTTGTGTTGTGTACCACAAAGCTACAAGTAATTATGGAACTTCATCATTATCATCATCAGCTCGACAACCGGGGTCCGGCCCTGGCCTCCTTCAACAAGTCTTTCCACCTATCCCGGTCTCGAGCCGACGCTACCCAGTTGCGCACCCCAAGACTCCGGGCGTCCATCTCTCCAGCGCAAGCATGGTCTACCACGCTGTCGGAACTTAACAATTGCACAATCAAACTTTTTCCCAATTTCTATACCGCGAAGCTAATTGAAGCAATTTGTATTTAACAATCATTGCTAAATAATTATAAAAATTGGTTTTGATATATAAAATTGTTAACTGGTACATTAGTTTATTTTTTAACACAACCGCCTCGTTCGTATTTCAAGAAAATACTTAACGCAATAATTTTCCTTTCCATCAAGAAGAATTCCTTTTTTTTACCGTGGATTGTGACGATGACGAGATATCTTTCTTTAGCTACTACAGTTAAGTTTTTGTCTGCGACTGAATTGTGCAAAAACCGAAAATTTTCGAACTAAACAATTCTAGGGAAATTTTTGGATTTACAGAAATATTAGTTACTCTTGGCCAGGCTTGATTTACAACTTTCAGCCCAGGAGAACATGGCCTACCAAACCAGGGACAAATTCGTTCATCCACGAAACAATACAAGCCTTTGAGCCCCCAATCGCTATATCAAAATGTGGCTAAGATGTGATGATTTTACCGAGGATTTTACAGGTTACACTTACACATACGATTTTAACATTTATTTAAGCTGAAAAATAATGTTGCCAACCAATTCAATTTACAACCCAATGGTACTTTATGTTTTCATTGATTTTTCACGATCGTCCATCGTCTTATATTACATACAAAATTGTCAATAATAATAAAAAAAGCTTCGGAAAGGAGAATGCGTTTTCCCGAAAAGTAGCATGGGACTTATGTTCGACCAGTGAAGCAAGAAGTAATCTTTGTAAGTAATTGCATTCATCACCATAACTGGCTCCGATCTAGCACGATCATCCGTTTGACGGATACAAAAGCCGATTTGGAGCGCCATTTGTCTATAATTTTCAATTTGAACAAAGCTAGAATTTCATTGACATCTCAAGAGTTTACACCTGTGGCGACAGAGTAGTCGAACCCAGTAGCTTCTTTATAGCAATGATAGTTTTTGACAGACGATGACAGAGCCAAGTAGTACTTAAATATTTGTTTGGCCGGAGCGGGGTAACTTTTGTATCAAATGTACTCAACACAATCGTTCAAAAATACAATTTTAAATTCTCAAAACAGACGTTTGAACATTCTAAAAAGCCAACTATTCGCTATGTGCGCATTGCTCCTCTAGTATAGACACGAAAATTTTTGTACACAAAAGTAAAATTTATTGTGAACAAAAATGTTCATAGAAACACATAGAAACTAACGCTATCTTGTAAATAATAGAAGAAAATCTCCTTTCTCTGTCTCTTTGCACATAGCGAATAATGGGCGAAAGCGATAGTAAACAGTAGGTAGCTATACAGCCTTATTGTGGAGTTCCCCCGAATTACATTCCACCCGGAAAAATTGAAATTTCCCTTTCCGCCTATTGTGAATTTCAGCCGAAAAATGTTTAATGTTCGAAAAATGCCCCTATTGTGGTCACTTTTCTCGGGCGAAATGCAAATGTCTTATTTTTTTTTTAAGGCGAACGAGTGAAAAAATTGTGAATTGAAAGACATTTGTTTATTTTTCGTCAGCTCAAGTATGACAAAACGTTAATTTGTAGAGTCTGTAATCTCGTGTCTGCAACATAAGTTATTCAAGGTCAAAGGTCACGAAAGACAGTTTTTCGGGAATATCTCGGTTCATATGGCTCCAATGTCAAAGTCGAGAGAACGGCAATATAATACAGCTACTATAAATAGCTCGGAGATCAAGCTGTAGTATTAGCTGCAGCGCAAGGACGCATAAGTTTACTTAACTTCAACTTTCGAGTGTACATCTCCTGATTTTTGAAATTTTAAAACAAAAACAAAGCAAAATTTCCGAAGGAAAATTGACATTTTACTATTACACCATTGTGGACGAGCTTTCTTTACTTATGACTATTTTTGATTGGTAATCCGCGGAATGGAAGAGCATCCGGAACCAATTAAATAGTTTCAGAAGAAACCGAGAGAGTTCCAAAAAACTTACCAAAAATTGACAAAATACCGAATAGTTATTATAGTTCTACCGGTACCGGAAAATAAACTTTTAAATTTTGCATAATAGCCAAATTTTGAGAATTTCAATTACTGCAAGTCACTTAACAAAATTATCAACCTTCTTTATAAACGTTGCCTTTATCCTTAAAACTTTTTTACTGTCATTTTCCTTATTTCTGTCCATGAAATTCTAAAACAATTACCATACAAAACTAATAATCTACTGACCGCGAAAAAAACGAGGTAAACTTCGTGCAATGTTGGTCTATAATAGGATATGGCTATAACAGGTTAACCTTTGTCTACAAAAGGAAATAATAACAATTCAAAGCACGTGACAGGACAACTAACTTGCATGCTCAAGATTGCAGAGTACCTTTACCTACCGAATAGTGCAAGGTGAGCATTTTAAAGGCTAACAAACCTTATATTCCTTCCTTATAACATAAAATTTGTTTATACTAATGACGTTGAACAGGTTGTCATGTAATTGGAAGCGATTAGTTGAGAAACATGCAGCTTTATCTACAGAATGAGTATATAGACACATTGTATAGGAAAAAGAAAGATATTATAAAGAAGAACAACGAAGTTCGTTATGAAATACTTCATACTCTATACATATAAAATATTTTACATCGTTTCGTGTAGAATTTCAGTAAATCTTAATGCACATGTTGGCAAGTGCATTATCTGACGTTGAGCTTGGAGTTATGTGAAATAAACTATACAACACACTACACTCTACATATTTCAAGCAAAAAGCATAAGGAAATGCCAATTGTACTTTGAATAACATTATATTCATTTCAAAGAGCTGTCAGACTTTTGAGATACAATGAAAAATGTTTCGGATTACAAAAAAATTGTCGATACAATTCAAGGATTTGCAAAATTTGTTCGTTTGTTTGTTATTGTTGTATGAAATAAGGAAGAAGAATTCTTTAAGTAGGATAATGTCTTCACTTTTATATGCATACACCAACATAATTGCAATCATGTTTAAGTGAGAGTAGACAGAGATACAATATTAAAGTCTGAATAGGGCAAGTGAATAAAACGTTATAGTTAAGTGAAGTATTTTAGCGAAATTCGTTTGTCACAGTATTATGGTTAATGAACTTACCACATTTGTATTAAAGCTATCAATAACGACATGATAAATAATATTAAGTTTGCATTCAGTAGTTATTGGCTTTATTGTGAATTACTTTATACAGTGGCGATTTCTCTTACACCCTTATTACGGTTGTCAAAGATCAATTGTTTGATAAACGACAACATTTATCAATCAAACAAAATTTCGGTATTATGATTGTCGTTTGATAAATTTTTGATCTATTGTGAATGATTAACAAAATTCTCTTGTGAACGGGCATTTTGTTTGACGTTTCAGTTTTCTTTTCTTTCATTTGTATTTGGATTTTGTTTTTTTTTTATTGTTTTAATTTATTTTCGAGTAAATAAAGTAAATCACTTGTCTTTTTTATTACATTGGTATTTGTGTTGTAAAAAAGTGAAATAAAAAAGTTATAAGACATATTGTGGAAATAATGGAACATGGCAAAGGAAATGTGCATTATGTAGGTACAATATATGTACGTACATACATGCACCTCCTATTTGCACACCAAACAACAATGAGAAAAACAGTCCGTGCAAGTGAATTTTATTAAAAATATGTTAACCGAACAGTATTAATTGTATATTGTATAAATGAATATAAAAGTGAACAATAAACTGCGTTTTCTTACAAAAAAAAACAATTAGTTCTTGCAAAATAATTTATCAACAGCAAATTTGGGTTTGACTGAAAATTTGATAAACACCAAATATTTTCGACAACGATAATACCAAGTTAGTCAATAAAACTATTCACAATAGATTTCAAATCTGAGTGGCACTCACAGTTTATTAAAAATTTTGATAAGTGACAACGATAATACCGATGGATCAATTTTGTTGACTATCATCAATTATCGTATTGATGTTTGACAACCGTAATATATTTAGCGCCGCTAAAGCAAGAATTTAAATTCTATGAAAATTTACGCAAAACGTACCTACCGAAGGACGAGGTTAATGTTAATGAAGATTAATTACAATAATTAATTACCTAAAAAACAAAATTACACATTTTTAAATAAATTTTTTATTCACACAAACTAAACTCCATTTATATTTGAAAAATTGTTTAACTTCGAAATTTGCGATACTTAATTCCCTGCAATCTATATAATTGCGTTTTACTATATCGTAATGTCGTGAGCAAGGTCCAGCGAAATGATCAAAAGCGTTAGCGCAACAAACAAACAAAAATACGAGAAATTCGTTGAAATTTGAAAGTAGATAACAACTTCTCTCCCAATGAAGCTAGAGCTTCATAATTTTGTGTGTGGTCTCTGTTTACTGAGTATTCAGTAAAAAAAATTGACCGACTAGAGCACCCCCTGAATGCATATTATTTTCCTAATTGAGGTAAAGCCTTGAAATTTTGTACGTATATTGCTCTAGGGATACTGATATTTGGATGTAAAAATTGTTTGACTGCAGCGCCTCCACCTGTATTTTAATATTATTTGTAACAGTTTTCCTAATTGCCCTTAAATTCTGTTTGTGCGCCGCTGTCAGTTAACCGACTGGAGCGCACGGCTTTACCCGGCTCAATTTTTCCCCCCCATTGTGAGGCTCAGACATTTAAAACTAATGTGTATCGTAATCTCCTTTCTTCTACCTTTCAATTTTCCTAAACGCTCGCACTGTGTTAAATCATCATAAGGGTGTTCATAACCCATGGGGGCACGCATATTAATGCATATACATGCTTTTTTTTAATTTTGTTCCTTATTGAGGTAGAGCCTTGAAATTTTGAACGTACATATATTGCTCTAGGTTTAGTGATATTCCTATGAAAAAATTGACCGACTGCAATGCCCCTTCATGACGTGTTAATTTTTTTTTGTTTCCGAAAATTATAAACATACGTCAATTATTGAGGCAGAGCTTTGAAAATTTTAACGTATAGTATTTTGGGGCGACTTATATTCGGATGCAAGACTATTACCATATTCCCATCTAGCTTCAAATTGCGCATCCTGAGCTCCAGCCAGGTATAGCTTCTAGTAACAATGATCATAACAAAAGTTCATCTCAATCGAATTTAAAAAGACTTCTTGCTAGTGATTTGACTGTGTATAATGTATATCTTCAAAAGTAAAAAAAAAACGGAAAATATTTTATACTATACCTAGCTCGAAATTGCACAATTTGAGACCTCAAACACGAAAAGTGTTCACACCATAATTGAGATGATTTGGATTGACAATTTTAATCAAAAGAATAAGAGACGGATCGAAGATCATCGATTTCAACAAACCCGCAACGTAAATCGCACCAACATGTTGTGAGATTTTAATGAGTCCCTATGAAGAAGATTCACCTATAATAATAATATTGATTCTAATGTTAATAAGAATTCTGATACTACATATATCATTGTCTTGCTAAATAAAAAGATAAACAATGAAAAAGATGCTTTATATTTAGTATCTACAACTATCATTTTAACTTTTGTGAAAGAACAAAATAAGTATTGTCAGGTTTTAAAACGAAGGTTTTCGGTACGTTAAAACTCAACGAACATTATCAAGACTCCCAAAAATGTAGAAGCCTTTTCATTCAAGTCTAAACGGACATTTGCGTTGGGTTAAAAGTGCAATCCGCAGGATAGATAAGTCAATCCAAATTGACGAAATAAAATAATTCATTATCGGATCGTCACGGAAATATGGCATAAGGCTCTTATTAAGAAACAGAGAAAACCAAAAATTAATTTCATAACATCAGATATATCCTTCAGCACAAAAAAAGATCTTAAGGGTTTGATCGTTGGGGTCTTCAATCAGTGTTGTCAGAATGTTGTGATATGCTCTGATGGACATAACAACTTCGATTCACTTTGTAACACGGACAAATTGTATATGTGGGGCAGAAAACAAAAAATAACAAAATCAATTTCACTTCTTCCTGTGAGGTATCACAGAGATTTGGAAGAATCGGGCTGTTATAGTCGTTTATATTGAGTGATACCCCTAAGAAGATAGTTAGAATAAACTAGAATCTTTCAAGAAGATACAACTAATTCAGATCTGCAACCCAACTTTGAACGTAGTACAACAGAAATCAAAACTAATATCAATATCCTCAAATAAAAAAAAAAAAAAACAGCAAGGTTATTGAACATTTTAGAAAAGTTTCTGAGAACCGATATCTCCCTGCAAATACGGGTATAATACTTTATTTGAATCAGAACATCTTAACTACTGAGACAAAACCCATGCATGCAGAAGTTGAAAGAAAAAGTGATGACTTGTCCTTGTCGCCAATCGCATTTTTTATCACGTTTTCGAAAACAATAAGCTTTTCATTAATTGTTTAATGGCACATTAATCGAAAGTAAAAATTATCTTTAATCGTGAAGATTTCCCCTCAGTTCCTGTAAAAGTCGTTCATGTCATCCAGAATTACATTTATCCACATCAACACACAGGATTTTTTATAACCATTTTATTTAATTTTATAAAACTCAATTACCAACGAAAAAGAAAAAAAAAACTCAAGACAACAATCGTGTGACATTAAAATGATGTCCAATCGTTCATAATTTTTGTTTTTGTTTTTATTTTATTTTCAATTCTAGCAATTCGCCTTTTATCTAGGATTTAACATGAGGGGCATTTATTTACTTAAAAAAAAATACATATATAATATCTGAAAACAAGGACTATGACAGAAGAGTACAGGATGAGAAAGCAGAAACTTTTCCATCCAACGTTGTAAAATTAATCGTTACTGCTGCGCGTTGCTGGTGCGACAGCTTTAACAAGTGCTTGATGAATTTGTCACCATCCCCAGTAACATAGCTACAATATGATAAATGACTTCATTTTTTGTATCCCATACATCGTTCCCTATAGTTTTAACATTTTTTCTATGTGTTTTTTACTTTCCATCTACCTCTAGAGTCCTAGAGGATATTTATTTTTCTTTGTTTTTTTTAGGGAAGGGGACAATGGCAATCTCTAGAAATCTCCCTCTAACAGGTAAATGGAATGTGTTTGTTCCTTCGGGAACTTTGATTGAGGTGAAAAATGCTTCTTTTTTTTTGAAAAAAAAAGAAAAGCAAAAATGGCAACTGAATTGTTTTATGATTGTAAATGACAAGGATAATAATAATAATAATAGTAGTATGTGTGATTGTGAAAGACTTTTGCATACCTACACATAATTCATACAATTTTTGTTTTGTTTTCATATTTACACATAATATTCATTTATAAATTATAAATTTATTCGTCCTAATTGAAAAAAATCAAATATAATATTTTATTTATATAACAATGTTTTTTTTGTCTATAATAATTCCTATAATTATATCAACTTTCTTTTTTTTTTTATTTTGATAATATTTTAATATTATTATGATTATTTTTTTACAGTCAATTTCGCAGCTGCAAAATGCAAACGTGTTTGTAAAGCAGCTCCTTTAATTTATTTATATTATATTCTTTTTTATATAATTATTTAACTTTTTGTTGTTTTTTTTTTTATTAACTAAGCATAAAATTTACAAAAATTGTGTATAAAATATTCTTTTTACATAATTTTTTTTTCATTTTTTTTACTGTTGAGTGTATATATAATTTTTGCTTTATATATATTATGTTCAATTTTATATCTTAATGTTTTTAATAAAAACTATACAAAATATTGTGTGTGTATGCTTAGTGACTTAAAACTAAAAAAAAAATTAAATAAAATAATAAAATAGATTTAAACTATAGTCAAAGAAAATTTAAAACAAAAGTAAAATTGTAAAAGTAACTAGGAGTTTGTTTTTCTTGAATTTTTTTTTTTTCAAAATTAAATTTAAACTTATCTGTAAGTTGTGTAAATAAATCGCTAGCTGCCCACAAGTTCGATTTGACGATACTTTTTTCTTAGGTTGGATACCGGATCTCGATAGAGGACTGGATCGAGACGGAGATTGGAACGTAATAGAGGCATGTAACTGAAAATATATAAATTAAAGCATATTGTAAAATTTACAGAAAACATTATTTAAAGAATATATTTTTAAAATTAATTTTATAAATTTCAAATAAATAATTTGTTTTATTTTATAATATTTACTTTAAATAACTCCTTGCAAGAAAAAAAGGCAAAACCATACAGAGAATATCATTGAAATGTTTAATATTTATTCTGATAATTTCGGAGAAAAATATTTAATTGCAATAGTTAACCAAAATCTGGTGGAATAAAGCATACAAATGGTTAAATGTAAAAAACAGTTCGATCAATATGAACGATACTTTTTAATACAAAGTGGGCAATAGTGAACTCATAATGTAAATTGGGGTTCAAGTTGGAAGTGAATCGAAACAATAGTTTTCACGCTTTTATGCATTCTCTCTCAGTAAATGAAAACGAAGTGGTGAATTCAGTATCATTTGCTACGGTGAATACTTTTTGTTGCTTCTTGTGTATTTTTTTTATTATTATTGTGGTTGCTAAGGACCCATTTTGGTCCTTCGAATAAAATTATACAAGTTGTGAATATTTTTCACCAAAAGATTAACTTGCGTGGAAAAAAAAAATGATTCAAATAAAAAAATTTAAGAGAACGGGAATGGATTATGTGTAAAATATTTTCACCCTTTCACCATTATTTCAATTTCCGTTCTGTGAAAAGTTAAACCAAACGTCAAAAACGTTCATATAAATAAATTGTTTTCAAGCCTTAGATTCAACTGATCAAAGAGCATCGGACCCTATGAACAATAATAACTAAGAAAATACGGAAGAAACAACAAAAAATTATTTACCACAGTGAATAGAATTAAATTCACCACTACATTTTCATTCACTGAACGAGAATCGCTTTTTTGTACCAAGTGAATTGAAAAGATGAAAGGAATGCATGAAAACGAATGTGAAAATGATTTTGTCAATTTACATTTTCACAGAACCAGAATAAATTGGCCCCTTGCTATACAAAAAATGTGTTTTTTCACGTTGTTTAATTGAAGGTTGAAAATGGTTTTGAAAACGCCGTCAGGTTTCGTGGTCTGACCGGCCTGAGGACAAAATATTTATACCGTTGCAAGAACTTTATAAGAGGTTCTTCTTTTTCGACGATGTTATAAGATCTCAAATACCATCAGAACTTTCCCACTTCAGCACTTCATCCAGTTATCTGCTTCTGAAAAACGTAAGAAAGCTTCCTGGTGATGAATTCATTTTGCATGATGATTGATTTATAGAGATTGATGTGTGTTACGGCTTCTTGGGCACAGTACACATATCAAAGGTAATATACTGCGCAGGTTGTCAAAAATCGAATGACATATGAAAAAAAAACATTTGGTGACCTGAGATTATGTTATGTTTACTATGATCTTGGGAACATTTTGAAGGAAAAAGAAAGAGACCGAAGATCTTTTCTATTATTGATAACAGTCTGTTTCGTCTCTATAACCTATAAACAAACTAGATTTGATGTCAAAATGATTGAGCGTGTAAAAAGGACGTAAATTTGCATGTACACAAAATTTGATGTCAAATGATTGATCATGTAAGGTTCGCTTAAGAAATGTTTTGAGAAACGAAAAGCTTTCACTGGTGGTTTGATTGGCGAAAGTAGAACCAATTTTTTTAATAATTTTGGAGGAAGTAAGATTATTGCGCTTGATATTTCAAAAGAATTTGATAGCGTTTGCGATCAAGTTCTTTAATCCAGAGTGCATAATTTTGGTATTGATGAATCTCTTATTCGTTAAATTAAAAATTACCTTTCTCACCATTCAATATAAGTAGGTGTATTGAATGGTTTCAAGTCTGAAGTCTACAAAATAAATGCAGGTATGCCTCTGGGCATCGTTTCATCTCTTACTCTTTCGTATAATATTTTTTACGGACTCCAGTTTGAAGCTTTTTATATTCGTTTACTGATTCACAACCATATGTCCTTCGCTTACGGAAATTGAGTAGCACCTCATAATATGCATTGACAGCATTTTAAAATTGGAAATTAAAAACCGCATAAATTATAATGCTTCGAAAATTTAATTCTGTCTTTTGTCGTTAAAAAGGAATATAGCCAATATGCCACTATCAATTTTATACCCCCTATACTTCTGAAGAGGTGTTCTTCATCGCTGGCAAAACCATGCGTAAGCTTTTCCATCGCTCCTATCGTTCAGGAATCTTTCCTAGTAGATGGAAAACAGCATTTGTCCAGCCCGTCCCTAAAAAAGGTGATTCCTCCTCCCCCTCCTCCTACCGACCAATTGCACTTACGTCCCTTCTTTCCAAGGTCATGGAAACGCTGATAAATCGTCAGCTCAAGAAATATCTCAAAGATCGGGAGCTTTTAAATGACCGGCAATACGGCTTTCGCAGCAATCGTTCCACTGGTGATCTGATGGCATATCTCACCGAACAGTGGAACAAATCTGTGCATCGCTTTGGCGAAAGCAAGATTATTGCGCTTGATATTTTAAAGGCATTTGATAGAGTTTGGCATGAAGCTCTTTTATCGAAAATGCGTGCATTTGGTATCGATGATACTCTTATTCGTTGGATTAGAAGCTATCTTCTGGACCGTTCAATATTGCATCGAGGAGGCCGAAAAACTTTCAGTACTCGGTATCTGTATCAGTGACAACCTTCGTTGGAATGATCATATACTTGAGATTGCTAAGAATGCTGCAAGATGCTTAGGCTTTCTTAATAGATGCAAGAAGTTTTTCACCCTTTCTGATCTGGCTACAATTTACAAGGCGTTTATACGCCCTAAACTTGAGTATAACTCCCATCTCTGGGCAGGTGCTTCTCAAACTTTTCTTCACCTGCTCGACAGAGTTCAGAAAAAGGCGTTAAATTGGATAGGAGAGAGAAACATTAAGGAAACATTTCCATCACTCGAACATCGTCGAAATGTTTCATGACTTTCTTTATTTTACAGGTTCTTTTACAAAAAATGTTCACTTGAGGTAGCTAGCTGCGTTCCACCCCTTAAACATTTCTCCCGTAACACTCGTCTTGCTAGGAACGCTCATCAGTTTACACTTGAGCCCAATTTCGGTCGTACCGTGCATTATATATAAAAAAAAAAAATTGCTGCCACCTGCATTAAAGAAACTGAACAGATTTATGTGTTTCTCATTGTCATTAACATAATTTATTACTGACAGAAGACCAACTTTAGGAATTTGCTAAAAATTAGAAAAAATGATGCAGGCACCCTGTAATTTTTCCTAGTCATCAAAGAAGATTGAGGTTAGTGTCAGCGAGAAGGTCTATTGAAGGCTTATCTACAAAAAACTTATTTCAGTCCAATCGGACATATTTCGATTTTAGAGAGTAATTTGTTATAGTAAAATTGAGAAAAATTGATGGACACCGTTTAACACTTTTTCACAAAAAAATATCGAGGTTAGTGTATGCGTGTAGATATATTTTTTTGTAAGTGACCTTTTACATTACACTTTCGACACGTGTAGTTACTGAATCGACAATCTTTCTTTAAATGATTTGTGTATCCACAAATCCCGCATCGTTTTTTTCCCTCAGATCTGCCGCCTCCTTCATGCACTTGCTTTGTTTGTTGCCATTGTGGTTTCGATGCTTTTATCCTATGGATGCCACTGGATGATGGCTCTGATTTGATGGACACTGATTCCTTGTTACCATCAATATTGAATGTTGATTTTGTATGCATTCCACCGATGATGCTATGGTGATAGCCTTCTGCAAGGTCAACGTCTCCACGTCTTCTAAGAAGAGTTTATCCTTTGTCGGTCTTCGAGGTAATCCCAAGATAAATCTATCACGCGAAGATATCTCCAGATAATTACCGAAATTGCAGCCTTTGGCCACGCACTCTTGCTACCCACTTAGTAATGCACTCATGGTCTTCTTTAATAGCCACTTTAAACTTATTTCTCTCAGCAAATCCAGAAACCGTAGGCTTAAAATGTGCTTCAATCGCCCTGGTGCACGTGGCGTACGATGTGGTGGAATTGCTTATCATCTCCGGCTGAATTAAGCTTTCGAGAAGCTTGTACGATGTTGAACAAAGACCTCCAATCAAATTTGCTTTTTTCTTTTTGTCGTCTTCGATGTCGTTAGCAATAAAATATTGTTCAAGACGTACTTTATAGATTAACCAGTCATCTTCATCTTGATTAAATTTTGGATGGTTATTTGATGAACTCGCCATAATCTTTATCTTTCCAGTTTACTCGTCGCCAATGTGATGTTTCAAATTAAACACACAGCTCTTGTATTAGGTTGTTCTTTATTTGACCTTACTTCAATGGCCTGGCTTAACAACTGACTGTACAATAATGTATGTTTAACTTAAGAGCTAGATGTGATATGTATTGCAGGTATATAAGACTGCATAGACTTAGCTTACATAAACTAATCATGCTTATCGTAACTAATATACGTACACTACACATCGGTATAATTAATACATTACAAGTGCAATCAAACATCACCCTATTTTAAATATCTGGTGGTAATCGGTGTCCATTAATTTTTCTCACTTTAGCTATATTCGTTTCTCAAGTTGGCTTTCTGTCAGAAATAAATTATGTTCATAAGAAACACATAAATGGCACATAAAACACAAGAGCGTAATATGAATTACAACTTGTTATGACATGAACAACATTTTATTCGCTATTTTTAATGCATTTTGCGAGGTGATTTTTTGTTTGGTTTTGGATATGTTGTTCAGAACTGAATTCTGATTAAAAAAGCTTCTGTTCACATTTTGCCCTCCCTCCATCTTACTTTCTTATTAATTAAAAAGCAATAATTATTTTCAATGTTATTTCTTACCCAAAAACGGCGGCAAATGTATTTAAACAGCTTTGTCGCTGTATAAAATGATCAGGATCATTCCATGGTGATCTGCCGCCCTCACGATCTTTATAGCCTTTACGTTGTGTAACTTTAATCGGCGGTTTTCTGGTTACATGTGATACCAGAAGATTCATTAGGATATCTTCGCAATTGGAAGATTGCTGTACAGTCTTTAAAAGTAGCAGCGACAGCCAATTTGTGTATAAATAGTTGTAGTAGCGATGGTAAAAAGCTGCACCAGTCAATACTATAGAATAATAGTTTGTCCATTTGGACGTATAGCCCCAGGCGTTCTATGAAAAAGAAAATTAATAAATTAAAAGCAAATAGATAGTCAAAATGTCAAACTTACTTTTGTATCATCCCAGAAGTGAGCTCGAGCTGGATAGCCGACAATCCGGTCAGGAAAGTTCCGCCACACTGTGTATGCAAAGTCCAGCTCATCTGTATTTAATATGGCATCTTCATCTAGAGACAAAACAGCATCTGTCTCCACTTCTGGATATGGATAAAATCTTTGGGATATGTTCGGGCGTTCGTCTGTCGTCGGCGAAGCTGAGCCTGATGCTAAGGCTGCAGCTGATGCCGCTGTGCTACTGCCCAATGGTATCACATGGAACGATATATGATTTAAGCTCGGCCAGCGTTTTCTCGAAGGGATAGGTCGATCAGCTGCCCACAATACAATTATCTAAAAGAAGAGAAAATTAAAAATTTGACAAGGAGTTCTTGTGCTCTTATTTAAGTCTTATAACTCACCCTATCTACAAATTGACTTTTAGTGATGCTCTTGACTAGTTTATAGAGGGCTGTGTTTGGGGTCAAGACTGTTCCTATTTGAACATAAACCACCGCAGTGTAATTGTGTCTGGGCTCACTGCCGAGTGAGTCAAGTAAAAATGGCATAAATCTAGAAAATTTAAACTTTAACATGGCAGCCATTGCTTTCAATTTTTAAAATCACTTACCTAGAGGAATCTGTGAATGTAGGAAGCGTTAAAAGAGCACCAGGCGATGTATTCCAGATGAGACTATTACGCACCGGATAGTCAGGAAGTCTTTCTCGAATAATCTGAAAATATAGATACAAATTCATTTCGTTATTCGAATTGAATCAATAAACTTGCAATGGAATAAATTTCTTTTGTTGCACTTTAAGAAAAGATAGCACAAAGTTTTTCGCATACAATTTCAAAATCAAATGAACTCCTTTTGTTGTAGTTGCACCACCAACGTAACCATCCCAGAATAAGGAAGGAGGAAAATCTTTTGTCTATTTGCCAAAGCATGACGGGCGACACAACGACAAACGGTCTTGGATTTTAAGCGCAGAGCAATAAAAATTAAATGGAATTCCAAGATTGGAGAAAGAAAGAAAAACCAAATCTCAGAATCGAGGAATCGATGAAAGTTTTAATGTCCACCTCCAGTCATGTAGAATTTTCAATAAAATTCATGCCAAAATGACGCGCGGGGATGGATAGATGATGTTGCTATGGGGAATGCCAGATATAAAATACCAATTCCTTGGAATCGCTCGTTAAAGTATGCATTTCTTGGATTTATCGTTTTGAAAGAGCTGGCTGGAGAGTTGGATGGATTTTTTTTTGTTCTTGTTGTTCGATTTGATTTTCTTTTCTTCTTTGGTTAACGATGTTTCTCTAGTGGAAAGGTCATTGCATTAAAAGGTTTTTTTTTTCTTTTTTTTGAGTGGAAGGGATGATAAATTTAAGCCTGCACGTGGAATTTAAAGATCTAGCCGTATACCTATACGTATACATAAAAGCAAAAACTATTTAAGCTTGTATTGTATTGTTTTAATGTTATAATGACGAAAAAGATTGATTAATTGGATGTGGAAGGAATTTAAATGGAGAATGGAATCGTCGAATCTCAGATGAAGTAATTGATGGAAAATAATTTTAAATTGAAAAAAATACAAATTTTAAATTGTAAAAAAAATATTCTAGAAAATTAAATTGTAAAAAAAATATTCTAGAAAAATGTATTTAAAATATAATAAAATAAAAATGAAAGAATAAAAAAGGATTTAGTAAAATTACATTTGAAATGATGAGGAAGGTAGTTCAGATTATGTTTTAAATATCTAAAATGAAACAAAGCGATATTTCGAAGTTCAATTTTCGAATATTTTTTCGATGAAAAGGTAGTAGATACATGTTTTCTTTTTTCATTTTTTTTTTTTTTTGAAAATTGCCACCCGCGGTGAAACGGGGGGAAATAAACCATAGTTTATTACGATTTTTTTCTTATCTTGACCCAACCTACTAGCTTTATTTTGTTTTTTTTTTACAAATTATGTTAATAACCTTGTATATAGAATTACGGTACGTATTAACCACCTAATTTTATAAAGAGTTATCTAATAAGAGGTGTTATTTTGAATAGCCCGCTATATCGGTAGCTGTCACTTTTGAAGCTGTCATTTTTTGACATTTGACAAGTAGAAACTTAGCCATTAATAAAAATGGAACGATACGCGCTTCAACAACGCATTGAAATTATTAAAATTCACTGGTGAAAATTTGGCAGAGACGGTTCGTTAAACTAAAACATTTTTGGGTCGTCGTGAAGCACCTTGTCGGACCGCAATACAGAAATTGGTGGACAAATTCGAGCTGTTGGGACAAGTTAGTGATGTGAAGAATAAAACCCGTGCACGTCGCTCAAGAACAACTGAGAATATTGCTGTTGTAGCCCAAAGTGTTAAAGAAAACCCAGGTTTGTCCATTACTCGTCGTTTTTTGGAATTAGGCATTCCACAAACGTCATTACACCGTATTTTGCATAAAGACTTGGGTCTTAAGGCTTATAAAGTTCAGTTAACACAAGAACTCAAGCCGGCTGATCATCAACAACCGCGTGTCTTTGCTGATTGGGTCCTTCAAATGCATGAAAATGATCCGGAATTTCATCGAAAAATCATCTTGACTGATGGGGCCCATTTCCACCTGAGAGGCTACGTCAACAAGCAAAACTGTCGCATCTGGGGGTCGGAAAACCCAAGAGTTATTGTTAAAAAGCCATCCTCAACGCGTGACTGTTTGTTGCGGTTTATGGTCCGGCGGGGTCATTGGACCTTACTTTTTCGACAATGAGGAAATGGAGCAACAGTTACGGTCAATGGATTGCGCTATCGAGAGATGATTAATGATTTTTTATGGCCGGAATTGGATGGTATTGATCTGGACAACGTTTACTCTCAACAAGACGGCGCTACGTGCCACACAAGCAATGAAACCATCGATCTTTTACGGGAAAAGTTTCCGGACCGTGTTATCTCTCGAAGAGGTGATCACAATTGGCCACCGAGATCTTGTGATTTAACACCTTGCGACTTCTTCTTTTGGGGCCACGTGAAAGATAAGGTCTACGCCAACAGCCCAGCGTCGATTCAAGACCTCAAAGATGGAATTTGTGAGGCTATCGAGGACATAGATAGGGCAGCCATTTGGTTATGGAAAATTTCATGAAAAGGATATGGTCCTGTAAGCGTGGTCGTGGCGGCCATTTGACTGATGTTGTGTTCCATTATTAACGGCATACCTTCCTCTTTATAATGAAATAAACATCCGATCATTTATCTCAAAAAATGCCATTTTTCTTTGAATATCAAAATAACACCTCTTATTGGAAAACCCTTTATAACTGCAATTCAGGATTTTGATTAAAATGAAAATAAGGGAGATTTGGTGTTAATGGGTTTTTATGAATTTGGCTGGAACTTGATAAAGGCTGAACCAATTTCTTTTATATTTGGTATTGAATTAAAACATATTACACAAAATGCCATTTCAAGTTTTTAGATTAAAAGTAAAATAGGATGAAACATAATTTCATGAATTAAAATTTTTGCATTCCTATTATTTGCAACAAGAGCAAATTCGTGCGATCCATTCGTGCATTTTTTTCTGTGAACTAAATTAGGCTTAATGGGACAACCACAAAAAAAAAACAAAAGTAAAAGCGCCAAACATGTACAAGTGAGAAAGTTAAGTGTTGTTAAAAAACAGATTTTGTAACAATTAACACTTTTTTCTCAAAATCGGTTGATGTTACGATGAAAATTATTAAGCCCTTTTTTGTAGAAAATAATATAAGCTACAATGTTTACCTTAACATTTTTTTGCAAAAAGTTAATAGTTGCCGAGCATTTAGCAAAAAACTGAATTTCGAATCCTTCCCCTCTCAAAAAAAATTTAGCTGCGGGCCAAATCATAAGTTCTTTTTAGGATTTGCTCAAGACACCAAAACAAAGTTCTCCAGCGAAATAAAGCTTTTTCGGAATAATTTCGTAATTTTGCCTTTATTTTGTCTAATTTTCTTGGGTCGAAAATGGTTTTTTCTTCTTTCGAATTCCAGCCATCTAACATCGTTATACAAATTTCAATCACAATCTTAAGAGTATACACATTATACTTGATGTCTTTCAATCTCATCCTCAACTCAACGTTATTTCGTAACTTTTCGGTTTTGAGGATAACCAGGGCACTATTTAAGTAATTTGTTGCATTCTTTGAATAAAGTGGGTCTACAAACATTTGCAAACCCTTGATCCAAGATCCAAGCTGAAATGACGAATACGATCTTAAATGTTTGAGCAAGTGTTTCCGGGAAGACATCAACATCCTCATTTAAATAATGAGACAAATACTTTTTTAATACTGATTTCATATTTCAAAAGAGCATAATACCTTCGAAATCTTCCCTCTTAACTCCTTTTTCTAATCTCCTCCACCGCTATAGTGTGATTCTTAATCCCTCATTCAACATTTAAACTTCCTTAATTTATGTTTTCTTAATAATTTCCAGCCAACGCTGTATCACCTTTAAGGTCAAAAATCTCGGTAGTACCTCATTACATCAAGCATTTACCCTTTTACTTCAATGATTAATTTACCTCCATTACTCACAAGTAATTTCGTCTATGACAGGCCACAATACGATGCTCTCCTATATATTTATACAAGGGGATGCTCCTCGCTATACAGAAGTTTACATATATAGTTCGCGATAAATAAAAACTAAAATTACAAAGTTCTATATTGTGCAAGAGTGGCTGTAAATTGTGCCATTAACCCTTTGCCCGCTTAAAACAAAACCAAACAAAACAAAACTACCCCTCTCAAACAATGTTGACGATTAATAAAGACCACACCGCAAAATGACAAATTGCTTCCATAATCAACCTGCATAATCTTCAAACTATATGTATGTATGTAATACTTTATGCCTTTGCCACCCTCGCTTCAGCCACCCTTGACTACTAAAAATTATCTAAAACACTGCACATCTGTTAGTGTGTATGTGTGTGTGATTCAACTATATGTATGCATTTAGATAAATGAAGGCAAAAAAAGAAAATTTAAGTAAGCAAACGAGAGTTAAGACGGTTTTGAGCAGAAGGCAAAAAAAAATGTGAAAAAAAATAAAAGCGAGAAAATTGCACGGAAGTTCGCAATCAGACTAATTAGGGGTGTGGTGCTCTTGCAAAGCTGCTCTCTCGTCTGCAACACATATATTTCTTCTTTGTGCTTCTGCCTGGGATCTGGGATAAAATACGACAACGACTTTTGCAGCGCCGCCGCTGCCACCAACAAACCTACTTAACCGCACCATCTCTCCATGCGGTCGATATGGATCCACCTTACTTCCTTAGTAGGAATATAAACGTGGATCCTGCCTGGGTTACAGAATTACAATAACTCACTTGCACAAGGTTGAAAAGTAAGTGGGTGGCAGATTGGTATAGGTAGGTGTCGCCGTTGTTCAAAATTTGCTCCTGCGGTTAAGGCCTGGGAATGATATGAAGAACCACCACACTAACAGCCACATCTTGATGGGTGAAAAAGTGGGTAAAATATTCTTCTGGTCTTGTTGAAGGTGTATCTTCATGTGCGAACCATGTAATTCCCCGAGATAAGATATCACACTGAATTGTTTATCATTAGATCCTTCTTCCTGTCGCAGGAGGACTCGACAACGGCTTTCGTTGGTTGGATTTAGTGGCTGTTTCCATCGTTCCATCGAGTCGTTTATGTCTTAATCTTAATGGATTTCTCAGGGCAGGGCAGGGCATACGAGAGAAACGAACCTCCTGCAAGCTCAACACAACATAATTACACGCAAATTTCGTTATCTACGACTTCTTTCTCCTCTTGTACATCCTGCATCCTGAACTCTGCTCATCCGGATGAAATGCGAGTCAACAGAGAGAAGATGATGATGTTCTGTTCATTACCAAGTACAACAGTTACTGGCACAAATTCCAAATTAGCAAAACACAATCGAACATGGTATTCCTCTTCTTCTTCTTCGTTGTTCATTATAACAAAACATTCTCAATCTTCGCCTAATACCCATTTGCTCTTGCTCCTTGAATCCTTCTTTGCTGGTGTACTATTTGATTCCAGTAAGAAGATTGGTCTTGTTTCCTTGGGTTTTTGCTTGATTGCTTCACTCTTCGTTTAGTTTTTTTTTTTTTTTGTTTTATTTTATTGTAGAAGTGCCCTGGGGGGTCGACCAAGAGCAGGAGGTGCAACTTTGGATTTTCCTTGTGCATTTCTAGAACTAAATATCCTTTCTCTGGAATTGTTGTCGTTCTCTCATTGTCGAGTCATTTTAGTGTCGCATGCATGTCGTTTGCTGTTTATTAAGCGGCGGCGGCGGCAGCAAAGACGGTATGTTGGCTTCAACAAGGTAGAATGAGGGTTCCTTGGGTTTGGCATTCAGTTTCTTATGTTTTGTTGGTATCACAAGTCAAGGATTTTAATTCATTATTTGTTTTTGCTTTCCTCTATACACGACAACGAGGAGACGACAAGGTATATGATGGGGACGCTAAAAACGCAAGCGAAATGTGAGCTTTCTGAATGGATTTTTCATTGTCTTTTGCATTAATAAGGAAATCATGAGGCGACGCGACATCAATTTCAACCGCCACCCTGTATTCTCAATTTGAATTAGTATAGAAGGGGTGTTGTCATAACCCCTGCCCCTATTTCTCATTCTACAAAGCCTGTTGTTTCTCTTAATGTTATACTATTTTCTCAAAATAAAGGATAAGGAAAATGTTGCGCCTTGACACACCGTGCAGCGGTGCTGCCCGGAGATTATAATTGTTTACGAGGAGATTAGAGAGACTCTACTTGCCAAATGGAAAATGGAGTACGTACCTAGTTTAGACGAGAGGTATATACACTTACTATACACTTCTTGCAGCAACAACACCAACAACAATTTGCAAACCCGACAAACGATGTTTTCTAATGAATTTTAAATCGTAACGATTAAAATGGAAAACAATGGCATTGAGGAGTGGATTTAGGTGAAATGCTCGAATTTTGCTTGTCGGTCGTTTAAATTTGCATATATTTCGTTTAGCTGATTATAAATTTTTTAAGAAGCCAGAAATAGGAAAATATATATTTTTTTGTTCACTCTGCTTTATAAGACATTTGTGAAGACGAATTTGTTTAAATATTTATGAAACATACAGGAACCGGAATGTCTGAACATAAAGATAAATTGCAATGAGAATATCTGGTTGAATGTTTTTATAATTTTGTTTTGTTTGTGTACTTAATATCTGTTGATATATGAATATTACAGGGTGATTAGAAGAGCTCTATAATTCATGGGTATTTTGATATTTCTTTTTTTTTAAAGAGTAAGTGGCAACACTGGTTGTTGGTGTTAATCATATAGTTTGTCATTTTACATAAAATAGATTTAAACAACTTACGGAGGATGTGATTGGGCTTGGATCTTACCCAATCAATGTGAATTTAGGCCTGGGAAATAAACATCACTCAGTCACAAATACAGAAGCTCTTCGATTCGCTCCGGTACACTTTGACATAAACGCGAAATTGCACTGTCCAAAATAATATCAGCTCAGGATCCTAGCCAAATCATTTAAAAAAGTAAAATAAACCATAGAATCTTGAAAAATGCAAATGCCAGGTAGTCAGCATTTCTTGACTGCAATTCTTGAATGGAATATGTGGCCTGATGAAAAAAAGTTTTTATTAAAACTAGGGAATCCTCAACTGTCCCTATTGAATATCTTTATACAGGTCAGAACTCAATGAGTACCCTACCTACATGAACAGAATGCGTATTGCAACTTCTAATGTGTGTAAGGGTGATTTAGAACGAAGAAACTGAAGAAAATTCAGCTAAGCTGATTATCGATTTTCGATGTTCAAAATTCATCGATGTTTTAACATCAATTTGGCCTATTCTGCCAAATCTGTTATTCTGTTATGAATTTTCTGTTATGAGTGATAAAATATTTTTACCATAAAAGATCTTTTATAATTGGTATTCAGGAGTTCGATCTTTTATAAAAATCTTCTATGGAACTTTGAAAACAAAATTCTTTTATAATCCAAGGAAACAGAACTAAAATCTTTTATCAGCTGTCATAAAAAAAATTAAAAACAAAACAAAAATTGTGAAAAGTTTATTATTTGGAAGATTTATAAATCAATAAACTAAAATATGTAGAGCTGAATGAATGCTGGAGAATCTAAAACTCATTCATCAAACACAGGTTAGTTGGGATTAATTATTTTTTTGCATAACTCATATCAAATTGTTTTTCTTTCAGATTCGCAACCGAGAAACTAAATACCACGCCAGGATTCTTTGCCACTCTTGCCCAAACCTTAGTGGAAATCCTTGGCAATGTTTCCCGAACTTAAATTAGGATCCGCAGCAGATCATCGATGTATTTAACGAAGAGAAACAACAATTCTTGAAAACTTTGTCAAGAACTCGAAATCTTTACATTGATATGGACGGCTACGAAGCTGCCAAACTAAACTCTACAAAACTCCTACATTCTATCGCAAGGCAAAGGAACCGCAGTCGATCGATGAAATCAATACCAATGTTCATGGGATTTCAGAACTGCAAGGAACATTTATTCGGCCTACCAACCATTCATTTAAATATTAATATTCGGCATGAATCAAGTTATAATCAATTATAATCAAGTCCGATGAGCGAGCAGCCGGTCATGGGTTCAGACATTGCAATGTCAAAATTGTAGCAATTGAGTTCCTATGAAAATCAATTTGTGAATTAAGTTACTTCGAGATATAGAAGTGGGAAAATTACCGAATTTCTAGGCCGAAAGTGGTGGACGAATTCATGATCAAGATTTGAAAAAGATCGCTACCTTCAAAAGCTTCCTTCTGTTCCCAACTATGCAGTTGAAAGGGGACTCAGGCAAATGAATGGGTTCAGCACATTTTCAATACTCTAGGTGACAAGACAAGGATGTGGTACGGCGGAATCTGCCCATGCATTTCGTCCGAATTATAGTAAAGTTCATGATGTGCTGCAACTTGGCTTTGAACTCGCTAAAACTACTTAAGTTTGGAGCTTAAATAAAAAAAAAATGCATTTTTTCTCAAAATAATAACAAAACAGCTTTGCAATGAATTAAGTTTATGAAGACTTTCTTTTTTAACTATTTATACTTCTACTTCAGATCAAAGTATTTTGTGTCTTCTTCAATTCATTTTATGGCTATGGCGAAGTCAAAAATGTTGGTGGTTTTCTGGTGGTGAAGACCTTTTCAATCGTCCAAATGAAGCAAGTAGCTTCGGAATAAAACCGTGCGTCGTATGACGTATGTAGCAATTTGTAGACATTTCTTGAAATTTTATGAAATTAGATGATAAACCACCTTGCGAATCCCAAACTACTGGCTTCATTTGGATGATTGAAACTGTTTTGAGTTCCAATTTAGATTCTCAAACATAATCTGCAAACCAAATCAAATTCGAAAAAATGTTTCAAAAAAAAATCATGTAAAAGTTATTTGTCATGTTTTTGAAAATTTAAAAAGGCAAAATTACTTTTATATGATTTTTTTTTTAAATAGTTAGGCAAATTGAAAACGGTTTCTAGAATAAGTTTAAGACCTTAAATTGGAACTAAGAACAGTTCAATCATCCAAATGAAGCAATTAGTTTTCGAATGACCAGGAGGTTTATCGGACGATGTCATAAAATTCCTTAACATTAAAAGACTCTTTCAAATTAGTAGATACTTATACCATGGTTTAATTCCAAAAGTAACATTAAGTGCACAATAAACTACAACTTATTTTATGAAAATTTAACTAAAATATGCAGATTATTAAGCTTCTTCAGACTTTGGAGGAAAAAAGAAGTGTAATCTGAACAGGTTTTCATCTAAAAAAAATACTTTGTTTATTATATTTAGTTTTTATATATTTAATTTAATATATTTGCTTACCCTTGCCTCCTTTTAATTATTTTGTTAACGAAATAAAGTGTAAAAATCAAGTTTTACTCCAAATACCTACATGTTTATTGAAATCTTTTATGATAAAAGTCAGAAAAATCTGTCTTTTATTCTTTTATGAATTTCAACAGATTTTATAACAGATTTCACCATGCTGAATACCAAAACTTCGATTCATAAAAGATTTTTTGAGAGTTCGAATTTTTGACAGTTCATAACAGATATCTTAAAAGATTGCATAACAGATTTAGGGTGCCGAATACCAAATCTGTTATTCATAAAAGATTTTTTGACAACTTAAACTTTTGTATGGGAATTCATAACAGAATAACAGAATAGAAGAACAAAAGATCTCGCCGGATAGGCCCAAATATAAAATAATCACTGCCATCGCGACCTTTACATTGATCGATGGTTAAAGCAACTATAATTTTGGTATAGAGGCAAAATTTTATTTTAGTTAAAAATAAATTTTAGTAACTTTTGATTTTGTTTCCAATAACATATTATCTAATTTAAAATGAAGATACTTCATCTTGTGTGCTACGATCTTATTATATGATAGAAGGACGTTAAAAATAGATTCTTAAAAATCAAATTCTGACATTTGTATAAAATTGAGTACGAACTGTCACCAGCAACTTATAGCTTTGACCCTGATTACACCATTCCATTTTTTCATCCGCTTCCATTTGTATACTTCAAATCGTTATTTTCACGGCTTCAGCAGCTGTCGTAGGTTTTTTTTTGTTGAAAAAAAAAATTATTGTTCAATATTATTGCTTATAGTTTATTTTTAAATTTTTCTTCTCATTTTCAACAGAATTATACTAAAACAGTTGCAACATTCAATATTTTAAATAATTTAAGAAACGTCAAAGTGCAACGGAAAAAAGGCTTACAATTTGCATACGTGCTTTCGTTACTTCATTCCTCCTTCGTTTCTACACCCCCACCCAAAATTTCAAAAAGATGTATGGCGAAATGTACGGAAGAAGGACTGGTCTAATCAGAGTCTTTGCGACTAATTCTTTTAACAAATTCTTATAAATCCAATCCTGACATTTGCACAATATTCAGTACCAACTGTCATCATCAAATTATAACTTTGACACTTTTTAGTTTGACAGAAATGTATAAATTATAATTTAACATTTGCGGCGTATTTAGTGTGAACTATAGCTGTCATCAGCAAGTAATAAATTTGACATTTACTCTTTTGACAGATTCTTAAAGCCCAGTGATTGATGGATTAGTTGTGGTTCAAAGCGGGTTGAAGCATTTAATTGACTAATTACATACCTGGAATCATGAACCGGAGCTCAGCCTCAGTTAATTAGTCGAGTTTGGAAATTAAATATAGCTAAACAACGGATTAATAGGCTGAGTTCTGGTTTGAGGTTTTTGTATGTTTTAAATTACGTTGAAAGTATCAACAATAGTAATCTCCATGAAATCGATGAGTTAACAATTTGAATTTTTCGATTTTGACATTTGCAGAGCATTCCGTACTAACTGTCATCGCAAAGCAATAAATAAATCGTTGATACTTTTTGGTTCTACAAAATATGGAGCAGAAAGTAAAAAAACTGTTTTTCAGAAACTCTAATGGTCAATAGAATTCAAAAACAATGTACCCTCGAGAAACCTTATATGCGTTTGTGTTAATTTTGGTAGAAGAACAACAAAATTTCAAATATGTAGATTATGTAAGAATGCAAATTCGTAATGAATTAAAACATGATTTATGTTATAAAATACCACAATTTCTTCTTAATGTTCCCTTTTTGTTTTTTGTTTTTCACTTTGTTTTTTTTTTTTTTGAAACGAAATTCTGACAGTTCAGAAGGATCATGTTTCAAAAACAAAAACGAGGTTGCGGATGGTTTTTTTTAGGATATGTATAGACTGCCAAAAAAAAAAGTACAGGCATTATAAGCTGATATCGGAGTAGTTTTTCGCTCGACAACAACCTGAATCAACACAACTAATTGAATTTCTAACAGTTAATTTTATTAAAATTTTACTGTTGCCCCTAAAAAACTTATAAATTATACGCATATTTTGCAAAAGTTGAACTTACTAATTTTTCCATCGCTTATCTCTGTCTAGACAGAATGATGTTCTTTATTAAATAATTTAACAACAAAGCTTAAGCCTAATTTCGGACACTAATTCTCCGTATGGGGTATAAAATCCTGGAGCAATATTCAATCATTCCCTATAACTGCCATCAGCAACGAAATAAAATGGAATCAACTTTGAATTTTGGAAACCGCATAACCAATTGGTTACAGTTAAACGCAGGGTCCACTTCCGCCCTCAATCCTTTCGAACAATGGTTAAAACTACTCTGCGGTATAATACAAATTTTAGCTTTTTTATGTGTTGGTATTATTTTTGTTTCTTCATTTCACATGTTTCGGACCGAAATTTAATAAAAATCATTGGTATTCCTGGCCAGGGCCCAATTTGACTGTGTTCAGCTTTTATTAGATAGTGAACACTAACGAACAAAAATGACCAACAGAAACCCTTTTTCATTCGAAGGACGAAACTTGTACTCGGTTTTGTATTTCATCCATATTAACTGGCGTTATGTCGCAAATATAATTTGTGCAGAACAGAGCCTCCTTTTTCCAATTGCTGCGGGTGATGACGGCGGCAATGGCGGGTGCGGGTGTCTCGAATAATTATGGGTGACCGGGTATGAAAAAGGAGGTCCTGTGTCCACTGTTTACACAGCAAAATACGCTATGAATAATTTTGGTTGCCGTCGTCGGTTGTGTGCCTCCTCGTAAATGCCAAATTAGCATGCAATAATGTGGATAAAAGGCGGGACAATTCAACACGACACACACGGGGTGTGTAATATGTATATATAGAGAGGACGAGGACGAAGAATTAAGTGATGCACGACTTTTCGATGTTGCAGAATTCTATATAATAATTGTTCTTCAGTTAACTGTGCGCTGAGCTCTGGATGGCAATATTGTGTGTTGGGCGAATACAAATCATTGTTATGGTTGTTGGTGGCGCTGTGGGCGTTGGTTGGGTGTATGAGAGAGGTGCGGTGGATGTCCTGGATGGCCTTTTGCTCAACCTCGCCCAACTATATTATTGAGCAAGTGACCGCGTTAGCTGTTTTCAAGGGACTTGGACATTTAATTGTCCTTTGGGTCCTTCTCGACGTGCGTCGTCTGTTGGTCAGTTGGCCAATTGGTTTGGTTAAAACGGGGTGACAAAGTTGGTTTTGCGTGTTGCATTTGTATATTCTCTATAATGATGATGGTGATGGAGAATATTGTTATTGTTATTGTATAACAAACACGAACCGAACAGACATCAAACCTAAACTACCTTAACAATGCCAATGTTGTTTAGTTCAGTGAGGCTCGAACTGTGCAAAAAGTTTTTTTCTGTACGTGGGGCAACTTTATTGTTGTGCGAACATCAATAGTAAATATTATAATATATAAACTGACGGGTTTTAAAGGAGCAAAAAAGTCAATTTTAAAGTGCACAACTAATCTGGTTAAATCAACATTCATTTGACATTTAAAAGTTTAGACAGGACTAAATGCATTTGGTTGTGATTTAAAAGAGGAAATGCTGGTTGTGCAATTATTGGATGCAGACCAACATGATTGAGGCCCACAATACATCATCCCGCACAAACCTCGTAATGTCCTAAGGGTTAATTGGGATTTCGGATTGACAAAAGTCATAAATGGATAACACATAAATACAGATGTATTCGTTAAATAGGAAGAATATGAGGTTGGTATTGTCTTTTGGTTTTATTGGGGTTTTGTTTGATAATTGACTTCATGGAGAAAATCACATTAAGGGAAGTCACTTTGGTTTAATGGACCATCGTATAAACTATGTATGTGATGCGGAAAACATATTTAATGAGTTCTAATGGCCTTTTAATCAAAAATCCTTTACATGTAAATGGTTGGATACACATATACGTACGTAGTTTACAATAATTTCTATAATATGCTTTAAGGGTTCCTTAACGTGTGTAGTGAGTATTAAATCTTTAATTTTAAGAAGTTGGGCTCAAATTAAGTTGCAAGGATTAGGTAGCATCTCCCGTAATAGTTGTCTGTCTAAAATTTGATTCCAACTATAATAAATATCACAACATAGATTTCAATACATAAACGGATGAATCTATTTTAAAATAAAAATTTTTTTTAGAAAGATCTAGATGGCTTGATCAAATTTCAATACTAACATTTTGCACAAGTGCTTAGTTTTAATTTAAAACGGAAAACACTTTAACTATAAAATTTAATTTTTTGTACATTAAATGCAAACTTTAAAAAATATTTCTGTTTTCATTTCTGATGTTCTGAGTTATATTTTTAATTTTAGTATTCAGAGAGGTATTTTTCCTGAATCACTAAAACTTGCCCTTGTAATACCACTTCATAAGAAAGGTGACTCTTCTTCTTTAAATAATTACCGCCCGATTTCACTTTTATCGGTGTTTTCAAAAGTTTTTGAAAAAGGTATTAAAGCGAGAATGATTTCCTTTCTTGACAAAACTAAGTTCTTTAGTGAGTTGCAGTTCGGATTTCGCTGTGGTAGATCTACGGAAGATGCTGTGTTAAAGCTGTGTAGCGAAATCTATAATAGTCTAAATAAGTCGATGATTCCTGCGTCCTTATTCATTGATATTACTAAAGCTTTTGACATGGTTGATCATTCTCTTTTACTGTGTAAATTGTATAAAGCTGGATTTAGAGGGTTCATATTCGACTGGTTAACTTCTTACCTAGAGAATCGAAAACAGGTTGTCAAAATTAAAAATATCTGCAGTTCATCAAATTCAATTAACTTGGGATCTGTTCTGGGTCCATTACTTTATTAACTCGTTATTTCTTCAGCCTTTCAAAGGTAAATTAACAGCTTTTGCTGACGACACCGCCTTATCTTATTCAGATGGCAGCTATTTTAACTTGATAATTCAAATAAATAACGACTTAAAAATCTTAAGAAATTGGTTCTTTGTGCATAAACTTGTGATAAGTAAGAAAACTAAATTTATATTATTCAACCTGACAGGGAAAATATGCGTTGATATGCCTTTGTATTATCATTCACCTTGTTGTTCTAGATTTCGTTTAGGTAGCCTATGTTCTCACGCAAGTATTCCATTTTTTAATGATGATTTAAAATGTTCTGAAAACTGCTTTGAAATTGAACGTGAAAATTTTTTCTAATACTTAGGCATAATAATTGACTTTAAACTTTGCTGGAAGAATCATACCTCATTTCTGAAACAATACATGAACAACGTTATTAGACAATTGTATCACCTTAGTCTATACTGCCAGCTACCTGTTTTTAAGTCCGTTTATTATGGTTTAATCAACTCCAAGCTACAATATGGACTATCTTGCTGGGGTGGAACCCATTCTATTAAAATAGAACCTCTTCTTGTAAAGCAGAAACATGCTATTCGAAGTATGTTGAAAGTAAATCGTCGGACTCCTAGCTTTGAACTTTTCAAAAGGCTTAATATTCTCCCATTGAGACATTTATATGTATATAAAGTTCTAAAGATATTTTTTGTTAATTCAGGATATGATATTTCCAGGTTATATAATAGTCATAATCTAAGAGTAAACACCAGAAATTTTGTCACAATACTTAGGGTTAACAAATCACATTTTGCTCACTTTTATATGAGTTGTGCTCCTCGAATTTTTAATAAATTACCAAATGATCTTAGATGTGTGAGAATTTTGACTTCTTTTCTTCGTTTAAGTAAATTATGGATTTTTAATTTGAATCATATTGAAATGCGTAACTTTTTGAATGCATTGCTTGAAGATAAGCTTCTTATACTTTTATATATCACTATCTTTTGAATTTAACTTGATTTCTATAATTTAAAGTAAAAAAAAAGAAAAAAAAAAAAAAAAAACAAGACAAAAAAAACTTTAATTTCATTTGATTGTAAAACATGTTTGTCCCCCATAAATAAAATTCGTTTAAAATTGGTGGTAGCGCCTTTAAGTTGTTGTTGTTGTTCAAACACATTAACAGAATGGTCAGTAATAAAAACTGACATTCTAACGGGTGATTTTTTAAGAGGTTTAGAACTTTAAAAAAAAAAAAAACACAAAAAATTCGAAAAAATGAATAAAATATTTATTTGAATCGATAGTTTGAACCTTGCAATTTAATGTTTAAAGATAATTTCATGCAAATGTTGACCGCGGCTGCGTCTCAGGTAGCCCATCCGCTGAGTCCAATTTTGGCACTCTTTCACACATATCGGCCGGTATCTCACGAATGAATGCATGGATGTTGGCTTCCAGTGCGTCAATCGAAGCGGGCTTGTCCCTTTAGACATTAGCCTTGACATACCCCCACAAAAAATAGTCTAATGGTGTCAAATCGCACGATCTAGGCGGCCAATTGACCGGCCCGAAACGTGAAATTAACTGTTCACCAAACTCGCCTCGCAATTGCGCCATTGTTTTGCGTGCTGTGTGGCATGTGGCACCGTCTTGTTGAAACCACATATCATGCAAGTCAAGAACTTCCATTTCGGGCAAAAAAAAGTTTGTTTGGTAGCGTTCACCATTGACAGTAACGCTGCGATTCGCATCATCTTTGAAGAAATATGGCCCAATAATGCCGCCGGCCCATAAACCGCACCAAACAGTGGCTTTTTCGGGATGCATTGGTAGCTGTTGCAATGCTTCTGGCTGATCTTCACTCCAAATGCGGCCATTTTGCTTATTTACGTACCCATTCAACCAAAAATGAGCCTCATCGCTGAACACAATTTTTCGATAAAAAAGCATTTCGAACATTTCGAACCGAGCACGAATTTTGATAGTAAAATTCAATAATTTGCAAGCGTTGTTCATTTGTAAGACGATCCATGGTTAAATTGCAAACCAAACTGAAGCTGTTTGACAGTGACACAAGGTACTAAACACACGTCAGCTGTCAAAACCAGTGTTGCCAAAACCAAACCAGCTAAAAAATCACCCGTTAGTACAAATAGTACAATATAACAACAATATTAATGAATTTAATTTACGAGCATTCGCCACTTGTCGTTTTGACAATAGAATGTTTTTGGTCTTTTTACTGTTAACTATATTATTTATACTGTATACTTTAGACTTAAGTATTATGCACATATTATGTTAACATGAAATAAAGAATTAAATAAAAAAAAAAAAAAAAAAACTGTAGCACTTTAAAAAAACTTTTTTTTTTATAAAAATTATTATTATTAAAGCTCGATATATTAAAAAACTGCTTTAACAATTTATAAGTAAACAAAATCACTAAATGCTGGTATTTTTGTTAAATTTATTTTATTTTTGTTGCCACACGAGGAAGTTCGTGCGACACAGTCGTGCACTTTATTAATGTTTCTGGTCAGTGGTCACTTGGTGAAATTAAAATATATTATTCATCACCTATGCATAGTCTAAAAGAAATGTAGCAGTACATTTCTTCATATATTAATCAACAAACAGTTTAACATTTTGTAAAGCAAAGCCAGGGTGGTTCTGCAAGTAGTTTAGTTTGTTTGTTTAAAGTAGTACTTATAATAACACAGCTTAAACTCTCTGCAATTAAGCAAAAGTATTGGACCATAAATACCCTTTTTTAATCTGTTGTATATATCTCTTAAACGCATCTGGATACGCTTTTAGATCCTAGGACACAATATATTTATGCGGTTCCCAAATAATCTATTACTTAAGTTTAAAGCCTATAAGAAGAAAAATGAAGCAAAAAACAAAAAATATTCGTGGTAAAGAAATCTCGTCTTGAATAGCTATTACCGAGAAAAAGGATAACAAAAGAGAAAGGACATAATTAATGTGTTGTCCTTATTTATGTACTAACGCTCTTAAGCATTGCAATTATTTTTCCTTTTTTCTGGATAAAAGAATATCCCACATAATATAATATACTTCTAAGTTTTACATAATATATTATATTGTTGGTAATGGTGCGAAAAGGCAAATATACTTTTTTTTTCGCAACACTTGAGTTTGTATATATAGTCCTAAGTCCTAAGTCGTTGTGGCAATCTCAAAGAAAAACCAAGCACTAGAACTAATTGAAAGTGGATTACCTCACTCTCTACACCACATACGCTCATCATCAATCAACTTGGTGTGTGAAGTTGAAGGCAATTAGTCAAGGAAAGAGGCTTAATGAGTGAGTGTGGCTCATAACTCTTTAATTTAACGTTTTGCAATCTAATTGAAGAGAGAAGTGGTATGCTGAATTGGAACCGCTTATTTGGAAAGGATTAAGAATAATTAGAATGTATTTTGTGCAGATCACTGTGTGGTTGTATCCACAGACCTAAATGTGGATGAAGACTTTTGTCGTAATATCAACGTTGATATTTACTGTTTGAATCTAAAAATTTCGACACTAGGGTCAAACGTTTTCAGACATTTTTTGGAATAAAATATTTGTTTCAGTAAAAGAAAAGAAATTGAAATAACCATAGAGACATTTCAAATCGTTTGATAAAGTATAATTTTAAATTTGAAACGGGTGCTTTTATTAAAAAAAAAACTATTAAGTTTTGTCGAGACTGATTTAGCTTGTCAGTGTCCAGTGTCCGTTGAACTTTGTTTTAAGGTTGCCGTATGAAATGGTTAGAAACGTTAAGTTATATATAATTTACAATAGTTTGTATAATCTTCTTCTTCTTCTTCTTCTGCTTCTTCTTCTTATTCTTCTTCTTCTTCTTCTTCTTCTTCTTCTTCTTCTTCTTCTTTTCTTCTTCTTCTTCTTCTTTTTCTTCTTCTTCTTCTTCTTCTTCTTTTTCTTCTTCTTCTTCTTCTTCTTCTTCTTCTTCTTCTTCTTCTTCTTCTTCTTCTTCTTCTTCTTCTTCTTCTTCTTCTTCTTCTTTTTCTTTTTCTTCTTCTTTACGATGTTGTAATTTCGATTTAGTTTACTGTTTTTTTTTTCAGGGGGCATTAATCGGTCACAAAAGAAAATTGGGAGAATTCTCACGCAACTTAATCCACCCTACGACAACGCGATGGTTTTGATGACGTCGTCATCATGATCACAAAGCAGCTTTGGTATTGGTCATAGATCCAATATTCGTCTTCTTCTTCTTCTTCTTTTTCTTCTTCTCCTTCTTCTTCTTCTTCTTCTTTACGATGTTGTAATTTCGATTTAGTTTACTGTTTATTTTAGGGGGCATTAATCGGTCACAAAAGAAAATTGGGAGAATTCTCATCACGCATCTTAATCCACCCTACGACAACGCGATGGTTTTGATGACGTCGTCATCATGATCACAAAGCAGCTTTGGTATTGGTCATAGATCCAATATTCTTCTTCTTCTTCTTCTTCTTCTTCTTCTTCTTCTTCTTCTTCTTCTTCTTCTTCTTCTTCTTCTTCTTCTTCTTCTTCTTCTCCTTCTTCTTCTTCTTCTTCTTCTTCTTCTTTTTCTTCTTCTTTACGATGTTGTAATTTCGATTTAGTTTACTGTTTTTTTTTCAGGGGGCATTAATCGTCACAAAATAGTCACAAAAGAAAATTGGGAGAATTCTCACGCAACTTAATCCACCCTACGACAACGCGATGGTTTTGATGACGTCGTCATCATGATCACAAAGCAGCTTTGGTATTGGTCATAGATCCAATATTCTTCTTCTTCTTCTTCTTCTTCTTCTTCTTCTTCTTCTTCTTCTTCTCCTTCTTCTTCTTCTTCTTCTTCTTCTTCTTCTTCTTCTTCTTCTTCTTCTTTTTCTTCTTCTTTACGATGTTGTAATTTCGATTTAGTTTACTGTTTTTTTTTCAGGGGGCATTAATCGTCACAAAATAGTCACAAAAGAAAATTGGGAGAATTCTCACGCAACTTAATCCACCCTACGACAACGCGATGGTTTTGATGACGTCGTCATCATGATCACAAAGCAGCTTTGGTATTGGTCATAGATCCAATATTCGTCTTCTTCTTCTTCTTCTTCTTCTTCTTCTTCTTCTTCTTTTTCTTCTTCTTTACGATGTTGTAATTTCGATTTAGTTTACTGTTTTTTTTTTCAGGGGGCATTAATCGGTCACAAAAGAAAATTGGGAGAATTCTCACGCAACTTAATCCACCCTACGACAACGCGATGGTTTTGATGACGTCGTCATCATGATCACAAAGCAGCTTTGGTATTGGTCATAGATCCAATATTCGTCTTCTTCTTCTTCTTCTTCTTCTTCTTCTTCTTCTTCTTCTTCTTCTTCTTCTTCTTCTTCTTCTTCTTCTTCTTCTTCTTCTTCTTCTTCTTTTTCTTCTTCTTTACGATGTTGCAATTTCGATTTAGTTTACTGTTTTTTTTTTTCAGGGGGCATTAATCGGTCACAAAAGAAAATTGGGAGAATTCTCACGCAACTTAATCCACCCTACGACAACGCGATGGTTTTGATGACGTCGTCATCATGATCACAAAGCAGCTTTGGTATTGGTCATAGATCCAATATTCGTCTTCTTCTTCTTCTTCTTCTTCTTCTTCTTCTTCTTCTTCTTTTTCTTCTTCTTTACGATGTTGTAATTTCGATTTAGTTTACTGTTTTTTTTTTCAGGGGGCATTAATCGGTCACAAAAGAAAATTGGGAGAATTCTCACGCAACTTAATCCACCCTACGACAACGCGATGGTTTTGATGACGTCGTCATCATGATCACAAAGCAGCTTTGGTATTGGTCATAGATCCAAAGTATTAAAACTCCTTGCACTAAGGAAGCACTGTCCCGTTTAAATAAATGTCACGAGTGGATCAGAAAATCGGTAACCTAAAAATTCTGTATATTTAGCACTTTTTGAAAATCTGTGAATGAGAGGGAAGAATTGAGCCGGATAAGGCATTCCACATTCCACATGTAGTGCGGATTAAATTTTCTAAATTTCACTGTACGTCAGAAGTAGGGCTCAAGGGTGAACTGATGGTCATTCCTTGCAGTGCGAGTATTACCTACGGGTTCAAGGGGGAAATGCAGCTAGCTATTTCTTCGGAAAACTCTTTGTAAATACAGAAAGACAAGAATCATTACGATAATGTTGATGTAAACGTTTCCACCACTTCCATCTTCGGTTTTTGAGCCATTGATTCATCTTTTAAGAATCCCTTATTTTCCAAAATGGATCTTGGTGTGATGGTGACTTGAAAATTCTTATCAAAAACTAACTGGGGTGTAGAGTGACATAATTTTTATCCGAATGAATTTAGAATACCTAATGGAATGACCTATTGGTTCCAGATTTTTGAGGTTAAACATTTTCTTTCAACGTCGTCGTTAGAAACCTAAGCATTTGGTAGCGTTTTTAGCGTTCTGTGACGCACATACCGAGATAGAAAGCTGTGTTAAATTTCTTCAATGCTTTAACGACATAAGGCAGATTTAAGTTTTTGAAATCATGTTTCATTAAATTTCACGCTGTTTTTAAATCGCTGTTGCAAATCGCTCATCAAGGAAAATGGAAGGCGTCAGAGTCGCAAGCAAAACCCCCTTCACATACCGGCAGATTCTTGAGTAATTCGTAGAAGCTTTCTTTGCAGGTGTCATCCTTTTTGATCTGTTAAAATATAATAAAAGATGTTCGCATTGCATCATCGAAACTGATTCTATTCTATTTTATTTGATGGAAGTGTGCTGATAGTTGACTTATTGTTTGCTGCAAGATTCACACAACCATAAACAACAACAAAAAAAAAGTACTTCTTCAAGGCTGCGTTGGCGGGACAACGTAACTAAACAATTGACATTTCTACACACAGTACAGTGATGAACACTCAAGGTGAATCAACATCCACCCCCTCTTCTGACGTTAGAAGGCTTCGTCACCTGAGCACTTGAGCACGCAGGATACGGATTAAAGTTCATATTATTCCAATTATTTTTTATGAAGCATGCACCTGAAGGCGAAGAAGGTGAGTAGGTTTGACTGCCTCGCTACGTCTCGTCATCGTTTTCCCAAACCCGACAAAGGTCATTGCTTCGAGCTGTTTTCGATTTTGATTTATTCAAGCAGGTCACGCCAAATAGTGGCATTTTCTCGTCTCATAAAACAGCGTTATGTTTTCTTCCTCTAACTTACATTTCACCCCCGAACCTAGCACCCACTCAATCCCATTACCTTAGAGTATTTCCCAACAAATAACGAAAAATGCCTAAAGGTTGAACTAAAACACACTGGAATTCTCTTCCTCGACGAGTTGACTCTTGGACGATATAAACGTTGTCGGAGGATTATGTCTTCGTCGTAGTTTTCATGCCAGCTAAATCAGATGAAGGGAAGTTTTCTGTGTGGGTCGGTATGTCGGTCTGGGATCTGGACAGAAGTTAGAGGGATATTTGTTTTTCCTAAGTCAATTTTCGGCTTGGACGAGCTTAGGAGTAAATATATATATTTTTTTTCTTTGGTTCGTTTATGAAGCTTATTTGCTGGTTAACCTTTTTTCCAGTCTTTGGGTTTAGCAAACGCATTTAAATGGAAGAGTTGTTTTTTAGACACTCATCCCTTAAATAAATATCATATCGAGTGGATTGGGTGTTGTTGGGGACAACAAATTGTGAGAATGGAATTTATTGGTTTAACCAGGAATGTTTATCCTTTTCATATTTTTTGATGGCCCAGATAAAAATCTATGAAGGGTGCTAGCTATTTCCGGTTTCCTTTTTACTTTTATTTTTTATTAGATTGTTATTGTGTTGACGTAATTTACGGGAAATTAAATTATTGAAATTGTTATTATAATCCCTAAGTTAGGTTGTAGATAGAGTATACTAGGTTATTATTATTATTATCGTATATACATATTTTTTGGTCCTTGTTATTGTTGATGTTGGAGAAATCCCTTAGCCCAGATGAGGATGATGATGAAAAGCAAATTGTTATAAGTCAGAGAAAATGTTGTTTGCATTACACATTTTGTGACCGCCTACAGGAAACGGAAAGGTTGTGTTTGTTAGGAAGTTAAGTGGCAAAAGAAGATTTATGAGGTAGAATAAAAAAAAAAAAAACAAATTGCAAAATGTTTATAGATATATATATTTTTTTAAAGGTATGTAAGCGATGAAAGTTTTAATGGAAGTCAACTTTGGATCAAGGAAGCAAGTAAAAACAAATGGTTAAAATAGGGGAGGATGCAGTAATCCTGAAGGTATATAAGGCGTGAGACAGTTCCAATCTGATGTAATCGGTTGAGAGGATTTTCATGTTGCCACCTTCTGTAAAAAAAAGCACTTATCATTTTTCCTTTTTTTCTGCCTTTTTTAATTATAGGTTTTCTTTTTTTTCTCCATTGGAGGAATTTTTTGTCAGCTTTAGTGTTAAGATTGAATGAAATAGAATTAGAAGACGATTATAAGTATTCAACAGTATAGAAAGGTTTTTGAGAAGTGAAATGAACAGAAGACGTGCATGCATTCAAAGCTTAAACATATTGGTATTTCCTAACCAGTGTCCAGATCAGAAAAAAGAGGCTAAGGAAACATTTGTGTAACTAAAGCTTGTATTAGACGACGTGTAAAACGTACATAATTATATAATTATGTACCTCTGACGTCAATTTGACGTCATACTCTTTATTCAATGTTTACATATTGTCTAACAGACATTATTGTGTAACTTCTACATATAAAATTTATTATGTCAACAATATGTAGAGTCCATTTTGCAAAAATATTTGTGCATTTTAACATATCGTCTAATAGCATACTAATGGGTGATTTTTTAGCTGGTTTGGTTTTGGCAACACTGGTTTTGACAGCTGACGTGTGTTTAGTACCTTGTGTCACTGTCAAACAGCTTCAGTTTGGTTTGCAATTTAACCATGGATCGTCTTACAAATGAACAACGCTTGCAAGTTATTGAATTTTACTATCAAAATTCGTGCTCGGTTCGAAATGTTCGAAATGCTTTTTTATCGAAAAATTGTGTTCAGCGATGAGGCTCATTTTTGGTTGAATGGGTACGTAAATAAGCAAAATTGCCGCATTTGGAGTGAAGATCAGCCAGAAGCATTGCAACAGCTACCAATGCATCCCGAAAAAGCCACTGTTTGGTGCGGTTTATGGGCCGGCGGCATTATTGGGCCATATTTCTTCAAAGATGATGCGAATCGCAGCGTTACTGTCAATGGCGAACGCTACCGAGCGATGATAACAAACTTTTTTTTGCCCGAAATGGAAGTTCTTGACTTGCATGATATGTGGTTTCAACAAGACGGTGCCACATGCCACACAGCACGCGAAACAATGGCGCAATTGCGAGGCGAGTTTGGTGAACAGTTAATTTCACGTTTCGGGCCGGTCAATTGGCCGCCTAGATCGTGCGATTTGACACCATTAGACTATTTTTTGTGGGGGTATGTCAAGGCTAATGTCTATAGGGACAAGCCCGCTTCGATTGACGCACTGGAAGCCAACATCCATGCATTCATTTGTGAGATACCGGCGGATATGTGTGAAAGAGTATGCCAAAATTGGACTCAGCGGATGGGCTACCTGAGACGCAGCCGCGTTCAACATTTGCATGAAATTATCTTTAAACATTAAATTGCAAGGTTCAAACTATCGATTCAAATAAATATTTCATTCATTTTTTTGAATTTTTTGTGTTTTTTTTTTTTTAAAAAGTTCTAAACCTCTTAAAAAATCACCCGTTACATACAACTTTTAACATACAACACTTCTGATACACAAATATGTCGCAATAAAAAATATGTCAACGACTGAAATCTGAAGTTGACATAACGTGACATAACGCAGATGAAAATTTTAAAAAATTCATCGTTGCTTTGATTCAAACGTCAAATTCAAATTTTTTTTTTCAAAGCAAACGTCAGCGCGATATTTTTATTCTATATGAAATGGCTTCTCGTTTTTTTTTTTTGACATACAATCTTTAAAAAAAGATGGCGGATATTTTACTCTACATACAACATGGCCGATATAAGCATATGAGGATTGACACATCGTGTAATCTACATAAAAATATATAGCATATGTTATGTACGTATATGTTACTAAAATTATGTTAAGGGTAAAAGAAACATATTTATTGTGTAGATTTCTTACATAATAGACATATCGTTTAATACACATATAATGTGGTTCGAAACATTTGCGCTTTGAAACCAATATGCAATGAATATGTTGTACCATTCGTTGACGTCACGCGTACTTAATTATGTACGATTTACACGTCGTCTAATACAAGCTTAAGACCCGTTTGCTGAAACGATACTTAAGCATTTATGTTCTACATAAATCCTTAAGTGACAGTTTATGTAAAGGAAAAAGTACTTCTTAAGGGTTTATGTAGAACATAGATGCTTAAGTATCGTTTGAACAAAAAGCCCTTAAACTCGTCTTTTTTATATTTTTTTTTGCATTTTTGCAATATGCAAAAGATAAGCTTGTTTTTGCTCAATTTGAAACAAATAGTTAAGAAGAGGCACACACTATACATGAATGTAGTCCTCAGATAACAAGGGATTGATAATTATGATAATGAATTGAAAGAACGCGTTTTGAAAAATGTGAAAAAAATTTGATTTTAAATGTCATCTCTTATTTTAATATGCCTCCATACCTCAATTATACTGATCCTACCTAGATAATATTTTAATATTTTAATATAACATAAAAATAAAATTTGTTTAATTAAAATATTTTTTTTTTTTAAAGTTTTGAAAAAAATTAAGTACGCCATTATCATTTGGCTACCTACCCCTTTTAAGAAATAAATTAATAATAAATAATTTGGTTAAGATCCGCAGAGTCATTAACGAGAAAGTCAACATTTAAAAATACCTTTATATGGCAGGTAATATTTAAACTGTTTTTTAGGAATAACGGTTTCAACAGTCTAAAAGACCTTTAGTGGCAAATCACTCATGTCAAGTTTTATCAAAATCGTTAGAAACGTTCTCGAGAAAAACAACAAGTTTTTCGATAAACGTTATATGGCAGGTACCCCTGACGGTCACCATAAAAACCATATATACAAAGTTCAAAAGATATAACCCCAACCGTTTAGGTTGCATGTGCGAATGACAGACTGACAGACAGAACACAGACAGAATTGTCAGACCCACTTTCTTCGAATTCGCTATCATCGTAATGTCATGTTTGAACAAACAAATGTTCTTTCCCGCATTTTTTATTTAGGTTAATGATTTTCAGTGAAAAAAAAACCCAGGGTCGCACAGGCTTGCGTTTGTGTTAAATTATTTTCAATAAAATTTTCAATTAAGAAAGAATTTTAAAATTTAAATGAATTAACTTTGAAAATTAATTTATAACAAACCCGAGTTTTCCGAGATAATCTTGGTTGACAGTAACTTGAAAATAATACGATATATTTTACATTTTTTTTTGTCCATTTTTTAAACAACCTCCCTAAAATATTTTTAAGAAAAATTTAGAGTATACCAATTTTAGAAAATTAAAAATTTTTATTCGAAAAATAAATTTCAAAAAATTCGTCAATTGAATTTTCAAAAAAAAAAAGTTTTAATTTTTTAGAAAAGTTATGAAAAAATTAAGTAAGAAAATCTAAAAAAATACCGTTAAAACGGTTTAACCCATTTGAAAGAATTTTAATGCCGCATCACTCACGCCAAGTTTAATCAAAATCGTAAGAGTCGTTTTTGAGAAAAACAAGCTTTTACCCGATATATTGCAGGTATCGTTATTTTTAGGCCTAGAAAAAAAATTTCCAAAACCATCTGAAGGTCAACCAAAAAACCTTATAGATACCATGTTTAAAGGATATCGGTCCAACCGTTCAAGCTGCAAGTGTGCTAATGATAGACTGACACAAGGAAAGAGTTTCCAGACTCAATTTTTTTCGACTTTGCTTTTATCGTAATGTCACAGTGTTCGTGCAAAAGGTTCGGTTCATTCAAAATCCTCAATGAAAAGTTCAAGTAATTTAATCTAAAAACAGTTCTTTTTACGAATAAATCTTTATGAGGTTAACAAATGTCTTAAATCTAAAGGAAGTAAATCATAAAAGGAAGAGTGGGTACGGAATTAACATTTTTGTGGGTTTTATAATTTTTTGGAAGCGGATGTGTGTTGTTGTACGCACAACACACATGCGTACATATCAAAATGAAACAAAATGCCAAGTGATTTATGGACTACCAAAATTACTAATGTAGTTTCCAATTTTTCAACTTTGTTCTAGATAAGAGCATAAACGCTGTAGAAAACAAGTTAGAGGCCGGCTATAGCGATCAGGAAAACGAAACAGGAAAAGTTTTCAGATCGATAATTTATTATATTTTCATTCGTTTGAAAACAAAAATGTTTCATTTATCGATGGCAAATAATTCAAAGAATTTTTCGTGATGATAAAATTTTGAGTCGAATAACAATTTTTTATTGTAAAAATTGCATTTATTTATTTTCCTAATGGAATTTAATTTTTCGTACGGAAATTGCATCAGGAAAATAATTCCGTAAGAAAAATTAAATTCCATTAGGAAAAATTAATCAAATGTATTTTTAACAAAAAATACGTGAGTAATTGAAATTTTTATCATCAGAAAAAATTCTGTGAGTTATTTGCCATCGATAAATATTGCATTTGTGTTTCAAATAAAATCAGAACATATTTAAATATCGATTTGAAAAGTTTTTCCTGATTCGTTTTCCTGTTCGCTATAACCGGGCCCTTAGGCAAAAAAAGTTTTGAACTCCAATTTTACTTTTCTAACTTTTATGCAAAAATTATATTTGACTAACTTTTGTTGTGTTCAAAATGGTCTTAGTTGCACATTATTTCGCATAAAAACATTTTTTTTTAGTTTTGCATAAAACATCAGTGTTACAACCTTTCACCGTTACATTCATACTCACTCTCCTCTACATTTTTATAGACTTTTGTTTATGCGATTGAGCGTCAGTGATTTTATCGCAGATTATTTGGCCATCAATTGCATCCAGCAAGTCTACCTGACAGGAAAAAGTGTTGAGAGAAGCCGGTAAAGAACTTCATGAGTTATTCTCATCACGGAACTTTAATGGTACTATGACTATGAGTATGATCAGATGAGGTACTGATAAACTCTAAAATTGGCATCACAATCATCTGTGTTAGAATTGAACTGGATTTTCACCATCAACACGCAAACCTAACCTAAGGAGTTTAGCGGCTCGAATCAAAGAGATTGGAATTTATCAGAAGATGATCCGAAATACCGAATAGCCTCATAATGAACCCGTTGACAACATAACCGTTATGCCTTAAGATATCGCTGACAGCATCGGCCAAACTAAGTAAAGGGTTTTCCAATAAGAGGTGTTATTTTAAATAGCCCGCTATATCGGTAGCTGTCACTTTTGAAGCTGTCATTTTTTGACATTTGACAAGTAGAAACTACGCCATTAATAAAAATGGAACTATACACGCTTCAACAACACATTGAAATTATTAAAATTCACTATAAAAATGGACAAATTCGAGCTGTTGGGACAAGTTAGTGATGTGAAGAATAAAATCCGTGCACGTCGCTCAAGAACAACTGAGAATATTGCTTTTGTCGCCCAAAGTGTTGAAGAAAACCCAGGTTATTCCATTCCTCGTCGTTCTTTTTAATTAGGCATTCCAAAAACGTCATTACACTGTATTTTGCTTAAAAACTTGGGTCTTAAGGCTTATAAAGTTCAGTTAACACAAGAACTCAAGCCGGCTGATCATCAACAACGTCGTGTCTTTGCTGATTGGGTCCTTGAAATGCATGAAAATGATCCGGAATTTCATCGAAAAATCATCTTGACTGATGAGGCCCATTTCCACCTCGGAGGCTACGTCAACATGCAAAACTGTCGCATCTGGGGCTCGGAAAACCCAAGAGTTATTCTTGAAAAGCCTCTCCATCCTCAACGCGTGACTGTTTGGTGCGGTTTATGGTCCGGCGGGGTCATTGGACCTTACTTTTTCGAAAATGAAGCTGGAGCAACAGTTACGGTCAATGGATTGCGCTATCGAGAGATGATTAATGATTTTTTATGGCCGAAATTGGATGGTATTGATCTGGACAACTTTCAACAAGACGGCGCTACGTGCCACACAAGCAATGAAACCATCGATCTTTTACGGGAAAAGTTTGCGGACCGTGTTATCTCTCGAAGAGGTGATCACAATTGGCCGCCGAGATCTTGTGATTTAACACCTTGCGACTTCTTCCTTTGGGGCTACGTGAAAGATAAGGTCTACGCCAACAGCCCAGCGTCGATTCAAGACCTCAAAGATGGAATTCGTGAGGCTATCGAGGACATAGGGCAGCCACTTTGCGATTTGGTTATGGAAAATTTCATGAAAAGGATATGGTCCTGTAAGCGTGGTCGTGGCGGCCATTTGGCTGATGTTGTGTTCCATTATTAACGGCATACATTCCTCTTTATAATGAAATAAACATCCGATCCTTTATCTCAAAAAATGCAATTTTTCTTTGAATATCAAAATAACAACTCTTCTTGGAAAACCCTTTACAACGGAAACCGTAATTTTCTTTATATAACGTATTTCGGTAAAAGGTGTTTTCTTAAAAATACAATGTTAGGAAATTATTAACATTTCTTAATCAAGAAATAATTTAATTTAAGGAATAAAGAAAAATTGTGCTCGAATTACGTTGCGTGTTGTTTATGACATATGAAATATTATTGTTAAATTTTCTTTTGACGTGAACACAAAAATAAAAGAAAAAAAACATTAATATCATTGCACTATACCTACAACTATTTTCTACTACATGATATCGAATTTTATCATGTTCAGTGTTCGTTATAAAAAATTTATTTTCTTTGATATGTTGGCACTGACAGAACATTATTAAAAAAAACTTTTGGCGTTAAAAAAATGTCCTTTTTGAATTAAATTCTTCAAAGTTACGTGTTTACCATTCCTGTGTGTGCGATAGCATAAATTCCATAACTTTAACAAACAATTTAATTATCCAAGCATCCTTTGCTAGCATAAAGTTTTTTTTTAAATCAATTGATTAAGCATTCTAAATTCCACCCTCCGGAAAAATAAACATGCCTGCCTTTATTGAATTTTCTCCCTTAATTGTGCTTAATTTGCAATATAAATGTGCGTGTTTTGTGACAATAAAACTCCTTAATAGGGTGTCGACCAACCAAACGTTCATTTTACCCGATGTTATTTAATTTTAAACTTTCTATTTATATGTATAGGTAGCATAAAGTTTGACACTGAATACTGGGTTCGATATTGATGTGAGGGTATGCCGAGTGTAGGAATAACTGAATTTAGAAACTTTTTTTTTTTCTTACTTTAGCAAATCAGATCGTATTTGAACCCAATTATTATTATATTTTTTTTTTTTTTATTTTTGAGAGAGAAAACTTTTATTCGTATGTTCAAAGTTGTGAAAAATTGTGTTCGCACGTGCGCTAGTTTAATTTTTTTTAGATATTGGGTAGAAAAAAATATGACAAGTTACGGTTTCATTGTTGAGAGTTTTGTTTTTTTAAATGTTTAAGACAATTTTGAAACGTTTTTAAGAAGTTTCAATGCATTTAGTACATTGTTTTTGGCGGCCATTGACGTATTGGATTCGAATAAATCCAAAAAGCTTCGCTATCGAACAGATACAAATGTATTTAAACTTTGTCCATTTGTTAAACAGTGTTCAGTGCTTATGACAAACAGCGATAAAATTTTTGTTAAGTTTTTTTCTACGATTAAGACAAAAAAAATGACATAAAATTACAAAAATCTTGTCAATATGATAAAACGATTTTGTAAAATTTTATTAATTTTTCACCTAATAGTGAAAAAATGTTTTGTTTTGTTGGCAGAAAAACAAAAAAAAAAAACCTGGTTGTTTTTGGTTCTCAGAAATAAACATTGTTCTTCATAGCGACAACATTTTTTTGTTAAATGAACAAAAAATGTTTCTTATTTTCACAAAAACCAAACAAAATTTGTATTTTCCGTTTTTGTAACAATAATAAAATAGTTTGGAAAATAAAGTAATTTTTTTGCTACTTTTCCGATTCACACCGTAGTATGCAGAATAATATGATAAGTAGAGGTGCATTTTGTATTAAATTTTTCTTTCGCCTCGTTGGAGAATACCAATTTTGATTTTACAAATTAACATTATAAAATGTATTCTCTTTGGTTATATCAATAAAATATAATAAAACATTTTGTTTATTTGACCGAGTATCTACTTTTTCAAAAATATTGTTTTTTGTCATATTCACAAAACATTTTGTTGTACTGAAAAAGTAGTTTTGTTCATACAAAATAATTTTTCTGTTATATAACAATTTGTTGTAAAATAAACAAATATATAACAAAAACGTTTTGTTGTTTGAACAAAAAAAAAGGTCTCTTGTAAAAATATGTTGATTTATAGGAGGTTTTTGTTGGACGTATATTAACAGAAGTTTTGTTGATTCAACCTGCAAATTTTGTTAATATGAAGTGGGTTATCCAATAAGAGGTGTTATTTTGAATAGCCCGCTATATCGGTAGCTGTCACTTTTGAAGCTGTCATTTTTTGACATTTGACAAGTAGAAACTACGCTATTAATAAAAATGGAAAGATACACGCTTCAACAACGCATTGAAATTATTAAAATTCACTGTAAAAATGGTGAAAATTTGGCAGAGACGGTTCGTAAAACTAAAACATTTTTGGGTCGTCGTGAAGCACCTTGTCGGACCGCAATACAGAAATTGGTGGACAAATTCGAGCTGTTGGGACAAGTTAGTGATGTGAAGAATAAAACCCGTGCACGTCGCTCAAGAACAACTGAGAATACTGCTGTTGTAGCCCAAAGTGTTGAAGAAAACCCAGGTTTGTCCATTCCTCGTCGTTCTTTGGAATTAGGCATTCCACAAACGTCATTACACCGTATTTTGCATAAAAACTTGGGTCTTAAGGCTTATAAAGTTCAGTTAACACAAGAACTCAAGCCGGCTGATCATCAACAACGTCGTGTCTTTGCTGATTGGGCCCTTAAATATCAAAATAACACCTCTTATTGAAAAACACCTAGATTTTATAGTCAAGAAAGAAACAAACTATGAAACGCCTACTTTTTTTCTACTAGCTGCATTATAATCTAGTGGTTGTTTGTTTTTTATTTTGATGAGTGAAGAGATAAAAAAAAATCTTTTTTTTTATTAAAAAAACAACAACTTTTGCTATATTTGGCCTGCTTTGCAGTTAGTAATCTAAGTATCACAAAATTATCATTAACCGCAAAATAAAAAAAAAAAAACTGAAAAAACTTTCCATTTACTACCACCGCCTATGAAAACCTAGCATTGCCTTTGAAAGATTTTAAGTTCCCAAAAAAGGTTATTTATTTTCTCACCTTTGTTTTTCCTATCCTGTCATCTTCATAATTATCATCATGAAGATCCCAAAATTACTATATTTTTATAGAATCATTGTTTTATCACTTAAAAAAATAACTCGAAAACCTTTTGTGTATGCACAAGGAGCCATATGTGGAAAACTGAAATCGAATAAATATTTTAAAGAATGCATAAGAAGCCAAAACTGAAAAATTTATTAAATTTCGTCAAGAGTATTATCGCCCTTAAAACTGTTGTCACAACCGGAAAAAACATGCTTTCTATGTTTTTTCAACAAGATCGAACAACTCAAGGTACTGAACTTGGGTGCAGTTTTTTCTCGTTTGCGTACAGATAAAAAAGATAAAATACAGTTTTAGACAAATGTTTTATTTCATAATTTTTAACGGTTTATTTTACTATGGCAGTTTCACAGTTTTCGCAGTTATTTCACTTAAGAATCGAAAGCATTATATGGATTCTAATGCACCAGAGTTATTTTGATCAAGTTAAGAAATTCCGAAATTAATATATCACGCAGTTTTTCTAATTGCTTTAAATCAATTAAAAAAAAATATTAAATTATACAAAAGAGAATGTTAAATACATAAAAGCAATTACTTCTACTTGGCTACAATTTTTTTTTCGTGCGAATGTTTGCATTACTTAAACATAAAAACAAGTGTCACTATGAGGTTTCAGTTTCGCTGCGAATTTTTATTGCTGGAACTTTTGCAATATATGCCTTCCTACATTAAAATTGAGTTTGGGATTAATGGCAGGGTACAGCAGTGCGTTGTATATGAAAAATTATTTGCTTAACTATGCCTTAAGTTTCCATGCGAACTTTTCTCGCGCGTATTTTTGCATTAACTTCAAAAATCTAAGTATGCTCAACTATATGGAATGCAAATTTACGCGCGCCACTCTTTTCTACATTTAAGCTATGATTGAGGTTTGGATGCGATTTTTTCCTATAACTTGTAAGGACCGCTTTTGATTAACTAAAGTGTCCTTTTACAAGACACTTATCATTCCAATCCTGACCTATCGTGCAGAGTCATGGATTGTCTGTTCATGACTGATGGGAACGCATCGATTGTATTCAGCGAAAAATTCTTCGGATGATGCTTAGTCCCATTGGCATAAACAACTAGTGAAGGAAAACAATTTAAGAGTGAAATTTATAGTTTTTTTTAGAAAAAGGACTTGTTAATATAGTAAAATCTCCGCTCTAGAAAGTCTTTAAGAGAAGAGGGACCGTAACGGCTATAGATATAGAGATCGAGCTTATCGGTGAAAACTGGTTGGTTGAAACCCAAGTCCACAGCGCACTGTAAAGTCTGTAGTGCCAACAAAAAAAAAAATACTAACTGAAAAGAAACTGAATTAAAAAAATTTAAGTATAAATATTCGCACAAATGAAAAGCAAAACGTTTGTTTGCTAAATAGTTATATGGATAAATTATTTTGAATAGCATCTGTTCACGCTAATAAAAACTAAAAAACTTATTCATCGGTGCAAATTCGCATGTACCTACCATATTAGTTAATTCACTCAAGTAAATAACCCTTTTCATTGAAACAGCTTGAAACTTATGCTCGCTCATTTTTTCACTAAAACATCATGATCCAGTTTAGTTTTTAATTTTGTTTAATGATTCATTACAACTACAAATTATTTGACTAATTTACCCTAAATAAGAATAACCACAAGCTCTTCTAAAAGATTAAACCTAAAAAGGATATCGTTCTAATTTAAATGGACGAATTTACACATGAAAAAGAAATTTCGCTCTGTATAGTTAATTCACTTTCAATTTTAATCACAAAAAAAAGGAGCCCCATGGAACATTCATCAATCCATAAAATTGAATGTGCAGTTCACATCATAATCCAGAGAAAAAAAAAATCCCGAACAAGGACAACTGTACGAGCACGCCAACGACAAAGTTCGATGCAAACAGACATTTGAACTTTTGAACGAAAAAAAAAAAAAAAAAAATTGAAAAACCTGCATTTGTCGTTACCATTAAAATTTGTATTTCATTTAAGTTTGTAACTTCAAAGAGAACTACTTTAATTGAAATCTATTATAGTCCTTGGATGTTGGCTAAACTAAATGTCATCAGTTGTTTAGTTCGAGTCAGACCAAGCCTTGTAGTCGCCCTGAGAACTTCAAAAACTTCTTCTATATGTTTGCGGCGCCTGATATAAGGTTGTGTTGGTTTACATTTTTGAATTTTAATAACAACCTAACCTTTTTCCCAACCACCACAGGGACAACTATCATTATCTTTGTCATACAAAGCATCGTCCGGCGGCGTGGTGGGGGAAAAATGAATGAGTAGCAGCAGGAAGTCCAACACAAAACGCCTCATTATTTAATTCCTTTGACTATTCCTAGTTACCAAGTGAACAACTGTATACCGTTTGTTGCTCGTAGCTAGCTGCTCGGTTGTTGCATGTGTTTGGATATGGCTGCCTATGCTCGGGTATTTGTGTTAAACAAATGAAAATTATGCTGTCCGCTCGAGTGTCTAATGGCGGTCGTTGATATGTGTTAACAGGACTTCACTTCCTGCATTAATGAGCAACAACTGTTTTCAGCTGCGCCAAAGTTATTGTCCATATATATATGAATACGAGTGTGAGCGCCATGGACAGGATATCAGTGGTGGTAATAGCTAGAGGCGCTAAATGAACATGGAAAAGTCTTTCATACATGATTTGGCGCCCAGCCATCCATCCCTGACAGCGCTGAAAGCTCTCTGCAACTTGTGAAACCAAAATGAGTCATTTCCTGTTTTATGTGTTTAGATTTTTGTTTTATACCCTTTGCCCCATGCTTTGGTATGTTTCTGTAGGTCTGGCATCCTTTTTCCTGGTTTTTGAACAATTTTCTGTTTTAGTTTTGAGAAAAGTTTAAAAATTATACATGCTTAAGTATGAAGGATGATGCAGAGCAGGCAAAGAACACATGTGGTACCCGGAGCTGTCTGACACTATCACAGAGGTCTTTATATATATTGGTATGGGCTAAAGAAGAACGAAGAAGAAGAAAGATAACCCAATCGGTTGATGCACCCGGAAGCCTACATAATGCCTCTTTGGTTATGTCACTATAATGTGGGTGGTTTGTAGACTCAGAGAGAAAAAAAGAGAAAGAAGAAGCAGCCAGATGTTGTTCCCTGTCGAAAGAGATGTATGTTAAAAAGTTTTGCTGAAAAACCACCAAAGCCGTGACACAACCTCCACACATTCACCGACCGAGGACGAGGACACGACACCATGCATGCAGCGAACTCGTATCTACTACATGATCCCTACTTTCGTCGTGTCAGAGGACACACATTATACATTTTCCCATTCTTTGGATGTTATTTGGGAGGGCAAAAAAAGTTCTTCTTTTCTTCTAGAGGCAAATATTGGGCGGCTCGCGCTTAGCATATGCAATGGCAAGCAACTCAGGAAGAACAACAACAGCAGTAGCTCCTTAAAGCTGAGTGAAAATTCCGTTTGGAATCCTCGCATGAACCCAGATTAAATGCCGAAGGACCGACTGTGACCGACATTCACAATATACCTGAATAACGCTGCTTAAAATTACACTGCAGGCTAAAAGTTGTCCCACACTTAAGATGTGTAAAGGGTCTTTGGTGATTTATTTTTCTTTGTAAAAAAATTCAAAAGTAACTCTTTGAAGTTTCTTTTATTTTTTATTGGGAGGGGGAGAGCAAATGTTCGTGTTTGCTAAGTTTAGCGGGTAAAAAAAAAACTAGACGACTTTGATGTGAATAGATTTTTACGCGAATTCAGTATTTACTGTAAGGTTTGGTGGTGGGTCATTTTTTTTTTAATTAGCTTAAGGGAAAAGAGTTTTTCAGTGTTATATTAAAAGTGGCATTTTACACAACGTTTAAGTACACTAAACTAGACAACTCATCTAAGGGTTAAGTAAATTAACTTGAAAACGATGAAAACTTTATTTTTTCAACAGGAAATAAGGTGATATAACACCTGAGGATATAGCTTTGGATTATTATTTATTTGGTGTTATAATCTTCTTTTGCCCACAGGATTATGAGAAAGGAAAAAGTTTTTTCGTGAACAAAATGATAAATATAGTAGCACACATTTTCATTGATAGAAATGTTTTTTTTTCTTATAATTCAAGGACAGTTCTACTATATGCTCTCAGCTCAGGATACAAAAGGATATATAGTCTATGTTGACGACAGTCTTTGGCTGCCATGTTGTTTTAGCGGAGTCAAACGAATCTTTCGTATACACTATACAAGGTGATTCACATAAGGTGTAGCAAAAAGATAGAGCGAACAGGTAGGATCCAGACAAGAAAAAAATCGTATAGGAGAGGGGGTCTATCACCCCCGTTTAGGCGGGACGGACAATTTTTTTCTTGTCTTAACCCTACCTACTCGCTCTATCTTTTTCCTACACCTTATGTAAATCACCCTGTATATATTAATATGATGCCAAATTGATCATTGACCTGTACGTCTGAAAGATAAACCTTTTTTTTTTGTGATTGTGAAGTGATTGTTCGTCGGTGGAAACGTTCCTCGTGTTGCTGTTGTTTTAAAGCAGACGCAACCTCGTTTATTTACCGACTCGGCTTTGGAGAATTTCTAGAAGGAACAAAATTGTTGAAAAGTCTGTAGGGTAAATGCGTGTGAAATGGCATCCCTTCAATGTTTCCCACTTAATGACTTCTTTTCAAAACAAAGAGAACAACATAACATTCAGTTATACGTAAGATTTCAAAGAATACAGATTATACAGACAAAAAAAGTGGGTGAAAAAGGAGCAACAAATTTATTTGTGTATTAGTAAACTGCATGCAGGTAGAAAAGTATTTGGCACCAGGTATTCATTTTGATAAAAAAAAGAAGAGTTAACCGTGCGTGTTTGTGCTGCCTTATTGTAATAACCCAGCTTACGTGTTGGTTTATGTTATTTGGAATAGCATAGATTAAAGGTGAAATCGCAGCCCACAAGAGCGGGTGAGGTGCTGTAGGTTCTTACACAACCAAACATACAGACAGACAGACAGAATTTTCGGACCCACTTTTTTCACTTCTCTATCATCTTAATTTCATGATTGTTATCTCAATTTGTTTTTTACGACCATGTATTTATATTGTTTTTATAGTACCTAACTAACCTACTATAATTGCATTTTTATAGTACCTAACTAACCTACTATAATTACTATAATTGCAAGTATAAAGTAGGTTGCGATATAACCCACCCAGTGGGTGCCATTTCACCCTCCATTTTTAAATTCGATTTAAATTTGTTTGAATGAATTAAAAGTAAATTATGTTGCAGTAAATTTAACAAGTACTTATAATAGTGTATGTAAAGTAAAGTAAAGAGATGTAAGATTGAATACATATGAAATAACATTGTCACTCGGGCAGACGACATTCTTTGTCAAGCTTTAAAATTTATTCCTAAAACAAAAAAATGTATGAAACGAAATTTTTGAATCACTGAATAAAAAATCTATCTATCTAAATTCGATTTTTTGTTAACATTTTTTTATTTCAAAAAAAAAAAATTGTTTATGTCTGTGCATTTAACTTATATTCCTATGTTTCGTGTATTACAATGGTTAACCATTGGTTTGGTTTTGGTTTTTATTCAAAACCAAAACCTATTTTATTTCTTAAGTTATTAAGAAAAACAAAAAGGGGTATCATCTCACCCGACTTTACCCTATGCTTTTAACTAAAAAAAAAAGATTGGTTTTCGAAGTTTGGTTTTATCAACGTTCATATCAAGAATGAACAACAGAAGAGAAAACCCTATAGAAGATGATAGTTAATTCAGTAGAATTTGAAAGGTGTTTTTGTATGATTATACATACTGCAGTTAGGCTGCGTAGCTTGCGCTCTATAATTCAATTTACATTAAGAACTGGGTGAATTAGACACCAACACTAATTTTTGGCAGGAGTTATAGCTATTTCATGGCCACCAACGCCAATCATCAAACTCCTTTAAAGATATAGCAAAACAACCGAACTGGTTGAATGTTTTTGAACCATACTGTGTTACTTTAATATGTAATTAAATTCAGTTTTCTATCCTTGAATTTCATTCAATAATTTAATACTTTTTCCTAGCACTTTTAAAAAAATGTTTACCTTTAACACCTCAAAATCATATCGACATTGATGTAAGTACATACACCCATATAAATATTAATCAAAATTATAAAAATTGTTCCACTACATAGCTGTCAATTCAAATCCTGATAATTTACTTTTCTAACCCATCACGCGATAGAAAAAGTTCTATGATCTAAATTATTTTAGTTTTTAAAGAAAAAAACAAACCTATTACACCACAACCAATATATCCTAATATAACACAGATTTTCAAATCAATTTCCATCAGCACGCGATACTTCATTTTCAGTTCAATTTATTTTTTTACTTTGAAATAAATAAAACAAAAAACAGAAAAAGGATTTTTTAGTGACACAATAGCAATTCTGTTAAATTGAAGTTTATATTATTTTTCGATACAAACAAACAAAAACACAATTATCATTTGGTTTAGGTTTGGAAACAAAAAAAAAAAACATTTCCAATAAATGTATCTCTTCAACGGGCGCTAATGTGAAAGTAAATAATTGTTAAACAATTCTTTGATAACATAACTCATAGAAATCGATTTTTAAATTAATTTTTGTTATTGTAGACTCAAATCGTTTAATCTGTAGAAAGTGACATTTCAATTGCAATTTTGTTGTCTTTTTAAAATATTTAAAATAAAATAGTGCCTTGGGACTGGACATAATAACAATATTAATTGTACAAGAATGTCACCAATTAATTCCTCGAGTCACTAGTAGAGAGAGCATGCAGCAATATTAAGTATTCCACACAATACTCATTGCCGCATCAGCTACAGATATGAGAGGAAGAAGAAAATGGTGACTGACCTTGGCCCAACCAAGATACAAATTCAATATTATATTATTTCATAATTATATTTATCTCATCTCTTTTATAAGCCGATAAATAGAACTGTGTGATTTCCTTCGGAATCATATCTTTTTTCGCCGAATTCAAACGATTTCAAGGTGAGATGCACTTTAAATGACAATGAAATTCTTGAAGGATTTGTCAATTCCTCGCAATAGGAAAAAACATTAGGTGTATTCAGGGCTCGAACCCAGACCTCCGGCGTGATAATCCGAAATACTAACCTCACGCCACGAGTAACATGAAGACATCTATGCCATATACCATCATATTTACCAACGTGATACATTCTCTGTTGCTAAGCTCGGATGCAGCTTAAACACCAACCCAAGCCAAGCTTAACCAAACACGAGTCAATGTTATCACAAAAACGGGCACAAGTTTGCATTTGCAATGTCATTACATTACCAACCCAAGCCACGATAGAAAGAACTCTCTGTTACTATGTATAGCCAGGAGTTTTAAGAGCAATGACTACCATTTGAAAGTTGAGCCAAGCTTTGCTGAATACAAAGAGCAACACCCTCTCCTACTCATTTTGTACACGTTGATATTTGCCGATAAGCTAAGATAAGATAAGATAAGACAATAGAAAAGTATTTTGTAATTTTCATTTTACAATTTAGTCTATTCATGATACTGAAAAAATAAAGAGCTTAAATTAAATCAAATACAAAATTAATGCATTTTTATTCTTTACCCGTAACATCGGCTTACAGACTATTCCTCACGGGGCACTACTACTTTCTTGTGATAGATGGTAACAATGTCACGAACTCCCAAAGAGACATATCTTAAAAACATTACAAACTATTTCAGCTCACATCTTTTCTCAAGGTGACAAAATGAATTAAGAAAACCCGTCGGATCCATATTATATCACTTATAGCCGTGCAGGAAGATTATTGCAAACACGGAAACTACATCTTTTTCTAAAACTAAGGATCACTTAGGTGGATTGGCTAGCCCTGGAGCAACCAGGGCTCTCATCGCGAAAGACAACGATCATCTGACGACGTCGTCTGAACGATCGTCTTGCTTCGCGTAACACATAAAAACATCAATCGTCTTGACGACGTCGTCGTTTCGACAATTCAACTTTTGCTTCGCGTAACTTTAAGACCTGTCAAATACGCTCGACTGAGCGATTCGATTGAACGATTGCTATTTTGCAATCGTCGCATACATTTTGCTGGCTTTTTAAATTTTCTATTTAAGTTTTTTTTTTAATCTTAAGTTATCTTATTAAAGATAATCTTAATATACACGCATATTAGAGATGAAAATATTTCCGATTATGAAGAAAACAAAAATATTTTCGGACTGCTGTGCATACGAAGAAAATTAAAATGATGAATCGTATGATCTTTCACTTCCAAAGAAAAAGTAAAAAATTGTATAAACAATAAAAAAACAAAATCATTAAAATGTTTACTGCTTACAAACAGAGACAAACAGTGCGCAATTGTCATTTTGATACGCCATTTTGTTGTTTGGGTGCTTCTCAAACTGTGGACGATGGACAGAACTGAACGATTCGTTATGCGAAGCAAACTTTTGACGACGATCGTCTGAAAAATTACGCGATGAGAGCCCTGTTAAGTTGGACATAAAGTCTGATGGGGATATAGACGCATACTCTTATATGAAGAGGTGTCTAGAAATCTCTTGTTTTCTTACACTTAAACAAAACAAAGTAGAATCAAGAGAAACAAATTTGAATAAAATTAATATCTTCACAATTTTGAACACGATTTTTTTTAAAATCAAAATGGCACATCTTTAAAAACTTTTTTTCTTAACTGACTTCATAAAAATCACTTATTACCTGTTAAAATCAATGTTCGTATAGATTTTTCGTGTTCTTATAATTCGCACTCAGTTGAAACACATGACATTTTTTGCCACGCAAAGTGCCATTTTACAATAGAATAACGAATTATGGAGCAAAAAAAAAATCTCGTAGATTTTTTTATATGTATAGGTATAGATTCCATCGTGATCGAATACTCGAATACTGATAAGTGATAAGGATAACTAAGGAAACTTTTAACCTAATGTGTCAGGCGACTATACTTACTCTAAATGGAGTAACGAAAAACTATTAAAACCGACTTAAGTCTTATCTTTCAGAGTAAATTTTTACTTTGATGTGATGTGGTAGTGAAATTATTTCCCACTGAACTTAGGAAAATTTTAAATTTTGATAATTCAAATTGTATGAGCGTCGCACAAATTTATTATTTCTCACTATGTGGGGTCATTCACTTAAATAAAATGCTTTCATTCACCAGAGATGAAGTTATTTCCTATATTAAGTTAGTCAGTTATAAGAAAGAAATAAAATAAATAATGATACAAATTCTATATACTAATATGAAAATTAATTTAAAAGTTTATTTTTTGTATTAAGAATTTCAACCAAGTAGAAGACTTAGCATCAGTTTATTTTAAGTAGACTTTTCTGAATTATTATTCAAAATTAAAGCGTTTAGCGGCCTATAGTTAGTCAGTTATTTCCGGTGAAGTTATTTTCTCTCCACCTATGAGTATTTGCAGCGAAAATTCAATAGAATTTGATAACAATAAACTTTATATGAGTATAATTTGTAGCCTACGGTAATATTTTTCACAGGATTGTTTTTTTAGAAAATGCGTATTAACGTTACTTGCTGGACTGTATTTTTTAAAACTTCTTTTAAATCTTTTAAACGGCTTAAGCGATTTTGACGAAATTTAATATTTTGAAAGTCCTGCTCAGCGTGACTAAAACTGGAAATACAAATTTAATAATATAATAAAAAACTAGAAGTATTTTTTTCCAAGAAAAACACTCTTTTTTTTTTGGTTTTCCCAAATGTGACCTGCTCAGGTCAATTATTAATTAGGAAATTATCCCTTTTTTATTTTTTATTACATACCATCCGATTTTAATCAAATAATAAAGTTTTACTTTTAATTTTTTTTTAATTTCTCAAAAACTAAGATACGTTTTGGCATCCGGTTTTCTGTTTTTGACTAAAAATTAATAAGAGCATTGAATTTTGAAAATAAAAATAATAGTTAATTACATAAAATTTTGAAAAAATTAGTTTAAACATTTTTTTAAAATTTTTTTTTTTCAAAATTTTGAGTTTGAAAATTAATTTTTTTAAAACTGTTCACTCAAACAACTTAATTTAAAAATTAAATAAAAGAGTAGTTTTCTGACTTTCCAAAAAAATATAACAAGGCTTTGTATCATTCACCGTTGTTTTTAAATAAATTTTTTTTCTGATTTAATTCAATTTTTTAGAAAATTGCCCCTCCCGCCTAAACGGAGGGAAATAGACCCCCCTCCCATACGATTTTTTTCTTGTCTTAACCCCACCTACACGCTCAAGCTTTTTGGTGCATCTTATACCAATCACCCTGTATAATATAGGTAATATTAAGAATCTAATAATGTAAAACTGTGTTCTTCTTTTTCGGATGAACCTTTGGACAATTGATTTTGGAAATCTTAAAAAATCCAAGCCATTATTTTCTTTGTTTCTAACAATCTTAAAGCATTATTTGGCAACTAAATAACATATGCATTCAAAATAACATATTTCCCACTTTTGAGCAGTAAAGCTAGCTTGTCACAAGTGCAAGAAAGTTCATTCGAAGCAGTACATTTTAAGTTCCAGCTCCAGGTATAAAGTTTGTGCCATTTTAATTAATTCAATATTTCATTCAATAACATACTTGCTTAACTCATCGTTTAACTTTGAAGTGATTTAATTTTTAAAATATATACATAACGTACAAATTGTTTTCTCATATATATTTTAATGTTTATTCACAAAACACAAATTTTCAAGTTAGCAATTTAAAAGTTAATGCTTTTCGTTTTTCATCACCCTTTCTTTTTTGAAAATTGAAAATTCTCTTAAAAAATTATTTAGAAAAACAAATTCCCTGAAGGGATTTCTGAAATGAAATTGAATTTTATTTTTGATGATGATCATCGCTGTCGTCATTAACGTCGACGTTATAACATGGAAAAACAACTTCCTGTTTGAAAATTCACACCAAAAGCTGCCAGAATATTGCCTTCAAATGTCAATGGCAACTCTTTTTTTTTATTACACTTGCTTGCACGCCTTTAAGTTGCCAAGTTAATATTTATTTTTTTCGCAAAAAGCTTATACCAAAACTTTGCCTTTTACGAAAACAACCATAGCGATGATGACAGGATGAACGACTGCACGATGATTACGAGAACGACGACGACGTCAAAACCAACATTTCTGGGAGTAAACCAGGACGAAAGATGATGATGATGTTCGTAAGTTATTAGAAAATCTGTCGATAAGTTAATTTTTCCTTTTAAAGTCAACACCAAAGCAATGCAAGTGAAGAGAACTGCCATACGATTTCTTTTTTTTTTTTGGAAATAAAGCAACCATACTAACAACGGTCAAAGGCTGCATCTGTAATCGCTGCAGCTCAAGTGGCAATGGCACTCTTTCTCTCTTTGCAAGGAATTTTCAATTCCAATTTTCAAACAAACGCAAATTAATTTGCTTTGCTACTCGATTCCTTTCCACCAACAATCATCCGCAGCTTCCGTCGTTTTCGTTCATTGCGCTGCCGCCACCACCAGTCGTTGCAAGGAACAGAAAAGGAGCACGAGTTGGTTGTAGGTCCTTGTATACAAATTTGTTGGGTGAGAACGACGAGGCTTGGAGAAAAAAAATGAACGGTTTATTCAGGATGTAGAAAAAGTTTTTTTTTTGTCACAACCTTCAGAGCACAGCTATATGTATTTATAAGGATATAGAAAGAGGACCTCTTGAAAATATAATAATTAAATGTTCGTTCTTTGGATACGTGACTAGTACGCGATTTATGGGATCTGATGATGCACACACAGATGCGATTGCCACAATTATTAAAGTTGGCGCAAACACATGCAGTCAGCCCAGCCAACCATTCCACAAACAGGACCCGAAAATCCTTCTTTTTCTTCTTTTCTTTGCATTAATTTTCAAGAATGACAAGAAGCAGCAGAGGAGACAGCATCCACTTGGAGATACTCCATCTCATGACTCATATGTTGACGTAACATCTGATTTGTTGCTTCAGGGGGTCGAAACTGTTTATTGTCATCTTTCGTAATAACAAAAATTTAAATTGTTGTGTCTGCGGGCGACAAGTTCCTGTCGGGCATATTGCCATGCATCCTGGTGGCGGCGTTATTATTATGATGACTGGATGATGCTTTGCAGGATAAAAAAACAGCAGAAAAAAAATGGAGGTAATTTTCGCTATGAAGATATGAAATTTATAATAATGCAAATTTAGTTTAGCGAAAAAAAAAATTATATTTCAATTTTCTTAAATCATTTCGCTGTTGATGATATACAATACATAGCTCAATTCTCCAGTGCTTTCTTTGTAGAAAAATGAAATAAGTTTTTTTAAACAAGTGAGAACCTTGCATAACATTTAAAGATTTTAAAAGTCAACTATATATGGCATTTCGTAAGAGTTAAGTTAGCACTACCAGGGTAACGCGACACTTGCCGACAAATTAAAGTAAAAAACCCAGAATTATTGCGTTACGGTTGTATAGGTTTTACTATTAGTAGGTACTTCGGAGTTATTAAAAAATCACACGACAAATTTTTTAGTTACGACAAAAAAAGCGACGTATATTTTCGTTATCCTTTTAGTTTTTCGATTGGATTTGATCCTTTGTCTGGTGTGGTACAATCGCACGAGTAAACAGTAAACAACAAAATAGAACACAGTAGAGCGAGCGTACAGGCCAACAGGCATGTACATTTTTGCGAATTTTCAAATGCATTAACAAACAATCGCAAGTACGCGCTTGGTCTTATCCTTTGGATTTGATCTTTTTACTAGCGTGAAAGGGTTTACTTAACTGCAAAATAATTATTGCGGGGTTATTAAAAAGAATCAAGCGAAACAAATTTCTTGGGTGGTAAAGCTTACTGAACTGTCAAGTAAGCAATACATGGGTTATTGAAAAAAAAAAAAAAAAAAAGGACATCTAACGAAGAGTCTCCTAAATATCGCATATAGATACTTTATTAGTCATTTTGCGAGACTAGCAAAATGATAGAATCAACTAAGTTTGAGTTCCCGAATTAACTTTGAGTTAACTCATCAATTTACTTATGTTAAATCTGAGTTAAAATCTCAAGCTGACAGAAAAAACGCGTTTCTATCAGAATCAAAACGAGGTAAAACTAACCCTGACCTGGAATAATCTCGCACTAAAAAACTTATTTTTCATCACTTTTGAACGTTACGAAATTCGCTGGATAACGAAATCAGTGACTTTTCCGTTCCGATCCCCATAATTGAAAGAACCGAACCTTATAACATCAGTCTTTCTGCACGTTTGATTTTTAAAAAGTTATTTAATATAAATAAATTCGAAGATTTGAATTGTCTCTTTCAGATTTAGCTGTTTTGAAGTAAACCTGGTTTGCGAATTTAGCTATCGTAATTGTTATGTATATGATGTGACCTTTGGTATATCAACTTTTTGAATTGTTAAGTGGGCTTCAGGTCAAAAATGAAACAAAGTTAATTTGTGTTAGACGTTTCGTCCATGAATATGGACATCATCAGGAAAGATGTGCAATCTATATTTGTATACATAATTATTAGTTACAATTCACAATATATATTTAAGATAAAAAAGAAGACTTACAAATATTACTTTTATATTGCACCTTAAAATTAATATGTAAGCTGAGCTTACAAGTAAAATCAAAACTTGATAATGAAATAAGAAACAAATAAAACACGTATTCTCCTTGATTGTAGTTGTTAGCGAGCTTTTTTCCATCGTTTCTCTAACAGGTGTTTGTATGTACGTCTGTTGATTGTATTGTCGGCATTAATGATGTGAAGAGTTTCAATTATCATTCTCTTATTTGGGTTCTATTTGCGTTGTAAAATTTTTGTGTCGTCGTAGCTTGGGGAATGGTTAAGTGTGATGCAGTGTGCTGCCAGTGCTGTCTTCTGTGGTGCGTTGCTTTTAATGTCAGATTTGTGTCCTGATAATCTTTTTTTAAGTTTTTGTTTACTTGTCCCTATGTAAATTTGGTCGCAATTGTCGTTTTTTCCTCCTTTGCAGCTAATTTGATATATTACATCAGAGTGTTCCATTCTATTCGTCTTTGCTTTTAGTCTTGTGTACAGTTGTGATGCGGTATTTGTCGATTTCATTGCCATTTTGTATTTTTCGCTATCGTAATTGATTAATTTAATTTAATAAACTCCTAGAAGTATGCTATGGTTTTGATAAAATGTTCAAAGTTGATTGAAAAAATCATCAATTTACCCATAATTGAACAGCAAAATTATAATTTTTTTCTTCGAGTGGGTATAATTTGACAAAGACCCTATTTTTAGACCAAGAATTTAATCTTATATAGGTGCAGTGAGATAACTTTATAAGAAATAAAGTACCCTGTTGTGAGAAATAGATTCACTTTTTTTTTTTGTTTAATTTTCATTTTCCACACAAGTTGAGAGGGAATGGTTCAACTTCTTTGTGAAAAATAACTTGTAATAAGTAAAGTTTATTTCAAAAAAATTGTTGGCAATAAAAATGGTTACACGATATTTCTATCGCTTTGAAATAAAGAAAACAAGAAAAATCTTGGAAAAAAAAAACAATGGAAACGGCCATTTTTTTTTACCAAACGTACCTGGAAAAGTTTGTCCGACCAACAGTTTTGCAAACGTTAGGGCTAAACCAGTTACTTATCAATTTTCAAAAAGCTGCGATGAGATATGTATATAGGTAAACCTACGGTCGCCTCCCGGACTACAGAACAAATTGGAAGAAAGAGTTCAATTTCATTAAAATTAAAGGAAAAGTATTAGAAAGGTTTGTTCGTAGAAAAGTTATGTTTATGTTCTGTCTATAACCTTATGAATTCACTCAAGAATAAACTTATTGTAAATTAAATTGTAGTTTCTGTAAACAGTTACTTATCTACTCTCCGTAAGTTATTAATTGTATATTCTTTAAATTTTAGTTTTACAATTTATGAAAAAAAAAAAACTGCAAAACAAGCTGATGACACCGCAAACGTCAAAATTCAATTTATACAAATCTGTCAAGCTTCAAAGGGTGTTAAGGATGATTTGACACGTTAACATAACTTTTGGAAATATAAAAAATTCTACACAAAATTTCCAAGTTTTGGGATTTGCATCAGTTAAAATATCATTTTAGCAACAAAATGATATTCACCCTTATTGCGATAGGCGTTTCACTTAAACGCCAATTGTCGTTATTTTAGTCGTGTCGCTTTCGAAACGGTATTGCGTATCATAAACGCCATTTTTCTCGTCGCTCTTAGATTCCACATACGATCCATTGAAAGAGCTGATTTTGACACAACAAATTAAATAGAAAATTTTGAATCGAAGATTTATATTCTATCAGTTTTGAACATTTTTGCTTTTTATAATTAAAAAAATGACAATACAGACACAAAAACTTAACAATTTTCTAATGTTTTAATTTTCATAAAAAGTTTGTATTCTCAGGACACCTCGGTTTTTTATTCAAAATTATTTTTGAAACATATATTTTTGTAAATGAGTCTATTAATAATATAGCAGCTGTGAAGATGACAAGAACGACAAATATAAAAGGCACGTCTGTGTCGCACAAATTTGCTCTTGTGACAAATTACTTAAGAAGCTAATGAAAAAAGGCACGACTGGTTCTCTCGAGGGTTCTATTGGATTTTGTAATTTGTCACTCAATTATTTTACATGAAATAATTAATTTAATTTAAAAAATTTAAAAAAATATACATATAACGGGTGATTTTTTAGCTGGTTTGGTTTTGGCAACACTGGTTTTGACAGCTGACGTGTGTTTAGTACCTTGTGTCACTGTCAAACAGCTTCAGTTTGGTTTGCAATTTAACCATGGATCGTCTTACAAATGAACAACGCTTGCAAATTATTGAATTTTACTATCAAAATTCGTGCTCGGTTCGAAATGTTCATCGCGCGCTGCTTCCATTTTATGATCGGCATTCTCGACCTTCTGAGCAGTCTATTCGGAAGATTGTGACCAAATTTCGCACCAAATTTACTTTGTTGGACATTAAACCACCAACACGTTTACGTACTGTGCGTAGTGAAAAAAATATTGCGGCCGTATCAGCTAGTGTGACAGAAGACCGCGAAATGTCGATTCGGCGCCGTTCCCAGCAGTTAGGCCTTTGTTACAGCACTACGTGGAAAATTTTGCGGAAGGATTTGGGCGTGCTTAAAGAGAAACTCAAAATTAAAAAAAAACCGTTAGCATGTACCTTTAAAACTATTTTCTAAGAATACCGGCTTTAACCATCTGAAGGGTTTTAGTACTACATTACTCATGTCAAATTTCATCAAAATTTAGAGCAGTTTTCAAGAAATAATAATTGATATATGGCGATATTTTGAGACCTAAAACTTCAACTTCAAAAACTCTCTTTTGTTAAATGTTAGCGAATTCATCGTTCTTTTTGTTCCGTGAGACCAATAAGAAACTTGTTACAACTATAAAAACAAGAACAAAAAATTAAAACTTACATTTTGGGAGTATTTTTGGCTCTGTCGTTTGCAAATTCTTGAACGACAAAATTTGGCGTTTTGAAAGACGTTTAAAAAAAAATTCTTTATTACGACAAATGTCACTTATAAAATGTATTCCACAAAACAAAAAACGCCTAGTGTCGTTGAACGCCTTACGTAATGCAAAATCATTTTGTCGTTTTTGTATATGGCGTTGAACGCCTATCGCAATAAGGGTGATTATTAATTTGTCGATTTAAATATTTACAACAGATTTAAAAACATTTTTCCAAAACCTTATAAAGGAGAGTCAATTTCTTTCTTCTTCATTGAAGGATTATTTGACATAAACGTAAGGGGTTTTTGACAAAAATTTGACACATTGTTATTGTTCAACATTTTTTAAAACAATTAAACAACAAGTATTGAGTTTTTATTTAAGTAAGATACTCAGTATTTTTGTAGTCTAACTTCGTTTTGCATTAATGTGATGCTTCTTATTGGACAGTGCCCAGCCTAGGTACCCAAGAATCTACTTATTTGGAAGGTTTAAGCTTTTGTACCTGTATATCTTCAGAGTGTCTAAAAGAATATATTAGTTCAGTTTCAGAAATCATTTGAACAATTTACTCGTTTATAGCTTCCATTTCAAATTTCGCTGCTACTGCTACTTGAGTATTATGCTGTATCTTCTTGGTTCTTGATACAAAGCACTCTGCTGTGTTTCTGAATTTCTCAGAAAACCGTTTCATGTTTACCAAAAAGGTACAATTCAAAAATAATATGTTTTAATAACAGTAGACGAAACAGAACGATGAATCGTTTTTCAATCTTCGAACTATACCATACCATAGTCAAATATTTAATTGTGGAAAAAATAATGAAATCATATATTAAGGTGACAAACGGCTTTAAGAAAATCACAGACAAACAACTCCAATCATCTCACAAGAAACACAATCAAGGAAGAAACATTTTTTAATACGATTCGTTGCATATAAATTAAGTTTCCAATTGCAAAACTAAGGGAACATCTAGGAAATTTAAGGTAGAATCTTACCTTCATTGATTTTCTAAAAAAAAAGTACACGTACAATACAAACTTCCCAATGCTTGCGGGGACATGGCCTAAAGGATCAAAAATTCGTTAACAAATTTGAAGCTACGGGGGTGAATTTATTTGAACTTTGTAAACATATATGTATACGTATACCGTAAAACAAGCTATAAGCTCAGCGGCATAGTGATCTGGTGTATATGTCTCATCTTTGCATTATTACTTTTTGGCAAATTTCCATTTCGTGTCCCCGATTTAGTAACTTTTCGGGCATAGGTTTATCAGGACTCCTCTTCTTCAAATTTTCAACGAAATAGAAAATGACATTATTTTTTTTTTCTTTCGTCTTCTTGTAGTTCTGTCCAATGGACGATGCCTTCAGTGCATAGATATAGATAGACCACTGCTCCTCGATGTACAACCGAACGACCAACTTCGATGCATGCGGCTGGAATATTTAGTAGGTACACAAGGGTTCACAACTTTTTAATGCTCAAAGTTGTCTATATATGGATGAACGTGGGTGGTGGTGGTGGTGGTAGGGGTAGGCGAAAGTCGGTGTAGTTTGTTGGTATAGGAAAAATATGATGCGCGAATTTAAATGCACTGCATTATAATATAGTTATGCAGGAAGTATATATACACAAGATGGGGGAATAGATGATGATGATGATGATGAACTGACTCGCTCTCGATCGAACTCAATTTGCATAAATCACCTCCCATATAATTACGAAGCGATATCAATCGAAAGGGGGAATTCCAGCACAGGGACGGTTAAATGGAACTCTGCTATTGACCACAGGTTGATTTATTTTAATTTTCTTTTTCAGTTAGCACCATCATCGTAATAGTCTGTGTTAGTCTTGTGTTCTAATATAGCCTGGTGATACACAACTTCTAACAACGTGACTGGCAAAAGGCAAAACGGTAATAAATCATAATCCTCGGAGGGGCGTATTATCCTCGGTTTGAGGAAAGAGTGGCTACCCGGCGACGCCGAGACTTCCAACAATGATAATGGTCAAAGTCGATTATCCTTTGGTTGATTGACATCAACCACATTGATCTAAACATTAGCAACACAACTAAAGGATGATTATAATGGCGGATGAAGGAAGGATTGCCTTCTGGAATGTACATTATCGCGAGCGCCTTCCTTGATTGTTCGTTAATTTCACATTAAATGCCAAATGACACGGAAAGTCAGGGGCGCCAACACAACCACAGCTTTTCACAATTGTGCAAGGACGAAACACCCAACTAACTATGTATACCTAACGTACTGTTGGAGAGATATAATGAAGGAATTATTATGATTACAGCTTTTTTCTTTTGTGTTTATTTCCCGCTTTTTTTTCTAATGGGGTGGTAGGGAGAAACTTTTTTTTACAACCCTCTGTGCTGAAATTGTTTTTGAACGACAATGATGATGACATGATGACATGAAAGTGAATGCTGGCGGTACCTTCTTCAAGGATTGCACTAGCAGCATCGCATCGTCAGAACACTCGTTTTGGAGCAGCAGGATGAAGATTAAAGCAGGAGTAACGGATTTGATATCCATTAAGCGATTGGCATCGGCAAACATTCTTATCTGGACGTTTTAATGTCCAAAGAGTTATGGGATGAGATTTAGCTGAAGACTATTTAGAGCGTATAAGAAAATCGAAAGGGTGTTATAAGAGTTTCGTCGAGTGCTTTGCCCTGATGCCCACCACCACTGCTGGTTGAGTGCATCGTTTCGGTTAGATAGATAGGTGGTTCAGTTGATGTAATGGGAGTATCTCTTGTCACTTAAAGAGAAATTTATTGGTGGGAGAGAAGCTTTGTCTTTGAATTTAAAAAAAAAAAGATGTCACTTTAGAAACAGATCTGACATAAGAAAACACTAAAGAAAGAAGAAGACGAATCAATAATGTAATTTAGTGGTTTTTTGTTTCTAATCTTGATCTTTTAAGTATTCACTAACATTTTAAGAGGCACTTAAAGTCGATGAGTTTTTGGTAATAAAATTTGTTCTTGCAATTCATAATTTTATTTTTAAATTCCCACAAAAGTGTATTCACAAAATTATACTTTTAACCTTAAATATTGGGATCAACGAACTTGGTAATGTGAAGGGTTTACGTATGCTGCAATTTGGCTGCGTAGCTTGCGATCCATATCTTATTTAATTTACAGTAAGAAGTGCTTGAGTGAACCAACAAAATCACATGTTTACGAACTTTTTTGGGCAGGTATTACAACTCATTACGGCACGACTGCCAAGCCGCTCATCAAACTTCTTTAGTAGTGCAAAAAGTACTTCGTTTGAGTTTGTTGATGATGGGACTCGAACCTAAGCAAGTACAACAGTAAAAATGCCATCTTCAGGGTTAATTGCACTAAAAAATTTACCACTGAGGCCATGTACTAAACTTTATTTCATTGGCGCAAATTTATAGTCAGCCTAAGTTTAAGGAATTAACGTCACACTTCTTAACTTAATTTTAACTTTGAAACAGTTCTCTAACTTTAAAGTAATTATAGACTCTTTCTGTAGTACTGACAACTAGTGTGGGGTTTAAAACATTTCTCTAACTTATTTGTGCGGAACACGCTTTAAACAGTGACAGTTCGCTGAGAAAACAAAGCAAACACACCTTTCTATCTGTCGTCAAATGTCATCAGCCCGGAATGTGTCAATAAAATGATAATAGGGCTTTTTAGGTAACAACGATGTATCTCTTTCTCTTTTGCAGAGCAGTGTCAAAATCAGCAGTACGCGGATGACAGCTGAACATTTTTTGTATCATTGGTGACATTTTGATTGAAAACAAGAGCGGACATTTTAATGTTGTGCTCGAAAATTGTGAATAGTATATTATTTAACTTTTAAGTCACGGAAATCTCAAATTTCACAGGAAAAAAAGAGATTATTTATAAAATACTTTTACAAGATTATGGGTTTGACAGTTTGAAAAAAGCGCGATACATATTTCAATCGGTCATCCGCGTAGTGTGAGCTGTCAGTTTTTCTTTTGACAAATTGGTAAAATTCCCTATTTTCTGTTTAATTTCAATTTTCTCCCCCTTTGAAATTAAAATTAATTTAATTTTTGCAAAGAGCGCTGTAATGCATTTTGGTTTATAGAAAATGACAAATTGAGAGGAGTCAGAGAGAAGCAAGTGTGACACTATCAAAATTAAAATAGGGTTTTCATGATTATAATTTTGATGGAAGTCTTTAAAAATAAAGTGTAGTTTAACTCGTCTATAATTGCCGAAAATGTAATTTTAGACTAGTGTCAAACTAAATTTGATTTAGCTTCGAGTTAAATAGACTATAATTTTGCGCCATTGTCTTTATTCATCCATTGAGATGACAGCATTTTCAGCTCGTAATACGGTAATAACTGCAACAGGTAGCTTAAATATCCGTAAGGCAAACTGGCGCTCTCTATTTACGATGTAAACAACATTTAAGACGTCAATAAAGGCATTTAAAGTGCAAACATAGACCCACATGCAAAAATACTTCAGCGTATGACAAAAGTAATTGAAGAAGAGTATCGAGCCTGGAGAAGGGAATTGAACATGATCCTGCAGGCACAATTGCTATCGTATGACAAAAGTAATTGAAGAAGAGTATCGAGCCTGGAGAAGGGAATTGAACATGATCCTGCAGGCACAATTGCTATCGAAACAACACCGCAAGTAACTAGTTGTCGGTTTTACGCCCGAAAGCAAAGTCTTTGGAAAAACGAAGATATGGCCAAGTCACTCAAGCACTGATGGTAATAGCAGATCAATTAAAACAGTATTTTCAAAAGCTGCTAAAAAGACAACATATATAGATATAGAGCGGGTAAAAAAGCAAGAAACCAACCCACTTCTATATTCAACAAATAAAATCAGAACGCAGTGGATATAATGTAGGCTTAGCTTTAGGCAGAAATGACGATAATTACCGTTCAATCAAGCTTATGTCACACACAATACGAATATTGTTAAGTGGATATTATAAAAGGCAATGAAGAGTTCCGATATTCTAAGTGCAGATAATCATATGGATATTTTGATATGAGCAAATCAAAACAAGGGTAAGATATACTGCAGGAGTCCATTGCTCTTCAGTACAATTCTTGCTTATCTACTGAAAAATAAGGTGAGAGATTCGAAAGTGATTCAGTTGTTCTTTGCTGACAATGGAGCCATCATAAGTAAACATGATTCATCCTTGAAAATAGGACTCGATGCAGGTATATGAGTAGACGTTTAAAAGAGATATATGAGTATCGCATAAGGGGCGAACCGCCATTTTTCTTCAAATGATCCATCCAACTGCTAGATTAATCACCGGACATTGACATCATCGGCTGATCCCAACGTGGCATCATACAACTATACAATTCTAATTAAATCCCGTGAGTTCGAATGTTTAAATTCACTAAACCAAGCAAAGAGTTCTCAAGACAACTTCTAGTTTTTCTCATAAATATTCTCTAAGACATGCAAATGTATCACTCAAACTGCTTTTCAGAACGTTCACCTTTTGTGTTGCATTATATTTCAACTCAGACTCTTTAAATTTCACAGAGGACACAAAATCAATACAAAAAATTGAATTCCCGACCTGTGATTTACAACTTTTTCTCCACTAACTAGATAGATATGCATGTTGCCATCCTTCTTAATCGGGGTGTTCATCTTCCGCCCATCACAGAGCCTATAGGTACGTTGCATCCTCCCTATAGACACACAGACGGAAATCAATTTAAATTCCCAGGTCCCCCCAAAAACACAACCTCGAACTGGGTTGGGTAAGTGCATTTTTTCCCCACACAGCTTCCGCAACACCAAATATAGCAGCTTCTGCGTTTCCATAGCCACACGTACATTTGAATTTCCAATCTGGAAACTGGATAGATGGATTCAAGGAACCGTCATTCTCGTTTCTCTCGAACTAATGGAAGGACCTACTCTGCTCTGCAATGAGCCAGAACCATGATGATGATGATGATGGAGGAAAAATTGTAAATAAACACCAGAGGAACCACACCAGGATTAACACGCAGGCACATAACCACCAATTCACCAATATATATACACATTCTCATACTAAATAAAAAACCGAATAGATAAACTTGAATAATTTTTTTCCGTGTCCTATCCCATGTTATACCGTTATACGTATACGGCATTACATAAGGATAACAACATGCATCGTTGTCGTCCTCGTCGTTATTGTTACCATCAGAGTATGTGGTTGCTTATTGGGAGAGATGGTTAAAAAATCCACTGTGTAAGAACCTTAAACTTTCCCACAGCATATATTTTTTGTTGTTGTTATGATAAACACCAAAGCAAACAAAAAAATTAAAGGTAGTAGGAGAGGGTGGGGTGGTAAAATAGAAAAAGAGTATTTATCAACACATAGACCATATATTACACACTCACCTCAAAAGTTGTGAAAACAATTTTCTCGATCGATCCAAAGTATCGTTCCCATAGTATTTGAGTTTGCTGTCTGAGGGCCAGAATGCGGTTGACGGGTATCGACCGCACTACTTCAGGAACCTGTCAAACGATACAAGATATTTTTTGTTTGTGTTTTAATATTTGTTTAGTAGGATTCAAGTGAGCTATAAAGAGTAAAACTTTTTGAATGGGTATGAAAAAATGAGAGAAAAAAAGATAAACAAAGCAAAATTTAAAAAAAAATATTATAACAATGGATATGAATTATCTTTTTATAATATTAAATAAATATTTTGCGTACGTGTTTGCTCTTTGAATTAAATTTTAAAGAATCTTATGCTTTTGTATTTTTTTTTATGAAAAGTTAAACTTCTGGCAAATTCGAACAAATGACTTTTTTGTTAAAGATCATATCTACATTCTACATTTAGAATGTAGAAACGATTGGTTTGTTATTAAGGGCGGAATTCATAGTCATCACTCAAGTCGAAACGCCAATCTCATAATTCGCACAGAATGTGTAGCTGCAGCTGTAGCTGTCTCTACAGAGAACGTCTCTCTCGCTTTTTCTTAAGTGAAATCGAAGGTGCCAGGGAAATAACTCCACGGGCAAGTGCTCCACATGAGAATTTATTCCACTTTTAGTGGGAATCTGCTTCACTTTTCAATGTGGATTAATTTCCCATTGAAGATGGGAATTTATTGCACTTCAAGTGAGAAAGTAGTTCACTTTCTAAAGTGGAGTTGTTTCCCACTGACTGGAGAGAAATAATTTAATTTTCACTGAACAGTACCTGGCGTGGAACAATTGTACTTCCAACAGTAGAGATATGTAAGGCGGGGCATGCTGCCCCCCTGCAACCCCCTGCCTGGATCACTATAGGAATTGGGGTGGGTGCAATTTTGGGTATGCAAAGTTTCTAACTCATTTGGGTATACTACCGGAAAGTAAAGTAGGACCATTGTTTTTTTTTTTTTTCATTTATAACATCATTTTTTTGCATTGCGGTGCGAAAGAATACCAAACTTTTTAAAGTGGAATAAAATCTCACTACGACTGGAAATCAACTTCACATTGAAAAGTGGAGCAGATTCCCACTGAAAGTGGAATGAATTCCCATGTGAAGCACTTGCCCGTGGAGTTATTTCCCTGCACCTTCGATTTCACTTAAGTGAAAGCGAGAGAGACGTTCTCTGTAGAGACAGCTACAGCTGCAGCTACACATTCTGTGCGAATTATGAGATTGGCGTTGTCTCTACTTTGACAGTGCTACAAGCTACAGCTACAGCATTCTGTTGAAGCAGTAAGTTCCACCATTAATCGTTATATGCGATTTCTGTCACAAATATATTGACGTAATTAATTAATAAAAAAGTTTCAGAATATTCCCATTGAGTTAAAACCGTTTAAGTCTTTTATAAGCAAATACTTACAAATCCGGGAGCAATCATATTACAATTTCTTGCTTTAAAAATATTTTTTTTTTTTAACAGAAACCACTTAGTGTTGCCACTGCAAATATGTTAACATAAACGGAATTTATAAAACTCATTGACTAATATTATTCAAAGCGATTTCAGATAATTCAATGTATATACATATATTATAATAGAAACTGAGTAGTTACAGATGCGGTTTCCTATAGAAATGTAATATTATATTCTATATTCTATGAATTCAGTATAAATCAATGGTAAAGTTTATCCAAAAATCAAATAATTGTGAGAGCTTTTTCTGAGAAATCTTTCCTGTGAAAAACGGATAGCTTTTGTGCGTGTTGAATTCGATATCCCGCTGTAATCCTGTTATTTATAATCCCCCTTTGTTTAAATTCTGCTGATCCGATAAGCTTCAAATTTGATTTGCAGAATGTAGACCATTCGTTAGTTTGAAAATTTATAAAATATTTAAAAAAGCTAATAGAACCAACATCTATTGTTATTTAGTTTGATAACCAAGGGCTAAATTCCGCAAGTTTTTCTTCAAAACTCTAACTCCTAGTCATAGCCGCGTTTGCACAAATGCTTTCACGACACTCCGCAAAATGTATTAAGTTTAAGGGTGATGAATACATTTTTGTTGATTTCTTAATAAGCTGAATTTAGTTTAATTTGTTTTTACTTGAAAATTGTTGCGGTTATAGGTACCTACTACATATAAGCCTTTAGTTTATACACATAAAGAGGAATCAAGATGGTTTCAAACTCACCGAAGTAGGTGTTGCTTAATGAGCCTATCGAGTAATTATTATTGCCTTAATGCCCTGTGTAAGGAAAAACACTCAAACCGAACAAAATACGATCAAGTACAATAATAATAATTGTTTTCACAAGAGTAAAAAAAAAAAACAAGTCGATAATAAAGACATCCTACGAGCAGTATTTGAAACTTACTTTTGAAAAAGATAATTTCTCTTTTTTCTTAAAATTTTTTCAAAATTCTTAGAGAAATATCCCCGGACGTTTTTTTTATTTTTGACATAGGCATTAAAATAACAGTACCTACCATAATATAGGAATAAACGATAATTCTATTTTTCTCGAAAAAAAACGCGATCAATTTTGATAAAATTTTATATGAGTTATTAATTGTTAATGGTGATGTGACATTTTTTTCCGAAAAACGGTACCTGCCATAGAACTTTTTTGATATCTTTTATCTTTTTAACGGCTACACCGATTTTGACTTTCTTTTAAAAGAAGTATTTTCTAAAAAGTTTTTTTTTTCATTTCACTCGAAAAGAATACGATCAATTTCAAAAAATTAGTTGTCAACGGTAATGACTTTCAGGTAAAAAAAACCGAAGAAGCTTATCAATGGTACTTTTTTATACCGATTATCTTTTAAACGGCACCACCGATTTTGACGATTTTTTTATAATCTGAAAGTTCTCCTAAAACTCATTAATACTGTTAATACTGTAAAAAAAAAAAATTAAAAAATATTTAAAAAAAAAAAAAAATTAGAAAATCTTAAAATATTACTTTTTTTTTTTGCAAAAATTCGATCGATTTTGATAATATTTTATATGAGTAATTTGTTAACATCGATGATGTACTTTATCTTCAATTTTTTTGTATTGCAAGGAAGAATTTAAAAAAAAATTGAAAAAGTAAAATACAGAAAATGTTTTTTACTAGTCGGAGATATTTCCCAGTTAACAAGTCGTTAACTTGTCAAAAGAGCAAGTTTGTGCGGACCAGTCGTGCCTTTTATTTATTTTTTTTATACAGTAAAACCCGCTTGTCTGCAACCCGCTGAATTGAAAAACTCACTTATCTTAACTTTTTTATCTATCCCATTTTTTCGAGCGTACAGCAAAACTCACGCTTGCAGAATTCAGCTCCATGTTTTGCAAAAAAATAAGGAATTGGCAGGATTTGGCAGGATTTTAAAAATGGGGATTATAATAGAAAGGGATTTTGAACAAGCGGGTTTTTGGAAGAAGGGATTTAAAAAAAATCAATATTTTAGTAGATGAGATTTTAAAACTTTTTTTTAATTTTTCAAAAACGGGACCTTATAAAGTGGGATTCCTATACGCTCTCCTTTGGCGTATTCTTAACGTTTCAATGTACTGACTAAAAGAATTTAATTACAAAAATAGATCAGAAAGGTATGTTTTATTTTTATTTTTGAATGATTTTTATAATTTGTAAAATTTTTTGGTATATTTTTAGAAAAAGATTAAACATTTTTTTTCTTTTTTCGGAGAATTTTTTTTATATTATTTCTCCTTTTTTGTTTCGTTCTAAGATTGAAACATTGAACGATTAATCTTCGTTCGCTCAAGAACTCAAGGTACGAACAAGAAGAAGAATTGCTCCAGCATAACATCAGCATTCTGGGATTTACTAAAACCAAATAGAGCTGAATAAGAGCAGAATCGGTAATGAAGAGGTTTTTGTATTAGGAACTAGTTATAATGTTGGCGTTAATTGGTATTGAAATGAGGTTAATAAATTGTAGATTTCCTTCATTAAAAAAAAAATAAGCATTAAGCTTAATATACTTATGTGATTCTAATGATGGACATGTATTCCCATTAACAGCGGACTTTCGTAAATTGGAACACTTTATCTCTGTGATGTTCTCATCTGTCGGTTTTTTTTTGTTAAATTATGATTTCAATGATCAACTCCAACCTCAAAAAGGTTTTTATATGCCGTGAGGTCTACGTTTTGCTATGCTGCTCAAGTCTGGGGTACGGAAGATTACGAGGAAATTGAAAAACTTCAAAGAAGCTTCATCAAAAAATATTTAATCTACCAACCAAAATACCAAATTATGCAATTTATTTGAAAATAGGTTTACCAAAATTATTTACTGAAACCCTTAAATTACAAGCCGGTTACATCATTAAGGTTCTTGAATTTCCTGACGATCGTTTGAGTAAAATAATGCTTCTCTATGAAACAAGAAACAAAGACTGGTGGTTGGAGAAATGGCAACATATTGGCACTTCTTGTGGTGAAGAGTTACCGATGGACCTTAGTAACATTAGATTTTTAAAGGAACATTTTTACAAAATCATACAAAAAAATGAAGATGCTGTTCGAAATCAGTTTGTTGAAAAATCCTGTGAATCAGAGAGCAGAATATTATACAGCCAGTTAAACTTTAACTTGTGTGATATAAATTATTTTCAAGATACCCTAAGATATTTCTTTAATATTTAAATCAAGATGTGACCTTCTAAGTCTAAATGGATGTCCATATAACGGAAGTTTTGACCAGTTCTTCAATCTATGCAACTTCAAAGCCAAATAAGACATTTTTCATTTTCTTAGTATTTGCCCAATCTTCAAACGGATAAGAAGCACATACTTCGGAAAACAATCACTCTCAATGCAGGAAACGTTACAAATATTGAATGGTCAAACTGGATGAAACTTATACATGTGCAACAAAACTGTTTCTTTATTTTTGTTTATTTTCCTCTAAATATATAGCTGGAATTATGTTAGTAAACTTTTAAATTATTCAAAATCAAATCATTGTGAGCTGACTTGTGCCATTTTTCCTTGGACCCTTCATATTAAAACGTGACAAAATAGTAACGCGCTAACGAAAAATTTACATCCTAAATTTTTCATAATAAGCCATCAAATTAATGACCAAAACACGTTTCCAGCTATTAAAATCATAACTGCATTAAATTCATTTATAAGGTAAAGCTAAAGATTGAGAGCTTCTCTAAAATTCTATTCTACTTTTTGTTCACATTTCCGTTTCGTATTTTATAAGTTTGAAATTGTCAACCCTAACTAACTATTGAAGGAATTCCTTTGACTCACAGTCCTGCTCTTCATTTTGTCCTAGAATATATTTTATTGAACAAATATTATGATTAGGTTAATTGCTTATTTCACTCCTTCCCCTCTTCATTTTAATTTAACATTTTTAATTTAATTAAATGATTAAGAAAACAATACACGTTGCTTCGAAGTGAATACCTCCAAGGATTCCATGTTAGCCAAATGTTCATTATTGTATATCGCTGAAATTAACCGTTTATAGAAAAAGCTCTGATGCACTTAAAATTCAAAACAGGATCAAATTTTTCTTCCAGATCGTTCCACAAGGAACTATTCTTCCTCGAGTTCGCTTGAGTGATGACAAAATATCTACCTGAACCTACATAATATTTTAAACGATTCCCTAAAGAACAATAGCGATACATTAATAATTATTTTCAAGCGGAATCCACTTAAAAGCACAAAAACAACACTACAACAAGGACAACGACGACAAGAGCAATTTGGATCATAAATTTAGGTTCCGTTGGGAGGACAGGCAAGGGAATTTTGCCAATTGCGAAATTAAATAGGATTAGCTCGACGAATTCCCAACTCAGGGAAACAGAGATGCTCTCTAATTTAATTTCGGGAAAGACTTCATTAGGTTGAAGCGTTTAAATTGCTTTAGCTTATATATTGAACACCAAACGCTCTAAAGAGGAGTAGAGGTGTATATAGCGAGGTCAGGGTGATTGGTGGTAGGTATATATTGAACATCAAGGACACACAACAAGTTGAAAAATATTTATCATTTTGTTTTTGGTATAATTTATCATCATAATGTGGCCGACCAGGTGGCAGGTGCCAATAATACACCTTGCTATACCTACATCCTGGGGGAAACGTCAAATAGTTGAGTTGAGTACCTATACGATGTGAACAAAGTTGTGAAGGAAAATATAAGGATAGTAGGTATATGTCAGCCAATCAGAACTTGAACGTTTTGACACAATGTCATCAATAAATGTTCCCTCGGGAGCCACATAATCCTGATATTGATTGTTAGGATTTTGTGGTTCTATTCTTGACGCATCTGGTGTTAATTTTATTAGAGAGGGGATGATTTGGAAGATGTGAAATGTATTTATTGAGGTTGATGTTTTTTTTTTATAAATGTGATAATTTATTCCTTAGGGAATGGAGGCGCGAACGCGAAGTGTTCCATTATACCTAATACCAAGCTTAACAAGGGTTCGAATATTGAATCAAAAAAGGTAAATTAATTATACTAAATAAGACGATTTAAAGATGGGATTTTTAATAGTAGTTTCACTTAAGTGAAAATCTGAAAACACAGAAATTGAATTAGAAAGAATTATCTTTACTTACAAAGCGATTAGTTTGGAATTAAACTTAAAATATTGGTTTGATAAGTTCAATGATTGAGAACACTTTTAGGAACACTTTTAGGATTGAGAACACTTGAGGACTTTTAAATGAACAGTTCCCCAGAATATACTTTCCAACAGCCGCACCAAACTATGAAGAAGTGCCCGACATTACAGTCGAAGAAGTTAATGCGGCAGTAAGCTCCAAAAAGGGAAAAGCGATTGGGCCAGACGGGATACCCTCTGAGTTCTGGAAAAAGATGGGAGACATCGGGCTCAGATGGCTTACGGCTCTCATCTCCAAATTTATCAGAGGTGACCAAATGCCTTATCAATGGAGGGAAAGTTATCTTCTCCCAATTTACAAGGGAAAGGGTGATACGAGGAACTGCGACAATTACCGATCAATCAGGCTGATGTCACATACCATGAAGATCGTTGAGCGGGTGTTGGATGGCCGCCTGCGAAAAATAATACGGATATCTGATGACCAGTGCGGGTTTGTCTCGGGCAAATCAACCACAGATGCAATCCAGAGTGTAAGAATCAGAATGGAAAAACATCGCGATTCCTCGAACGATTTGCATGCTGTGTTCGTTGATTTTGAAAAGGCGTTCGATCGACAACCACGAGATCTGATATGGGTGGCCCTAAGGCAACGAAGAGTTCCAGAAATCTATGTGCAGATGATCATGGATATGTACGAGCAAGTCAAAACAAAGGTTCGATGCACTGCAGGAGTCACCGAAAAGGAAGCGTCTTGAGCCCATTGCTCTTTATAACAGTGCTTGATTATCTACTTGAAGATAAGGTGAGGGACTCGAAAGTTACTCAGTTATTCTTTGCTGACGATGGAGTCATCATAAGTCAAGATCCTTCATCCTTGCAACGAGCACTGGACGTATGGGTGGACGTTCTGGAGGGAAATGGGTATCGCATAAGCGCCAAAAAGACCGAATACCTTTGCTGCCCATTTTCTAATCCACTCAGGCCTATTCCGGATATTTATTTGAACGGAACTGTGCTTCCCAAGTGCGAAAAGTTCAAATACCTTGGATCTATGATCAATAAGAAAGGAACCTGTGATGACGACGTCAACCATCAACCAGAGCTTACATACGGATCACAATGTTGGACTATGTACCAGTGGTATGAAAGCAAAATGGCGGCAACTAAGATGAAGATGCTTCGCATGACAGCAGGAGCGACAAAGCTTGACCGAATACGGAGTAGAAAGATCCGGAAAAGCCTCCACGTCAAAGAGACCATCGTTCAAAAAATGCAGCACGACAAACTCAGCTGGTATTGTCATGTACTGAGAACGCTGAGAACCCCATCCAAAAAGCATTATCATACAACGTTCCAGTACAATCGCGGAAGAGAGGCAGGCCCAAGAACTCCTGGAGAAAACAAATGCAACGACACCAGTATTCAGTTGGCCTCAGACATGGAACAATCCATAACCGGGAAGCTTGCCGACACTTTCTGAGGTCAACCCGACGAACCCCACAAGCATATCAGTAGAGAAGCGGTGAAGTGGGAAAGTTGTGATCCCACCCGAGATCATAATATCGTCGGAAAAGAAGAAGAAGAAGAAGAAAGATTGAGAACACTAATGATAGGTCCATTCGAGACTTTGATGTTGTACAAGTATTTGGAGACTGTGTTTTTTGTGAGGTTTTTTGCTTATATTGTTCTTGGAAACTTTGAAAATCACTACAACGATCCAACTACAATTACCAAATTATATAAAAAAATCATGTGATCACTGATCAATGTTATTACAATCAGAGAAAATCCTTTATTTTTGCAACGAGCACTTAATGTAGGGGTGTACGTTTTGGAAAGAAATGGGACCGTCTGAACGTAAAAAAAGGCAGAATACTTATGCTCCCCACTTTCTGATCTACTCAGGCTTATTCAGGACATTTATTTGAGAGGAAGATGTGGCAAGATAATTCTGCCGCCTTCTGAGATAGAAAAATTCAATATGAGATGAATAGAAGGTTTTGTATTGTAGAATATTTCACTCAGCGCTTAAATACAGTTCACAATGTTCGGAAATGTACTAAAACTATGGAAGCAATTAAACGGCAGAAGTTATAAAGCTTTATCGAAGTATATAACAAAAAAGATCCAGAAAAGTTTTTACGTCATATAAATGCGATCTTGTAAAATAATACATAAATCTGGGATCGTAATGAACAATGAAGAGACGCTGAAAACTAAAAACACAATTCGAATTGACATTTTTTGGGTTATGACTAACGCTCGTATCTGTACTGTTTTTCGCAGTATTATACTGTTTTTTGCTCTCAAAAACTGCGTGTTTTTCCAAAATACTGCTTTTATTTTGAGCAGCAGTTTTTTGAGCTTGTAAGCAAACGTGTATGACAGTGGGATATTTCCATCTTTACATTGTTAATCTCCGAAGGAAATTTGCTCCTCACTGAAAAATTTCTTGGTGAAATTGATACCACTTTTTATAATTATATGAGATGAAGTTCTCTGATTTCACTCATTAAAAGTAATGCAAACAGTCAGCGGTTCGTCATTGGCATTTCAAACTCAAAAAAATTCAATAATGAACGCAATACATTTTTCTTGCACTTTGTCAGCGGTATTTGGAATTCTTTTTCTAGTCTTGACTCACAAAACAACCCTTTCCTTACTTCGGCAAAACAATGCTGATATCGCTTATGAAAAGCAATGTACCTTTTCAAGCACTCCGTTTGCTTGGCAAAATTTATATTTGATCTGAATACAAATTTTCTGATGCAAAAGTAGATGAACACTTTTTGTTTTGGGTCTTTCCCGCGATCGGTCGGCGACCGTCATTTCTTTTGTTCTAGTAGATTTACTTTTTATTTTGTGGCCAAAAAGGGCATCGAAAAGTAGGTAGAATAAGTGCAAGCTATAAATAAAATAAATAAAAATTAAAAAAATGTACTGCGAAAAATACTGTTTTTTTTTTCTATCGACATACTGCTATTTTCAATTTTTGAGGAAAAAGTACTGTTTTTCGTCCAAAAAAAGATACGAGCGTTAGTTATGACTAATAGTCCGAGAGCTAGCGACCAATTTCGGGACACTATTTTGGAGCGCCTGTATTTGTTTCCAATTATTGCTTCAGGGCCACTCATTAATGAATAAAAATTATGGCTACCGGAAATGGCCGGAAACCAAAGTTACATCCCTTCAAAGTGCAGAACAAATAACCCAACTATATGGTAAGTAATTTTGGTACGATTTTTTTTTAACTAAAATGTAGTTTGAAACCTTTAAAATTATAATGTATGACATCCCATAACATTACCAAGCCGAAAAAGGGTTGCCAGATAAACTAAAAAAAAAAAACAGTATAAAAACGCTAAAAAAAGAAATTTATTGAATTTTTTAAGTTGCTCTGGCAACCCTTTTCCGGCTTGATAATGTCAAGGCAGTTATACTTTTTTATTTTAAACGTTTACAACTACCATTTTAGCGAAAATAAATTTCGTGCCAAAATTACTTACCATAGTTTTCTGCACTTTGAAAGGCTGTACCTATCTATGGTTTCCTGTACCCATACTTGTCATTCATTAATGAGTGGCCCTGAAGCAATAACTGGCCAAAAATTCAGGCGCACCAAAATAATGTCCCAAAATCGGTCGCTAGCTCTCCTACTATAATATGAAAAGTTTTTCGAATCTTTTGTGGTAAAAAAAACTTACTCATTTTAAAAAGTACCTGGTCAAAAAGAGCGTGGGCCGACGACGCGACGCCAGACGGACTGGTCAATACATTACTGAGAAAGTATAGGAACGCCATAGTCTGTAATTTTTTGCAAGAAACACCATCCGGACCGCTCTCTGTTGGATCAGGCCTTAACACAACAAAAGAGTTCTAGATTCTGGAAGAAAAAAGCTCTTAACTCAGCAAATATCTCTACGTATACCAATTATCTGGTCTATTGCCTCTTTAAAATCCGTTCAAATCCCATTAATGCAAAATTTCAATTCTTAAGAACTTTAAAGCGATTTGAAATTAAATCCCCAAACATATATCAAATTCATATAGTCTCATAAGAAAATTAACTCACTTCCATGTCTTCTATTGAGATTCTATTTCAAGATGCACACACTATAATTCAATTAAGCTCTATACACATGGTATAACTATACCTTATACAACTTAAATTAATCTTTAAGAAACAGTATCATTTTAATTGCTGCACTCTGCACCAAATACCTGCATCTAAATTGACGCAATACTATCTTCAATCTCTATTCGTTGCACTGTTACACTCAAGTTTCAAATTCCTTAAACAAAAAACAACAACAACTAACACAAAAATAATAATAATAATAAAAAAAAAAACAAGTCCTTTGAATGTTGCAATGCAAATTGCAGACATTCCACACTTAAAGATTTCTCTAATGAGTACCTTCTTCTCACCTAAAGGCACGTCGACGACAAAATGGTGGCAGAATTAATTCACAGGAAGCAAGTTAATTACTTACTTTTCTTATACCAACTCCTAAACCGAGCCTTGCACTTATAAACACAGCTATACTTGGGGATGTATCTTTCAAAATGCTCGTGCAGAGTAGGTACTGTTTTTTTTTTTTTTTTTTAACTTGTGTGCAAAGTAATCTTCTCACTCTGCATATTTACCTTCGAATTAAATTCGTGAAAATGTGTTATTTTTAAATGCACAAAACTAGGATAGAATTTACAGAAGAAGAAAAAGGATAAAAAAAAAACCTTTTCAAAATGTTTTCATTTTTTTTTTCTTTAGATTGCTATCTAAAGATATCTTTTCAAAACATAGCTATTGAAGGACGAAGTGAAGAAAATGAATTGCAGTCTAAAAACGTTGTAAGAAAAACATTGTAAAAGTCTGCTTTTTATGTGAAAATTACAAAAATAGCAAACACAAAATATATAAAAAAAAATGTAATTAAAATTAGAAATGCGCAAGGCAACGTCAAGAGAGTCTAAATTGGAATGAATACACCGCGTTTCAGCCGCCATTGTTCATTCAACTTGAATTCCCATTTGAATAAAAAAAAAAGAAGAATGCAATAGGATCCTTAAGAAATTTCAATTTGTTCGTTTCGTCAAGGGTGGTAGATTCTTCTTCGTCCTTTGCCCATGTCTAACTTAGGCTTGTCCAATATAATCTGTGCTAGTCAAAAGGATAACGAACATCGAAGACCAAATTAATTTGTCATTTGAACACTATAGCAAACGCACACGCAAAGGCAACTTCCGTTTTTTTCTGGGTCATTTTATACATTGAAGGAGGAAGAGTTTCGAAAATCCTCTAATATTTCAAGAGGAAAAGAGACACTCACCTGCAATAAAAGCCGCTCGTCCGCCCAAATAGCCGCCTGCTTCCAATCGATTTTCGACTCAAATGGCAGCACCCATGCATTCGACAATAGCACCGGAATGCAACCCGCTTGAAGTGCTTCCAAAAACCTTTAATAAAAAAAAAAGAAAGAGAAAAAAAACGAGGTTAGGAAGAACTTAATTTCTCAAATTCACGAGGATAACAGGATTAAATTCCTCGGCGCATTCATTGCATACCTAAACGATCCCAATCGCCTGCCACGTGGAACTAAGCAGAATGTAGAGTTCTGGAGTAGCGTCTCATAGTCATACCTGGAACGAGAAGAAAATAAAAATTGAAAACAAAAATTAAACTTTTGAATTGAAAACTTCACTCATTCCCCTAAGTAGGAGGGGGATGATACAGGAATCAAGATTTTCTTTGTTTTGTTTCACATTATTTACGGGAGTCTTAACAAAAAGCCAGAAATGAATCATCACAAATATGTCGGTGGAGTTGAAAAAAAAAGAGCACTCTTTATACGAAATGAGATCGAATACAAAATGGAAACTTTTTTACCCCATTTTTTTTTTTTGCTTAAGTTTGTTCCGTCGACCTTTGTTGTTGAGCTCCGCTTTCAGTGGGTTCCGTATAATTTTTTGTATTCTTTGTTTTTTTATACCTCTACATACCTACATATATTTCGCCATTTTATTTTTCCCAATGCGAAAATTTAAAATGAGCAAACTACAAGAACACCCGGTGGTAACCATCATATACTCATACTCATACCCAATCAACCCACTTTCACCCTATTTCTGCTCAAAGCCCCACGCTCTGTTCAACTAACATGGATGACGATGAAACTTTAAGAGTTTAGTTGTGTGGAAAATTGCATTCAGGAGCTCCTGGATGTGTTTTTTTTTTTTTTTGTTTTGTTGTCCAGGAGACGTAGACGACGAAGGATCAGGGTAACAAGAATGGCGCGGCGGTGTTCGGTGGCGAGGGAGGATAAAATTCTATGGAGCGGACACACCGGAAACGAGAAACCAGCCCGGATGCTTAAAAATTGCACATTCAACACCAGGTTGCACCTACTTTTGCTTGCTGTTGCTACTGGTGGATGGTGTTAGTTGGCCGGTTGTCGGCTTGGGTATGTTCTTTGGGGTGTTGGACGAGACAAGGACACGAGTCTAAAGTGAGAGCAAACGCGTTTCTCTAGTGATTTTCGGATGCAGTGCAGTTTTTTGTTTTGTTCGTTTTACTTTTTGGAGTTAAATTTCATTTGAACAAAAGAGTATAAGAACAGGAACAGGAGCACAAGGTATATGCAAGAAGTGCTGATGGTTATGCTGTGGTATATGGTTGGCTAAACAAGACACACACCACAAAATTATCCTGGTTTAAGATTTTGACAGCTCTTTAACAATAAATAGGAGTTAGCGGCGATATAAAAGAAACTATTTTTTTTTCCTAAGATACACTTGCAAAATAGCAAGTAATTTTACTTTTTTTTTTCTTTTCGACTGTTGCACCCGCGATAGAAAAAATGGACAATAAATCCTCGCAATACAATAAAAAAAAAATCTAAAAATGGTTTTGTTTCGCGAAGCGTAAAAGAAGCTGACGTTGTTTTATATTTCTTTTATTTTTCGTTTCGTTATGTTTGTCCTTTGTTGGTAAATGGAGAAGATTGTATTATGTTTTATAAGTGTTGTTATGTGTTTTGTATTTTTTTTTTGTTTTGTTTTATCATGTTTTAAGTTATTGTTTGATTTATTAATGCAAAAGGATACACGACGACCACGTGATTGAAATTTTTAATTTATACTACTATACGAAATTATATTCGAATAAATTCTCTTTTGCGAGAATATTGCAGAGTGGGATCATTTTTTATTTCGTTGATGGCAGATTGGTTTCGGGCGATGAGTTTGGGGAAATCAAATTAAAAAAGAAAAATCTACTTTAATATAAAATAAGTTAAGGAATAAATTTTAATTAAGAAAACATTTTTGTGAAAAAGTCAATTTTCCTGTTTCTACAAAGTGGCCAAAAACACTCACATTTTTTTTTTTAAATTCACGATAACAACACTAAAATTATTTGTGTTATACTTTTTTATTTTTGATCAAAGGAGGATGCCCAATAAAACCCAGCGTCGATTTAAACAAGACATATATGGATTAAGTGTAGATAACGAATATGATATTATTTTCTGTTAAAGTTATCCCCGGGACTGACTATGACAGTTTTTTTTTATTTTTAATAACAAGTGTTTTTTCATACAAACAAATAAAAAAATGTTTTTTATTGATAGTCGCACATGCATATTATAGTATGTATGAAATATAAAATAGGTTTTTCGCGAAATAACTGCCACAAAGCAGAAACATTTTTTTCGCATAAGTTGTAATTATATTCTTGTAATTTAAAAGATTGAATTTTAGTAAATTAATGCAAAAAACGTTAATCGAGAGTGCTTTTTACGGTTTAAGATCAATATGCCGGCCTTGTGTTGTTGTCACAGAATCGACCACACAATATGGCGCGCTTCCCCGGCACAAGAACAACCAATACCGAAAAATCAATGAATTGTACTTAAAGCACTGACACGTACTCAAAATTTAGCTAGAAGGTGTTCCGTTCACCCCCCCCCTTTCTCGCATCTGTTAAGAAACACCACCTGGGATAATTTTGCTACTCATGTGCCACGTCGACAAACCATATTTCTGTATTGAACACGTACGAGAAATAGTTCAAATCTACAAAAGCCCTAGTGTGTATATCGATAACTAGATTTGTTTTCATAAAAAAAAACTCTCTGTTATTTAAAATAAAAAAAAACACGGTCAAAGCCAGTCCCGGGGATAACTTTTTAAGAAAATAATACCATATTCGTTATTTATAAATAATGCCCTTTCGATCTATACATGTATTGTTTTAATCTGGAGTGATAGTGCTAGGGATGATCGATGTTTTAAAATCATCGATTTTGGCATCGATGTCTTTATCGACAGCCTAACATCGATTTTAAACACAGACAGACCATTGATGTCACTCAAAACCGATGTTTTTTTATACAGCATTTGTTATAATACATTAAAAAACAAATCATACTTTCTTGACCTTAATGAAAAATTTAAGAGAAAAAAGAAAAAAAAAACAACAACAACGAAAAGCTTATCTTACGAACGGGTACTGATGTTTTTTCTTGTAAAAACGTGAGAGGAAATACAAAACAGTAAATTAAAATAAACAGAAAACGTCAGTCATTTCGTGTTTAGTACTCATATCCATTTAAAGTATTTCATAACAATTCTTGGCGCAGGGACATAACTCCTCGGGACATAAGTTTAAAATTCTGTTTTTTTTATGACTAATGTCCCACTTTGGTGGAATTATATAACACCAAAGTGGGACTTAAATCGAATTTTTTTTTTTTAAGTGAGACATAACTTCAAAATTTGTATAAAACCAAAAACATGCATCCACCCAAACTCGAACCCACCCCAAATCCTATAGTGGGCCATGACAGGGGGTTGGCAGTATGCTCCCCCTTACCAATATTAACTGTTAGGGACACATAAGGTATGTGGGTGATTCTACAAACGATGGATGTCTGCGTCTCTGCGACAATAATTTGAAACCATTGCATTCATTCACTCTAATTTTTTTTTACAAATATAAATCTGATCGAAATCTATATGCGAAATTAAAATCGTGCAGATCGAATTTTTTTTCTTGCTCAAAAAATGTTTCAAAGGGTCTAATTCTCAGTCTCCAAGTATGTTCGAATCACGTTTTAACATCAAAAAATCATTGCCGTTCTTCTATTTTAGTTCCCACACTAAAAAAAAAATTAAAAAATACTATCATTGCAATCTATAATAACACAAAATTTGAAGTAGATATGAAGTAGATAAATATTATTTAGCAATTCATTTTATTGCGAAACAAAGTTAGTAAACTTTGTTCGCAGCTTTTGTTATCAGTCACCTAAAACATTGAAAACGTCAAAAATATCGATAACCTCTGTTTAGATCTGATTCCCATCTCAAGGAATATCAACTATCAAGTCTCGTTGAAACAAAACTGGGCTTACATCTCGCGTCTGTTTGTTATGTCACTTTTAAGAAATACATTTGTGCGTTATTATCAGTCCCCTGGTGAGTAGTTACATTAACATATAATTTTTATGTAAGTATAAGTAGGAATATTTGTTAGTATTATATATATAAGTAGAACCATAATAAAATATCTGTATTTTATTCTTTTAAATTAAACGTTTTTATGTTTTTTGGTTAAAAAATGTAAAAATAAAACTCAATTCCCTAGCAATTTTATGAAAAAACGTAGATATTATAATTCTATCCAAGGGTCTGAGAAATTTTCAGAAGATGATGCATTTCAACGGGTTTTGCCGAGGGTTTTGCTATGCAATCTTAAATCGATGTTCCAACATATCTTTTTAACGGCGATATTGAAACTATAAAAACCTATTTAGGAAGCACTTTCAAAGTCAATTAGGTAGAAGATAATGCTATCTTATCACTATAAATCATGCTGATATCGATCCGTTAATTCTGCCATTTAAATAAAAAGTCTTATTTTGATTTGAATAAGTGCTAATTTATAAGATATAATTGTTTTGTATCAGTCCCCTGGTAGCAAAATCTCAGTCCCCTGACCAAAAAATTGTCATAAAATTGTTATTTCTTATTTTTTTACTGGTACGCTTTTAATAATGTTAATGGACATAAAACTAGAACTAATTTGTACGCCTTAAAACTTCAAAAAAAAAAAATTGCCCAAGTTATGATTTTCACAATTTTTAATTTTGTAATTTCATTTTGAATTTTAAAATTACTAATGCGACACGTTTCGGAGTGTACCTACTCTATCATCGGGCGAATTACTCAATTTGACATTGGTGTCTATTGTCTAAGCCAGTGTTGTTGTAGAATTTTGTTATTGTTGAGTATATCAAATGTGTGGTGCTAGATCTATCTCACTTCTTCTATTTTGATTTTTATTGCTGTGTCGTATAGTTGGTTTGTTTTAAAAATTAATTTGTCGTTCAATAATTTGTCCTGCTCTAGTTTGTTAGCTTTATATAGGTATGTGTATTCTTCTATCGCATCTAGAATTCTCCATTTCTTACATATATGGATCGCTGTCATGTTGGAGTTAAAATCCCCGTATAGTTGTGATTGTTTGCTGGGCGTATGTTGATTTTGTGTTTAATTTAGGCTTATGATTTTATGTTAAAACGGGATTTTGACATGCCAGAGGACTGAGAATAAGACCCCTTGAAGAATTTTTTGAGAAAGAAAAAAACTACGATCTGCACAGTTTTGATTTCGCATATAGATTTCGACCAGATTTAAATTTAAGAAAAATAAGGAAAAATCAGAATGAATGAATGCAATGGTTTCAAATCATTGTCGCAGAGTTCGAAAATTCCACCGTTTGTATAATCACCCATTTATTTCATGGCTTAGTTGCTTTACTCTCGAGTAAAAATCGATCGTTATACGATATTTGTCGTACAGCAATATCAATGTTAAAACTTCGATATTTCAACTTAAAGCCTCAATGATCACCGAACATCTATAATCGTTGAGCATCCCTACGTAAATGCTAACTTGACTGTGAAGTTAGCATTACCAGGGTTATTTTCAAAATATAATTACGTGACAATGTTTTAGTTTTACGAAAAGTTTACGACAATTAATCCTATAGTTCAACGTTTAAAATGTAAAAGTAAAATACTTGCGGAATACTCCTCTCTAAATATAGATATATATATATATATAGACATTGGGGCATATTCATAGTTGTTTTTAAACTACAGTTTTACTTAGCCTTGGTTTAAGCAATGTAATTTAGATAGGATAAACTCGAGTTTTTCTTAAAAACAAGACAGTGTCTATGAATATGCCCCATTAAAACAATGTTGGTACAACATTAATATGTACAACGTTGAACTTTTATAATCAGCGTTGTTCCACAATATATGGTTTTGCACAAACTAAGCTGTTTATATCTAAATTCATAATGAAAAAAAAACTCTAATCCAATAATTTGAAAATAAAAATTGCTTACCCAAACCCCAAGACACTCCTTAAAGATAGATACTGACATATTATAACATTTTTCTCGCCTGCTTGCTTTTTTACAAAATAAATACAGGAAACGCCTCATAAATCTCAATCCTATCGGAAACAAGACAATATCCTCTCACACGTGTGCCCCGCGTGCAATCCGTTAAACAAACGAAAAAAAAGTATGATTTCATGATTGCCTTGCCTGGAAATCATTTATTACAACAACTGAAAGCTTGAAGATCTGTGACAAAGTTTTTTGCCACAAGCTAACCACACACGAAAAAAAAAATAAATCCAAGATTATCTGATGTTCTTCTTCCAATTGAAGGAAATGGGTGATGGCAGCAGCGTTGTCATCGTCCTATTTTATTGTGAATTGTGCACACAGAAGTATAAGATTTATTATTGGAATTCGCAGCACATATATCTCAAATCTCAACACCATCATGTGGTTTTGTTTTTTCCTGCTAACCTCAAAATTATCCTCCAACATGGTCTGTCAACCCTTCTCCCGTCTCTTGTCAAGATGTCAAATCAATCGATCAAATGTTTATACAAACATATACATCAGCGCATCATATAAGGAGACTGACACTCTCTCAACTATAAACGTCAACTCAAACATTTCGTATCGAATTTTGCTAGAATTGACACTTAAAAGTATACTGAAGCTCATCCGGTGTCACATAATGATATAAACTCCTTCCTGAAATCTCCGATGACAAGTATCAATGTCGCAGGTTTATAAGATTATGGTGTCCTTTCTTGTTCTGATGTTATTTGGTTAAGTAGTGTGCCTTCAAAAGACCAAAAGTGGCATCGACAAGATCGACAAGACTAACAAAATTAACTTCAAAATACCAAATGACAAATGTTATGTCCTGCCTATTAAACAAAAGATAAAGTGGTTTGTAACACGTTCCAACTGAGATGTGGAACACAAAACACGACACATTCACATTCAGCAGAAGAAACATCCGAACAAGCAGAATCATTTAATTATTCGCATCAGCAGAAACAAATGCGGAGGGGACAAAATCTAGAGACAAAGAATCCCAAAAGGTACACTGACCTGACCCCACATTCGGCTTTCTTCTTGCCATCGTTACCGTTGTCGTTGTCCTCATGTATTGTCGTTGCAAAAACAATTCAGAATTCTAGTTGTGACAGTGCAGCAACCTATCCGGATTGTTGCTTCATATTCATGCATGCAATTAGTTGGTACTTACCCAGTAGAGTCTCTTTCATAAGGAACATATAGGAATGTGCGGTAGGCTGTCACTATATAGACATTCGGAGGAGCCGCGAGGCACAATAATAGAGGTAAATGTAGATCCTTGCCAAAATATTCACATGCACACATAGAGGAGTCTCCTCCTCAAAAGGAATTTCAATGCAAGTTGCACCACCTAAACGAACGTACGTCGCGCTCTGTTGCAGACAAGTGGGCAGACGTGACCTTTTCCAACAACATTCGGTTATCAATTGTGTAGAAGCTGATATAGAGACGGAGCATGAGTATATAGGCATAGGAGGACTCAGTTGTTGTTTGGTGCAAGTTCCAGTAGCAGTGCCAGACAAAGGTGCATAACCGAGGATATGGTTCACATTCGGTGCTGTTTTGTGTTCCACACCACGCATTAATTACAAGGTTCTCATGAACAAGGCTTTGGAAGAAGACGAGGGGCAGCACCATGAATATAGGTTCGTTGTATCCTTGAGTGGTCTTTGCTATGATAGCTATTGTTTTTGAAACACAACTTGAACCTAATTAAGGTGAATTTTACTCCTGTCACAATGCATAGCCCCTGAATATTGACATGGAGTATGTTGTTGTTGTTGTATAATTAAGGTGGAAACAAAATATTTGATAGCTTGTTTAATATTTGTTTAATGAGAGATATGGTATATATGGTATATATCGATAAAATTTATGTGGTAAATATAAATTGTGCAGTTTTGTATAATTTAAAATTTTGCATGCATACAGTAAAAAAAATGATACGATTGATGCGTTGCACGAATTTAGTATCAGTTTTGAATGTTATCGTTACCAATCTTCTTTACTTCTTACAAATCTAGTTAAGTTAATTTTTAGTTTTTAATGATTTTTATTTTTTTAAGTTTTTAAATAAAATAAAATAAAATAAAATAATGTCTTGAAAAACAAGTTTTTAAAGAATTTTCTTGTTTAGGTTTAAGTAATATTGAATTTTAAATTAAGAGTAGTCTTTACGCCGAAAGGCATTTTTTAAATACAGGGTGAGTCATGAGCAATGCGACAAAATGCTAGGGCGTGTAGGTTGCGTTGAGACAAGAAAAAAATCGTATGGGAGGGGGGGTCTATTCCCCTCCGTTTAGCCGGGAGGGGCAATTTTCGAAAAAACTGACTTAAAATGGGAAAAAAATTATTTAAAATCAACGGCTTCATTCACAATGCTGTGCGATACGTTTTTGAAAAGCCAATAACTTTTTCTTTCATTCTGTGTTTAAATAAATCTATTCTAAGAAATAGTTTTTGAAATATTAATTTTCAAAGTCAAAATTTTGAAAAAAAAAATTGAAACAAAAATTTCAAATTCATTTTTTTCAAAATTTTACGTAATTAAGTGCTAATTTTAATTTCAAAATTCAATGCTGTTATTAATTTTAAGTCTAAATAAGAAAACCGGATGCAAAAATTTTATGTCGTTCTCAAGAAATTAAAAAAAAACCAAAACCACCTTTTTCTAAGAAAAACATTTATTTTTATTGTAACGAAGCAATTTAAGAAGCATTAATCTTAGTTTTTTTAGTTTTTTTTATTCCTTTTATTTTTACTATGTTTTTTATTGGAAGTACTTATAAAAAATTCTCGATATGATCTCCATTGTTTAGAAGGCATAGATTATATCTCCTTGTAATGGCTTCACATAAGTTTATGCTTGACAAATTTTCCTGCAATTTGACTCCAGCGACTTCAATTCGTTCCTTCAGTTGTTCCAATGATACTATTTCCACTTCGTAAACATAATTCTTCATAAATCCCCATGCATAGAAATCTAGGGGAGTTAAATCTGGTGACCTAGGCGGCCATTCCGTGGGGCCCCTTCTTCCGATCCAACGGTCACTAAAATGATCATCCAGCCAGTTTCTCACCTGTAAGCTGTAGTGTGCTGGAGCACCATCTTGTTGGTAGATTAAAGTATCTGCTATAACCAATGGAACGCTGTCTAATAAATCGGGTAAAAGGTCTCGTAGGAATTGCAGGTATGATTCTCCATTAATAATGGAATTCAAAAACCGGGGCCCGATCACAGTGTGTCCAACAATACCAAGCCAAACATTACAACTAAAGCGGTGTTGTGATTTGTTTTGTTTTTTTTTTTGTGTGGATTGGCGCTACTCCAATAATGTAAATTGTGGAAGTTAGTAACCCCATCCCTAGTAAACTGTGCTTCATCCGTCCAGAATATTCTTCTAAAATAGTTTCGTTCGGTTTCATTTCTAAGTAGTAATGTTCTACAAAATTCGGTTCTCAATAATTAGTCGTTTGAGTTGAGTTCCTGAACAGGCGTAAAGTGGTACGGGTGTAAATTTTCCGCCCGAAGTACTCGACATGCTCTAGATTGGGACACTCCAAGCATAGTGGATATCCTTCTTGTACTGACGGAGGGATTATTTCGGACTAAATCCAGAATTCTTTCATCTAAGATTCTTGACTCATCAGAAACTGGCCTTTCGCTTTTTCGATGCTCCAGCACTCCATGATCTCTTAGACGTCGGTGGATTCTTGGAAACTTGCTATGATGGGGACACCTCCTATCGGGATATCTTTCAGCGTACAGTCTTTCGGCTTCACGACTTCGACCATTAGCTAAACCGTAGCAGAAATGCATGTCCGTTAATTCTTCTCGGGGGTATGAGCTTGACATCGTTACGTGTTAATGAGTTAATATTCAAATTTGAAATAATTACTAAGCAAAACTGCAATGCCTTTTATTTATCTTGCGTTGCAATTTTCTTTTTTTTTTTTCATTAAAAAAAATGCGGCTTTATTGTCCCTATTGTCCCCATAACAGGTAGAACCCATGGGCTGCGGGCAGGCCAAGGCAAAAATATTGACAGGTCAGTTTTCAGAAGTTATCAATGAAAATAATATTAATCCAGGGTTATTCCAATACTATTTAATTTTATTACGTTCTCATAAAACTCCAATTAAAAAAAAAGTAAAAAAAACTAAGATTAATGCTAAATAAATAAATAAATTGCTTCGTTACAATAAAAATAAATGTTTTTCTTAGAAAAAGGTGGTTTTGGTTTTTTTTTAATTTCTTGAGAACGACATAAAATTTTTGCATCCGGTTTTTTTATTTAGACTTAAAATTAATAACAGCATTGAATTTTGAAATTAAAATTAGCACTTAATTACGTAAAATTTTGAAAAAAATGAATTTGAAATTTTTTTTTCATTTTTTTTTTTAAATTTTGACTTTGAAAATTAATATTTCAAAAACTATTTCTTAGAATAGATTTATTTAAACACAGACTGAAAGAAAAAGTTATTGGCTTTTCAAAAACGTATCGCACAGCATTGTGAATGAAGCCGTTGATTTTAAATAATTTTTTTCCCATTTTAAGTCAGTTTTTTCGAAAATTGCCCCTCCCGGCTAAACGGAGGGGAGTAGACCCCCCCCTCCTATACGATTTTTTTCTTATCTCAACGCAACCTACACGCCCTAGCATTTTGTCGCATTGCCCATGACTCACCCTGTATATAGTTATAGTATAATTTAGAGCGCCCGTATGGGGCGAGTAAGTTAGTTAAGTTATTCTGTAAGCTAGTTTTTAAGGTTTTTGTCTAGCATTTAAGTTAGTTATAAGTTAAATTGAAAATAAAAACATGAAATAAATGATTTTTATTTAACATTTCATTACCTTACAAATCTACAGTTTGGAAAAAGGTGGGGCGGTTATACAGGGTGATTGGTATAAGATGCACCAAAAAGCTTGAGTGTGTATGGGAGGGGGGTCTATTTCCCCCCGTTTAGGCAGGAGGGGCAATTTTCTAAAAAATTGACTTAAATCAGAAAAAAAATTATCTAAAAACAACGGTGAATGATACAAAACCTAGTTATATCTTTTTGGAAAGCCAGAAAACTGCTCTTTTATTTTATTTTTAAATTAAGTTGTTTAAGTGAACAGTTTTAAAAAAAATAATTTTCAAACTAAAAATTTTGAAAAAAAAAAAACTAAAAAAAAAATGTTTTTAATTAACTATTATTTTTATTTTCAAAATTCAATGCTCTTATTAATTTTTAGTCAAAAACAGAAAACCGGATGCCAAAATATATCTTAGTTCTTGAGAAATTAAGAAAAACTAGAAGTATTTTTTTCCAAGAAAAACACTTTTTTTTTTGTTTTCCCAAATTTGACCTGCTCAGGTCAATTATTAATTAATGAATTATCCCTTTTTTATTTTAATCAAATAATAAAAAAAAACGAATTAACTTTTTACTTTACTTACTAGTTTTACTTTTAATTTTTTTTAATTTCTCAAAAACTATAAGATACATTAAAAGCATTGAATTTTGAAAATAAAAATAATAGTTAATTACATAAAATTTTGAAAAAAATTTACTAAACATTTTTTTTTAGTTTTTTTTTTCAAAATTTTGAGTTTGAAAATTAATTTTTTTAAAACTTTTCACTTAAACAACTTAATTTAAAAATTAAATAAAAGAGTAGTTTTCAGACTTTCCAAAAAAATATAACAAGGCTTTGTTTCATTCACCGTTGTTTTTAAATAATTTTTTTTCTGATTTAAGTCAATGTTTTAGAAAATTGCCACTCCTGATTTTGTTCTTGCCTTAACTCCACCTACACGCTCAAGCTTTTTGGTGCACCTTATACCAAATCACCCTGTATAGCGATCAGGAAAGCGAAACAGGAAACATTTTCAGACCGATAGTTTGTTATGTTTTTATTCGATTCGAAACACAAAATGGATGGAAAATAACTTAAAGAACTTTTTGTGATGATAAAATTTTCAGTTGAACTAATACTTATTGTAAAAAATGCATTCCTGATGGAATCTAATTTTCCGTACGTAAATTCCATCAGGGAAATAATTAAATAGATTTTTTACAACATGTGCGTTATTGAAAATTGTATTCACACCTATTGTGAGTTTCACCCGGAAAACCATTCACCCGAAATATTTTTGTTCGCCCGGAATTTTAAAAGTTATTGCGAGTTTCACGGAAATGAAATTCCACTTCGAATCAGAACTGACAGTTTGAAAAAAAGGTGTGTTCAGAAAACTGAGATTTTAATAAATTTAACTTTCTCTGTAATGGAAACAGGTACACAAATCTACACCTTTTTCTAATATTTAGAAAAAAATGCAAAAAAAATCAATGTAACGACGCAATTTAGCATTTATAATTGTGGCCACTAAGTGCGACACTGATACGACACACTTTCAATTAATTTTTTCATTGAATTGTCTAAAAAAAAAAACATAACAGAACATGCTATTACAAAAAAATTCCCTCTCCACATTGACCAAGTGTGTATTCGTGTTTATAAAATGAACAACGCTTTATGTGTTTCTGTTTAGTAAGTGCCAAAGTTTGATAAATAGAGTCTAACAAATTGTTTTTATTCTTTGAATCGAGATTGTTTGAAATTTAATAATTTTTTAATAAATAAAATGAAAATCTTATAAAAATTCCATTGGCACACATATTTTGGTAGAGGAAGAAGTTTTTATTTGTGTTTTGTTTCTTTTTCATACATTTTGTATGCTGCCACTTTCTATTTTACGTAGCGCTTTTATCCGTCCCACCTATGTACCTACAAACATTATGCATAATTTTGTTTTGATTTTTATGTGCTGCTTTGTTCCTGAAACAATAAGATAAACTCTATTTTACTTTTGTTGGTAAAAAACAAATAAAATCTTACAATTCCCGCCTCGTTCTATCTCGTTCACCTCCAAAAATTTGATGGAAACATTAGCTGTCAATGACAAGAAATTCCACACGGAATAAGTACTTACAATAAGGGAGTTTTTTTTTTCGAACATGAACAATTTTTTACACGAAACTCACAATAAGGGAACAGTGAAATGAAATTTTTTCCGTGTGGAATTTTGCTCCCGTGGAACTCACAATAGGTGTGATTATCACAAATAATTCTGTGAGTCATTTGTCATCGATAAATCTAGCATTAGTATTTGTATTTAAAAAAAAAAATCAGAACATATTTAATTATCGATTTGAAAAGTTTTTACTGTTTCGTTTTCCTGATCGCTATAAAGAAAATCTAAAGAAGATCCGAAACCGTAGTACGACATTTTTTTAAGATCGACAAAATCAATGATTCAAACTTTTGTTTCGAAAGACGAAAAATTAAGTTGTGCATATTTAAGAAATGTTCATTTCGAAAAACATGTTGAGGATTTTTTTTTTGACGAAGGGCCTATAAGTGTAATGTTAAATACACAGGTTGTTATGAAAACCGAGTAACCGACCCATAGGCAGCGTTTTGTCTATGAGTGGTTTCTCATAAGGGATTGTGTATTTGGTGTTGCACTCCGTTGAAGGTGATTGATTCAGTTTCGAAATTTCGGAAACGAATTTTCTTTTTAAAGACTTTTTTTTAAAAAATTACTAACATTCAAACCGGAAACTCAGTGGAAGGCTTGTAAAAGAATCCATAATTTTTTGTGAGTGCAATCCTTAAAAAGAACTCAATTCAAATATTGCATTCATTGACTTCACTTTGAGATTTCAACTTAAAAATTCACAATCACCATTTACTTGACATCAAAATGATTGAATCATTTTTGTCCCTATTCATTTTGCAGCAATTATTTTAATTCAAATTATTTTTTTTCAAAAAACTACATTCAATTGATATTTATAATAATACGCCTTGGACATTAGATCGAGAAATCGTAATTTTGGGAAAATGTAATGAACTGATTTGGTCAGATAAGTCATACCGGTCATTAGGTTATTAATATTGTAATTTATGTCACTATTGTCGTTTCTAAAGTGCAGTTTGCTTGTAAAATAAAAGCTTAGTTACTTCGGGCATAAATAATAAATATAAGTTTACATTGAGTTTTTCGTTTTTATAAATTCATCTCTATTCAACATTTTTTTAAAAGTAAAGTGATTGTGCTCTTATTTTACGATGTGTACGATCGCCACACATGACTCAAAAAATATAATATGAGAAAAATTGTTTTTCTTTTTCATAAATAAAAGTTGAAAAGAAAACCAGAGAATGCAATTCAAAAACTACAAACAATTACAAAAGTTAATATTTAAAAAAAACATTTTCACAACATCCCTCAGAGTTCACTCATTCTTTAATCGCATCGCATATATTCGTACATGATAAACAAATTTCTTTTGAAAAATCATCCCTTGGCATCGTTCCCGACAAAAAAAAATCCAAGATAGTTCGTTGCAAATAACGAAAATGCTCAGTGAACCAGTTTACAATATTGCTCCAAGGATCACCAACCCAACAGCTTTTTTTTTTTACATATTTCCACATACGAGAAAAAAAATATTCCGAAAACTCTGCCTTAAATCAAAAGCTCATTCCCCGAGACTGCTATGTTCCACACGAGTGCAGAGGAGCAAAGTATTTCCGCACAATCATAAATAAATATGGTCATTTTTGTTGTTGTTGTTTTAATATGAAAAAATAAAAAAATGCATGAACATCAGAAATAAAGAATTTTATAAAATAAAAAGCAAAAAACTTTCCCCTGGCGGCGGTAAAATTAAAAGCTCGTTCCACCTGCACTTCTACAAAGGACTACGAGCATTGCGCTCGCAATGGGAGCAATTTTCATTTTCATTTGTTCGCATAAATCACGTCAAGTGTAAAAGGGAATTTCGTCCTTATTCCATCTAAGGATGTTTGTGTGTTTCTTCCAGAAATGGTGAAGGTATGTAGGATTTTCAAGCTGAGCTAAAAAAAATGTCACTATTAATTCGAAAAAAAAATTTATTAGCCACTTTTTCTTATTCTTATGCATGAAGACAGCGACTCCTAAGGCGAAGCGCTTTAACCACTATTTTTCACCATTTACGTACTTTAATTTTTTTGTATCCTTAACAGTATTATTTAGATCCATTCTTTTTTTTGGGAGGAAGGTGAAAGGGTCGTGATGGTAGAATAAAACAAAATGAGCACACCACTCGTCTCTTATTCCCCCCGAGAGACACACACACACACACAAAGTGTCCTGAAAATGTGAAATAAATTAATGAAGAAAGCTGGCACTCCTTTTTCTATCAAGGGACAACTGAGTTGATGGGAAGGGAACTTAAGAATATAAAAAAGAGGACAACCAACTTTCTCAAAAATAGCAACAACAACAAGAACAAAAAAAAAATCTCCCTCTCTTTCAAAAAATAATCGCATATAGGAGAGAGATAATAGAATGGTACTTTGGCCGAAGTTCAGAAACATTCAGACACGAATTACGAGCTGGGTTGTCTAATGGCTTCATTCCAATGCGCTCCAGTTCTTGCTCTTTTTAGAACCAAAAACTCGACTAGTATACTAGTGGTACGTTTCTACAAACAAATGGTTTTTCACTTCTCACGCTATGTTTAGAGGTTTAACATGGCACTTAAATGAAAAAAAAAAAACGAATCCTGGAACAGATGCTTCTAGGTGCATCAAGTACCATGCACTACCACACGGTAGGAAACTGCAAAACCAATTGAAATTGAAACCCAAAGGGGTTGAATGTAAGGTTTAGGGAGTAGGTTTATTTTTGTATAAAACCAGGTCCGTATTTATTGAATAAAAAATGAAGATCAACCTACATAAATAAATTCTAATATCATGTTAACAAAAAGTAAAATAAGAACTAAACATCGAATTATACACAGAATACTTTAACATTTGCTCAAATCAGCTCAAAGTAGCCCAAAGTAGCTCAGTACGTTTTAGCCATGCTTCATTCGGTTAACTCGAAATTTCTTTGAGGTTCTAAAAAGCTTAAATTAGGTAAAAAAAAGTTGATCATCGATCAAAAAATCGACAATCGCAATACGGGATTTCCTTTACTAAATTAACATACGACATTTTTTTCCGCTGCACTTTCGACCATTTTGGCGAGAACTTCAGGCGATGAGTTTTTACACTCTTGTCGGATATTCTTTCTGAGAGTTTACACAGTCTGACCGCTACTGCACAGTTTTCATTAATGACTTTAACAAAAAGGAATTAAGCCTGGAGGGGGCAAATCGGGCGATCTTGCCAAACAATATGAAAATCGCCCAAACAAGACATGATGTGACCGGGAAACACATCCTTCAAAACGAAATTTGTCTCGCGAGGTATGTTCGGGAATGAACAACATGTTATTGATGGACCAAGCTTTACGAGGTATTTCGGGATCTTTTTTTGTTACGTGTTGATCCAGTCCCTTTGGTCGAGCGACTAGACGTTTAAGTGTTTGATCAGTTGGCGTATAAAACAACCGGGCCACGAAATCTGCGTCGTAATTGTCTTCGCATCATAATCACTAAAGAAATATTTTATAAAAAAAATGTGTCACAAATGTTTTGCGATGTTGAGGAACATAGCGTTGTTATGCGGATATCCGAAGTGTAAGTTGAATATCTTTCATTCAACAATTTCGAAATAAAAATGACGGTTGTCGCCATTTAGTAATCCTACGACAACATCAGAAAATTTCTCAACGAAAGTAAAAGCATGACCGAATTGTTCAAAGTAGCTCAAAGTTGCTCAAAGTCCTAATAATTAAATAAAATCCGTCAAAAAGTTTCCAAAGCTATTTCATTTTAGTCCTTTACAAGAATTTGTTTTCTCAGAAAACATAAAATTGCACTCAAGGCATGCGACTCTTGAAATTCTATTTCGTCCCTGGCATGAAGCAAGGTATTAACGTGGCAAAAGTCTACACTTATATAAGACGATGCCAACTAAGAAGCCGTCGTCGTCGTAAACGACGGAAGTAACAACATTCACCATTGTTTGTGCAGGAAGCAGGATCCACTGTTCATTAAGGTAACACCGAAGAGGGCGACACAATACACGAATGGTAAAACACAAGAGACTCCCTGTTTCTCACAAATAAGAGGTTAATATATTTTTCAAAAGACTTGTCTTCAAGTGACGTTTGTGTGTACCTGTGTCTTTTCACATAGAGAACATGCACTATGTAAATATACCTTAGCAACCTTCCTCCAACGATACTGATAGTACATTCCATTGTTATCCTTGATGAATCAATTGTAAAACAAAAGGATTTCAGCATGTTAAGAGAACAAGTACGAGAGAGTGGAAAAAGTTTTTCCTTAAAAATTTACACACTCCTCCCGTCGACGAGTATAGTGCGGGAAATCGGCTTTGTCGGATTATTACACGACTCAAACACACGAAGTGCAAGAATTCGGATTTGTGACAAAGAGAGAGAGAGAGGTAAGTTTGTCTATTGTCTAATATTGTCCTTGTTCAATGGGAATTCTTTGTAAATAGTTTTTTTTTTTTTTTGTTTGGTTTATTTGTGTGTGTTTTAAGTTTAAGTTTTAGTCTTTTAAGGATAAGAAGAAATGGAAGTTTGGTTCAATTGTTCATCGGTTATCCTCTCCTGAGGATGAAACAAATGGTGAGGAGTCTTTAATCTGGCATTAGTGCCTTGGAAAACATAATTTTTCGTTTTTGTTTTGTTTGTTTTGCTATATATATATATATACTTTGTTCTTGCACTTCTTTCTTATAATTCTTTTTTGCTTAAGTGATCATTGTTTGAAGTAAAGTTGAAATGAGAAGAAAAGTTAAAAAGCTTTTTGGTGTTTTTTGCATTATAAAACCAAAGAAGAAGGAAGTTGTAATTCGAAATTAAATTGTACAGAAGATATGTGGTTTGACTTTAACTGCTTTATTGAAGGAGGGGCTAAAGGGCTTTCAAAAAAGACACTGATGTAGTAGTAAAGTTCATTTTAATGGTCTAAAATTGTTCTTAAAAGGCTTAGGTAAGTTTGAGAGTTTAACTAAAAACGAAAATATTAGCGGAAAACTTTTTAACTTTTTGAAAACAAAAAAAAAAAACTTAAATTATCAATTTAAATAGAGTATGGCTGCAGTATAAAAAATAATTAATATGCACTGAATGAATCCAACTTCTGAAAAGTATGAAATATTTTATTTTCAATAAAGGTTGGGCTGCATAGAATGTATAGTGAGATTTTAATTAAATTGTCGGTGTATGGTTGTTTAAGACAAGGTTAGATGGGAAGCATACGGATATAAACTGATGACGAATAGATTTACTTTTGTGCACCTGACTGAATTACAAGACAGGGACTAAACTATGAAAAACATGCGATTTTATTTATATTATAGAAGACAACTCAAATATGGTTTGGTTGTCATTATTATCTTTGGTATATTATCGAAAACAACTAGTTGACTGTCAAAAAACAACCAGTTGTCATTCACGAGACAACTAACAAAACAGTAGGTAGTTTTTGTATATGTATCTTTGTTTTATGGGAGACATTTGAGTTGTTATCCGGTTGTCTTAAATGCAATGCGAAAGTCAGACAACTGGCTACAAGCAGTTGTGTAAAACACTTTGATGAAAATGAACGCATTTTCAACTTTTCAAATCAAATATGGAGACAAAAGTAAGTTAAACAACAATTAATAAGAAAATATGAATGTATTTGAATTAAAAATACAAAAATAACTGGCATAATTCGAAAAACTCGTTGCTCCACCTCACGAGCTTTCTTAACTAGCTAGGGTTAAGAAACAGTTTGGGGACTCGAAAAATAACAGTAAGTTATAAAAAGGTCGGATAACAGCTTTCATAAAAGAATAATGCTTGTTCTCTTCGTTGCGGTAATTCTCCTTTTAAAAATTGGCAAGAACTTGCTCTGATACATCATGTTCCAATGAATTTGAGTTCAATTAACATCTCAGAATGGCAAAATATGTTTTATGACTGCATTTCAGCAGTTGATGAACGCATGTATCAAAAACATCTTAATAGGGCTAGAGAGTCAACTTCTAGGATTACTTACGGAAGCCTAAATTTGAATCTTGGTGAGAACATTATTTTAGGAGAGACCTTTCTGTCTTCGACATGAGTCTTATCTTTAAAGTCAGAACAGAAATTCTAGAATTTATAATTTCAGACCTTATCGAACAGACATAAACCCTATATGTTCTCTGTGCAATTTAAACGAAAATGAAGACGTCCTGCATTTTATCGCTATTTGCCCTATTCTGCAGGAAATACGTAGACTTGTTTTCAACAAAAGTTTTCTTACTTTTGAGGAATGTGTCAGTGTTCTGAACGGAGATAGTGGATGGAAGTTGCTGGTTCGTTATATTTCTCTTGCAAACAACTATAGAAAGACATATTTGGACCTGTCCTGAGTAATACACACATATTGTATAATTTTGTTTTAGCTAAACTAAAAGCCAATACCATTTGTGTTCTTCTATCCTTTCTGATATTCTTTTTGTTTTAGCTAAACTAAAAGCCCACTAAAAGCTCGTATTTAAAATATTGCAGTTCTCTTTAAACTCCCAAGTTCATATATATTTAATTTCTGCTTTAGCCAAACTAAAAGCCTATATTGTTTCAATAATTTTTGTTCTATTATTATTTAATTTCATTAATTCAATATTTTGTTTTAGCTAAACTAAAAGCTCACATTCTTTTTTATCTATTTATTTTTTTGTTTTAGCTAAACTAAAAGCTCTTATTTTAAACGTCTAAGTCAAAAATATTTAATTTCCGTTTTAGCTAAACTAAAAGCCTATATTGTTTCAATTGTTTTTGTTTCTATTATTATTTAATTTAATTAATCTAAATTTAATTCAATATAATATATATTTTTTTGTACACGAATGTTTTACATTTCAAATACTTATTACATTGTTATTACATTTGTTTAAAGCCATAATTATTTAAATTGTATTTATTTAAATTTGCATCTATTTTTTGTATTCTCTCACAGTAATTAATTAAGATAAACGGCAGACGGCTAATATGCCATGCTTTAATTCTTAATAAAAATTATATGTATGTTTATTATTTTTTGTAAGTCAAAATAAAGATATATCTAATCTAATCTAATCTAATAACAGTAGGATGGGTGGGAAAAAAATATATGCTTCCTTCCTCGTTTGTTTAAATAAATAAATTTACGTTTGATGCTCATCATTTTGACTAAATCAACTCCTAAAAAACGGTAACGTTCTTTTCAACACAACTGAAATTAGTTGTTTTGTTTTACGCGAACAATTTGTTTGGATGTCTTGTGGTTGAGTTGTTTTGCTGACTCAACTCAACTCAGTTGATTTGTCTTCCATAAAAGGGGCATGAGCTTTTTCATAACCGTGTTCATTTTCTATATATTATATGAGTAACGCTCGTATCTGTACTGCAGTATTATACTGTTTTTTGCTCTCAAAAACTGCGTACGGTTTTTTTTTTTTCAGAAATACTGCTTTTATTTTGAGACATACAGAACTTCAAATCAGCAGTTTTTTGAGCTTGTAAGCAAACGTGAATGACAGTGGGATATTTCCATTTTTACATTGTTAATCTCCGAGTAGGAAATTTGCTCCTCAATGAAAAATTTCTTGGTGAAATTTATACCACTTTTATATATGAGATGAAGTTCTCTGATTTCACTCATTAAAAGTATAATGCAAACAGTCAGCGGTTCGTCATTGGCATCTAAAACTCAAAGGAATTCAATAATGAACGCAATAAATTTTTCTTGCACTTTGTTAGCGGTATTTGGAATTCTTTTTCTAGTCTTGACTCACAAAACAACCCTTTCCTTACTTCGGCAAAACAGTGCTGATATCGCTTATGAAAAGCAATGTACCTTTCAAGCACTCCGTTTGCTTGGCAAAATTTATATTTGACCTGAATAAAAATTTTCTGATGCCAAAGTAGATGAACACTTTTTGTTTTTGGGTCTTTCCCGCGATCGGTCGGCGAAGCTAATTAGGTCCTTTTTTGTAGCGAGTCATTTCTTTTGTTCTAGTAGATTTACTTTTTATTTTGTGGCCAAATAGGGCATCGATGGGTAGAAATATTTAACCATATTAAAAATACCGATTGCGAATACAAAGAAATGGCTACGATCATAGAATACATTTTATGTTTGCCAGGAACTTCAGCATCGGTGGAAAGAATATTTTCTGCGGTAAATAAAACATGGACTTCAGACAAGACTCGATTAGAAGTGGAAACATTGGAGGTGATTCTAATCGTCAAATGCAATATTAAAAATTCTTGCGTTGATTTCTATCAATACCTCAAAACAAAGCCGGAATTGCTTCGTCAAATTGCTTCAAAGGACAAGTACGAAGCAAAAACCACAGGAGATATTGAAATGGAAAGTGAAGACGATTTTGATAATGGAAATAAATCGCCTGGTGATGGTTAATTCGCCTTTTTTCATGTTTTAAGGAAATAAAATAAATAAAAATTAAAAAAAATCTGCTGCGAAAAATACTGTTTTTTTTTATCGACATACTGCTATTTTCAATTTTTGAGGAAAAAGTACTGTTTTTCGTCCAAAAAAAGATAAGAGCGTTATACATGAGTCAAATAACAGCGATTTTGAGTTTTTCTGACGCAAATTTATTCATTGTGAAATGACTCTTTGACTGCATAGAGATTCCAACAGCTGAAAAATCTTTTCATATGGTGACAGATCTCAATGAACTGATCAACTTAATTGTCAAACACGTCTTTCACTAAAAAGCCATATACTTATCCAAAAATTAGCACGAGCAACCTTTTTAACAAAAAAAAATCCCAACTCGTTTTAAAACCTCTATATTTAATATCACGGTTTCCTCATTCCTTTCTTAAAAAAAAAAGAAGAAACATCTTGTTAGAACATTATAATGTGTTTGTTCCTGTTACCTTTATTTATTTTTGACATCCGTGCTTAACCTTCATCACGGTTATTTAGACAGCAAAAGATAAACAATGTGCGGTATTGCGAACAAAATAATATACAAATTCAATGTGCCCACTTTACTTTCATTGTTTACACATTAAGGCTTTCAAAAACAACTCTGCTATGAAAACAATAATGTTACCACACCACATTATGCTGTTGAAGCTCTCACTCTTACCAACCCTTAACTCAAAAACCATTGGAAATTTACTTTGCGTTCGTTTTCAGCCCATAGGCAATGAAGTTTTGGCATGAATTCGAGATGAGCATCAGGGAACACAGAAATGCAGAGATATGTTAAACATGCTTCAAAGCTGTTTTCATATCATTCCATCGCTTTTGTTTGAAACAATTCAAACTGAAAGAAATCCGCTCGCAATGGAAATCCTTAATTCAGAAAATTCGAAATGCAAAAACAAAAAAAAATCCTTTTATTTTTTTTTTTTGGGTGAAAAGAAGAAAAGGGGGGATTGAGTTTCATCGTGCAACGTTGTGTAAAAAATCGTTTTAAATAATTTGAATTTCTAAAGGCAAAGTATAGTAGAGGTACTTTTCGCGTGGAGTAGGTAGGTACTACTGGCGTTTAAGCGTTTGGTTGAAGTATTTTTCGTATCTCTTATTCGGATTGGTCTGTTTTTTTAGTAAGTCAACTGGTCTGTGGTTTTTGCGTGTAGAGCATTTTTTTTTTTTCTTCTTTTGCTTTGGTTTGGAAATTTGTATATGGCCGAAATGGACTGGAATCAGAAATTAAGATTAACAAATGAAGTTTTGATGAAAGGAGAAGTTCATGAATTTAAAAATTCTCTATGGGAAAGATATTTTAATTCAAACGCAAACGAAGTGCATTTTCCAGGAAGGAAATCATTTGAATTCTTTCAAATTCAGAACAAAAAACAAGAATGAAAATATTTCCGTGGCAAGTTTTGGTATTTCAATGATTTTTTTTTTGTTCTTTTCTTATGCCAAATGAGATTTTGCATAAATAAAGCTATTTTATAAAATTTCTTTGGAATTTAAAATATTTTAAATGATTACTGATTCTCACATTCGTAAGACTTGGAACTATATACTTCAATGAACGATTATTTAAAATTGATTAATCGCGGAAATTATTAATTTTACACGCCAAATCACTAAAATAGTTTTCGCTTATTTCTTCCCGTTTCTATTTGCTGGCCACCAAAAAACTGTTCGCTTGAAAAATGAAAAGGAAGTATTAAATCAGATTTTTTGTCCATGCTATAGTGTGGAACGTAACGCTCTTATCTCGAAAAAAAAATGAAAATATTCACCATTTTACCCTTTTTCGATTCCCGTGCTGTGAAAAAGTGAAATCAAACGTCTTTTTCATTCGATTCCGCCAACTTTCGTCCGCTAAGATAAGGGACGTCAAAAATGTTCATTTAAAAATAAATTGTTTTCACGCCCACATTTGCAAATGAATGTTTAAGTGAAAGAAATTCGAAGTTTGTATAAATTTATTCGATTCACTTTTTTAAAGAACCAGCATCGCTCCCTAGCAACCTCAATAACAAGAAAAATACACAAAAAACAACAAAAATTAATCACCACAGCGAAAAGAATTGAATTCACAACTAAATTTTCATTCACTGAAAGAGAATTGTTTTTTTGTATCTACCAAGTGAATCGAAAAGGTGAAAGCAATTTTGGAAAGCAATTTCACAGAACCAGAAACTACAATACTGTAGTACAAATAGAAACGCAGGCAATGTTAAAAATATTATCGAGAGATTATTTCAACCAACTGCTAAATGGTGATGAATTAAAAGATTCCACCATCGAGCAACCTCAGGAACTCAACTTAATTGATAATAGCACAACCGAAATAGAACAAGGTATAGCCAACACCCGCTCAAAATCGTCCAAAACAGGTTGTTCTAATGTTTTACAAGCAGAGCCAGCATTCTGGAGAGTTTATATTAAGAAGCATTCACGGAAAGTATGCCCTATGCAAAGTCGAGAAGAAACAAATACATCTAATGCTTTATAAAACACTGATCTTGATGGTGCAGAAGCATTGACTATTTCCAAAGCGGATGAAAGCTCTCTTGAAGTATTCCAGCGAAATGTACTACGTACGATTTATAGTAGTTTGATTTGTAGAAACAGAGCAAAACAAATTTGGCGAAGTAGATAAAAGAACAAACTTTACGAGCTGTACGGAGACGCTCGTCTAGTCGGGAATTTACGTGTAAAGAATTTAAGATGCCACGAGCCAAGGACATGTAGAGCGAATGTACATTGTACATTGACGCTCCAGCTATAGTACCACTTTTTAACGTTAAGCTTGAGCGACCGAGAAATTGAAGCAGGTCCCATAGTCGATGGAGTGATCAGTTTGAAGAACATCTCCACCAACTTGAGGTTCAGAGGCAGAAAACAAGGGATTTAGATCGCTCAAGAAGCTTATTGTGTTTCGGCAATCACTTATGAACGATTTACTTGACTTACACGTTGTTGAATGAGAATTATATCAAACTAAAGATTTATTGAGATGTTTGAGAAAAACTATTGAATAATTACAAACTTTGTAGTTATTGAATGCAAAAAACTGACTAATAGCTTTTTCACACCGAATCGAAAACCCGTTTTTTTGCGAAAAATCAAAAACTTGCATCAAAAACACAGTTTTTCCCATACGTTTTTGGCAAGTAACAAGTTTACAAAAACCACTCGTTTTTGCAAGAACCTATCAAAAACCAGTTGAAATTGCGAGATGAACAAATCAAACATAATTAGTGAAACATTCAGCACTTAATCAATTGTGAAGAATGAGAAATGAAAGAGGACTGTCAATAGAAATTATTTTATCTGAGTTCAATTCGTCTGCTACGAATCGATACCGAATAGAATAGAACATGTTATAAGTGCAAAATAAGAATATGACTGTGCTGAAATGTTCTGAAAGCTGCTTCATAGTCCTTATCAGAACAGTTATCAACCGTTTTGGGAAACATTTTTGGCGTGACTTTAAATCAGAACAGTTATGAAGAAAAATTATTTGTTATTGTTTTATTGTATATTTGTGGACATTGATTCAGTTTCAGTATGCCCGAAGCATTAAAATGGATTTGCAAAAGTGTGAGAAATATGTTGTTTTTTCAAGTTCCGACCTCAGGGCATCTCGTTGAACGGAACTTTTACGATAAATTAAAAGTGTCAACATTTGAAACTGAATTTACCAAATTACCATTAAGGATTATTAAAAATGCACTAAAATTAGTTTTAAATAATTCTTTTCAATTTTATTTTCATTTGAAACTAAAGCGGGGTACAATTAAAAAAATCAAAAAGTTTATTTAAAAACACAATTTCAATGTTGTTGACAAAACAAAATTTAATGTCAAACAAAAACGGGTAAATGTGCGGTGTGAACGTATTTCGAGTTTTTGTCAAAAACCGTGTTTTTGATTCGGTGTGAAATTGCTATAAGCAGAGACAAGCAACAAAATGAGAACATTTTCCCTTGACTATACTATATGTTCATTTGGTATTTGCACCACAGGCAAGATAGGATATTTGCCTTTTTCTCTGTTACTATTGTGAATTTCAATAAGCTATTTTTATTTTAAAGGTCTTACAGGATTGCCGTATAGTGAGCATAACAAAATGTCACAAATCTCTCAAAAATATCGTTAGGGTTACCAACTGTTTATTAATATTTTTATTTGAATACATAAAAAAACCGGTAAATTTTCATGTTGATCGAAATAAATTGGAACTTGGTATCTTTTTCCCCACTATAAACAGAGGAACATAAAGATGAGTTTTTTAACGAGTAGGCCTTATCCTTTAAAAAAAAAAAAAATCAAAGATGAAAACTAATAAAAAAAAAAAACAGAATTATGTTGAAATTAAACCGGGAAAAGTTTAACTTTAAATTTCAAGATCATTCGAAAATACGGTTGGTTCGGTATCGGTGTCGTCACGCGTCGTTTGAGGGCATGTTAGAGCACAAGAAACTGCACTCCAACGCAGCCTTGTCGTTGTAGTAGCACAGTAGACAAATAATTCATTGACTTGGCACTGCAAATTTTAAGGATATTTTCTTTTGATACATTAACCAGAATCAAAAACCCTACCAATACCAATAATGCTTTATGCACTTATCAAATCAATCATCAAGTTAATTTAATTTTTTATATGGATGTTAGCATAGAAATTCAATTTAATCATTAAAAGAGCATTGACGAATAAAGAGCCTTTTTTTATTTTCATAAGTACCTCTCAATTGAATAATTACTAATTAATTAATAATAATTGGAAATTCTCTTCCAATAACTCATTACCTTCATAATAACCAAACTATGTGATCAACATCAAAGGGTACTCCAATAGACAATAAACCTGATAACATCATACACAATTTTATATAAAGAGCAAATGCTTTTAACATACAAAACTTTCCTCTTTCCCTTCTAAAACCACGTAATTCTATCAAGATAACTTGAAAAGTTTAATTACTTTCAAAGTGTTTTCTCTTTCACATATCCAGTAGAAAGGGTTCGACATTCTCAATCAAAACTACCTCCCACCATTTTCTTAAATTTACAAAATAACACACCAAAACCCACACTCTAATAAGCTGCTCCCTGACTTTCACATCATACACAATACCTATAGTGTATCATTTGAGCCCATCTCTTCCTCATTTGTCAGGTATTCACTTTGCGATAAATTTACAGCCAATTCACCCAACCAGTTCGGGTAGGTAACTCTTCGATATTATCTGACCGTGTCACACGACCTTTTCAATAAAGGAAAGAAGTGCCCCTTCTGCCACTTGACAATAAAAACCCAAGAGTCATGTTTTCTAACACTTCTCATACTCTTACACTACTCTGTCTCTTTTTCTACACTTGGCACAAAAGGAAGGAAAGCAACATTGATTTTTACACAAAATGGCCAACGAAGTCAGCTATTCACCCAACCAACCCATCATATATACGAAAATCGAGTCAATGGCACACAAATTTAATTAAACTCTTTGAACTCTCTCCATCTCTCCTTCCATTTTGTGTTATGGTTGTTGCTGCTGGTGCTGCTGCTGACTCCTAACTTGTGACTTCCCCTTCGGCCTCAACTCAATAACCCGATTTGAATGGAGGGAGTCCTTGAAAGGGGAGTCAATCGACTCTATCGACCATTGCCTGTCGCTTTAATTTGTGTTTGCATAACCGAATCCAACGAACTCTGTCTCCCTTTTTCCCCCGTTTGGCCTAAAGGGGTGTTGGGATCGAGTTGAGCCAAAAACAATTCGGCTTTGGCTTCGAACGAGCAAAGGAGAAACAAGTGTGTGATTTATGTTGGCATCGTTTAACTGCAGCCATTTAGATTGGTGGCCCTCTTAATTGTTCATTAATCTCATTCAAATGACTAGCGGCACACAGGACCTTTTGTTATACGTGTTCTGCCTGCCTCCTCCTTTTCTTTATCCCTCAATCGCAAGGAATAATTTTCGTCAAGGTAAAAACGAATAAACGCGGTTTGCCTGTTCAGTGTTTGATATGCCGCCAGTATGTCAAACCTCCCTACAAGTTTTATTTAATCCGGCTCGAAGGACCTGACGTTATGTGTCGTCCATTTGTGCCACTCCAAGGAGAAACACACTTTCAACTTTGTTCTTGTTCTTGATGTTTCCATGAAAAGTAAAAAAAAATAAACTTTTCATATTTTTAAAAGTTTATCCTTTTATTTTGACTTGCTTTTTGCCCGCGAAACAATAACAATGTGAGTGTAAAAAGTCCTTGCGCAACAAATGCCTCCTGAAGTGCGCCCACCACTGCTGCTGTCGCATTTCATATATGAATGTTGGTGTGTGTGTATGTTTAGGAACGACACGACGATTGTAACTAGATTCTGTGTGTAATTCCTTTGGTGAAAAATGGAAGTGGAATAGTGCTTCCCAATATTCTCATAGGAGGACAAGAAAGGTCCTTTAGACTAAAAATCAGAGGTTTATACTGAGAGTGTGGTATGTGCTTCATATAAATGATGAAAGTTTTCCAAGGACGAAACAACGATGACGATGGAAAATTATTTTATATATCGAAGGAAGTGGCAAAACAAATGAAACTCCTCGAGGGCACATTGTGTATACATTATTTGGTATAAGTTGTTTCTTTGTATGGCTGTGCCTTGTTTTTTTAAAAAAACAAAAGAAAAAAATAATAAAAAGTTGCCAGGCTCGAGTACTGAAATGTGCCACCTAAAGTGTTTGAGCTAGTTGCCATCAGATTGAAGGGGTTGAGTCTGGGTTTGGGCAATTTTTTTCTTGTTTGAAGAAAACTTTTGTAAACTCTTGATGGCATATGTGCGACACTTTGCCCGATTTTGTCGTCCTTTTTTTTGTGAGTTAAAATTGGAAATCCTAACAGGAAGATGGAGAGAATTTCTTGTTTACGTATGCAAGGAATGATTGACAGGAGGCAGCAGGAGTTGTTCTCAGAATTATGGCTTCATGAGCAATAGAAGTCGAACGTAGCCACCACACTGGGTCGTTGTCGTCGTCACTGAAACTGAAGTTAAAGAAGATGTTTTCTTACTTAGCTACGTGAGGACTATTTTTTTTTTGTAAGGTTAACTACGGCAACAGCGAAAAATGTGGCATTGGATAAGGAAAAAAATAAGAAGAAAAAAATTGGCGATGTGGCACGAACATTTAATAAGACGTGGAAGAGGGAGCTTACCCTTGAGGCTCTTTCGAGTGTGCTGTGAGCTGGAAGTAGGCAGAGGATTTTTTTTAGTTTATTGTATTTTCATCCTTGGGGTGTTTTTGTCCTCTCCTGGTGGGATTTTTGTTCCTTATTTTTTTTTTTTAGCTTTTTTCACCTCCTTGTTAAGTTCGAATGTATGTTCGATTCAATCACCGTGACGTGTGATGATAAGGATGTTGAAAGCCTGAAATTGCATCGTCATGGAAAAACACACGATGTGTGTAATTTTTTTTTTTCGAGAAGAGGAAATTGAAATTGGTTCACTTTCATCATCAACATGAGAGAGAAGTAAAAGGTCATTCGATATTACAGGGATGAAGAGTAATCAGAGATGGAGGTACTTTATATAATAAATTGAACACTACAAGGATTTCAAATTATGGGAAGCAGTACATTCGTTTATCGGTTTGCGAGTTAGGTAAAGTATTTTCAGATCAGTATTATTATATTGTTAAGCAAGCTATAAATATTGATAAGGAGATTCTTTGGTTGCTGGGGTTATTGAGGGATATACAATTGAGATAAACTTAACACATACTGTTTCGGAATTTTAAATGTGTGCTATGCCTATGATGGAGGAGACAGAGCAACTTAAAAATGCTCTCACTAGCTGATGAAGAGCTCCCTATAAGGATCGGTGGGAGAGACCGAAAATCTAAAAGAGCAATACAGTTATACAGTATTTATTATGGAAAGAGAAACCTTGATGAAAATAAGCGTTTGAGATGCCAGTTCCAAGATTTCCCGACAACGTCAGCCACCAAGTCAGCATCAAGGCAAGATACTGAAGACAAAAATTAAAAGTTCAACAAGCTCTTCTCCAAAAGCTATGAGTAATGCATTTGATCATATTGCAATCAACGTGGCTTTTTTCTACCATAAATAAATGCATATGACCATGCCCACCTTTACGCCAGTAAACATTGCCTCAGAAAAACAGCATACTTAAATGCGCTTAGAAAAGTGCTGATGCTCCAAATGCGTTTGATAAACATCTATCACATCTCGACCTGTGACGTCAGTGGTCATAAGCGTTGGAATGCGTAGTGCATACGTTTTCGAACTGAGCAAATCTGATATGCGTGGGTTCGAATCCTATGGTGTGCATGTGGAAAGTTTTTCATAACAAAATTCAATCAAAGCTCAGCACCACTAATAAAGAGACTGATGATAGGTCTGGACACCCCTTGAAATAGCTTTATCTCCAACCAATAAAAACGAATTATAAAATTCGTAAACAATTAGTGGTAGCACCTTTAAGTTGTTGTATTTGTTCAAAAATTAATTGACTCAGATCACTTACGTGGTTGGCCGCAAGTTAGGTTTGCTTTCATATAATTGAGTTTTAGGCGGACATCCGAAAAGATGAGAAGTTCCATTGTTAAAAACTGCTATAGAAAAAAACCGATCAATTATTCTTTGAAGGTTGCGAAAAAATAATCAAAAAAAAATCTATGACAGCGATGTCAGCTGGTCAACAGGAGTGCAGCAAGTACTTAGAATTCCAAAAGCTAACTCGAACAATTGCTTGTTTTATTTCAGAGATGTGCTCAGAAAAACGGAGTGTGAAATTGAAAACGGAGTCTGGTTATTGCAGTTAACGAAAATGGGGACATTCAACAAGCTGTAAAAAAATAAGAAAAATTTGCTGAAGATCAAATTTTCTCATAGGGACAGTTCTTGGAAAACACTAAAAGATTTTAAATCGACCCATCGATTTCAAAATCGTTTATAAAAAAAAACTATACCGTGCCATCACTATATTTTTGGTTTGCTGAAAAATTATGTACAATATATTCCAATTTCGATTGAGAAACGAGCAGTCTCTGATTTCATCTTAATAAAAGTTGAAAACTGCTTGTTGCTCAATCAAAATTGGAATATATTCTACGGAAAAATTCAACACTCTCAGGCGGGTAGTTCCATTAAAAAAAGGATGCCCGAAAAAACATCCGGTGCCATTGACATCGATGAGATATGTAGATGCCACCGAGCAGCTTTAACGAGTATAAAAGGAAGCAAATGATCTGATCAATGAATGTGGAGTCTCAAAATAGACCGTTTTTAAAACGTTACCTTTGAAAGGCATAACTAATAGAGCTAATAGAGAAATTCGAAACTTGGTATTGATGTATTGTAGAGCAGCATGGAACATTTCTTTATCGGGAAACTCCCTTGATGCCCATCGAACGATTTATGATCCTTTTTGTGTTCACAGGGAATTAAGAAGATACAACGTCGCACTAGTAATACAACATATTTTGTAGTCCGAGAGTTAGCGACCGATTTCAGGACATTAATTTGGCGCCCCTGAATGTTTGTCCAGTTATTTCTTCTATTTCACTCATCAATGAATGACAATTATGGCTACTGGAAATGTCCGGAAACCAAAGATACAGTGTTTTTTTTTAAATACAGACAAAATGAAACAACTTTGGTAAGTTATTTTGGCACGAACATTTTTTTTTTCACTAAAAAGTAGTTTCAAAAAATAATTTATAACTACCATAACGGAAAAGCGTTGCTGGACAAAAATTCAGGAGCGCAGAAATAAAGCCCCGAAATTGGTCGCTAGCTTACCTTCTATTGTACAACATAAGCCTAGTAAAAAATTGTCGTCTCAGGTTACCTAAATTGGCAAGGCGAAAACCTGAAATTCCGACTCGTAAAGTCCTTAATGACATAGAAGAGAAGACCCCGTTTTCGGTTCAGTGATCAAGTTGAAAGAGAAAGACTTCATATACATAATTGGAAAAAAATAGTAAAGATCAAACAAATTGGAGGGGCTCAATACTTAACCACTTAGGACACCTAGACTTGTAGAGTCAGCAACAGAAAAAACAAAAACAATTCAGTATTTTATTCAAGATGGCATTTTTGACGTGATAGCTTATTTTTTTCTTTTTGCTTAAAATTCAGTCAAGATTTTTCAGTCCTGCTGCTGTCATGTGAAATCTCAGCTGCCTTTTTAAAGCTCTATGTCGCCACTCCTAAACAGTCACTCATCTTCTGCATATGTTTAATGGCCTCGATATCCGTAAAGGCTTGACTCGATAATTTCTACTCGGTCCAGGATCAAGACCATGCAGAGCAGTGCGTATTGCCTGTAGCTACTTCCATAATGCTCGAAGTTTTCCCAAATTTCGCACAACGTTTTTGCATGTTCAGAACCTTGGCACCTTCAGTGCTTCTGTTTAATTAGTTATTACTATTACTATTTGATCTTCTATTAATACAGACACCAGTGATCTCGAGGCCTGTATCTAACCCAAGAACTTGCTTGCACGTTTTTGAGTAAGTTATTGAAGTTATTGTATTGCTGGGCTCCTTAGATGGTTGGACATTTTGCGGTAGTGTTAAAGTCATACTTCTCTGCAGTCTATGGAAATGGACCTTAACAACTTTATACTATATATTGAAAAAGGTATTAGTTTATAAATCTTTAGAAACCTTAGCTTTTATTATTTTCTTTATATTATGTTTTTTTTATTCCTTAAAAGCTTTATGTTCTTCTTAAGAAAAACCTTACAACAAATTACTTCTCCAAAAAGTTGCATTTTTTTTAGATTCCTTATAAGTCTTTCATAAAAGAAGAAAATAATATCCCCATGTGATGTGTGTTGGATACAATATCTAGGAAATTTGTTTCATTCATACCCAGATGATACCCTATTCCTTATTTCCATCCCCCGAAAAAAAAAACGGTAGTACAAAATAAATGAACAAAAAAAATATAAAATTCTTATATAAAGGAATGCATAAAATGCAAATTTGTATAAAATTCCCGTCATTTATACAACTTCTTCGCATTCAACCATATGTATACGTATGTGTAGCGATTTCTATTATGCTTCCTTAATAAGCTTCTGTTGATAAGAACGCTTTTCATATGCGAAGATCTTTTGTTTCAACCTCGTCCACACTCACCCATCATGCAAGAGCGCATCAAGTGCTCCTTATGCAAAGCCATCGCCTTGAAGGGTATTCAAATAATAATATGCTTTTGTCCTGCCGATTTACAATAATATTCTTTTATCGCATAAGTTTTTGTTCCTCGTTGTGTGTATAAAAATGTAGATATCTACAAGCTATCATTAGGGGGAACACATTCAATGTTGGGATACATAGAAAAGCTTTCTTGAAAAAAACTGTTTGGATAAGATTTTTACCTGGGTAAACATTGTTGCCAACTTATTTATTCAACATTAAGATGTGTACATTTACCTATGTTCCCTTTGGATTCCTAAACGGCTGGAACGATTATGATGAAATTTTCAGACAATTTTCATATTAGCTCAGAAGGAGATTCTGTTAAGTTTGGTATAGTGATCGGATCAACAGGAAGAACAAAATTTAATATGACCAAGCAACGCCGGGCGTTGTGAAGCTAGTATTTATAATTGCACAACATTTTTAAATGGCTAGAATTGATTCGGGTAGATGTTTTTTTTTTGGCATGACTTTTCTGAACACTATCTTTAAAAGTTTTTTAAGCAACATAAAAATCCATAAAATATATTAAATGAAGGTTTTAATCATAGTTTTCCTTCGATTGTTATTCTATCAATTCTAAATTATTAAAAAACATTTATAAAATTTTTCAGTTGTAAGATATAGTTTAAATATCAAATCTCTGAGCAAGCTGCGTATTATTAAAAAAATTTGTAAAGCCTTTATCTATGAAAAAATAAAATATCTATCTATCTATCTAAGCAACGAAATACTAGGCGTCTTCGAGTAAAACAAATATTTTCATTAAAATCATATTTTCTAAAATTTTCAAGGCTCTTTTCTGGATTCTATCCATAATATTTTTAATGGCAACAAAAGTGCACACAACAAACAGCAAAGCCTTGCTTTATACAATTACATTGAAAATACGTAAGTGGCATTTTATTTCTGTTTAAATTGAGAACATAAAAAAGAATAGCTTCAATTTAACCTATAAGTAAACTTACTCGATGAACCAAAACAAAACAAAAGCACACGAAATATCACAAGCAAAAACGTGCTGCAATGTCAGAAGCTCTCAATGAAAATCTTAAGGATATAAGAGAATCTCTAAAAAATGTAGTCAAACTATCAGACTTAGAAAATTCGCATAACGAAATAAAACAACTTCAAAGTTGTAATCAAAATCTGACGGAAAAAATCATTGCGCTAGAGGATAGATCTGAGTTTTTAGATGAGAAAATGGAGGCTAGCCAGATGCGAAGTACTGAAACCAATCTAATATTTCACATTGAACATCAAAATGCAGTTCAGGCAAAAGATCAAAAAAAAAACAATGTGCCGCACTCATGGTAAAATCTCATCACCTCAGTGACAACATCATTCCAATAAGATAAGGACCCAATCAGCAAAGACACGACGTTGTTGATGATCAGCCGGCTTGAGTTCTTATGTTAACTGAACTTTATAAGCCTTAAGACCCAAGTCTTTATGCAAAATACGATGTAATGACGTTTGTGGAATGCCTAATTCCAAAGAACGACGAGGAATGGACAAACCTGGGTTTTCTTCAACACTTTGAGCTACAACAGCAATATTCTCAGTGGTTCTTGAGCGTCGTGCACGGGTTTTATTCTTTACATCACTAACTTGTCCCAACAGCTCGAATTTGTCCACCAATTTCTGTATTGCGGTCCGACAAGGTGCTTCACGACGACATAAAAATGTTTTAGTTTTACGAACCGTCTCTGCCAAATTTTCACCAGTGAATTTTAATAATTTCAATGCGTTGTTGAAGCGTGTATCGTTCCATTTTTATTAATGGACTAGTTTCTACTTGTCAAATGTCAAAAAATGACAGCTTCAAAAGTGACAGCTACCGATATAGCGGGCTATTTTATAAAATCCCGGTAAACAGTAATTTTGTGGTAAGATTGCAGGAAAAAAATCCGGCTATTAATATTCTTCGTTGCACAAAGTTACTTAGGGAAAGTGGAGTCGCCATTCACAGGGACTATCCATTATCAATAAGACAAAAAATATCGAAACTTCTTAAAGTCAGGAAGGAAATAAAAGCAAAGAATCCAAATGTTGAAGTTTTTCTAAGAGATGATCGTCTTCTTGTACAAGGAAAAGTATTTAAGTCGAGTTTTAATTATAGGTTTAAATGTGGAAATCATGATGCAAATTTAATGTTGGAGCATATTATAAACAACACAAATCATACTGTCAGCATTGTATATACATTTCTATAGTATTTTTATGCTGAATAATCACCGCCTGGCCATCTTAAGAAACTTGTGAATAACACATTTTTAGGTTCGTGCATTTACTAGTTGTCTATTCTGTAACCCTGATAACAGTCGTAAACATATATGATTTTTGTTTTGCTTACGACTCTTGTCAAGGAAATATGGATTTTAGAGCCAATAAAATAAATTATATATTATTAATTTGTTTCGTAGACGACTATTGTTAGGGTAACAGAATAGACACTTAGTAAATGTAAGAACCTCCAAACTGCTCCATGAATGTACTATAGAAATTTATCATGGACGTAATAGATATGGATTGATAGTTGCATACCTCATGTTGGTTCTTTTTATAAGTCTGTCATTTTGAGCGACACTAGCCCTCGAAACTACACTAGCGGAAAAAACATGAGATCTTATTTTTGTTGGCAAACGCCAAACAAATAGATATTTCTCATTTCATTTAATAGATATTCAACATTTTTTGTAAATGGAGTAAAATTAGTTACATATACAAATAATAATAAATATTTGTATCACATAAACAACAATATCTGCATAGATTTCAAGTTTTTTTTTTTTACATAAATTTTGAGGTGGTTCACATTTTATCTAATTTCGTTATTTCATTAAAAAAAATGCAAATTTTTTGCAATTTTTCTCTCGATCATCGCGGAATATCTTTGAAACTTCACTTTTAATTTAATAAAACAAAAAACACGCGAAAAATTGTAAGAAAATTTTGCTACGCGATAATTTTTTTTACAAAATTTGTCAAAATCCATACTGAAACGTCAAAACAAAAACATTCACTCAAAAAAAAAGAAGGTAAATACTCATAGATTTCGCACATTTCTATGAATTAAACTAAAAAAAGTCTGTTATTTGGTTGCTGGAATATGCGGCTTTATATTTTTTTTAAGACAGATGTCGCGAGATTCTACGTGAGAATTTAGTAGTTTTTTGTTTTGCCTACAGTGGCGTATGGAGGGCTAGCATCGCTATATACAATTTCGGCGCATTTTTTTGACAATTATTGTATGGAACTGACGTTGGACTAGCAGTCCATATATATACGTCCATGAAATTTATATACAATGCTGTCAGTGAATCAGCTGGACCTGGACTTCATGGAGACCACAAAGAGACACCAGCTCCATCTGGGAGACAAACTGATGAAAACGACACAATATCCACAGTTTTTAAGGCCAGAGGCAAAATTATGGATCTCAACTTTATTCCTCACAGAGAAGATTTGCCAATAATCTGTCATCTGCGTGAAAGGGAAAACTTTTATCACTTCCTGAGAAGATGTCCTGTTTTTAATGAATTCAGGATTCAATTTTTTGGAAAACCAGCATTGGAAGAACCAGAAATAAAAATGATTTTAAACGGCGCTGACTGGAACTATTGTCAACAAGCAACAAAATATAGAAGAGCTATAATTAATGAATCTTTTTAACATATCTACCTTATACAATACTTTATAAATTTTGTTAAATTCGGGCAGACGTCGTTAAGTCATGTCTTAAATTAAATGATTAATACTTTTTGTAAACTTGAAATTGAAAAATAAAAAAATATCTATCTATCTATCTAAAGACTCAAGTTAGTTTTTGGAGAAAAATAGGTGCTGTCGTCAGCAATACAATTCAATGGAAAAGTTTCAGGCAGGAGATCGTCGATAAGGGCAACGAAGCCATACCGAAGCCCTTATTCATACCAGAAAGCATTCTGTAGAGTTCATACTTGCAGCCATTCAATACTTCTTAGTATAGTGAGCAGATTATTTCCAATTTAAAAAAAACAGCATTTTCGATAAAACACTTAAATGCTTGTGAAACATCAAGTCCGATAATTTTAATTTTTACAAAGTTGCTACCAAAGCCGAAATTACGCAAGCGTGAGTGAGTGAGCACAAAATATTTAAAATAACAAAAATAAATAAAAAACAATAGGTACTCAAATTAAATGCAGTGACTAGTTATTATTATTATTATTTTTTTTTTTTTCAATTAAACTTGGTACAAATTTTTACTTAAGAATACAGACGTGGCTATTTTGCCATCTGACATAACAAAAAAAGTGTAAAAGGTTTTCCGTAGAGGACAACCTTAATGAGAGTTCCCGCAAAGCTTACACCACCAGGAAGGATGTCACAAATATCAACAATGTATAAAGCGAATAGTAAAGGACTCAAGATGCACCCTTGCGGAACACCAGCCGATGTTTCGAACCAATCGGATAGCCTGGAGCCATCCCACACTGCTGCCGTAGATGACGCGAGAAATTTGAAGTAGAACATCAAAAACTTCCTAGGTATTCCGAGTGACGCTAGCTTATATATTAAAGCATGTCTGTTTACTGTGTCAAATGCAGCTTTAAAATCAACGTAGATTTTCTTCTTGCTTTCAATATATTTTTTGGCCACTCTAATCAAGGCGAATATGTGGTCCACCGTAGCAAAACCAGGACGGAAATCAATTTGAAAAATGTTGAGACGGTTAGTTTCTTCAATCCAGTTGGAAAGCCTTCTATAAACAATGCCAGCTAGTATTTTTTCCAGTGAATTGAGAACATAGATTCCCCGGTAGTTTGCAAGCGGTGTCGGGTAACCCTTTTTAAAAATTGGAAAAATAATAGCTTTTGGGAAACTAGAAGGCACATAGCTTTCATTGAAGAGTAAATTAAAAAAGTTAAACATGTAGTTTTGGAGTTGCTCGTTACAATTCTTAAAAAATTCAGCTGGGATACCATCACTTCCTGGGGCCTTGTTATTTTTCATTCCGATAAGAGTTGTTTCCAGTTCACTCAATGAAATAGTAGCATCCATTTCAGAAACACAAACGTCGTTCAATGCAAAGCTAAAAGCATGAAGATTCTCCTCGGCCGATAATAGAGTTTTAAAATCGCCTGCTAGAGTCTGAGCTTCAAGAGAAAACTTCATACCCCGATGCCGAACTCTAAGCTCCCGAACATTGGACCAAAATTCCCTTGAATTTTTAATGTTTTGCAATTGCATGGCAAAATTTTTAAAAATCATTTTTTTCTGACATAAATATATTCAGCGCTCTCAAATACAAATTTTAGTGCTCTGGAACATTTAAGAGAATTATTTATAAATCTTTAATGGGTTCATCCATTGGGTCATTTCACGTACTATATGCTTTTAATTGGGTCAAAATGATATGGGTTATTCTAAAAACGATAGAACTTTCGATGTCCGCGAAAATAATTTTTATCTATATGCAAAATTTACATATATTGTGCAGATCGCAGTTAGTTTTTCCTGCTAAAAATATTCTTGAAAGGGTCTAGTTTTCAGTCCCCTGTCATGTCAGAATCCTTTTTTAACATCAAAAAATCATTGCCGTTCTTCTATTTTAGCTCCCACACAAAAAAATACACTTTTAAAAAAAATATATTTGTGCAATAGGTCGGGAATTGTCCCTTTTATCTATCAGTCCCCTGGTGAGTACTTCCATATTTGTTAGTATTATTTTATAGGCTAACATTTTTTCTGTTTTTATTCTTTCAAATAAAACGTTTTTATGTTTTTTTGGTTAAAAAATGTAAAAAACACTTAGTCCCCTGGCAATTTTATGAAAAAAGAGACTAAAATTCTATCCAGAGGTCTGAGATGATGCACTTTAACGGGTTTTGCCGAGGATTTTGCTAAATAATCTTAAATCGATGATCCATACATAACATTTTAACGGCGACATTGAAGCTATAAAAACCTATTTTAAAAGCACTTTCAGAGTCAATTAGGTACAAGATAATGCTATCTTATCACTATAAAACAAGTTAAAATCGATATTAATATTCTATAAGAAAATTTATTGAAATTACAAAAAATAAGTTACAATTTTATAAAGCAATGAAATTGATTGAATTTAATTTAATAAAATTTATCAATTCAAGAAACGAAATTGATAATTAATTTCATTTATTCAGCTGAAACAATAAAATTAATGTTTAACTCAAATACGAGGGGTTTATCACTAACCAGTTTAGTGGTATAATGATTGCAATATTTCAAATGACTTCATATGATTTTAGGTGATTTCAAGCAGTATTAATTGATTTAAAAAATTTGTGATTGCATTGATTTCAAATGAATTTACTGATTTCAAATGATTGAACATTAATTCAAGTGATTTCATTATGATTTCAATTCGGGATTTTTTTATAGCGTTTTTGATTGCATGATTGCAAAAAAAACGTTAAGTGATTTCAAATATTTGTTTGAATTTCATCACTTGAAATAGTGATTGCACCTAATTTCAACGTGATTTCAAATGTTTGCAAATATAAGTGGTCAGGTGATTTCATTCGTGACAAACTCCTCGCTCAAATCAATTAAAATTAAAATAATTCATTAAATAAAATTAACTAAAGGTAGGTAGGGGAACCCGGGGCATAACAGGCACCCGGGGCAAAATGGGCCCCCTCTGTATATCTCTGTTGAGTAAAGTGGTAACTCTGAAATCATATCTACCTGCCTTAAATTTTCGTTGGCTATTAGGGGAAACCCCGTTTTATAACAAAAGAATCATGTGTGCTTTGTTTTGGCTAACAGAAAGTTTTTCATTCAGTTGATGTTAATTTAAAGTGAAATAAAGTGTAATTTTTTCAAACGAAAAGTGATTTAACATTGGATTTTCATCATTTAAAATCAAATTAAGTAAATCTAGCTTGTATATACGTATTTGTTTCTCTTTTATGTTTATGTTGAAAACAATTTTTTTTTTGATTTTCTGTAGAATAGGATATGGGGCAGAATGGATGAGGCATAATATACATGGCTGCGCATTATGCCCCATGTATGCCCATTATGCCCCATGAATGTCCATTATACCCCATTTTTTTTGTGTAAATTTGTTATTTGTTTGTATAATTTCGCCAGAATTAATTTGCGATTGTTTCTGATGGTTCGCAATTATGTTAAAAAAACTAACCGGCAAGAATGGAGTGTAGATAATATGCGACGAGCTGTTCAAGACGTCAAAACAAAAAAAATGAGCTGTAAGGCAGCTGCCCAGAATTATAAGGTTCCTCGAACTACCTTAAAGATTCTTGAAAAAAGCAGATCAAAGTCCCGACTTGAAATCTTGAAAATCCGAGACTAATGGATGCTTTCACATCTTCTCCAGAGCACGTTTTGACAAACAAAGATGCACAAACGGCTTCAACTTCATTCCAGAAGTTCTCTCCATCTCAAATTGTAGCTGTTCCAAAAGCACCAGCAAACAAAAAGAATTTCTAAGCGCCACCGGGGAAAGACTGCAGTCATTACAAGCTCACCATACAAGGCACAGCTAGAAGCAGAATCCACTAAGTCCCAGCCCCTCAAAATAAAAAAGAAAAATACCACGAATAAAAAAAAAAACAAATAAGAAGAAAGAATCTTCAGAGAGCGAGGAAGACGATAAGTGTCTTATATTGTGTGTGTGCATGGGAACATTGTTCTTGTGCTGGAGAGGATGATGTTGACGATGAGTCAAGCCACATTTGCTCACATTGCAATACAGTTCAGCTTTGTGCCCGTCATGCCCCACCTATGTCCATTCTGCCCCAGGACCGGGGTACAATGGGCAAATGTAATCATTTATAAAAATTAATTTAACATACTGAAATATTTATTTTTATTTATCTGTCTCAACCATATTTACGTATTTATAAATTTTCTTTCTAATAAAGATGTTTTGGAGGTAATTAACTCGTTTTTGTAGTTTTTTATTAAAGAAAAACCTTAAGGGGCCCGTCATGCCCCGGCTTCCCCTAATTAAATTTTTTGCAAATCAAAATTGGGCAACAAAAAAATTTCAAATAAAATCTAAATACTTTATTTGTATATGAATTTAAATAAACATTAAATAGAATCAAAGTGGAATTTATCAATTAATTGAAATTCATAACTTTATTTATTTCAACTTAGTTGGCATCAGTGTATGTACATTTTCATAGAAAATCAACTTCCCTTAGCGACCGACCGACGTCGACGTGCAACGACATATTCTATAAAGTGCTCAGACAATCTCAAAAGCCCTTTTTGTGCACGCTTAAGCTTCAAACCCAACACAGCATCATCATCAGAACCCTCTCCATCCCACATGCCTGGTTACTTTTATTAAAAGATACCATTGTGGCAGTCCTCTATGGTATAACTTCCTTCGCCATCTCTCTCATCGTCGTTATACTATGCTGATAGTAATCATCATCATCATCGCCAGCAACGACGACGAGCAACGTCTAAAGTCATTCAAAAAAAAAAAAATTAAAATGAAGTAAAAACTGCGTTATGGATGGAATGAAGAAAAATCGCAACATTGGGCTTTGGTATTTGCATATATACAGGGATCTCAAATTGCCTGGGTGGATTTTTCACATACTCACTTCCAGAGAGAGACTATCAGGGAGTACTTTACACCCCCAACCAAAGGGAGAACGATAATGGTGACGGTGGCTCCGCGACGTAAAGGTGCAGATTTTCCGGTTTCCAGATTGCATGAAGGGTGCCCTTCATGTTGTATGGTTTGGGGGACTAAGAAAGAAGTAAGCTGGCACAAGTCCTCTCATATGAGAGATGTCTATTAATAATAAAAACCCGTTCTTGTTCGTTTTCATTTTCCTGGCTCGAGAATGGGGGAAAACACCCCGACTTCGTGCCCGGACTTATGTGACGTCGTCGTAGTCGTCACCTGTCTTCATCCTCGTTGTGTCGTGTGCATTGAAATCTGAAACTGTGCTTCGCAAATTTGAATTTAAGGAGCAATTTAGTAAGTCATATAGCTTCGTATACCCATACCCCGGGTTTTGAGTTACCTTGTCTTTCAGGTTGTTGTATTCATTCATCGTCAGTTAAGAAAAAGGAGGGGGTCATGGATGATAAGTGCTTCTGCTGATGTTGGTTGGTGGTAGTTGTTGGAGGATGGGGAATCGAGGTAGTCATAGGCTTAAAAGTGACACGAGACATGGGTCGCGAGACACACTGACTTTCAGTTTGAATAATTCTATCCAATTAAGGTGATGAATTTATCAGAGGTGAAGCTTATGGTGGTGGCGGATAGCAGTGGGGTATTTTATTGTCACCCTTTCATAGGTTGGAGGTACGGTGATGGTTAAAGATGGAAATGTTGTTGTGGAATTGTTCGTGTTTACATGGCAATTCAGGTGAAATGTTAGCAGATTGTTTATGATTACTTTCTGATGGGCGCTAGATTAATGCTTAGGCAAACACGAAGGTTATTTTCAAAAGCTCTCTATTCACGTGGTTAAAATAGATGTCTTTGGGTACATAACTATTTGAAAAAAGTTTGTTCTTTAAAAATAAAGTAAGAAAAAAAAAAACAACCAGACAATTTTTTTATGAAGGATAATTATATGATAAGAGTTTAACTAATTACTGCATTTGCCTTATCTTCTTTTAACTAATGAGTAATGATGATGAAGCTGACAATAATATATTCTTGGCACGTTTCTATTCATCCACCTAATACAAGACTGTAATGAGGAAATATATTTAAAACGTGGTGTAGGTACGTACCTACGTACGTACGTATATGAAGCAGGTAAAGGAATCTGTCAAGTAGATTGTAAGTTATTCCATAATAAAATCGCGTTGCTAGAGGCATGAATCATAGATAAGCCATGTCAGAGATGCATTTGTCGTTTCAAGGGGTTTTCATGCTTAAGGCCATACGATGTGAATAAATCTGCAGGATTTATATTAAATTCCATATTGTTTGCTAACCAAATTTAAAATTTTACTCACGATATTTTTTGGGTTGAATTTTGTATTGAACAAGTTTAACTCTTATACGTGTTTTGATTATTTTACTGGGATTTTTCGCGGTGCAAGTTTTATAAGTTTTTAACATAAAGAGTGTTCATTAAATTCTAAAAAAAAATTGATAGAGAATTTCTCGGTTGTTTTAAGAGTAAGTTTTCGGTTGTTTTAAGAGTAAGTTTTGAGATAACAATCAAAATTGAAATACTGATGATGGGAGAAGACGAAAAAAGTAGGTCCGGCAATTTTGTCTGTCAAATGTAATTGGCACATACCTACAGCATTAACGGTTGGGCTAATTTTCTTCAAATTTGTAACAAACAAAGTTTAGAGAAATATATCCGGAATTTTTTTTTTTTTCATTTTTAAACTAGTAAATGTAAGAAACTTTAAATGGGCAAATCTAAAAATCTCTTAAAATGGCGCTGGCGGGCGGTAATAAGGGAAGTTACTCTTTATGATAATGCTTTCAGAAAAAGAAAAAAAAATTGTCAAAATTTAGTAAATTTTCTACGGCTGTAAAATGACGCCATTGAACTTGGAAGCAGGGTTGTGACTTCAGTTTCAGTTTATTGTTATAATTACTCAGTAAGATATAATATCTTTTAATTAGAGCAAATATCAGTACGCAGTACTTTCTATAAAATATAAAATATTATAATAGCTATGTTGCATAAATTGACAGTTCATTTCGTTTTAAGTAAATAATTAGTTCATTTATTGATAATTTAAAGGAAATAAAAATTGAATATTAAAATTTAAAAAAAAAAAGTTCAAGATTATGACACACACCGTCATCACCATCAACCACCATCAAGATCATCACCATCACATACTTTAGCCCCTAAATAATGCATCAAGTCACTTTATAAAATTATTTTAACATTTTACAAAATTGAGTCGTGCAGATAATCATTTTTAAATGAGTTGGGTTCCATAGTCGAACAGCATTGATTTCGAATAACTAGATATTTGTGCTCACTCCTTCTTATTCCGAAGACATACCGTGCTATACTATTGAAAGCTACATTAAGTTTATTCTAATGTGCACAGTCACAATTGCAACAGATTTCGCAACATTAAAGTAAAATTGGACTAATAACGTCTTCGCCAGTATCATTCGCGTTCTAAGCGGAGTTATATGGTGGGAAGCCCAGAGTAATCGTAAACTTTATATACCTTTCCTAAGGTGAGTCTTATATGATTATTCCAGGTCAGAGTACGATTAAATGTAAGTCCTAGGTTTTTCGCAGAGTGGACAAACTCAATCGGGGTGTTGTTCATGTAAACCGCAGGGAAATAAGATGTATCTATGAGTGTTCTTGCTATAACAATGCATTTTGATTTTTTGGCATTCAGACAGAGATCATTTTGCTGAGACCATATTCCAATTTTCTACAGATCACTATTTATTTCATAAATACCATTCTCAAGCATTCCAATAGGAAAACTGTTGTATAATTGTACATCGTCTGCATACATGTTCAAAGAGGACTTTAGGGAACAGGTAGAAAGATCATTAATGTACATTAAGAAGAGCAGGGGACCCAGTATAGAACCCTGGGGAACACCTCTATGCAATGAAAGATGGGACGACTTTACTGCAATTGCAGTAGATCTACTGCACTTTTTTTCGAAAAATAAATCTACTGCCTTTAAATCAAAACTACTGCACTTTTGTTCTTACGATAAAAATCATGCAATATGTAAATGTTCCACAAAATATTTTTTTAATTCTACCACTGAATTCAGTCAGTCTCATTCTGTCTGATGAAATCAACCCATTAATTGTTATGTACATTCGGCTCTCGGCTATCGGCTTTAGTATGTTATTATGTGCATGGAAATGGCTAACGTTAATAAAAATTGTTGGGAACCTTCAGATTCCTTAGGTCTTATAGACTTTTTTAATCAGTTTATATTCGTCGACGGACAATTTAAAAAAAGCAATAGCTTTGACACAATATTTTTTTTTTTTATTTCAAGACTGTAAATTTTAATTCTGTTTTGAAGAAAAATTAATATTTATTTTATTATTTAAAGTTAATTAACTTAATAATATTTTGAAAAACAAAAATCTACTGCTAAACAGTTGAATCTTCTGCATTTTTGTTTAAATCTAGTTCGGACATATTTTCAAAAAGTCCCATCGCTGCTTGGGAGTACGGCAATTTTTATGTGGAAATACGAATCGAAATTTTACAAATGGAGAATTCAAATTCAACTAGAAGTCGTTTAGATTTGAAACAGGAGAATGCGAAATGTTCCAGCATAACTAACATTATCATTCTGGTTTTATGAGAAACCAAATCAAGGGGAAAAACTGAGTGCAGTGAAGAATTAGAAATGAGGGGAATATTGCACGCTGGTGAAGAACAGAACAACAGCTTTTTGCCGTTTTTATAGAGATAATGAAAACCAAATTCTGGCCCTTATTGCGAGTGTCGTTTTTCTATCGATAAACGACTTTTGTCGATAGTCGAACATCGAAGATTTGATTTGGTATTGCGAATCTCAATTTTGAACGAAAAATTTCGTATAATCTATCGATCTTTGTCGTTCATATTTTTCTGATCGACTGCGTTCAACTAGTTTTATTTTCTCAACAAAATTATGTGCATTTCTTTTTAATTGGTTTATTGTTTCTAAAATAACAATATTATTTTAATCACAGGGCAATAGTTGAGAGCAATTTAATAATAAAAGCTAAATAAAACACAAGGAATGGGTTCGGTTAACTATCAACACAATTTGTCTTTTGCATTATTTTATTACTTTTACATTGATATCCAACAAACAAATGATATAAAACAATCACAAATAACATAAAATAATTTTTTCTTGAAGAAAACATGAATTTAATTTTTTATGTTTCGTAAGAAAAACTATTTATCTGCCTAACTAATGAAAATTTGCTTGCTAACAGTCAAATGCCAAAATATAGGACTGACTGAAACTTATGATAGTGATAAAACTGCAAAACTAAAAATCCCATTTGTTCGTAAGATATATCCCGAAAAATTTCCTATGATGAAATATTACATAAGAACTAAGGAAAATCTTCGAGTCATTTTACAGGAACACAGGCAACAAGGTGGCTTCTAGCTGTTAGTTTGTTTTAGTGTGCGTGCTCTTTGTGCTTTAAATGAATCCGTTATACATTGTATCGCAACAAAATGTGAAATTAGAAATACTTTTTGACTCAATCTAGAACTAACAAATAATTTTTCCCTACATGTACTATCACTGACACTACCCCAAATGCCAAAGTATAAGGTTTATTCACAATAAGCGTATTCCTTATTCACAGTAACAGATATCTCTGTCGATCAAATTACACAATACCAAAACGAACATTTATCGATGCTTTCGACTTTTATCGCATCGAAAGTCAAACGACATTCGGAATAAGGGCCTCTGTTAAGCACATGAATAAATGTACGTTTTGCTTAACTAGTTTTAACGTTTGCTTTAACCTGGATCTTTGGAAGATTTATTAACCAACGCCAAAAATCAAAAGTTATATCTGGCTTCTTAAAAATTAGAGGGTTAAGAATAGTTGCTGAAAATGATACTTTCAAAAACTGATCTTACCAGTCAAAATTAAATTTTTTTTTTACAATTTCTTGGAAACCACATATATTTAAAAACGTTTTATCGTACCATCAACCAATTTCGATAAAAAAATTTTTTACAAAATCTCTTTTTTACAACACCTTTTCATTAGTATAATTTTTCATTTTTCTTTTTTGTTAAATTCAAATAATTTCGAAAAATAATTTACCGAATACAATATTTCTGTTTCAGCTGTAGTGAATAAATTTTACCGGTCAGCTATAGACAATTATAGATATCTTTAAAAATAATCCGTTAAGTTGTATTCTAACACACTTTAAATATTTTTTAGAAATAGAGAATTTAAAACCAAGAATACAAATAATTTTGGACTGTATAAATATAAAAAGGGTCAATTTCTTATCTGTAGAGTTATAATTTGTTATGAAAAGGCCTGCTCAACACCAAGTTACCGTAATAATATAAGTAGGTAAGGTATATATGAGCATGTCCTGCAAAATAAATTTCTAAAACAAAAAATTTGAATCGTTTATTTCTGTTCTTTAGTTCAAAGTGTATCGTTTTAACCAGAACACGTTTAATTCAAAAAGGAAAACCATTTGCTAATAATTTATAGCTCAACTGATAAGAAATTGACCTTTTCTTCAATTTTTGCAATGCAATATTATTTTGAAACTTTTTCCAAAGAAAAAGAAATAAAGAACGCATAAAGTTTTTTTTATTTATTTTGTGTTGAATGCTATGTGATAAGCTAATTAATAAAACTTTTTTAACCACCTTTATGTCACATTGAAAAATTCCACAACTTTTTATGTTTAAAAAAAAGAATTGTTTATTTTACGAAAAATAAATACCGTTCAATTGTTTCGGTGTCGGAACTATACCATCATCAGCGATTTTATTCGACTCATAAAGTTAGTTGTCGAATTTGAATTTTAAACCTCAAAAATATAGCATTTGAACAGAACATATCCATAGTTTGAGCTTTCATTTAATTTCCTATTTTACTAACAATAGTTTTTTGTTTAAACTCAATAGATAAATGTCAAAGAACAAAAAATATTTGTTGTTCAAATGTCTATTTACGTTTTAGTACAAATAACTCAAACTAGACAGATTGTTTATTTTTTTCAGACAATTTCTTTAACCAGGAAATACATTAATTGCAACCATGACAACACTTTTCAATCTGAAAAAAAATATCTTTGTTTTCCATATTACATTCAACCATGCATATGTGAGATAGAAAACACAAAAATTCCATAACAACCTTGACACGTCCAATAGCTATTGGCTTTGAGATTTTTGTTTTTATTTTATGAACAACAAATATTGTTATTAGTCCTCTCAACAAAGTGTGGATACTTTTTTTTATATATTTTCCTTTGAAAATCAAAATGAAAAATAGATAGGTTTGTCTGGCCATATGTGTGTTTTTTTTTTTAATTTTTTTTTGTAGATATTTTGTCCAATTATCGCATTGATTTTAATTGGGTCGTCTGCTACGAATGTCAACTTAATATCAAATACTTGATAGAAAAACTGATTAAATACATTATTTTAATAAAATTTATATTTGCATAAAAAACTCTTAATTCGTTTAAGAATAATTAAGATAAAAATAAATTAAATCATTTATTTTTATTTGTAAAATAGAATGCACAAATTATTTGATTTGGTATTCAAATTAGATTTTCAAATATTGTTACTTGTTATTTTTTACTTATAATTTTGTTTATATTTGAAAACTACACCAGATATACCAACTAAAAGTATGCAACAAAAATAAAATAAAATAGCCTATTGATATGCAGAGTTGTTATTTATCTTACTGCTTAATTATGACCCAACAAAAGTTTTTTCTAACTTTGTAACAACAATCAAACTGACGAAGTCTAAAGAATTAGATTAGAAATGCATTTTTAAGGACAGGTTTGCTGGAATAATAGTCGAAAATGTAATAACAAGTCAAAATTATATTCTGATCGAAGTCTGTACTCTGATAAGCGGAGCAAAATAAAACAGATGTTTGTTTATTTGAGCAAGATAGGACAATCAAAGTTGCTATTAAGAAGCTGATATACCAAGAGAAGGGCAGCGAAACAACGACGAGAACTAAGAATTTAAGACGTTCTTCATAGGGAAGAAGGTTGAATGGATCAACAAAATATTAAAAGTAGATTTTTGTATTTTTTTGTTAAAGTAATAGAGAATCGAACTTTGTACCCCTTCCATTTCCGCTCACCTCCCAGACCTTAGAACTTTTAACTCCATAAGGGGCAGGTTATAGCTATCATTGAAACTCATCATTTAAAATTTTGTTTTTCAAATTTAAGGCAAATTATCCAACAATCTTAGTGTTAATTGGTGCTGATAAATTGGAAATTTGTACCACTTCCCCCCTCTCCAGCACAGCACGTCTCCTAGACATCAAGTTTTAAAGTACGTTAATTCCTTAAGCAGTAGGAACGATATTCGGAAGGTATGGCTTATAGTCCAGTCAAAGAGTAGTCAAAATCGCCCTCATGTTACAAAACATTTACAAATGAATTTTTTTTCGAATTCTATGTTTTTTTGGGTCGCTGAATACGAATCTGAAGAAATCCAACAAAATTTTCTGGTGCGTTTTCAGATATCCGCGAAAAATTTCAACATATTTTCACATGTAAAAAAAAAAAAACAAATAAAACAAACGGTTAAAAATTCATATGTAAAAACAAATTGTTTTCTTACAGAAATGGGAAATTATGTTGAAATTTCAACGCGCTCTAACGGCCTAACGGTACGCCTGATGAGATATAAATAATATGGGTCTCGGCTAATTCACTGTGCACAATTCACTGTGGAACACAATTCACTGTGGGGACAATAATTCACTGTGCACAATTCACTGTGGAACATAATTCACTGTGGGGACAATAATTCACTATGCACAATTCACTGTGCACAACTCACTGTGGGGCAATTCACTGTGATGGACAATTAACTTCGCGCGCGCGAATAGTGCACCACAGTGAAATGCACACAGTGAAACATGGTCAAGTGTTAGCAAAGAAATTAATTTTGATTAAATTTTGTATTAGTTTATCAAACAACCGAAAAAAGTGCAAAAATTACGCGGTTTTTCGCGGATTTATCAAAACGCACCAGGATATTTTGTTGGATTTCTTCACATTTAGATTCAGCGACCCAAAAACATGTTTAAATACAAATGGGATATACAGAAATATCGTATTTTATTTTACTAAAAGTTCTAAATCCACCTATCTTACAAAGATTGAAACCAAAATAAAATTTTGCGAAAATTTTCTTCAGTAAACATGAGAAAAAAAAAAAAAATCGTTGAAAAGGTTTTAAAAATAATCGTTTTTTTTTTTTTAAATATTTATCTAAGAAAAATTAAGTACCTGATTTTAGAGCCCAATTTATTATAACTACATTGAATACAAATTTCATAAAAATCCGTCCACAGGTTTTTTAAAAATTTAATTAATTAAAACAGTTTTGTTTTTTAATTATTAAAACCTAATTGGATAGGTACGGAAATTTCAATATTAATTTTTTTTTAAATCGTTTAAGCCGTTATGAAGTGTAGTAGTTTATTTCGTTAAATACTAACGGTACATAAGTACATTTTTTTTCTTAAAGTTATGGAGATAGTTAAAATTTTAAACCACCATTACATGGCAGATAGGTACTGTTTAACGAATTTTTTTGATAGATCTCTGACAGTGTAATGAACGTGTGAAATTTTATTGAAATCGTTTAAGCCTTTTCCGAAAAATAAGGTTTTAGATAACGGTTATATACTTACCAAATTTGAAGGAAATCGGAATTTGGCTGCAATTGATGAGACAGACAGACAGAATATCCGGTCTCACTTTTTTCTTATTCATCATCGTAATGTCATGTTTGATTCTTGCTCGAATCCAAAAATTGGTTTTACAAGTAAAAAGAATGTAAAAATTCTTCAGAATTAAATTCAAATTTACTTTTACGCCCACGATCTGCTAAAAAAATTCACAGATAATAATTGATGGACGTTGAGAAGAATCTCTCTTGGATGTAGAATGTAAATCATTTTTTAAATCAACAGAATATGGACAATATAAATCGGTTAAAGATATTTAAAAAAATAAATCCATGATGTCAAATCAAACGAGTATTTTTAAAAATGGAAACTATAGGTATGTCATGATGATCTATGTAAGATGAACATTCACATACCATTCATTCATTCTTGCACTATCAAGATATTTCAATTTTCATAAAAGTGTTTTCATCTAAAAGTTTAATCAGTCAAAACGTTTAATTCAATTATAAAATTTCCCAACAATTTCCTAACAACGATAAAATTCCTCCCCTTCAAAAATTCTTCCAACATCCCTTGACCAAAACCCAAATCATAATAATTGTTAAAATGCCTACTTAAGTTGTAAGACTTAATCACCGAAATCTGACATCCTATCGACAACAACATCAGCAATAACAATTAAAACAAAAACAAATTCAACTTTTCTCCACAATGGTCACTGATGGCCATCAGTGTGTTAGTCCTTGTCATTCCTTATTTTTCGTTTATGGTTTAGGATGTGGAAGTGGAAAGAGGCCATTTCCATTTCTCTCTATATCAACAATGGCGTGCCATAGTCCAATTATACAGAGTAACTTTTATACATATACATTTGTATTATATATTATTATAGTAAGGAATCCCTCTTAATTGATGTGTGAAGGAAATGCCAAATGAAAGTCACATTTGGTTATAATTTAAAAATATATATATACAAAAAAAAAATACTAAAGCGATTTTAGCAAAACCATTCAAATAGTAATTACGTACTCGGTGGTAGGAAGTGACTTGTATTTTCTGTTTCTTTAGCATTTAAGTCTGATTGGAGGATGAAGCGTGCAAGGCTCTAGGAAAAATAATAATTATAGGAAAGGAATTTTGATGTGGAAAGCGCGCAATATTTCAATGTCAGGACTTTATATTGAAATTGATGGGAAATTTTTGAAAACGAACCTTACCTTTGGTCTTCTATATTTTCAGCAGGGTTAAGGATAAGTTGACTTTTGGAATGCTAAAATGGCGTTCTTTGAATTAATTTAAATTATTTTCCTAATAAGATTAGTGCCAATTGAGAAAGTGGGTAGGAAAAAGGTTTGGCAGTTTTAACGGTAAGAACAACGTTTTATTGTAGAATTACCTTCACAATAAAAATTATAACGAATATTTTACTATTTTTTATTGCAATCTATTCTGGACAGGGAAACTTTGATAATAAGCGAAGTTAGGGGGCATTGGCACATAGAAAAAAAATAATTAAAACGACTGCAAAACATACATTTGTCGTACATTAAATATCACCTTTGAATGTAGTTTACCATTCAATAATTGTTGAGATATGGGGTGGAATAAAAAGTGAAAGTGTGTTAAACGGACGAACGGCAAGAGGCTTTTGATTATCCTGGAATACACCTTGGATAAAATTAGCAAATCGTTGAAAATTAAATTCAATAATGAATCAGACGGCTTACGAAATGCTGAATAGCGAAGTGGTTATCGGAGAGTAATTTCGAGAGAGATATGTTCCCAGAAAAAAACATGTTCGTCAAGTTAGCATTACTATTTTGAATTTTTTAAAAGTTTGAAAATTGAATTAATTGTCGTGAATTTGTCATACATTTGTCGTGAACCTAAAAAAATTTAATAAGTATTAATTTTTTGACCAATTATTTTGAATGTTTTTAATATAATCGGTCTTTTTTGGTCACTTCTTTATGCAAATAAAACAAGTTATTTCATAATTTTTTAATGTATGTTTAAAAAAAAATCAATTTTAATTGACTTGCATGAAAAAGTAAGTAATTACATTTAACTTAAAAATTGTTTTAGTTTTATTAAATTTAAAAGGGACGTTAAAAACTTTTTAATTAAATAAAATTAAAAAAATGGTTACAAAAATTATTTAACAACAAGCACTCTCGTAATGCCGAAGAATAACTTGCGATAGTGTTGTCTCTATCTTCTTGTGTGTTCATTATTTTAATTAGATTTTGTTGTATGCGCAAGCTTTCAAGAGTAAATCTATTGTTTTGTCTTTTCTCTTTGTCCATTATTGTAGTGTTAATGTGTTATCAAGGCTGCAGAGTGAATAGTTAGTAGTATGTGTTGTGCTTGTGATAAGCCAGTGGATTCTCTTTTGTTTCGAATGTCAGCTTTATGCTCCGTTGATCTCGTCTCTATAGTGATCTCTTAGTTGTCCCAATTCTCAATGTAGATCAAATTGCACTCTTCCCCTTCTTTACCACTGCATTAATTTAATAAAAAATGTCATGTCAGGTAGGCATGTTGTTGGGATTTTTTTATTTTGGTTTTTGTGTTAGTGAAAAGCTGTCTTAAAGTTGAGTTAGGTTTGTGTACGAATGTAATATTCTCATTTTTAATTATTTTATTTAAGTTTCTCTTATCTGTCAAATTGGGATTTGGGAATATATGTTATACCATAGTATTTCACATCGTTGTCAGCTTTGACAATTTGTTGAGAATTTTCATTTTGGTTGGATAGATATTTTTGCTTATTAAATTTTTGATTAAATAATTTGGATAGTTATTCATTAGTAAAATTGCTTTTTTTTATTTTTGTGTTTTCTTCTTTAAATTCTGTATCGCTGATGTATGTTATTTTGTTTATAAAGTTTTTTGCAGTGTTTATTTTTTGTCGCGCGACTATTTTAGAAAATAAGCCCTGATGGTAATAATAACTTGACTGTCAAGTTAGCAGTTACACCCCAGAAAAGGATTAAATGTAATCGATAACGGAAATAATTGTCGCTTTTTAGTCCTTATAAGTCATGCAACTAAAAAAACTCTCAAATCTAATCTAATATAATCTATAATCGAAAATAAAAAACGATAACGCAAATTATTTTAGCGTAACAAATTTGTTGCACGACAAATTGAAGACAAAAAAATTAAAATAACTTGCTTTATCCTTTTTATAAGATTTGATCCTTTTTCTGAGGTGATAAGCCTTACTCGAACGAAAAATTAGTTTTTTGGGGTTTATTAAAAAAAAATTTGTGAGAAATTTTTTAGTTGTATGACTAAGGATATAAAAGAAAAGCGTAGATAAAAGGATTTTGCAGTTGGCGGCAATTTGTTTGCAGTATTTTGTCAGAATATTCGGCACGTTGGTCATCACATCAGCGTCGACCTGGCCAGTCTCCGTAATATCTTTAGCCACAGAATTAATATTATCGAGGCCTCGCCTTAGCATCGAATCAAAAAAAGGACATGGTATCTAATCGTTCAGTTATAAGGAATCGAAGATCTTTGACGTTGTAAAATTGTTTTTTCTTTGCATAAAAGATTATGGCCTATATTCTCTAAAGACTCTCAATAAAATTTGTTGTAATTTTTTGTATTGAACCACTTTTCCGGTCTTTAAGAGACGTAAATACCAACGCTATCTTGCTGAAAAAGTTGGTTTTGCATAACTCTTAAGCTTTCTTGACTATCGTATCACCCAACCTGCCCAAAGCTTAAAGCTAGTAGCTACCCCTACCGAAACTCATTTTCACCACATTTGTTAGACGTGTTTCATGCCGGTAAGACTAAAACCCAACTGGGAATTCTAAATTATTTTATTGTTGCAACTTTAAAGAACAATTTTCGCCATTTTTTTGTCATCCTGATGAGAATTTCTTCAAAATTTAACCTTAGTTGTCTTGTGAGCTGCATTTGAAGGTTGATTTTGGGGTAATTTTTTTGTAGAAAATTTTCGGGTTGGAAAATAGATTATTACTGAACTTTTCCGCTTCTTTTGACTTTTTGTCATGTATGTATTTTATTTCTTCTATAATTCTTACCTAATCTGAAAAAAATATGTATAACTGTATTTCATCTGCTACTTTTTATGGCGATTTTACAATGGGAAAGGCCAGAATCTTTGTATGCACTAACTTTGACCATCTCTTCCGTAAACGAAATGTTCTCACATGACACATCTAGATTTTCAAATAAAGTTATGCTTAAAAAGGTTTGAACACAAACAAAAATAATTTTCTACCCGATCAACGAAAAATTCACGTTAATTACCACTGTTGATTTTACTGTTTTTATACAAATTTCCACCTTAAATGGTCAGTTTTAAGAAATCACTTCGCAAAAAATAACCATAACCAATTTCTCTAAATAGCTTTGAAATTCTAACTTTTTTTTTCTCATGGCTCTGACCTCTGACCATTTAATGTTCAAATCCGAGTGAAGAAGGAGAAATCATATAAAAACACAATTCGTCGAAAAAAGAAAAAGAACGCGGGTTAATTTTTTTTCTAAAAAGTTACCAAGAAATTTTACAAATTATTAAAACCATTTAATAATTAAAATAAAGCAGATATCTCACCCATTTTTGATTTTTTTTTCTGTCAGTTTATTGAAACACATTTAAAAAGCACGAAATCTATTCTTTCCCATAGGAAAGAGTTCTCAGAAAAAGCTCTCATAATTATTTGATTTTTGAATAAACTTTCTATTTAATTGAAATGAATTCCTAGAATATTTTCAGCATTTTAAAGAAAACTTCACTGGAAGGTTAGGTAGGTTTGTGAACGTTAAAATAAATGCATTTCTAGGAAATCGAAACTGTGGAATATAATACTAGGAAAATTCATTATGTCAATTTATAAGATGTGAACATATTTGCAATACCAAACGATTCTGGTTTCTTTGAAAGCAATTATGATTAACAGCAAGAAATCAAAATTTAATTGTTTCCGAAATTTTATTTACTCACAAACAATTTTAACGGTTTTAACTAAATTTAGTTTTGTGACTGGAAAAACCTGGAATAAATTTTAGAGCATGTATTTTGAGAAGGTTGCAACAAGTTAAAAAAAAAGCGGCACTCAGTTTTTATTTGAGCTAGCTCATTTTTGAGTTGAGCTGTCATTTGAGCTGAGCTAATATTTCTGAATAATTCTGTGAGTTATTTAAAAAATTAATGTATCCTTTCTTGAAAATCGATTTTAATGAATTTAATAATTAACGACGATAAAATCTTTCAGGAATGCAAAACCTTTTTATCCTAAAAAAAAACATGAAAACTCAAAAGAAAAAAAAAACATATTTCTTAACATAAATCTTTGAAAAGTTTAAACTTCCCATAATCAATATTAACAAATTCTTATCACGTGCATCACTTTCGCAAGCAGTTTCCTCAAATAAAAAAATCGTTTATGTTTTTGAAAAAAAAAAAATCTTCGTCATAAGTGAGCATCAAAATACTTTTAATACACAATATTTTCCTTTTTCCTTATTTTGCAAATAAAACAAAATCGATAAATAATAAAACACAAAAAACAAAAATAAGGATACATCCATTTCTTATACCAAAATGAAAATTGGTTTCAAACGAAGAAAAGTTTAAAATAAGAAATGATTTATTTTATCGTTTAAAAGGCTATCAAGCATAAGACATAGAAAGAAATTTTACGAAAATGTTTTTATATGAATGTGCGGGCGATGGAGAAAGGGATGAGGAAAACCAGAACAGATATCCTCGGGCATTTTCTTCATCTTAGTTCTGGATTCAGGACAAATCTTTTGAATGTGTGGTGGGTTCGTCGTTGTGTGCATATAAAAAGTTTTGTTCTTCAACGAACAATGAATAAATATTTAAGAGATCGCTCTTGAATTTGTTTCTCAATTATTTTCGAATAAATGTCAAAATAGGTTGTGGACTTTTAAGAAACTATACCAAACAAGGACTCATTGAATTGGAAATGATTATAATTTTTGGTCTAAGGTTTGAGAAATGTTTTAAATAATAATTATTTTAATTGTGCCAAGAAAGATTTCGAAATTAGTTGAGGTTAAATTAAATGTCAATTGGTTTAAGGGTCGGTATTATATTTCATTGGTCAATGGGGTTAGTCATGTCATAAGAGTTTTGACAAGACATTAGGAATATATTTTTGTCGCTTCGTACATTTAAAACTTTTTTTTTAGTATACTTACTTTTAGTTCAGTCATTTTGGGATTTAACCTAGATATGAGAGATAATAAGCTGGAAACTCGTATTCAACTTCATTTTGGCGTTCTAAAAGTTGTCTAGAAAGTCAACAAAAATCTAATGTCTGCATGTCTTCAACATAAGTTAATCAAGGCCAAAGGTCACGAAAATCAGTTTTTCGGGAATATGTCGATTCCTATGGTTCAAATGATGTTAGCATCCACTACAAAATTAGCCCAAAGAGGTTTCACAGAAAGGTTATTAATAACATAATGGTTGGGTGTTGTAAGATGACTGTAATCACTGAGTGACATCAACATAGCAATATCTGGTGATGTACACTCCAATTGTGCTTATTTACCTCTTATATAGGAGATTCGTCTTGTCCATCAGAACTTGACTTGGATTCGACTTAGAGAATCATCGGTATCACCAACAGCTGGAAATTGGAGATCTTAAATTGAATTGAATTGAATTTAATTGAATTGTCGTAAGAGGTGACTAAGAGGTCAATTACATTTAGGCGAATAATATCGAAGTGAGACTAGCGATAGCGACACTATTTAAGACCTTAAAGCATGCATGCGATACCTAGAGTTGTTCGATTGTAGATCTCCGGCGGTGTGGTACAAGTCAATCTAACAAAACACAAGATCTAGAAAACATTCAAAAAGCGTTTGCGAAATTTCGGAACTCTTCGAGCATTATGGAAGTATGTACCTGCTAATACTATAGAGACAGTACCTCGCCAAGCAATACCACTATCCTGGACCGTGCAAGTAATATGAACGAACGAAGCTACAAGCTGGAAGAAATGTAGAAGAGAAGGCGATCTTGTGCTTCCAAGAAAACAAATAGCGAAACACTGGAAACATAGTTCGATTCTTAGATGAGAGGACAAAAGCTTTAAAGATTGAAGATAGTATTATTTGGGAGTAGTACAAGTTAAGAACGCTATCGGTATCATCCAAATGCAATTGCATAGGCAAAGTCTAGTCACCGTTTGATTTCTCTGAAACGTGCTATGCAAAGAAGGATGTCAAAACTTGTCAGTGCCCTCTATATTAGGCTTGAGCAAGCAAAAAATATTATTTTAGCCAGATTTCTATAACCTCTAGGCATATTTAAAAATGAAGTTAAGTTTTTGGGAAAAAAATAATGGAAAAAAATTATAATGGAAAAACATTAATAATTAATGGAAAAAAATTAATTTATTAATTTCGGGAAGCCTAACGAGGACTATGAGGATCTGGAATTCTTCTGATTATGACATTCTTATAGCGTTTGCAGGTTATATATTATGATCTAATATAGTGTTAAACACTATGATCATCAAAGTTAAACTGATTACCAACAGTATTGGAGGGAATGAAACTCAGATTGGTTAGATACCATTTGGTAGCCAGTTTGATGAAACAACATTGATTTATTTATTTCGTTAAATACTAACGTTAGACAAACTTAACATCTAGAAATATTTTAATACAATTATTATGTTATGTTGAAAAATGTTGCTTTAAATTTAATACATTTTAAATTGTCATTAGTTGATGCAAATAAAAATTAATATTTGTTGAAAATTGAAATCAATTGATTTAAAGGACTATTGAGCCCATAGTTTGATCTTCTGAACAAAGATGATAAAGGAATCTGTGCTCTTATGCTAGCTAGGCTATAACTTAAGTTTAAGCGATTCAAAGCGAACGATGATATTATAGAACCGTTGATTATTCCAACAATGTAACATAATTGTAGATATTGTCTATGTTTAAGGAGCAAAGGAAGATTTATAAGCTTAAGTCTTTGTGGATATGGTGGTAGAACCGTTCTTTGGGACCAGGGAAGAAAACGAAGGCAAAAGCGCATAAACCTTCTTTGGACCGCCTCAAGTCTGTTATTATGAACTGAATAGTACGCTGCCCATATAATGCACCCATACTCAAGCACTGGTCTCACAAAAGAAACAAATAAAAGTTTGAGAACATAAGGATCTTGAAATTCACGAGAGAATCTTTTTATAAAACCCAACATTTTGTTGGCTTTTCTAATAATTGAGTTGTAACGGAGAGAAAATGTCAGTTTGGAGTCAAGAATAATTTCTAGATCGGAGAAATCTGACAACTTACAAAGAGTGGACGAATCTAACATGTAACTAAAGTTAAACCAAGTTTTTTTTGCGTGTAAAGCACATAGTTTAACATTTGTCGATATTTAACATCAGATGGTTTGTATTGCACCAATACCTATACCTATTAAGATCTTGTTGAAGCAGTAAACAATCATCTGTTGAAGATAATTTTTATATCATCCGCATAGATGAGAACAGAAGAATCTTGTAAAACAGAAGTCAGGTCGTTAATTAAATAGAATGAATAGTAAAGGACCTAAATGGCTACCTTGAGGAATACCAGAGTTAACATAAAATTGGTCAGACAACCCATTACGAAAATTAATACAATAACTTCTATTATTCAGATAAGAAGATATCCACATAATTAAACTTTTATTAAATCCTAAATTATCCAATTTATTAATTAATATTTTGTGAGAGAGCTTACCAAAAGCTTTACTAAAATCAGTAAATACACAATCAACTTGTTTACGATCTTCAAATGCATCCAGACAGAAAGATGTAAAATGGAATAAGTTTGTAATAGTTGACTTTTTATTAACAAAACCATGCTGGTTGTCAATTATTATAATAGAGCTGCAGTTGAAAGACAGAACGTCACAAATAATGGACTCAATTAGTTTTGGAATATCACTAAGTTTAGCTATAGGGCGATAGTTTGTTATGTCATTTGTTGATCCTTTTTTGTGAACTAAAGTGAAAAATTGAAAGACTTAAGGATTTATTAAAAAGAAAAAAAGAGGATAAGACAAATGAGATACGCACTTTTTTAACACACATGATGGAATACCATCTGGACCAGGACTAAAACAGTCGTCAAGTTTAAGAATATTTTCAATTATAGAGTTTTCACAAACAGAAAAGTTTATTGAGCTAAGGTGTGAAAAGTTTAGTGAGGAAGAAGAAATTATTGATGTTTCATTATTATCGGAATCCAAGAAAGCTTCTTTAAAAAAGTTTGCGAACATGTTTTCAATTTCTATAGAATTGAATGATTGCAATGTGATACTGGAAGAAGCGATCGCCAAGCAACAACGTCTACTGGTAACGGAATTTCTTACGGAGACAAGGAAGAGAAGCAAAACCAGTAGAGACGTGGGGAAGAATCAAGAGGTACAATCTGGACAAATCAAAGGGCGATGTATTTATTTCTAACATGAGAAATTTTCTGTGTGAAACCATCAACGGAACTGAAAATAGTGAAGAGTAAGAGCATGTGAAATTCTCTGCCTAATAATTTGCCTTCAGAAAGCGAAATAAACTGGTAGGAACTGCATAAGGACACTACCCACAGGACAAAGAAACATGGTGGTGCAGTGATGAAGTAGTGAATAAGAAAGAACGGCTTCATCAATATCTCTTCTCATAACATAGATGAAAAAGCACGAAGTTGTATGCTGACTTTTGCAAGAAAGAAGAAAAGAAGAAGTCTGTTCAATGTACAGAGTATACGAAGAGCATGCATGGGGAACTGGGACAAATATTTAAATCACCAGCTATATACTTATGCAAACGAAGGCTTTTAGGAACTGCCACATGCCAACAGAAAGGCGAAAATATTTTCAAAGTTGCTGTTTAAATAAAAATAAATGCAGAGGAGATTTATGGAACAAAGTTTATAAAACATGCTTAAGGCTAACTTTTTGCCGATGTACGGACAAGTTAAAACAAAGGCTAGATACTCAAAAATAGTGAGCGAAAAAACTCCAAATCTATTCTTTCAAGCGCGATATTTCCAGATAATATTGGCCTTCGGAACACATACCTATTTTGAACTGCTATTGTGGCGTGTGTAGTTTGTACAACCGTGCAAAAGATCGACAGCAAATATGTATTTAAAATATCGATTTTCTCTGAAGTTAAAATGTCGACAATTTTTGTCCGTTCAGTAAAATATCGACTTTTTAAATTTAAAATTTTTTTTGACTTAAAAACTGTCGACTTGCATCCCAAAAAATATTATTTTTTAACGTTTTATTACCGGACACCGGCATTTCAACACCAACTGGCATTTCTTACTTACTTACTTAAGGTGGCGCTGCAGTCCGGGGTGGACCAGGCCTCAACCAACAAGCTTCTTCCAGGCGGCACGGTTTCAAGCCAGCTGCCTCCAGTTTCGCACGCCAAGTTGGTTGAGGTCCTCTTCCACTTGTGTGCGCCACCTGCTACGCTGTCCTCCTATACTGCGCCGTCCCACGGGGTTGGATTCAAAGGCCATCCGGGCCGGAGCATTGGTGTCCATTCGCTCTATGTGACCGAGCCACCTTAGTCTTTGGCTTTTCACTTTTGTGACAAGGTCAGTGTCGCTGTACCCATTTACACAGATAGGACCATAAATCACACGGAGAATTTTTCTTTCAAAGCTGCCTAAAGGGTTTTCATCCACCTTAAGTAATGTCCATGATTCTGCACCATAAATAAGGATAAGGATGATAACCAGCCGTTTCATGTTTATAAAAATAGTTAGTTACTTTGCATATACCCAAACTTGCACCCACTACAAATCCAAAAGTGGGGCCAAGAAGGGGGTTGCAACCCCTTTACACTTACCTCAATGTTTGTACAACTTAAATTTAAACCACTTTGGGACTAAAAATCTACAGTTAATATATCGATTGTTAAAATATCGACTTTCAAAGCATCTATTACTGTCTATATTTTGAAACACGATATTTTAAATAGTCAACGTTTTAAACTGTTGGTTTTTTCACCAATCGACCTTTAAAAAATAAAATCTCCGTACCTAATCCGTTACAACCTGTACTTCGGAGCCTCTCAGACAAACTTTAGCAAGTGTTTTAATGTTAAACCATTTTTTATTGCTCTGAAGAGCGTGCTTCAGCATTGAGTGCTTAAATAGTTCACAATAAAACAGCTCGGAATAATGTATAATTCGAACCATGTAGGATTCGAACCACAGTCCCCTTGTTTAGCCGTAACACCATTATAAGGCTTGTGTCCGCTATGTGTTCAGTTCTAATTTCTAACTTTTTTATTGACACATTTGGTTTTTGTTGCGAAATTTCGCTTAGCCCGTGTCGAAACAGGCCTTAAATAACAACGAAAATATTGAGAAAGATTCACGAAATGAAATGTTCAATTGATCATACAAAATCATACAAATCAAATATTACTAAAAGAAAGGACTACGTCAATGATAATCGACTAATACATCTTTCTATACATCTACAATTCCTTCTACTATAACCAAAGTGCACACCGTGTGGATCAACTCTGTTAAAATAAATACCATCGGCCTTAAAGTGAGTATTCAAATTTCTTTATCCTTTTACTTGAACCCTTTTCGAAATTTAAGTTTGAAATATTCATGTGTAGTCCTCTTCTTGTTCTAGTCATTATTCAGGATAACTTTCTCTATACTTCAAAGGATTTTCTCCAAAGCCAAGTCTCTTTGGCTCGTAAAAACTTGCAAAGGAATAAAAAAAATTCAAATTCTTACGCAACGCCATTAAAAAACAAGCAATGACACACTATGTCCTAGTACGATCTATCCTTTCAACTTAAAAAGTCATGTAATCTTTATCAATTGCGTCTCTTTTACTTTATCCTACCTTTACCTACTTACTTTCCGACAAACGGATGGTCCGTTACACTTAATCCTGACAAATCATTCCCCGTCGTTTTTTTTTTTTTTTTTTTTAAATCTATAAATGCATTAGATACTTCTTAGCAAACTTACCTATCGTATTCGCGATTGTCTTCGTCGCATCTGGCATCCTGCAGTTCTCTCCAACTCTTGCCATGACGGCACGTTGTTACCAAAACTAGGTCTCGTCCGTTATGCAAATGAAATAGTGAATTCCGTGTCTCTGAACCTATCCCGTGGACATATCTAGAAAAAAAAAAGTAAAAAAGTGAGAATTGCAATGAAATTAGCGATAGTTTTCTTTTTTATTTTATTTTTATTTAAAAAGAAGAAGTATCTTTTCGAGAAGGGAATAACAACTACTATCTCAAACTTTTATTCCTTGAATGATCCAGAAGAGTTTGCAATAATAAAAAAAAAAAACTGTTAGCTGAGCAAATAAGAAGAACAACAAGAAACTTTTGCTTCCAACAAAGAGAGTAAAATAAATAGAACTTTTGTTAAATACCTACAAACTATGGGTTTGAAGAAGGGTAGGTTGGGGTTACTCATGGTATGGAGGTCCTGGAGAAGCTTTGTGATAGTTCCTCAACTATCATCACAGATAGTCTCTATATCATGATGGAGCCAAGCAATAACTGGTCCTGTATCATAGTTTGAATGGGCCACTAAGCGAAATAAAACTTTTCCGAGAGCTATTCCACAACCATCGATATGAAAGCCAATACCATCACCTACTATCTCTCCTCAAGGATAAATCCCTGGTAAGCACACCGTTCTTTCTTGCTCCTATGTGTATACTTTTTTTTTTTGTGCCTTTCTGGGTGTGCAGCCCATTGTGTATTTTATTTGTTTTTATATATGCCCCATGCTGGTGCTCCTGGTGGTGCTTGATCGCCTTCGCAATTGCCATAATAACTAAAACTTAATCAGACAATGGGCCCGATAGGAGTCGTCCTTTTTGTTCTCTTCTTGGAGCGCATAGATTGAAGCCAAGCAACGTATCTATAGTTATAAAGAGATAGGAAACATTCAATTGAATCAGGTTGGTCTGTAGATTGATTTGTGCAGATTGCAGTTTGCTTGGTCGAGTTTATAGGGTGCTCTTGTGGTTTTTCAACAAGGATAAATCTCTGTGCATTTTGTCTTGGTTCTTTTTTTAACAGTGCTGTGTAAAATACAGATCCACTCAAGCACATTGAAAGTCTCAAAAAACAAAAATCGATTATGGAAAATAACTGAAATCTTAAACCATCAGAAATTTCAGCAGGAAAAAAAACGCATTATAGTTTGTCCTCTATAAATTGGCAGTACAGGCCTTATGGGGAAGCTTTTTCAAAATCAGTAGCGCGCCTTATTTGTGCACCATACTGAACTGAAAGAAACCCCATTTAAAAAATGTTTACCCGCCAATGATTTTTCGATCGCATCCGACATAGATCCCACAACGACCTGCCTAGCGTACAGTTGAATACGCACTGATTGGCTAATGCATTTCAATCCTCTTTTAACATCCATTCGAACAGAGATACCTTTGTCAATTTGGTAACTCGTTTCGTATTTTTTTATATTGAGTTTCTGTTGAGGAACTTTTGATTTTAGAGCTTAAAAAATACCTTTTATTGATGAAATGATAATGAGATATTGAGATGAGCATATTACTAGTACAAAAGTGTTATCGTGCAGTTTTTTTGTTGATCATGTTTGTGTTTTTTTATGTGGGGAAAATCTTAAAATGCAGTTACAAAAATGTAGGTAAGCTGTTGTCTTTAAAGAATTTATTTGCGTAGATTCTCGTGCCGGTCGGTCGGTTGATATTTCGTGTATATTTTTTCTTATTTGCGTAGATTTTTAAAGCGCGCGGGCGGTTGGTATTGATGTTTCGTGTACCTATTTTTGTGATTAGTGTTTTGAAATTAATGTGAAGTAAAGTGTTGTAAATATTACTTTTTTTAAAAACGTAAATTTTTTGAGAAGTTTGCTACTGTTGTGCTCCTTCATCTAGTTTATAATGGATTCAAAAACATCGAAAGACTTAAGCGCCGAAAAAAAAAGAAATTGTAGAAGCGACAAAAAAGATTTACAAGAACCTGCAAAATAAAACGGAAACTGTGAAGCAAGTAGCAGGCATTTTTTCGGTGTCTATGCGAACAGTCTACAGACTTCTCAGCGAAAATGATACCAAAGGCCACAACTCACCACCAAAAAAGAAAAACCAATCTGGCCCCAGAAAGAAAATAGATGATTTTGATAAGTGCGCCATCAGACAAATCGTGCATCAGTTTTTTTCAAATAATGAACTTCTTACCTCTTGGTGGTGTGGAAAAAGATAAATTTCATTTCATTTTTATAAATAAAAATTAAGAAAATAATTTTAATTAAAAAAGAAGAAAGGTAACCCTACATCAATTTTTTTCAGTTTTTTCCAATTCAAAATGCTTACTATGGCAACCCTGTTAGAGCTTTTGAAAGAAGATAACTTTATGGAAAGCAAAGAAGTGCGAATGAGAGACAAACATCCCTATCTTCCCTGTACTGCGAATTTTTAGTGGACGGACTATAGTTAGAAGCATATCGCATGAAGAAGAATAGAAGGAAGTGCACTGTAGAGTATGCAAAACGTCACAGCCCAAATGACATGCTAACACTCCCACTACCAATGCAGATGAAGCCACAGAACGTTGCCAGACCAGCTTCATTTTTCATAATCGAAAACCCAATGTAATTTCCAATAATGAAGAAATCATTTGTGCTTCAACCATCTGTATTTCTGCAGAACAGAGCTCTTCGAGCAGTGCTGACAACATCTTCCGAGGGTAAATTTTTGTGAATTTGTCGAAAATTAGTCGTGCAACTAAAATATTTGTCGCACAATTTTTTTAAAAATAACCCCTAGTAATACTGACAGTCGTCGTTGTTGTCGTTTTTTCGTAAATACGTCATGTTTTTTCGCAGTCAAGTTAATGCTAGTAAATGGATCAAATTCATTGAGAAAACAAAAATAATGAGACAAATAATTTGGTTTTTTTTGTATCGTAAACTTGTCGTGCAGTCAAGCACTACTTGGGATTATTAAAAGAAAAAATAGGGAAAGAGATTTTTTAGTTGCACGACAATTTTACGACAAAATCATGACAGTTAATCCAATACTTAAACTGAAATTTCAAAGTTGTAGTGCTAACTTGACGGACATTATTTTTGTGGCATTCTTTGCGCCGGAGTATCATTTCAGATAAAATAATTGTTATTATAAGGACGATGGCAAGAAGGGTTACGATGAAGTGGGTCAGATCAGAGATGAGACTATATAATTCGATTGAAGTCCAAACAGATTTTACAATGAAAACTGAATTCTTGAAACCTCAACACGAACACCTTGAATAAGAGGACGAAGAATGCATATTTCACCGAATCACATATCTACACTAAATGAAATAAAGGGAGAACAGGGCAAACGAAAAAAAATCATTCATGAAAGTAACACGGTGGCTCCACTGAACATCAACGATGACACGAATAACGGTCATCAGATAATCCAAATGGAGACTAACAAGGGAAAGCTACAAAATCCTGAATGCAAAAATTCAAAAATCCCTAATTACAAAATACCCGAATGCGGAAATTCGGGAATTATTCGGCATTTTTTTTATATTTTATTTGCAAACTTGGAAATATGTAAATATGCTTTTTTAATATAATAATAATAAGAAGTAATTGTTCCGCTAGATTTTCACCAGTTTACTAAACAAAATTATATATAAGAAAACTGTTGACAAGGCGCCTACCAGACGAGTGGAAATACCTTAAGCGGAGCAACGAAGTTGCGTAAGCGGGACTTACCATAGAAAGGGAGTTGAATTTTCTTGAACCCTCGAAGCGGGCCACCTAGCTACTGTAAAATAAGGGGACAGTTGAATTAGGCGCCTGCCATACGCCTGGTTATACCCTGAGCGGAGCAACGAATTGAATGAATGTGATATTTTCAGGCGCATGCTGGGAATAAATTTGCTACCGGGATTTCGAATTGAATTAGGCGCCTGCCAGACGCCTGGTTATACCCTGAGCGAAGCAACGAATTGAATGAATGTGATACTTTCAGGCGCGTGCTGGGAATAAATTTGCTACCGGGATTTCGAATTAAAAACACCCCATCTAAAAAAACTTATGTAGGTTTACCAAAAATATTTAATATAATCTAGTTATATGGAAAATATACAATTGTCTAAAATTGTTTATTTTTACATACAATTTTCTATCACATTACTGTAAATTCAACCTATGGTTTTCGGGACTTAATTTTTGCTTGCAAATTGCAAACCTTCAATGGCAATGCCGGAAATCGCCCAAAAACAAATCTTATAAAACTTAAAACTGATAAGTTTTATACAAGTATTCATATGTTAAATAATAATAAAATGTATTTTTGTCGACTTAGCAAAATGGAAATGGCATAACGTGATAACGCTTCAATATAAGGGTGAGCCACTTTGCACACAACCCAAACTCGCACGTCGCACCCACTGTTTTGAGCGTTTCTTCATTTTCCATTGTTTTAGTATAGAAAAACTCCTTTCACACTTTAATAGTGTCATCATCGATTATAAAGCCATTTCTGTGCTTAGATGGCAAAATGTAATGAGTGAATTAGAAGTTAGAAAGTTGTTTTAAATTAAATTTACAAAAAAAAAAAATAAATTTTTGAGAACAACTGTTTGATTTTTTAAACTTTAAAAAATTCTCTTAAAACATTTTGCCATCTGAAAACAGATTAATAATTTTTGAAATATTGCAAGCTTCTTCAATTGTTCTGAATTCATCAATTTTGACTTTGGTCAGATGGAAAAATGTTATGAGTCAATTTTCCAAATTTTACGTGGAAGCAGTTTCAAAGTTCGAAATGTTATGACGAAACAGACAATCGTTTTCACAAATTAAAAAAGGAAGCTTTTTGGCAATTTTTGTCTGTGGATCGAACCATTAAACAAACGAATCCATACGTTGCGCGAAACACTTTTCAAAATTTTTTCGATAACATTACAATTTGTAAAACAAAACAAATTTTGTTCATTAACTTTCGTTGTTCCAGCAAATTTTTTGGCGCATTTCAATACGCTTTCAATACCACCCACACTTCTTTTGTAATGCTCAAGCATAACACCAATTTGAAACCAAGCTTGCTACTTGTTTTGTAAGTCACTAGGCCGTGGTTTTTCGGAGCTGTGAGTGCCACTAAATTTATTTTTTTTTTTATTATGTTTGCCACAGGCCACACACAACTTTTTTCACAAATGTTCGTACAAAATCGGATCGCATTCTCCCACTGCTAAAAAGAGTTTCTAGAAAGTCTCCATGGTTTACAGTTGAGTCGGTCAAAATGTGAGGAACGTACTTTTTTCCTGAAAAAAAAACGCCTCTTAAAACTAAACGCCCCGGGAAAAGTCCCGGTTTCACGTACTTCTTTTATAATTACATATTCATAATATAAAAATTAGCATTAAAACCAACAATCCGATGATGTTTTATTTGTCTCCATTTGATTATCTGATGAGCGTCCGATATTCGTGTCATCGTTGATGTTGAAGCCACTGGGTAAGTTTTCAATACTTTGGGAGCGAGGTAAGTAAGTACAGAGGAATATAATTTACCACTAATTATAAAACTTGATCGCCTATAAATGTATGCTAGAACTAACTAAAAAATCCAAAAGTTTTAATATTGGATCAACTGTCGTGAATTTGTCGTGCAACTAAAAAATTTTTCGCGCGATTTTTTGTTTTAAACCCTAGCTTACTTTATAGCCCAAACATGCGACTCACGGGCTACTTTACGGTGACGTGAAATGACGCCAATCGAAATAAGAGCAAATTTCACTTTTGGTCTTGTTTCGTCATCAAAAACGAAATAACGCCAATTTGACTTTTTTGCGTTGTGATAAACGATTTCCAATATCCTTTTAAGTTTTCGATTGAATATGATCCTTTTTATGATATGGTACTACCAGGGTTACTATAACTACTATAGGGGGTTACTAAACAAATCCGGCAACAAAATAATAAATGTTTTTGGCCAAAAGTGCAGGTTTCAAAGCTTACCTTTCAGAGAACACAATATTTATAAGTATGAGACAGGTCCTTGAATAGTATATAATTTATCTTGAAATAGCATTTCATATTTAGCCGTTCGGATAAAATGCAGGTCTCTTCAATTATGTTAGTACTTCCAACGCACAAGAAAATGATATTCACTAAGCCTCTATTTTCGCCATAAAACAGTTATGTCAAAGAATTTATTTTATTTTATTTTTAACAATTTTTTTCGAACAGCGCTGTTAGATATTTTCCTGTTATAAGGAGGTGCTTGTTTGATAAGAAGAACAATATAGTTCAACAGTAAAAAAAAGAACTCAAATTAACAATATTAATAAAAAAAGGCAAAAAACAAAAACAAAAAAAACCTAACTATTCAATGGGGTACAATTGAGATGATAGAGGTTCATGTTGGTCTTCATGTAAAGCTTTTTCTTTTTAAGGACGAAAATAATATGAAATCAGGGAAAATATATATTGGAGAGGCCAGCTATTCTCAACCTAGACTCAACTCGCTTCACAATAACCATAGAAAAGAAAATTACCTATCTAAATATCTTGAAGTGGTAGTGAGAAGGCAGTAAAAAAACAAAAGACTGGCTTAAAACAAGGAAAAATAACTATATAGTTAAGATGAGGACGGCGACGACTACGGACAAAATATCTTGACCAAAATTGGATTATATTTTTACTGGAGCATCCTTTGCATCCCAAGAGATTGTTGTTGTTTTTATTTTTACTTGCATTGCAAAAGGTAGAAAGGATTGCGGGAAAAGCAAGTTATGCATTTGTAAAAAATAAAACAACCTTGAGATTTTAATAAAACATTGCATTTATATGATGGATGAAGAAACCGAAAATAAATGGGCGCATGGAAACAAACTCTAGGTCAGGGTTTTTAAATAAAGCAATCATTTTGAAATTTCTGTAAAGTTCCTACAAAAAATTGCTGTAGTCATTGAATTTTAATTAAAATTAAAAAAAAAGATAAAGTCTACCTACATACATATATATGAATTAATTATTTTGTTTTGTATTGAATGAAGAAATTCATCCTTGAATGATATGATTGCATTTTTTTTTTAAAGAAACATAGCCATTGAATGCAATAAATTATAAGATTTTAAAAATCAAAGTTTTTAGTTATAATATTTTCAAAATGAAGATTTTTAACTCTGCTGCAACCGAGCTTAAACAGTGCCTTACATTTGGCATCATAAGACCATATTTCGAAATACATATATGTAGGGAATAGTTCATTTCAATTTCGACTTGGATTTAATAGGAACATACAATTTTGGAAAGAAGAAATACGCGGGCACCTTCTCAAATCCAACAGAGCCTACTACAGTCTGTCAAAGCTCTTCAAATCCAGAAATCTCACCATAACTTCAAAACTACTGCTGTACAGGACCATGGTTCTGCCAGTACTCACATATGGATCCGAGACTTGGGTGCTTAGCAAAAGGCACTCTGACCTCTTAGCCGCGTTCGAGAGAAAAGTCTTAAGGAGAATTGTTGGCCCCATATGTGAGGAAGGACGATTCCGGAGACGGTACAATCATGAATTGTACGCAATCTACCTTGAAGCAGATATAGTGACAAAAATTAGGCTCGGTAGACTTCGGTGGGCAGGGCACCTAGCTCGCATGAGCGAAGAGGAACCTGCTCGGAAAGTTCTTTGTGGTACATTCTATGGCAGACGACAGCGTGGTAGACCATGCTTGCGCTGGAGAGATGGCGTAGACCAGGACGCCCGGAGCCTTGGGGTGCGCAACTGGATGGCGTCGGCTCGAGACCGGGATAGGTGGAGAGACTTGTTGAAGGAGGCCAGGACCGGACCCCGGTTGTCGAGCCGATGATGATGATGATGATACAATTTTGGAAATGAAAATAGTACTTAATTACGTAATAAATAAAAATAATAAATACATTTTTTTTATTTTTTTTTTTACAAAATTTTTAGCAAAAATAATTCAAAAAATGTTTACTAAAATAACTTTATTTGTAAATAAAATAAAGGATGAGATTTCTGGCTTGACAAAAAATTATCATATGACCTTTTAAGTTTTACCGTTGTTGGTTTAAATTTTTTTATGTTTTATGTATTTTTTTAGAAAATCACCCAATATTTTTCTTGTCTTGGCCTTACTTACGTGTGCGGAAAAAGTGGCTCAAGCAAATGTTGTTAAACCAAACTGGCCGTTCTGCCGGCCGGGGAAGAGCAGTGAAGGCTTATACCCGGATAGTTGAGTCGAGCCCACCTTGTACAGCTCGGGACTTTTCACAATCTTAACGGACATATATTTCTCTGTCAGAATATGTATATTTTAGGAACTTCGCACGTTTCTATTCACTACACAATTTTTGAGCAATATTGCTGTATAATACGCAGCTGGATGTGAAACGAAAAATCTCATACAAAAATGACAAAGCGAAATCATAAACGAAATTTTCCGTGCTTCTTTCCGTTTTGTGGTACCTCTACGCAGTTTCACGACGGAATAATGGTGAAATGGTAGATAATCCGTTCAAGTCTCCACTACTCTCTACTGATCAAATATGATATGACGCATTACGACGATAACTAAGTCGAAAAAAGTTGGGTCTGGAAATTCTGTCTAGGTGTCTGACTGTCAGTCTGTCTGTATGTATAAGCACCTGCACTCTTAACGGTTGGACTGATTTCCTTCAAACTTGGTATCTATAAGGTCTGTAGGGTACCTATACAATTGTTTTAAGAATTGGAATTCTAGATCTAAAAATAACGGTACCTGCCAGCGGATCGGAATAATGTTCCTTTTCTCGGGAACGACTCTAAAGATGATTTAAGCCATCGAAAAAAGTTAAAACAGTTTCTGCCATATAACGGTTTTTTTTAAATTTGAGTTTCTCATTACCAACTGATCTTAACCTAATTCAATATCTAAGAAGGCCTAGATAGCTAAATAATAGTAGCGTACAAACTTTTATTTTGTTTTTCTTACAACAATACAAATAAAACAATTTGATTATAGATAGATATAGATAGATAATATTTATTGTTTCAAAGAAAAATGTACATAGTTAACAATTTTTTTTCTTAAGTCATTGCACAGCACAGAGATATGATAACAATTTTATCTTACTATCTTACTTACTAAATAAATAATTTAACGAATAAATAGCAATAATATAAATAAATAAATAAATAAATAAACAATAAAATAATAAATAGATTAACAAATAAAACAAACAAAAAAAATAATTAATAGATATCTAATTAAATAAATAAATAATATCACAGATAGTACTTAAATCTAATAAATAAATATACATAAATATATTGACAAAAAATTCAAACATGTAAGTAGATAGGTAGGTGAATAAATTAATATATAAATAAATTGTGTTTGAAAATACGTAAATAAATTAACATAAATAACATTAAAAATATGACATAAGAAATACGAATATATGGATAAAGGTTAAATATTTGCTATTTTATTTTATATATTTACAATACGTTTACTTTAAGTTTCTTATAAGACTATTGGTACTGTTTTCAAATTTAAGAAAAAAAAATTGCCTTAAGGATTTCAATTTTACTCTCTATTTTTAATATTTTTGTTTGTTTATGTAATTCTTGAGTTGAAAAATGCCAGGGGACTCGAATTATCATTTTTAAAATTTTGTTTTGCATTATTTGAAGTTTATTCCTGTGAGTTTTAGCACAATCCTCCCAAACAGGCGATCCGTATAGTAATATAGATTGAAAGACGACTTTAAAAATTATCAATTTGTTATGTTGACTAAGTAATGACCTGCGGTTTATAAGCGGGTATAACAGTTTGATACTAAGATTTAGTTTATTAAGTGTCATTTTTGTGTGTTATCTAAAAGTCAGCTTCTTGTTTAAGTACACTCCTAAGTACTTGATAGAGTTAACCCATGGGATATCACAGTTATCAATATTTAAGTTACAGCTGGGTAAGAAACAATGCTTTCTTTTTCTAGTAAAAAAGATAGCTTGACTCTTCCCTGCATTTAATTTAATTTTCCAGTGCTTATAATTCTCAAAAATAATTTCAAGAGAATTTTGAATATTGCTAATAATATTTGCTGGATGTTCGTCAGACGAGTATATCGCAATATCATCTGCGTACATACCAAATTCGCAATTTGGTAAGGTTGGGGAACACCGGCAGAAATATTTTTGGCAAGGGAACTTTCCCCATTCAACGAGACTGAAAATCGTCTATCAGCCAAAAAACTTTGTATGATTTTGATTAGAAATCCAGGACATTTATTTGTTATGAGCTTATGTATAAGTGCATTGTGCCATACGGTATCAAAAGCCTTTTCTACATCTAACAGAACTAACCCCGTAGATTTCTTTCTTTAAATTGTTCTTTCACATGTCTATTTATTCTCAGAACTTGGTGCGATGTGTTATGTTGCGCTCTGAAACCAAATTGCTGCAAAGGTATAACATTTTTAACATTTAAGAAGATTTCTAATTTATCATGAACAATCTTTTCTAAAATTTTACTGATATTACTTAGTAAGCTTATAGGTCTATATCTCATTGGATCACTGCGTGGCTTTCCCGATTTTAGAATCGAGACAACTTTGTTAATATTTTTCAATTTTAAGCACCAAAAGAAACAAGTTCGTAACCCAGTTGTCCATTCTATTTTAGTTTCTATATTTTTTTTTAATTTCAAATTTTAATTAGTTATAAAAAAAAAAATGTTGAATAACAATATTGCGATCTGTAATACATTTTTTTAAATACGACTCGCGTGAAGTTTATTAATATGTAACAGATCGAAATGCAAACTGCAAAGCAAATTGCGAAGTATTGCGAAATGACAAATACAAATGAAGATTTCGCGCAGCAAAAGCAACCACATAGTAAACTAAAAAAATAAAAGTCAAAATAATAAATATATTGCGAGGTGAAAATTGCGAAATAAGTTTTTTCTGAAACAATAACATTGCGAAATGAGAACTTGTAAACAAATAATCAAACAATCTAATACGAAGTGATAAACAAAAAGTGAAGTAAGAAATTGCGAACCAATTACCGAGAATTAAAATTGCCTAGAAAAAATTCACGATGAGCATGTGACTCTTACATATAAAATTATAAAAAGATTTTTCCTTAAAAGCAAATTCATGCGACTTCCCTTTCATTTCATAATTCCAAGTGAGTTTTTTTTTTTTTTTCTTTTTTAAAACCAACCCTCTTGTTGTCGTCAATGTTGCCGTCGGCAACAACTTTCTTAAGTGGCAAGATGGTTGGAATTTTGAACTACATTTAGGCAAATCGATTTCAATTTAATCAGAATTTTTTTTTTAAAGAATTTAATGCGATTAGCTGTGAAATTTCTTTTTAGAATTTAATTCGTTCCTTTTCCTATTAAGCCAGTTTCGCGTGCCATTGTCAATTCTATTGACTTTTTGTTCTTTCGTTTTAAATAGCTATCTACTTTTTTTGTTCTAGTTTAAGAGCAATCAAGATAGGAACATTGTTATTATACGTTTTTTTTTTTTGCTACTCTTTTGACGGTGTCCTTTAACAGGATAACAGCTTTAATATCATGAAGATAAAAGATGATTTTGAAAGTTATTGATTGGCTTTTTGTTTGCTTCTCTCCTTTTAAAATGAGAAAGAAATGACAATTTTTATGAGTGTCCTTTTTTTCTGCTGTCATTCGGGTTGGTTTGTCTACAATCTGTGAAAACGAATAAGAAAAGAAGATTATGGCAAGCCATCAAAGTGTTATGACTTGAAATAAAATAAAAATTTTCTAAAGATAATCCAATGAAGAACAAAAAAAAAATATTATCGAAGGAGGATATGATGTGTTTCTGTGTGTTTTTGTGTAAGCAAACGGTGTGGTTCAAAACCTTCCTATGTAAACAAAAATTATCATTGTGATATTGTATATGTGTGTGTCTGTATACGACACTTCTGAAGTCTCGTGTGTCCTTATGATATTATTAGAATGTCTTTGATTTAATTAATTCATTTGAGTAATAAATGATTGGAATAAGGTAGACGACGGATTTTCTTTTTCTAATTAAGACACCAATTGACTGTAGGGTTTGTTGTCCTTGGCCTTTTATTTAAAATTGGTTCCAATTGGTTGCTGTTGATGTCGAATTAATTGTGTGGTAGGTAGGTATTTAGGGATCTGTCTGAAATTGGGATTTGATTAAAACGATTAAATGCCTTTTGAAGTTGACATTTATAGGAATTGAAATATTTTACTAATTAATTTTGGAGAAAATTAATTGAATATTTAAGCATTGAATAATTAAGCTTTGATAAAATAAAATCCTATTAGTTTCTTTTGTGTTCACCGGGAGCAAGTGATCAAACTGAAAAGTATAATGTTATCTAAAATTGATTAGAAATTATGGTTTTATTTTTGAAATATTTTGAAATATTGTTAAAGTCAGACATATAATTAAGTCGACCAAAAATTTAAAGATGTATGAAGTTTAAGATATAGGAATGTACAGATTTTATATGACTCAATAAAGTTAACTTGTAACATATGAGATGTAAGGAGCCGACCTTGTCACAAAAGTGAAGAGCGTACGAGGAAGGTAGCTGCTGGATCACATTGAGCAAACAAATATTCCGGCCCGAAAAGTCTTTGAATCCAATCATGTGGGATAGAACGATGCAGTATAAATGGGCAGCGTGATCTCAACCAACTGGGCGTTTGAAACTGAAGAGAGTTAGCTAGAAACCGAACCGGCTGGAAGAAGCTTGTTGGTTGAGACCCTAGTCCACAACGGATGGTATTGCCACCTTACGCTAATAAGTAATTAAATATGTATACAATAGTTTGAATAGTTGCTTTGTTAATAGACAGACACAGATCCACCCGTCAACAAAACCGTACACCTTTCGAATAATTATTTTCCTGTTAAGTTTAAACAAACCACCAAAAAAATTTACAAAAAGTCATAATATAAGAAAACAAATTGGAATTCATGTTTTCAAAACAAAGTAACTTTCGATTTATATATACAAAAAGTTATCGAGCACAATGAAAACCTTTGAACTTAAAGGTAGAACTATGTCTATAAGGCTTATACATTTTTTTGTGGTTTGTAGAAAGGCAATGTTAATCCTTTGAAATGCTATCCTTCTTTTCTCTTACCTCCCCCCATATAAACGGCCCAATTAATTCTCTCTAATTATTATCATTTCACTGATTTTCCAGACAGCACAATTAAGGATTAACTATATAGTCAGTAAAATAATTTAAATATTTGGCCTAATTTGATTAAAGATTATTTCAAAGCATCTTTTATACCAAAGTACTCCTTTTGAATACAATTTCTCAGATACTTGGAAAAATATTTCACAATTAACAAATTCATTAGTAAAATTATTCAAGTTCTTAATATACCTCATTAGCGTGGTATCTTTTTGACTTTATACCAACATAAATGCGTGCATTCAAATGAAAATAAATTTATAGTTTCCATGCCGATTTCCTCTTCTTCTCTCAACCTCAGACATGATTATGATATTCAAAGTTAGCAAAATTTATTGAAAAGGTATTTTTACTTCGAAAAACCAAACTGTTTTCTGATGTGGCAAAAGTTTACCTCCACCAAAAAAAAAAAAGACCACCGTTTCTCATTCAACAAACACCCGTTGCGATGTAATGTTTAATGTAAACCTTTACGATCTCTTTTTACTTGCAAAAGTAAACAATTGCTGGATGAAACTATTTTACACCCATACTTTCAACATTGCAGACAGGTAAACGTTCCTTAATACATATAGAGTTGCATAGTTAAGATAAAAAAAAATTTGAAAATTATCCATTCCACATTTTCGTAGTGTTTTGATATGAAAAGACAAAAAAGGAATAAACCATCAGATGCTGAGGAAGCGTTCATTTTGAAAAAGTCTCTGGTACATTATCCTTTTCAGAGTTTTATTTTTTGTATGTGTGTGTGTTTTAAATTCAAAAGCTGAAAATTCATAGATACCAATTCCACGAAGTATGAATGAATGAATGAATGAATGAAGAAGTCTCAAACATTATTCTATGTAAATAATTGCCATTTCTCTCCGCAACCACTTGGAAGTTTTCCTTTCTGTTTTTTTTTTATTTATTCTTATGTTTTTATTGAAATAGAACCATTTTGTAATGCAAAGAATAACGGTGCGCTTTTTAGTAAGCATTCGTCCTTATGAAGAATTTCAAAGATGTTGACACAGTTTATAAAACGTAAGGAAACATTTTGTGAGAATTAGGTTATAGAATGAGAGTGTTGGCCAAGAGTAAATATAGAAGTAGAAATTTGTAATTAAGACTTACATACCTGGTGTGGTTTATTATAGAGAAAGTTTGTTTTTTTACTTACTCTGCGAATTTTAAGGAAGATTATAAAAAGAAAATTTAAAGGACTAGAAATTTTATGAACTGCAAACATTAGGGTATTTCGCTAGAAGTGAACAAATGTAAGTAATCGACAATTAAACGGATCGCTGGTTATGGTCCTTCAAGCTGGATATAATTTTGTTTGCTTACACTATTAGGTCTCAATTAGCGCTGAAGGTGAGGTGCGCGCCGTCCTTTTCGATTTACTTTTAGTCATATATGTGATCCAAATTTGTTTTAGAATTGTTTTTGTATCGGAAATTGCAATATAAAAGGTAGAAATTCATCAATAGGTCTTGCCCATTAAGATTGTTTTCCTGCTAAAATGTGTGCTTTCTTCTTTACGTACGGAAGCGAGGAAACTGCGTTTTATAAAGGGTTTTCCAATAAGAGGTGTTATTTTGATATAAATGAGCATTTTTTGAGATAAATGATCGGATGTTTATTTCATTATAAGGAGGAAGGTATGCCGTTAATAATGGAACACAACATCAGCCAAATGGCCGCCACGACCACGCTTACAGGACCATATCCTTTTCATGAAATTTTTCATAACCAAATCGCAAAGTGGCTGCCCTATGTCCTCGATAGCCTCACGAATTCCATCTTTGAGGTCTTGAATCGACGCTGGGCTGTTGGCGTAACCCTTATCTTTCACGTGGCCACAAAGGAAGAAGTCGCAAGGTGTTAAACCACAAGATCTCGGTGGCCAATTGTGATCACCTCTTCGAGAGATAACACGGTCCGGAAACTTTTCCCGTAAAAGATCGATGGTTTCATTGCTTGTGTGGCACGTAGTGCTGTCTTTTAATAATTTCAATGCGTTGTTGAAGCGTGTATCGTTCCATTTTTATTAATGGCGTAGTTTCTACTTGTCAAATGTCAAAAAATGACAACGTCAAAAGTGACAGCTACCGATATAGCCGGCGGCTATTCAAAATAACACCTCTTATTGGAAAACCCTTTATAATCATTTGCTTTACATTCCTGGGTTCATGTTTGCGATGTTTTTGAACGATATAAGCGTTTTTTCTGCGTACAGGTATCGACTTATCGCTTACAGCTTCTAGCGAATTTACCTACCAATTGTTGAAGAATCGATTTCGAAAAACCACCACGCCTGCAGGCTTAAAAAAAGCGAAACGTTTGATGTACTACCAACACTCATTTGATTAATGTTTGTGTTGCTCAATCATGTTACTTGCCACATAGATTTGTCATCAATGACTGAACAACATGACCGGCATATGTTGTTTCAGCTAAATCACGTAAAATCCTTTGCATCCAGTCACGTAAGAACAGAAGTAAAAAAAATGGCATTTTTAGAAGAGGTGGTTTTCGTTATTTTTAGTTTTCTCAAAAACTACAAGACATTTAAGCATCAGCTTTTCTATTTTTGACTAAAAATAAACAAGAGCATTCAATTTATAAAACAAATGTTAATGTTAATTACATAAAATTAAAAAAAAAATTAATTTGAAAATTTTTTACAACTTTTTTTTTTAAAAATTGTGAATTTGAAAATTGATTTTTCAAAAAGTATTCATTAAACTTCAACTTCGTTTAAAAAGAAAACAAAAGAAGAGTTTTCTGGCTTTTGAAAAAAAGTTGTTTTTAAATAATTTTTTGTAAGTCAATTTTTTAGAAAAATATTTGTGTTTTTAGAGACGACAGAAAATTTCGTTTCACTTCAACTGCGTACTAGGTTTAAACCACTAAACCGATTAATATGCTTCAAATTAGGCATGTAGTTTCGAAGCGAGAGGTTTGTCTCAAATGAAATCGCCTGACCACTTATACCTATTTGCAATCATGTTTTTATTTGCAATAATGTTCAAATGGATCTTTTATGTTGTTTTAAATCGATTTTAAACACAAATACTACACTAATCGACTACAAATAACTCAAAGAATTTTTTTTGCTAATAAATTTTACTATAGAATAATTATTTATTGTTTAAAATGTATTTCTTTATTTTCCTGACGAAAACTAATTTTTCGTGCCAGCTGATTGACATTTAAAAAAAAAAAATGGAACAAATCCAATTATTTGAGTTCAATTTTCACTTGTTCCACTGACAGATTTCTGTCAGATAAAGTTTTTCGTGTGCATTTCAATTAGAAAAACAGCCTGTTCACTGACACATTTTTCCTGATCGCTATAAACGCACATCAGGAAAAAAATCCTCTTCTCATTTGTTTCTACTTTTCCTGATGGTTTTTCCTGATCGCTTTAACCGGCCCCTTAGCGATTTAGAATGATTTCTTACAATAATTTAAAATATTTGAAATCACTTCAAGCTTGTTAGCAATCAACAATGACTTAATGCAATCACGAATTGCACGCAAATTTATTAATATATTGAGTGTTGATTCAAGCGGTCTTTTTTCACGTTAAGTCGACCGTTGAGTATGCGTTGAGTTGAGAGTAGGTAAATATTATTCGCTATGTGCATACTGCTCCTCTATCATAGATACATTAACAGCCAACGCTTTCAGTGCTCAAAAATAAAAGCTTTTAAGTTATACAAAGCGTGCCTTTTACTTTTGACAATATACTTGCCTATACGTAAATCATTTTCAGAGTAATTGTTCTTCAATAATAAAACACCCTGTATATTAACGAACAATTTAATAGATTTTTGTAGGAACAATAAGCCGTTCGTGAGTTACTACTTATTTACGGAAAAGAGTTATTTAATATAGTGTTCTTACAAGTTACAAGTTACAAGTTAACTTTATTGAGTCATATAAAATCTGTACATTCCTATATCTTAAACTTCATACATCTTTAAATTTTTGGTCGACTTAATTATATGTCTGACTTTAACAATATTTCAATATATTTCAAAAATAAAACCATAATTTCTAATCAATTTTAACATTATACTTTTCAGTTTGATCACTTGCTCCCGGTGACCAATTCTCTTATTTGCTCTTTTTTTTGGCATTCTTAACTTAATGACTAGGACTTAAACTAAAACTAAAAATAAACTTACAACTACAAAATCATCCTTTTTAACGATGATATCTATAATGTTACAAGAAAGTCCTAACGATCTGCATTAAACAAAGGTCTATGTTAGCAAATACTTCCATTTTATATTTTTTCAAAAATATTTGACCAATATCAACCCCTATAATTGAAGGGGGATGTTTTTTCACAGAACGGCACTTGTATGTCGTCGTTCGTATTTGTATCTGGCCTTAATAAGGGAACAGACCTCTCATTAAAAATGTTAAATGGTGATAGATAGTATTCATTAAGCAGGCAGTTATTTATATTAGTGTCTATTAAGGATCTCACGAGGGGATTTTCATGAGAACTAATTCGCTCCATTTTTTTTAAAGAGAAGTTCTGTTTGATATTTCATTAAAGGTGTAACCTCAGTTGCTTTATAAATAGTTTTGTTTGAATACCATTTTTTATCTGGCCTTCTAAATAACCCACAACAAAATCTCAAAATCTGTCTCTCAAACATCTCCATTTCTTTTGCAAACTGTTGGAGATAACTTAAACCACGTACAAAACCCATATGACGCTTATAAGCGTCTTGTATATAAGTATTTTAGTTTTCCCTAACATGCTCTTAGAATATAATATTAGTTTAAACGATCCTAAAACCATCTTTGCTTTATTTAGCGCTGTTCTAGTATGTTTGTTAAACAAGAATCTGTTCTGAAAATGTATACCCAAATATTTGGTTTCGGTCCGTAATGGAATTTGGTAATTATTTATTTTCAATTTTAAAGATTTGCTATCATTAACCGCAAGGTAATGTCCTTCCCCGCTGGCATTTCTGTAACAAATAAGTCCACATTTGCTTGTGTTAATTTTCAACCTCCATTTTTTGAAGTAATTTTCCACGAAAGAAGTCCTTGCTTAATTTTGCTAAGTGCTATGGTTGGTCGGGTATCACTAGCTAATATAATAGTGTCATCTGCATAGTGAATCGAGCCTAAATCATTCGTTATTGGGTCTGAAAGCGGAAAGTCCTGCAAAATATTAAAGAGGAATGGCCCCATTATTGATCCCTGTGGCACGCCTGTGTTGACCGCGAAAACATCTGAATGATCTGATCCTATGTAAACAGAACTCCATCTGTTTGTCAAGAAACTAATAATAATTTTAGTTAGCTAATGTCGAAAATTTTATCGAATAAGCTTAAATATAAGACCTTGGTGCCACAGCGAATCAAACGCCTTCTCAAGATCAATGTCCAAACTCACTCTGCATTTCTTATTTCTAAGGTTTTGTATTACCTTATCCTGAAGAGCAAAACATGTTCAGTAGAGTTTCCTTTTTTAAACACAAACTGATTTCTTGGAATGATGTCATTATCATAACAAAAGTTATTTAAAGGACTTGTTAAAATCCTTTTAAACAATTTTCCAATGTTTGAAACGAGCGAAATGGGACGAAAATTATTAACTTCTCGTGTAGCTTTTTTCTTTGCTAATGGTAGAATCTTACCTTTTTTCCAAGTATCAGGGAAATACCCGTTGTTTATACATTGATATAATCAATGATAGTATGCAGTCTTATATGTAATGTCATGTAATCGATGAAAAGGTGCAGTCGGTATTGATTTGAAATTCCTGGGTGTTACGAAGATCTGACTGCAGTATTGCAAATATTCAGTCTATATGGTGGATTTTTCTGGCCTAAAAGCACACTTATTGCCTTCAAGCGTTTACATTAGTATGGCAGAGAAGATCATGTATGCGATGTTAAGGAGACTATAGGTGCCTCTGTAGTTTGTGCAGTACAGAGGATCCTCTTTTTTCAGGATATTTCAAACAATGCTGAGGTTCCATTCATCAGAAATGATTACTCTTAACCAATTTATCATCAGCTACTTGAACGACTCGACCTTGTTGTAATATTCTTTTAATATTCTTTTTAAACTTTTACAATTTTTTTATTTAACTAAAGGAAAGTAAAAAACTTCTTTTTCTCGTACAATAATTTAATTTTATTTAAAAGTTAACGTTTTCGAGAATAATTATATTCTCATCATCAGACAAGCAAAACTAAAATTGAAAACAATTTATCTTGAAGTTGTCTCCGATGTTGAAGTCTTGAGCACTTTTAAAACTCTAAGGTCTGAAGCAATCAGAGATGACGGAATTCCTCTTCGGTTCACAAAACTTGTTCTACCATATACTATAATCAACGCTCTTACTCATATATACAACCACTGTATTGCGTCTTTTACTTTTCCAAGTGCATGGAAAGCAGCCAGGATAATTCCAGTTCCTAAAATAAATTTGCCAAAGGAGCCCCCTGACTATCGGCCTATTAGTATCTTACCCTGCCTATCAAAGGTAATGGAAAAAATTCTTACGAGGCAAATAATCGAACATCTTAACTCGAAGAATCTTCTGTCTCCTTTTCAATCAGGTTTTAGAGCTCTACTCTTGCTCTACTGCAATGGTAAAGGTTTTGGATGATATTAGACTACAGTATGATCAAGACAATTTGACAGCCCTCTGCTTATTAGATTTTTCTAAGGCTTTTGATAAGGTCAACCATAGTGTTCTTTGTCAAAAACTTAAATATTATTTTGGTTTCTCGTATTTGGCTGTTCATCTTATCAAGAGTTACCTATGCTGCAGATCACAACGTGTTGCTATCGATAATGAACTATCTCATCTCGCTCTTTTGAAGATGGGTGTACCGCAAGGCTCTATTTTAGGGCCGATTCTTTTCTGCATATTTATTAATGATCTACCCAATGTTTCTAAAAATGTGAATTTTCATTTGTATGCGGATGATATCCAAATTTATCTTTCACGTAGATCTGGTCTCATAGAAGATCTCATTTCTCGTGTCAATGATGATCTTATCAGTATTTGTAAATGGGCTGATGTTAATGGTCTCACACTTAATCCCGGTAAAACACAAGCAATAATGATATATAAGAAAGCGCTCTGTATTGACGACCTCCTCATAATTACTTTAAATAACACAAAAATATCATATGTGAATTCTGTGACAAGTCTTGGTTACAAAATAACATATGAACTGTCTTGCAGAGAACACATAAACTATGTTGTTGGGCGGATATACGGAAAGCTTAGAAAACTCTGGATTGCAAATGATTTTACACCCAAAGAAACGCGACTTCGTTTGATGAGAACTTTGCTAGTTCCAATAATATCCTTTTCTGATGTGGTATATCCTAAGCTAGATTCTATGTCCGAACATAAGCTCCGTGTTGCGTTTAATGACATGACTAGATATGTTTACGGATTCCGAAGATACGATCATATATCTCCATATAACACCAGCATTCTGCATTGTGGTCTCCTTGACTATTTAAACTATCGAAACTGCATTTTTTTGTATAAAACAATTCAAACCAAATCTCCTTACTATCTGTATGAAAAAAATCGGTTTTGCCTTTCTTCTAGAACAATAATAAAATTAAGTTTATTCAAAAAAATAAGAGTAGAATCAGAAGAATTATAATGAAAGTGAAAAAATGCATTTAGAATTCAGTTTCAAAAATTTTTGTAGATGATAGTGGTTCCACACTGCCAGCAAAAAATGGGTAACTAAACCTAACAATCTATCAAATTTAAAAATTAAATCATTTCACCCTTCCATTTGGATCAATCAGTCTTTTTATCCGTCCTTCTATTATTTCAATTAGAGACAAAATATCTCCTTCAAAGTGTAACATTGATACTCTTCTGTGCATAAATCTTACCTTTATAAAAACCAAAAGATTAACTTTCCAATTTTATTGTTCAAAGGAAAGTTATCCGATATTTTCTGTCGCACTAATCTGCCTTCGCTCGTATTTTATTCTGAGGGGAATTCTAATGTCTGTTCGAAAAGCTATCCTCTTTGCGATGTTAGTCATAAATTGACTTTCTAAATAGGGACAGAAATAATAATAAACATAAAAACAATATTTTTCTTTTCAATTTGCACAGCAGAAACATTAAAAATAATTCTTTTTTTTTTGGTTTACCCGTTCCCTTGCAAGCATTTACTTATAGATACATTTTGACATCAATCATTTGGATTTTGATTTATATCGGAAGGTCTAATTCAATATTGAATATGAAGGTTTTACCAGTTATTCTAATGATTGATGAATGGACCGATTAACTAGAGAGGGAACTTAATTATACTGTTTTATTTATTTGCAAAAAGATACTCAAGAAATTTCGTTGCTATATTTATCTTATATAACAGCAACGCTAAATATACCACTTTATCTGTGGCTTCTTTTTAATTCTTTTATTTAGAAAAGAATAAGTTTTCGAGATGGGAAAATTAAATCACAAGCTTCCTAATACACCTTAACCGCATATCGCGTCAGTGGTCGTTCGGTCTTCTGGTAGTATAAAAACAATTTAATTATGAACAAAACAAAAGTTTTTGCTTCCAACAACATCTCCATGGACTTAATTTTTCTCAAACTTTCCTTTGCCTTTGCTGGTACAGGGTGTCTTATAAATACTTAGATAATGTCCAGTCAGTTGTTTTACGGATAAAGTTTTGTAGAATTTGGCATGTTTATAGGTTTGAAAGTGCTCTAATCAATTTTTCAATCTGCCACCTTGTGCACACTTTGGTTGATTTATTTTAGAACATAAAATAATATGTTTGCTCTTATTAAAAAAAAAAAAAACTATTGATAAGCCCACCGTGTATATATATACCTATTTGGGTGAAACGCATTCAATGATGTAAAGACCGTTAACCTTTGTTTTCGTGAAAGTCTTTCACTCATACATCACAAACCAAAAACAATAATTTGTTTTTGTTTTAATTTTTTTATTTCTTGTATAGCCTGGCCACGGGCAATCTTTCTTTTAAATTGGTGCATAACCTTAAACATAACCAAACCAACAATATACACTGCAAGTCATAGGGATAGAAGCAGGCATATTTGACAATTAAAACTGATGTTACCAATGTAATATGCAAATTTTACAAAAAAAAAAGAGTAAGAGTTCAATAAAAAAGTGCATTCAAAACTAAATAAAGACCTTGTAAATTTTTAGAATCCTGGGTTATATAATTCAGAAGGCTGGCTTTAAATAAAGTACAAAATAAATGAAATTAAAAGAATAGAAGCAAGCAGTTCCAAAAACATCATCATCATCATCATCGGCTCGACAACCGCGGTCCGGTCCTGGCCTCCTTCAACAAGTCTCTCGACCTATCCCGGTCTCGAGCCGACGCCATCCAGTTGCGCACCCCAAGGCTCCGGGCGTCCTGGTCTACGCCATCTCTCCAGCGCAACCATGGTGTACCACGCTGTCGTCTGCCATAGAATGTACCACAAAGAACTTTCCGAGCAGGTTCTTCTTCGCTCATGCGAGCTAGGTGCCCTGCCCACCGGAGTCTACCGAGCCTAATTTTTGTCACGATATCTGCTTCAAGGTAGATTGCGTACAATTCATGATTGTACCGTCTCCGGAATCGTCCTTCCTCACATATGGGCCAACAATTCTCCTTAAGACTTTTCTCTCGAACGCGACTAAGAGGTCGGAGTGCCTTTTGCTAAGCACCCAAGTCTCGGATCCATATGTGAGTACTGGCAGGACCACATGGTCCTGTACAGCAGCAGTTTTGAAGTTATGGTGAGTTTTCTGGATTTGAAGAGCTTTGACAGACTGTAGTAGGCTCTGTTGGATTTGAGAAGCCGCCCGCGTATTTCTTCTTCTATATTGTTATCGGCTGCTACTATTGACCCAAGGTATTTAAAGGATTGCACCACTTCAAATTCGTGCTCCGCTACCTTGATTGTTTGACCAACTGTTCCTCTCGCATTCGACGCCACCATGTACTTTGTTTTACCTTCACTAATGTGCAGCCCCAGATTTTGTGCCGCCTGCTCGATCTGGATGAAGGAATCGTGTACAGCTTGCTCGGTTCTTCCAATGATGTCGATGTCGTCTGCGTAAGCCAGTATCTGGCTGGACCTGTTGACGATGGTCCCTCTTGTTGCCGTGCCAGAGTCACGGATTGCTTTCTCCAACGCCAGGTTGAAGAGGAGGCAGGCCAAACCATCCCCTTGTCGGAGTCCATTAAAGATGTTGATTGGTCTGGATAGCAATCCGGCTATTTTTAGTTGGCTTGTCACGTTGGTCATGGTCAACCTGCATAGTCGTGTCAATTTATTTGGGATGCCGAATTCTCTTATGGATTTGTAAAGTTCTACCCTGGCTATGCTATCATAGGCGGCCTTAAAGTCTATAAACAGGTGGTATGTTGGGATGTTAAATTCTAGACATTTTTCCATCGCCTGCCTAAGGGTAAAGATCTGATCAGTTGTTGATTTGCCTGGAATAAAACCACACTAATATTGTCCGATGATGGTTTTAGCGTATGGGGTTATCCGGTCTTGTAGGATAGAGGAGAGTATCTTATAGGCGGTACTCAACAACGTGATACCTCTAAGTTGCTGCACGTTGTGACATGGGGCATATTATACCTTTTCGCCAGTCTTCTGGCATTTCTTCATGCTCCCACACGTGCACTATAATATCATGAATTGCCTGACGTAGAGCTGGCCCACCGTGTTGAAATAATTCGGCTGGCTTATAGCCTTCTCAACCTCTTCTATGCTTGGTGACGGCAACATAGGGTATTCGTCTTGAAGCAGTGGAGCCTCCACTTCTGCAGTGAGTTGACCATTTAGCAATTCATTAAAGTACAATTCCCATCGCTCCAGTATGCTTTGTGGATCGGTGATCAGATTTCCCTCTGGCGTGTACTGCGTCCTGTTTCGGACGGATCGGTAGAACTTCCGCGCCTGGTGTGGACCTCGCTCTCGGCTTTTTTCTATTTCACAGATTAAGTTCTTCTCCCAGGCTGATTTTTTCTGTCTGTGAAGCCGTTTTTTCTATTCTTCTGAGTTCTTTATATTCTTCTTCGCGTGCCCGCGTTCTATGAGATTGTTGCATTGCTCGGTACGCAACATTCTTACGTTCAGTCGCTAGCTTGCATTCATCATCAAACCAGTCGTTCCTATTTCTACGACTGCTGCCTAAGATGGAGTTGGCAGTACTAATGACAGTATTCTTAAGGCGTGTCCACTTCTCATCTACGCCCAGCATACTGGATCCAGGACTTACTCTCCCTAAATCAAGTGATTCTAGGGCGAGTCCTAATGCATTACCAAAGGTGTTACTGGCCAAAACCAACGTTTTTTTATTAAGTGGTAACATTTCGACATTGATCTTTTTGCAGAGTATAAGCATATTAAGTTGTATGTTTTAAGAAAAATGGGCAGAAAACAATGTTTTACATTGGAAGAATGAGTGAAAATTAATGTTTACTTGCAGCAGTAGTTTTGTATGGCTGTATAACTCTCAAAACCAAACGCCAGTGATTATGTTATCAGGCATTATTTAGAAAATCCGCCATTTTTCAGGGCTAAATAGAAAGAAAACCTTTTTTCTGCTTTAAGGCAATAAAAAGCAACAAATATCAGGGACAAGTCTTTCGTTGAAGCAAATTTACCAACGGTTCTCCATGTTATCCGCAGTGCTAAACATTTGAAACATCTTAAGCCTAAATAATGTCAGAAAGAAGCATAGAATGTGTTTCGATAAAGATAACTTGGCGTGAAATTTTCAAAAATGATAAGCTCAAACGACACTGTCGAAAATATTTATTTCTGTCGAAAAAAAAGTTTATATTGGAATGTTTAAAACTATTTTTTTCACTATCTAAGAAAACTGAAGCGATTTATGAACAAAAATCACAACAGTGAAGAAAGCACAGTAGTGGAGGTGCAAAATCCTACTGTAGAACCACTTACTTGATGATACAAAACAGGAAAATTAATGGAAACAGCTATAAATCCTTGCTTGAATGTGAATGAATTTTTCCGAAAATGTATGATATTTTTGGGTTAACCTCATGGATTTTTTAACTCGACAAATCTCTTATACTCACATCCCGAGTAGCAAAATCATTAATTAAGGCCAAAATTGTAAATTTTTTGGTTTCGCCACCGTACCCTATGGACCTCGACGCAATGGAAAAAGTATGGGACTGGTTGACACAATAAGTTTGCGAAGAATGAAGATTAAACGGTACAAAGAAAGAGTAAATTAATTGCATTAAAATAGCCTGAAGTAAGATTTGCCTGAACTACTTGGCTTCGATGAATAATCCGCTTAAATCATGGATTTTTTTTAAGTTATTTTAAACTCTGAATTAATGTTATATCAATAAATTAAAAACTTATTAAAGAATAATTGCAGAATTTCTGTTTCGTTCTTTTTTAAAAGTGCTTCTATTCTTATGACTTGTTTAAATCACACAAAATACAAGATTATTGATCATTAACTGCAATATGTCGCGAGTGATTCCGCAAATAGCATAAGGTCATCCGCATACAAAAGCAGTTTGATTGTTTGATCGGCGAAACGAGTATGTATTCTAGTAAATCACCTATAAACAATGAAAACATGATATTACGATCTTTGAACTTTTGAAAAAGTGAGAAGTAGTCTCCCCATCAAATACGGCTGCTCTTGTTTTCGAAAGAAGGCCATCATACATTTTTATAAACTTTCTAGATTGACCAATCTTTGTAAGCTTATATAGCAATGCTTGTCGGTTGACTTTATCAAACGCAGCTTTGAAATCCACAAATAAACAATAGAGTTTCTTTTTATTTGGTATGAAATTTTTCGATATCGATGTGATCGCAAAAACTTGATCAATTGTGGAGAAACCAGGACGATATCCAGCTTGATAAGACACTAAGGCAGTTGTTTTCATCAATCCATTTGATCAACCTTTGTGGCCTTTACTCCAAAAGCATTGCGTTTCGCCCTAGTTTGATGATGGGCTCATCAGCTAGATGACATCAAACCCAATCTAGTACGCAATAATTGTCGATGATTACCGACTGCTTTATAAAATCTACAGAGAAAACTCCCTGTGAATTATATTATTCTAAAGAACTTTGATTAAAGTTAGACATTAGAAATTATGATGTTATGCTCGTGGCCAAGCGAAGTTATAAGAATGAACAAATAAAAACAATAAAAAGACTAAAAATAGTCGAATATTGTAATGTATTTAGTAGAGTATTTATGAATGAAATTCAATATTAAAGGTTTTGTGGCCTTTACTCCAAAAGCATTGCGTTTCGCCCTAGTAACTAGGGACAACTATTTAAACATCTGGCATTGCATAATGGAAAACATTGTGTGATTCATCGATGCGGAGGAGAACTTCGAAATGTGAATCAAAAACGTCACCGTTGATTGAAACTAGAGGTGAAATATTTATACCAGCTATTTCTTTCACGGTATTCCAAAAAAAAATTGGAGTCTTTGCAATTTTCAGTTTTTCTTGCAATATAACCAAAGTACTGCTGTTTTTTTCAATACGCAGATATTTTTATATTTTTTATTGTACTCCATGTAGTGTTTTTTAATAATTAGTCACATTTATATTATAGGGCATTTACTTCCTCCGTGGAGAGAAACAGAAAAAAATATAAACTTGCAATTTTTAACGCATCGTTAGATGCGTTAAATCGTGAAATCCGGAAAGTAAATGCAAGATTATGATGAATTTATTAACTTTAATCACTGTAAGAAGGATATAGGTACATTAATCAAGGGATTTTTTAGAAGCAATAAGTAATCATTATTGGAGTAAGTTTTTTTTTTTAAATAAGTAATTCATTTATCTACAATTTTTTTAATATACATTTACATTGGTTTTTTTGAATTTAAAAGCTTTGGCTTTGCCGTCAGCTCAATATTGAAGTACCTACCAACCTAATCATTATTGAAGTAGGTACCTACCTAAGATATTTATCTTCAAATTAATTTGGTATTTTTAACATCTACCATTTTTTTGGCGAGAAACTTTATTGAATTAGATTTTGCTACCTTTAACACCAAAAATAAAAATATGCCTCCTTAAAGCAGGTATGAGTTTTAGAAATGCGAACCTTGCTATTATAGAAACTAAAGGCAATTAAAAATCTCCATTAAATCATTGCTTTGTTAAAAAGCATTCAAAAATATGTAGGTAAAGGGTGTTTTTTTTTTTTAAAGGTATAGAACTTTAAGTTGGCATTACTTTTCAAGACGGCGACCGATTTAGTCAGTTTGGTTTGGCAATTCATCATGAACGACTCACGATCATCATGCAAGGCGTAGATTCGTCGAATGGGCCCAAAACGAGATGGCCGTTGTTCCCGATTTTCATAAGCGAATTTTGTTTAGCGATGAAGCGCACTTCTGGTTGAATGGCTATGTCAACAAACAAAATTGCCGCATTTGGAGTGAAGCTAATCCTCAAGTGTATGTCGAAACACCGTTACATCCAGAAAAACTGACTGTTTGGTGCGCTTTATGGGCTGGTGAAATCATTGGTCCCTACTTCTTCAAAAACGATGATAGCCACAACGTTACAGTCAATGGTGATCGGTATAGAGCCATGATTACTAACTTTTTTATTCCTGAATTGAACAATCATGATGTCCAGGAGCTGTGGTTCCAACAAGACGGCGCAACATGTCACACAGCTCGTGCCACAATCGATTTATTGAAAGATACGTTTGGTGACCGCCTAATTTCACGTTTTAGACCGGTGAATTGGCCTCCAAGATCTTATTTAACACCGCTAGACTATTTTCTGTGGGGTTATGTAAAGTCATTGGTCTATGCGGATAAGCCACAAATGCTTGACCATTTGGAAGACAACATTCGCTGTGTTATTGCCGATATACGGCCACAAATGTTGGAAAAAGTCATCGAAAATTGGACGGCCAGATTGGACTACATCCGAGCCAGCCGTGGCAGTCATATGCCAAAAATCATATTTAAAATGTAATGCCACAAGATTATCTTTCAAATAAATGAAAAATCATGTCAATCGAATATTCCATCGTTGTTTTATTGCAATTTAAAGTTCTATACCTCTAAAAAAAACACCCTTTACATTCCACCCGCAGAAAGATTTCCTTTACAAAACACGCCCATAGAACAATGAAAAATAACTTAATTACAAAAACACCCTGTATAGACAAAACCTTCCGTTTCTCTGCGGGTGATGTTAAAACTTTAGAAATTAAATTTACCTGCGGATTTTGTTTGCCATTTTTTTTGTTCGTATAGGTATATCAACAAAGTTGTTGATTTATGTCCCTAGTTCTGTCTTGTTCCATCATGAATCATAATTGAAACGAACCATTGTTCGTTCGAACATAACGGAATAATAATAATAATTCAAAGCAGGGCACAGGAAGACATATTGACACAAGCCCGCATAGTATCTGATTTCTAACAAAGCACAAGCAAAGCACAACTGTACAGTGAACTGTGAAAAGGGAAATACACACACACACAAGTTAACAACAACGAACAAAAGTTGTTGGCATTTAAGCTGACGAAGGCGGCGCGACGGTGGTAAAAGTCCCCCATAGTAGACAGTAGGAAGAAGAGGAAGCCGGCAGCAAAGCCGCAAAGACAGATGCCACCGCAGCGCTGATATTACTGCTTGCGTGGGAGCCAAGAAGCCAGAAACAACAGGTGGCGTTAGATATAGTGAGTTACCTAGTAAAGCAATGGGTTAGCATGTTGTGCACATTGAACGTAGGTAGGTACCTTTTGGAAATGTTGTACAAACTAATAAAGTCATATACCTATAGGATGGGTACTTGTATCTTAATGAGTACACAAAATAAAGTAATCAAATTGCAACACACACCATGCGACGCGTCGCCCGTCTAAATTTTTCGATTGGTAACGCAAGGATATGTAGATTCCTGAGATGTAAAAATCAACAACAAATATTGGCAAAGTCATCAAGACACCAAATCCAGCCGAAACATGTTGGTCCACATTCAAAACCACAAAGTTGAATAGCTTCTGGATGATGACTTATCGGAGAAAACTTATATGGGACCAGAAGGATGTTTCGTTGTAAATGAATATAAGCTGTCGAATCTTTTAGATTGATGTCAAATGCTTCATTCATGGACAAAATTATTTCCCTCGTCTTTCCCCTCTGCTCTTGCATATTGAAGAATGTATGATGAATCCAATGCAGTAACACAATTCCAGTATCGCAATCGATACGGAATGTTTGGTTAAAATCCAAGACCAACATTTCAAATCTTGCAGGCAAACCACTTTACACAAAGAAGGCCAAAGGCTGCTTCAATAGCGGGTGGTGATAGATCCTTACTATCCACCTTCTCCACCATCAGGACAACGATAGCTGGACGGTTCTATCAATCTATATAGGAAAGTAGTGTCATGGCAGGTGCATTCATGATATGAAATTACTGAGTGACATGCTGACTGCTCAGTGTCCTGTATTTAAAAATCCCATTTCAATTAGAAAATGGTTGCTTTTCCTGGTAATGTTGGTCTATAGCTTCCTGCTGCCGTTCGTTGTCCTCATCATACCTCTATATAGTTGTTCCTAGAAAAGGTGACGTTGGCTTTGGCGTTGTCTCTCTGGTTTGACATAATTCCAAAGCAACGCACACATGCATTGTATACAATTCGTCCGAGTGAACATCATCATCTCTATCGTCATAATCATAATGAGTGCTTCAATTATATGGCCTCGTTTTTCTTCTTTTACCTTCATGTCATATATCTATAGATATAGGTACCTATGTATATGTGTCTGCAAACATATATATACGAATTCCCAACAGATCCAGGAAGAGGGTGCATTTTTGGCTGCTTTTATGCATTAAACAGGATTCATTGATGATCCTTTAGTCAAAGTGTGCCAAAGATAAAGTGCTAAGGCTCAGTGGTCCTGGTTAGATGGATGACGTCTCTTTTGATGGGGTAACATAGGGATTTGAGAGTATCAGTCACTGCAAGTATTGGAATGGACATTTTTTTTGTTTGTTTTTTTGTTTATTGTGATTAAGAAAAAGTAGAACATTTAATATTTTTGAGTGCCGGAAAGGACTCAGACTGAATTCATGGGAAGGGATTTTTGAAACCAAAACTTGGAGCAATGGTCGCATAATCTTTTGTGGGTAATACCCATAAGGGAAAGGAACTTCTGTGACAACAAAAAATTTATGTTTGAATATTTTAGAATAAAAACTGTTCATTTTTAAAGTTTTTAGAGGATATGTTTTTAAAGTTTTTATTGTAACGGTAATGACTTTACTTTACTATTTCACTTTACTATTTGATGTAATAATTGTTGAAACATACTTGTTTCAAAAATTAGAACTGCAAAAAGGGTTTTTTAAAGCAGAAAGCTTGGAGGTTGTTCCTCAAGTAACGAAGCCTGGCAGCAAATTCGAGAAGTTGGATTAAGGAAACAAAAGCCAAAAATTCCCGAAAATATAAATTGTGACCAACTCAACTTTAAGTTTTTGATACAAAGTAGTACAACCTCAGCAAGTCCTTCAAATTTTGACCATTCACCCGATGAAGTTAATGAATCCTACTATGATTTTTATAGACTTTGTGAAGAAGATGTGGTTGAAGCACTTTTATCAATAAAATCAAACGCTATGGGTCTTGATGAAGTTCACAATCAATTTGTGAAGCTCCTGCTTCCGTACATATTGCCCTACTTAACACACATTTTCAACTCTATATTAACAACATCTGTTTTCCCTTTGCCATGGAAAGAAGCTAAAATAATTTCCGTCCCGAAAAAAATGAGCGGTAATGATTTAGAGTACAGACCGATTTCTATCCTGCCATGCTTCTCAAAAGTTTTTGAAAAAGCGATTTTCTTGCAAATGCAAAAATATTTACCTGAAAACAAACTTTTGGATGAACATTTATCTGGTTTCCGTCCGAAAAGAAGTTGCAAAACCGCATTAATATCGGTTGTGGATGAAATAAGAAAAGCAGTTGATAAAAATAATGCTACAATTCTTACTCTACTTGACTTTTCCAAAGCGTTTGATACAGTAAACCATTCTGTTCTTTGTACAAAGCTAAGGAAAGAGTTTAAGTTTTCATTACCTGCTACAAAACTTATGTTTTCCTATTTGCAAGGGAGAAAGCAACAAGTTGTAGTAGGAAATATGTACTCAAGTTCGTTGCCAGTTAAGTGCGGATTACAGCAAGGATCCATCCTTGTTCCATTACTTTTTTTGTTGTATGTGAATGAACTTCCTAAAGTTGTAAGACACTGTTCGATGCATAATGTTCGCTGATGACACACAAATTCATTTAAGTCGCCCTTTAAATTTGATAAATGAAAGTGCAATATTAATAAATGAAGATTTACAGCGTATCCTTGATTGGTCGAATCGAAATGAACTACATCTTAACGCCAACAAAACAAAGGCTCTTGTTATACATTAAAAGAAGCTTGATATGTCTTTAATTCCATCGATTCATCTAGACCAAAATCCAATAGAGTTCGTTGAATCCGCCAAGAATCTTGGCCTTATCTTCAACCGGATCTTACTTGGTCTGCTCATATTAACTCTGTTATCGGAAAAGTCTACGGCGGACTTCGTGCTCTTTTGACTACACAGCATTATTTGCCTATAAAAACAAAGCTCTTATTAGCGAAAACTATGTTATTACCAATGATGTTATATTGCTGTGAGGTTTTCTGTTGCCCAGATTATTGTTCTAAGCACAAACTTAATGTTGCATATAATAACATCGCACGCTTTGTTTTCAACTTAAAAAGATATGACCATGTTTCCATCTACTTAAAACAAATCAACGGATGTTCTTTTGATAATCTTCTTAAATTAAGAGCAATATGCCTGTTACATAACATAATGCAAACAAAGGAACCACAATACCTACACAACAAGCTACGCTTTTTTCAATCAGAAAGATCCTATATGCTAATACAAACAACATAGCTATGCTTGCTTAATTTCAGAACGCCAGTTCCTTGTTAGTGCTATACGTCTGTGGAATTCCTTGCCTATCGACATTAGGAAAGTTAATAGCACAATTATATTTAAATCCTTTCTGTTGAAATATCTGTCCAACGAAACAGTCACCTAAGGTTATCTTTAATTCATTTAAATTCATTTTAGTATATTTGTTATATTTAATCATTTTGTTATTTTGTCATTTGAGTTCAGTTCAGTTCAGTTTCAGTTTAAAATTGTAAGTTTATTTTTTATATATCTTTTGTTAACAATCATACAATTCATTAGCAATGACTTAAAGCCGTCTGCCAGAGTGAACAATATTTTTTAATATAAATTTAATAAGAATAAAAAAAAATAAAAAAAAAAGTTTGAGCAGTTAGAACTATTTGATTATTAAATATTCGCAAAATTAAAGTTGATATGTACTTAAGTAATTAGAAAAGTTCGTTGATGATTCTTTTGCGATAATTTAGCAGCTCCTTACAGAACTCGAATAATTTTTTCCAGTCCTTCCCGTTTAAAATTTCCAGCACCTCGTACCTGTTGAGATAATTGACTCTCCAATATACCCTTCTTATTTCCCTCAAAATCGCACATTCGCCTAGAAAATGGATTGTATTTTCTCTCACTCCCGCATTACAGAGATTACAAATCAGTGGCAGGTCTTTTCGATGTGGAACAAAGTTCAGACGCAACAGCTCTCCCCTTGCTTGAAAAATAGTGGAGATGACCTCTGTATTGTACCGGTTAATAAAATAGGAGTTTTCTCCGAGTAAATAAATAAATTTCTCGATGCACTGATTGTCTCGCCTTTTCTATACATCTTTGAATCATATCTTCATCAATAGCAGCAATAATATCATAGAAAATCCCTCTACATTCTTCTACGTTTGCAAAATTTAGTTCAAAAGTCTTTCCACACTGAATCGCCAACTCCTTCCAATCATTAAACCACAGTTTTCCTTTTGAAATTGCAATTTTTGTGATTCTTTTGGGCATTCGACCTTCGTCCATACCAATTGTTCTACATATATAGTCTGCATGCAGCTTCAAAATTTGTATGTACAACGGTGATAGCCCAGTCTCCAAGTGAAGCATATATGAGGGAGTTGTCATCGGTAGTTTGAAAGTTCTTTTAAGGTAATATGATAAAAGTCTTTCAACAGTATCACTCTCTTTGTGTCCCCAGTACTGTGCTCCGTAGAATAAAATTGACTTTGAGGTTGCTTCGAAAATTCTGTGTTTGACTGCGTTTGGTACTGAATCGTTACTAAAGCAATTTTTCCACGTCATGTTTATAGCTACCTTGGACTTCATAAGTTTTTTTGCAAGATGTTTTTCCAAGCTAAGTGAAGGTGTTAAGGTGAAACCCAGATAAACGTATTCTTTTACCACTTCCATACTTTCTCCACCATAATGCCAACACTCATTCCTTGCACGTATTCCCCCTCCTTTTTTGAAGATCATGACCTTAGATTTGCCTAGGTTTACTGACAAGTTCCATAGCATACAGTAGTCACGAAGACGATTTATCATTAATTGTATTGTTTCTGGAGACTCTGCTAGTAACACTAAATCATCTGCGTACATTAAAACTTTTAAGTTCCATTCATTCAAATGAATACCGCCAGGTAAAATGTTCGGCAGATCATCTATGTACATTGAAAATAGAGTGGGGCTTAGCGCGCAACCTTGTTTTAACACAAGTTTCGAAGTAGGCTGAAAGCATTTCTCCATTCCATATCGCTGCACTTCTTTCCGTATACATGGCTTCGATAAATTTGAGTAACTTGTACGATAGTCCTTTGTTTGCCAACTTGACAAAATACATACAAACAACTCATTTGAGTTATTTGTATGTATTTTGTCGTTCTAATTTACTAGTTATGTAATTTCCAAAATAATTTTAAACTTAACATAATTAAGGCTTTCAATATTATTAAAAGATGCTTGTTATCTTATCATTGTAAGCAATATTGTCGTTAATAAATTGAAAATTGAAATTAATGACTCTAACTGCGCAAATTACATCTTCCAATGAAAATATTTTCAGTTAATAATTTTTCTTCGTTTTTATTGAATGAAAGTTTTTTCCACATAGGTAGGTACATAGTTTAAGCATTTTTAATAATCTTATTTTACTACGCGAATGAAATTTTGTTTAGGGAACTCACGGTAAATTGTACTTAAGGGTGATTCTCTGTTAAAAGTTCCTATTTTGCATTGAAAATATCTCCTATCTAAATTTAAGAAAAAAAAACTATGCAGATTCAATTGTAAGTTGTAAATTATGTAATAATTGATAATTTGAAAGTGTTGACACTTTAGGACATTTTTTTGCTACGAAAATGACGCCATTTTACGGCCTACTATTGTTCTAAAAATGTTTAATACCTACATATGTTAACCAATTTCAAGGTTCTGTAGTTAATCTATGAATAAATGAATGAAGGAATCTACACAAATAATTATAAAAACATATTTAAAATCATTTTCGTAATCACATCGTCATAACTGTAACTCGTAGGTTACGGTAATGATTACGTCGCAGGTTACGGAAATGATGCTACGGAAATGATGAAAAGCGATGTTTTATTACATTATCAACATGAAGTATATAATGATTTTTTTTTTAAATTTGGCATTAATAATTGTGCAGCATAAATTTATTAAATTGATACAAAATCATCTATTTATATTTTACACTGATAAAGTCATACTCACTACGGAAAATGACGCAACTGCTGGAACATGTAATTATCACAACCACTCACTTATAAATTACCCACCAAACTGATTTCTCACTTGTTCTTTCGAATATAATTCAAAGAAAACATGATTGGTTCTATTTTTTTTATGTAACCAAATGTCGGCCGTTAATTTGAATTTGAAAGAGTTTAAATTTCTTTTACGGAAATAATGCAAATATGTGGGGACACTTATTTAAACCCTTTTTCTTGTTTGTCTAATTTTGTTCATTCTTATTTTTTTTTGAAAGTGGAACTTTGCCATTTTAGGATTTTTTTTAAATTTATGAACAGCAAAAAGAGCATTTTCTTTGTTGTTATGGAAATGATATTTGGGAAGTGTCTAAGCTGATTTGTTAGTAGCCTTAACTAACTGGTTACGCTAGTCAACACTGGTGGCGATACTAATATACAGAATGTTTCGTTAATTATTTTTACATTTGGCATTGTTGGCTAACCTGTATCAGAGATATTATAGTCATTGAATTATTAAAGGAATAAAATTGAATTGCTTTCTTAAAACGAATCAAATCTTGTTTTTTTACGTCAATCTTAAGAAATAGTAAAAAGGCTTACTATCTAATAAATTCAGGAGGAAAATGCTTAATTTTTATACCAAATTGATTGCAAATCTTTAAAACTTAAAAGTGGATGTAACGTTGCGGCTGGTAACGCTGTTAAAGACCAAGAGATATTTTTATTTATTTTAATACTTTAATCGTTTTCGACTTGGAACACGAAAAGGAGCTTTTAGTGAAGAATCATCATCATCATCGGCTCAACAACCGGGGTCCGGTCCTGGCCTTCTTCAACAAATCTCTCTACCTACCTCGAGCCGACGCCATCCAGTTTCGCACCCCAAGGCTCCGGGCGTCCTGGTCTACGCCATCTCTCCAGCGCAAGCATGGTCTACCACGCTGTCGTCTGCCATAGAATGTACCACAAAGAACTTTCCGAGCAGGTTCCTCTTCGCTCATGCGAGCTAGGTGCCCTGCCCACCGAAGTCTACCGAGCCTAATTTTTGTCACGATATCTGTTTCAAGGTAGATTGCGTACAATTCATGATTGTACCGTCTCCGGAATCGTCCTTCCTCACATATGGGGCCAACAATTCACCTTAAGACTTTTCTCTCGAACGCGGCTAAGAGGTCAGAGTGCTTTTTGCTAAGCACCCAAGTCTCGGATCCATATGTGAGTACTGGCAGGACCATGGTCCTGTACAGCAGCAGTTTTGAAGTTATGGTGAGATTTCTGGATTTAAAGAGCTTTGACAGACTGTAGTAGGCTCTGTTGGATTTGAGAAGCCGCCCGCGTATTTCTTCTTCTATATTGTTATCGGCTGCTTCTATTGACCTTACCTTGGTATTTAAAGGATTGCACCACTTCAAATTCGTGCTCCGCTACCTTGATTGTTTGACCAACTGTTCCTCTAGCATTCGACGCCACCATGTACTTTGTTTTACCTTCACTAATGTGCAGCCCCAGATTTTCGATCTGGATGAAGTGTACAGCTTGCTCGGTTCTTCCGATGATGTCGATGTCGTCTGCGTAAGCCAGTATCTGGCTGGACCTGTTGACGATGGTCCCTCTTGTTGCCGTGCCAGAGTCACGGATTGCGTTGGAGAAAACGCCAGGTTGAAGAGGAGGCAGGCCAAACCATCCCCTTGTCGAAGTCCATTAAAGATGTTGATTGGTCTGTATAGCAATCCGGCTATTTTTACTTGGCTTGTTACGTTGGTCATGGTCAACCTGCATAGTCGTGTCAATTTATTTGGGATGCCGAATTCTCTCATGACTTTGTAAAGTTTTACCCTGGCTATGCTATCATTGGCGGCATTAAAGTCTATAAACAGGTGATTAGTGAAAAATCACCCATAAATTAATTCTGTTGCAAGAAAACTTACTTACTTAACAGTATTTATTATATCAATTAATATATGTACCTATGCGATAAATGAATCGCGCGGGAATGTTACCCGATAGAATTATAACGTGTAAGATAGGATAGTCTCAATATAATAAGTTTTGAACAAATGTGATACCCAAGAAATGTTCTTGGCCAAGCCAAATGAGCGGTGGTTCACACAATATTGAAAGAAATTTTTCAATATTTTTAAACAGATATTTTGTTTTTGATTCAATAATTTTGCATACCTTAACCAAAACTTGCACCCAATCCAAATTTTGTAGTATGGCCTAAAGCAAAAGGTTTTCAGGGGACTTCATGCCCCCACTCAAAAACATACTTTACTTTTATTATAAAATTATTTGGCAAAAAATGCGGCCTTGTCTCCATTTTTTTTCGTTCGTTTTTCTTTTTTTTCAGAAATAAAAAAAAATTACAAAAATGCAATACAGACCAATATTATGGACATTACTGCACTCTTAAAAACGACACCGATATTTTTCGATTTATTATTTCGTTTTCTTAGAACAATATTGAAGTTCAGAATATAGTCACCCTAGTATTAGAATGCCGTAAACGCCAAAATGCGTTTTTTGAGCTGGGTATGCAGTCTTATGTTTTCGGGTGCGCTCTTTTCAAATCTGTTATCTGTTTGTTTCTATCGCTTCTAATTGGTAAGATATTTGACGTGAACGAAAAATGGTTGGCACATACGTCAAATTTCCCAATGAGTTTATACTACGTTTTTAGTATTGAAATGCCGTTTGTTTCCGATTTTTTACGTACGTGTATGGACCAAAAAGAAACTGTTGATTTTGGTGGCATATACGGCAAACTCATTTTGAACAAAAATGTAAATATTTTCAAAACTAAAACATGCGGAAGGTTTCTGATAAAAATTGTTAAAAGAGGATTTCCAAACAGATACTGTGTAAAAAAATTAAAAAAATCCTTCGGTCAGTTTTCCGCACTAGACTGCCAAACCTTTAAATGCGATTTCCCAAAAACGTAAAAACGTCGTTTACGGCATTCCAATACTAGGGTGACGATATGTCTAAATTTACTATCTAAACTCACTCAAACCACTTCGGAATTTCATCAACAACTTGTAGAAAATTTTGTCTTGCAACAGAATACTCACTCAATTTTATGAGTGGATATACGGTTCGTTAATCTTTCAGAAAAATAAAAAAAAAAAAAATTGCGGGATGGTAGGGGATTTGCGTTAGCCGCCATTTTGAAAAACACGTTTTCTTAAATATAACGACTACCAAAATAGTCTCAGTCGTTTGGTATTGTATAACGATTCCGTAAATTCACTTCCCGATAAGTCTGATCAGTCTGATAATATCTATACCAAATCTAGCTATAGCACTAAAAAAAACTCTAATCTGGATCGGGCAAATGATACAGAGAGTGGGAACCTCGAGGTGGATCCTGATGTATAGCTTACACTTTCACACTTTCTGGAAAACCTTCGAAATGTCTGTGCAAATTCATCGCTTCTTTTCCAAGAGGACGCGGTTCACTTCCTTTCTTCTGTCAACTTAGAGCTGATAAGATGCCGTTGTTTTCTTCTACCGTCACCACATGCTCGCCTCCATTTTGGCTTTGTTTGCCTGATGAGCACATTTTAATACCAAGTTTTTATTTCTTGGAATCTGTTGAACAATGTTTTCAGTTTTACCAACCTTAGAAACGCCAGCTGGCAAATCGACTTCAAATGAAAAAAAAAAATGTTCAAACATGTACGAAAATATTTATTTCACTTTTAAATGGCGTAATAACTTCCTATTGATCTCAATTTTCGTTCACAGTTGATCAAGCCCATTTGAATTACAAGTTTATTCTGCTGGTAAATTTTTCTTAACAAAAGAATTATGAAACAAAAAACTAATTAAATTCAACGTCCAGTGAGACTTTGCGTCGTCATGGTCATCGTCCTCGATGTTGGTCGTCCTCTGGGCAATACCAATTAAGATTCGATTTATTGTTGGAAAACTTTTTAAAAAAATGTTCGCTAAATGCAAAAATTTTAAAAAATAATGAAGCGTTTTTCATTTTCATTTTTATTTTTTTTTATTTTTCAAAAGACTCAACTACCGGACCGGACGCACACCTGCCCTTAAGCTAAATTGAATTTATTCGAGTGAAGGCAAGCGAGGTTTGGAAGGATTCCTTTGAATTTGTGCATTGCACACACGGGCAATATTTTTTTATTATATATTTTTACTTTCTCTGCTTTCATTGAAAAGTATAATAATTTTTTCCGTCACACAAGCTTTCGAATTTTCGTTTTTTTTTTTTTTGTCATATCCTGATATCCTAGCGAACACACATTCCGATGCTTACGAGTGCGTCCAGTCGAAAAAAGCGAAAATTTAATTAAGTACGCTCTCTCAGCAACGTCCCTCCTCAGAAATTCAATAAACCAAGCACAAGCCAGAGCACATTCATCCATCGAGTAAGTCCTTTTGCTGTTTCTCTGTTGGAGCGATTCTTTCGTCCTGGCCTATACATTTTTCCGAAATACCTAATAGGCTAATTGTGTTAAAAGCCTATTGCTCGCTGTGCTTACGCTTGCAGCATGTGTCGCAAATTAAAGCGACTGAAACATGGAGTTGTATGTATATGTATACACAGCATAGGTACCTTGCTATAACAAGGACATGAATGGTCCGAACCTTTTTTTTTTGGTGCGGTAATTTAATACCGGCGGCGTGGGTGGGTGGATGGGTCGATGGAAATAGTATAAGGTAAGGAATAAATTCCCAGGATAAAAGGAGTATAAAATAATAATCCTTCAGAAACTGTCATTCCGAATTGAAATTAATTTTGCAAACGAGGAAAGAGGTTCCTGGACATAAAAATATGTACGAATGGTGACACGACAATTTCCCAATTGAAACTGAAAGAATACTTACGTAGGTACTTATAATGTCGGTTGGTTGCGGCGGCGGTGACGGCGTGTGCACGGCCCCAAAGCACTATATATATACACACACACATGTGACAAAGGACAAAAAGGACGTTTCACAGTTGGAATTTATTTTTGTCATATTTTCCGTTTTTTATTACGATTTTTCTGCTTGGCATTGAATTTTTCCCAAGAGGGATTTTTAGCGACACAAAGGACTCCTCAACTCGATGAGTGCGAATGTGAAAACCTGAACACTGAACAGCATTGTGTTCAATTGGGGGCTCATAATAAAATACAAATTAAGTTATAAACATGTACATACAATACAAGGCATAACGGCAACGTATCGCTGTTATTATCATAACTTTGCTGTTCGATTTATTGTGCAATTGGTTTGGTTGTGGAAGGAGTATACGCATCAGGGACACACACAACAACAAAAAAACGCACCCTCAAGGAGGAACAGGTGGAAACTGTCAGGATAAAATTACTTAAATGAAATTCATTTCCATGTATGAGGCATTTAAAATAGGATTTCTGATCATATTTTTTCGAGTAGGTATGTGTGCTTTAATGCTTAACGTGTCAAAAAAACACGGTCGTTGTGATATATCAACATTGATTTGGATTTTTTTTCTATTTCTTACTTTGGCGCCAAATGAATTGGAACTTGAGACAGAATTGATTAAATTCAATGGGAAGCTCACTCACGAAAAAAACATTCAATTAAAATTAACTGCTTATGTGTTAAATGAGGCATTTCGATTATTATGAGTGCGTATACATATAGGTATCCACCTATATATGTTGGTGTATATAAACTTACCTAGGACCTAGATAAATATGCGCGTTTGAAGAGCAAGAGAGTAATTGGATATTTGCGTTTCATTAACGAGCTTTGGTTATACAAGCGTTTGTTTCAAAGAAGGTGTGTTTGGAAAATGGTGTGTCACGCGATATAATGTTTGGAGGTAAAATTAATTTGAAAAGAAATAAAAGTAATTATAAGGAACAATAAAAATCTGAGCTTGGTTTTGTAATTTATTGATGTTTTTTAATTGTTGAAAAACTACAACAACAAAAATATTTGTTTATGTACATAAGTAGTTTCACATATGGAGGGAGAAAAATAAATAAAGATTTTGTGGTAGACTTAATTTTAAAAAAGGTTTTATTGTTGTTATATTGTACTATTTGTACTATAGAATGTCAGTTTTTATTACTGACCATTCTGTCAATTTTTCATTGAATGTTTGAACAACAACAACAACTTAAAGGTGCTACCACCAATTTTTAAACGAATTTTATTATTCGTTTTTTCCATTCTTGGCTGGAGATATAGCTATTTCAAGGAGTGTCAATTCCTATCATTAGTCCCCTTAGATCGTACCAATCTTCCAACCTCTCCCCCTTTGATATATGCTACGAATTGTAGTCTATCAAATTAAGGTTAGGAGAAAAATGGAGGCGGAACAAAACAGCATACTTAAAGGCGCTTGGAAAAATGTTGAAGCTCCAAATGCGTTTGAAAAACAAACAAACATAACATCTCGACCTGTGACGTCGGTCGTCATAAGCGGTGGAATGCGTAGTGCATACGACTTCGTAGACTGAGCAAATCTGGTAATGCGTGGGTTCGAATCTTATGATGTGCATATGAAAAAGTTTTCATAATAAAATTGGATTAAATCTCGACACCACTAAGGGGACTCATGATAGGAATTGTCACTCCTTGAAATAGCTATATCTCCAGCCAAGAATGGAAAAAAAGAATAATAAAATTCGTAAAAACGAGCAAATAAAACTCGTTTAAAAATTGGTGGTAGCACCTTTAATTTGTTGTTGTTGTTCAAACATTCAAAAAAGGTTTTATTTAACGGTGTGTACCTTATCATTTTAAGATAGGAACATATGGTACATAAAGAATTAATTTCTACAGAATTTCTTTAAGCTTTGAAAACACTCCGGAAACGCACTTACCACAGTATTTTAAACATTTGACAAGCATTTAAAGCTTTGTTTGGAGCCCAACCTACCTATATTTTGCTAATTTGGTATGTTTAAACAACAGACGTGTGAAGTAAATCGAGACAAAAACCAACCAGTAACCCGAGGTTTAAAACATGGAAAAATGTTTCAGCAGAAAAGTGAAAACTGTTAATTTTACCGGAAGGTCAAGAGACATTTCAAGGTAAGACCCATGCGCATGGATGGAAAAAGGATGGATGGAATCAAAAAAATACTGAGAATATAGAAGGACAATTTTTGCAGGATTTTAATCGTTTGGCAAACGATGCAACAGACCCAACTTTGAGGAATAGACATCAGCTGTTGAAAATACCAAAAACAATAGGTAGCTACTGCACCCTGGATGGCTTTTCAGGGTGCAGGCGCAGGGACATAACTTATAATCATCTTTTTCATCATCATTAATAAATCTTTTCATATCAACACGTTCGTTCTTAGTGGGTATCGGTTTGAACCCTTAAAACTTTCACCCTTTTACAAGAATATTTTCACATTTCATTTAACATTTCTTCATTAGAATAAGAGGCGCCTGGGTTTAAACGGTAAGATACAAGATTGCGCACATCGCATATCTTTCCGTCTTTTCATTTAATAACACAATTGTTCAACCTTATTAGTGCGAGACAATCGACCGCCGACAATCGACCACTTCACATGGGAAAAAACAAATTATTTCACATTTTTGAAGTAAAGTTATTTCCTACTTTGAGTGGGAAATATAAACTCATTTTGTGAAATTATTTCGCAACTTTTTTGTATGTGTTGCTTGTAAAAAAAAGTACCTACTCTAATTTGTCTTACTTAGAAAAAAGAATACCTAATTGCAACATCAAGACAGATAAAATCGGCCCTTGATGCATCTAAACTGGTCTTCCAACTGTCAAGCGCAGAGTCATGATTAACACTATTTTTATATCAAATTGTCATACTATAGCTTCGAAACATTGACAGTAAAATTGCGATTCAAGTGCTTTGCAGTAACAGATTGAGCTAAACAATTTATTTAAGCCAAAACATAGTTTCTTTTCTATCTGTAAAGCTTAAAGTGTCGATTTTCATTAAAGGATGGTAAGGATGTCAATGGATTTTCAAGCGTTTAGAAAAAAGAACAATAAAATAAAGATTATATGTATGTATGTATCAGTGGCGTGGGGTGAACTTTTTCAAATGGTAACTCGAAAAACAAATAATTACTTAAAGTAATTTTATAAGGGACAAAATTTTAGCTTCTCCCATAAGCCTAGTATGCAGCTGAAGTGAAACGAAAAATCCCATACAAAAATGACACAGTGAAATCATAAACGAAATTTTTCGTCCTTCTTTTCGTTTTGTCGCACGCAGCTCCGCGGTGAAATGGTTGATAACCGGTTCAAGTCTCCACTACTCTCTACACTCTTTTCGCACACAATTTAGTTGACCGGGATATTAAATGCTTGCGAAATTTTGACGTTTGTATTTTGTTTTTTTTTTTTTTTTTTTTTGTGGTTAGATATTATTATTAAAAAATGGATTTCTGTTCTTTTTATTTGTTTTTTTGTGTTTTAAAAATTTTTTTTTTGCAAATGGCGAAACTTTACATAACAATTTGTCCAGTACCGTTTCGTTATCATTTGGTCTGTGTTTTTGGAGACGACGGAAAATTTCGTTTCACTTCAGCTGCATACTAGGCTTAGGGCGTAATAAGATCAACAAATCTCCAGTCATTAAAAATTTCACATTGAAGCCTCTTCCACAGGAACCGTTTATTTTTCGGGAATAAGAGCAGCCTATGGGCTATGTCAGATAATAAATTATCTCCGTGCCAAATTGCATTAAGATCCAATTATCCGTTCTGGCGTGTTTGAGAAACAAACATGAATACATACAATATTTTACATTTATAATATTAGTAGGTAAGTGTTTTACAGTGAATTTTCTCTGTTTGCATTATACGATGTTTTTTACTTATTATGTTAAAACTCTTTCAAGAGAGCCAGTTTTGCGGCCTTTTTGTGAAGTTTTAACAATATAGTTTAAGTTTTCAAAAATCGATTCCAATTTGTTATCGAAACTGAATGCAAATACATCTTCCGAATCCGCATTTATTACAATTAAAAAACACATTTGACTGGCAACAATTTTTCTCTTTAAAATTATAAATAAATAAATGTGTCAAAAAAAAATTTATTATCAAGTATCAATAAGGCAAAAGCAAGCAAAATCATTTGTAACATACTCAATTTAAATAATCAACTGTCTCTTGCCCAAGGAAAGCCCATCATTAATTTCAATAATTATTTAAGAGTTTCATATCATAATAAGTAACTATCTAATCTGCAATATAAAACAACAAAAACAGTCCTGGCACGCGTCAGTTATTTGTTTTAACATATTTAAACGTTTAGTTGATTTATTAAAAGAAATTAAGCTAAACCTATTTTAAAAGGAACAATTTTCTAACCTTCAAACGTTGATTTTAATAATAATTGTTCTCACATCAATATACCTAAATTCACTTTAAGTTGCGCGATGGTAACTTAATTTTTCAAATAGTAACCCACCTCAACTGCTCAATCAACTTGAGTCTTGAAATCTTGATACACCAGCGCAGTGAGAAACATTTCATAATTCACCATATTAAGACGGTCAAAACTCAAAACCGTCTAATTTCGTCCCATAAGAAGACGACTGTTGAACAGAGAGGTGTCGAATTCGAACAGACTAAATGATGTATGTATATGTAGGAAAAAAGGAGAGGTAGCGAGAGTTACGTAACCTTTTGAACTGGCAACAAATGTAGCCAAATCCAACAACAGCGCAATGACCTAGAAACCAGCAACATTGATCGTCCAACAACAGCATCTACAGAAAAACTCTTGTGCAGAATTTTAATCTAAGAGAATAGTTTTCTTGTTCTCTGCAAATTCTCTGCAGATATGAAAACATATTGTAATGCCCTATCTTTTATGTTATGTAAATAATTCGTGCTTATATAATGATTCGATGCATAATAATGAAAACATATTCAATTAGTCTTTTAGTCTTAAGTTGATATTGATCAAGAGTAGATCTTAAATAAAAGTTGATTACCATTAAGGAAATTTGTAGACGTTTTATTTTCCTCTTAAGACAAACGTAACTCGAGCTGTTTTATAACTCGGTGAATGTCGGGTTATTTTGTTGCTATAATGCCTTGCTATCGAATAATTGTTGGGGAATGATTGTATGAAGTATAATGTCGATTCGAAGTCGAACAGTGTACAGGCGTAGGTGTGTGTTAGTTTAGAATGGCTGGATAGTTGTATGTTGCCTGGTGGTTGGTGTAGTGGTTGATTTGATAGGTAGAATGTTGAGCAAGGTAAAAATTTAAAAAAACGTATCAGATACCTACAGATAGGCAAGTTGTAAGAAATAGGGTGTTTTCATAAACGTCAGATGGGGTTAAGACAAGAAAAAATCGTATGGGAGGGGGAGGTCTATTTCCCCCCGTTTAGGCGGGAGGGTCAATTTTCTAAAAAATTGACTTAAGTCAGAAAAAAAAATATTTAAAAACATCTTTTTGAAAAGCCAGGAAACTACTCTTTTATTTTATTTTTAAATTAAGTTGTTTAAGTCAACAGTTTAAAAAAAAATTCATAATTTTCAAAATCAAAATTTTGAAAAAAAAATTAAAAAACAAATTTTTGATCTAATTTTTTCAAAATTGTATGTAATTAACTATTATTTTTATTTTCAAAACTCAATGCTCTTATTAATTTTTAGTCAAAAACAAAAAACCGTATGCCAAAATGTATCTTAGTTTTTGAGAAATTAAGAAAATACTAAAAGGACTTTAAAAAAAAAACGTTGAAATCTGGTTAATCCCGTTAATTGTATTTAACCAGATTGACCAAATTTCAACTTTTTTTTTGAAAAAGTGCTTTTAGTATAGCCCCCCCCCCCCTCCAATACGATTTTTTTCTTGTCTTAACTCCACCTACACGCTCAAGCTTTTTGGTGCACCTTAAACCAATCACCCTGTATAGTGGTAATCGCAAATAGTTTTTTGTTCTTAAGTTACATTTCAACCATCTTGTGTTAAAGTTAAATTTATTAATAAATAATTAGGAACCATTTTATTTTTTATTTTAAACACAAAAACTGTATGTTATAATTTGTTTTATATTTAGCAATTGTAAAGATGAAAGCATGATGTTGATTGGTGTGTGAAAGCTGCATTTCAAAATCACTCTCATACCTTTGTTTTGGAGTTTTTAAAGCCATGTTTATAAGTTGCCTTATTTGTTCGTGATATTCTTACCAATGATATTGATTGTATAGTTTTTTTTACTCTTTTTAAGTCGTCCTCTGAGAATGAGACAATTCATAAATTAAACTCAAATCATTGAAACCATCTTTTTTTTTGGTTTTTATTTTTTAGCGAAAAACAAAATTTAACCAGGGAAACAAATACCTAAATACCTAAATTCAATTGAAAATTTTATCGGCACAAAAACTTCTTTGAGTTTCGAAGTGAAAACAGAATATTATTCATTAGAAATGTTTTCCTAACAGAACCTCACTAAAACGGTAAAATGAGTTTCTTTACAATTTTCTACGTTTTTCGATAAATTATATCGACGCAATCGTCACTCACTTTTACCTCTTTTTATTATCTATTCTAATTAATCAAGTTAATGTCACATAGTGTATATAAAGTAAACTTTAATATAGGTAACAGGAAAATTATTTTCAATACAAAAAACTAAATCTAGAGACCAAAACTCTATCAGAACGCCGATTCTCTTTTGTTAGATAAAGACGAGAAGAACTTCTGATTGGAGTGTATTAAAATCATAAAATTCACCGGCGAATCATTAGATGCATCGTTTCAATTTTTTGTTATCATCCTCAATCACAAAGTACCTATATATGTATATCAAAAAAAAAAATTATACAGAATAGTATATATACGGAAGGAAGAAGGCAGAAAAATATAATAAAAATTGATAGAAGGTAAAAAATAATTCAAAATGCATAAAAGCATACAATTTCGAGAAACTGTTTTGCATACCAAATGAGAAAGTTCGAATCCCACAAACTAAATCGTCTCACCTTTGTTTGTCCAGGGCTGGATTGGAAGGTAACGTGGCTAACATTTTCTAGACCAATAGTGAGTTTAATTTCCAATTGGAATACATTTAACACCGAACTTTTGTAAATAATAAAAAAAACAACAATTCTTTCAAAATTAATGTTTTTTTGTTTTGCTGGGTTATTATAAGAATGCCAAAAAAAAAAACGAATAATTGCCGATACTTTAAAGCACAATACGAATTTTTCGAATACTTAAAACACTTGTGGGTCAATTTTATTTCCGATACCTGATATCGAATATCATAGATCGTTCAAACTTGGATTTTAAAAATTATAACGGTTTAAAATACCAAAAATATAAAAAAAACATCGGCCAACAGCGTAATTATTTTAATCTAGTGTGGCATCATTTACAATCAAAACAGAAGGGGCCGCAAAATAGATCCTTGCGGAGCTCCACACTGACACAACTTAGGCAAGAACCTTTAAAACTTGGTGATTAGCTTATCGTACCTAAATGTGATGATCAATTTCGTAAAAAAAACTTTAAAAAAAGTAGAAGAATCGTGAAGGTGGTATGACTCAATAATCCTAATTGCTCAATAAGTAAAAGTTAAAAGTTGGTTAAATTTTCACATTTGTATATAGAATTTGTATCATTTATAAATTTCTTTGTTATAAATGGTAAAAGTTTTAAGAGGGAAATGGCGAAATTGGCCCTGATTGCAGTTGTCGATTAGCAATCGAGTCGAAATTTGACGATCGTTTTGAAGGGTTTTATTGTTTGGTATTGTTTCATTTTAATTTAATTTCACTTCATTTATTTAATTTCATCTTTTACAATGGACTTAAGTCTTATACATTATGTATTTGGTTTCCAAGTCACTGCTTATTATTAAAAAATTACCTTAAGCCGCCTTCGTTTATGATTTTTATTATTGGACGCCTTTCGGCAATCGTATTGCATTTAGTTTGCGGTCGCGGCGTAGACTAAGCTCAGTGGTGATTGCGATTGAACTTTTTTGGTTGATGAGAGATAAGATGTGTGTGTTTAAGTATTTGATTTAGTTTTGTGTTTATTTATTATTATGTATGTGTATTTTTTATAGCAGTGTTGTACAATATGTTAGTTTTTAATTTAAGTTTATCATTTAAGAGATTTTTGTTTGTTGCTTGGGTTTGGGATGCTTTATAAATCTCATATTCTTCAATCTCATATTCTTCAGTCTATTTCAGCAAAAGTTAAATTCAAATACATATAAGTTTACAACAAGCTAAACTAAAATTTCAATATTTATAAAATATAAAATTATATTTATAAAAAAAAAAAACAATTTCCAGCTAAAAATCTGAACAGAACGCGATTAAAGAGATTTGTTCCTCGTAGTTTACGTATGTTTAAGGGCATGGAGTTCCATATTGGGAAAAGGGGGAAAGTATTTTTGTGGAAAAAGTATTGAATGAATCAGTTAGAAATAGCACAATTATTTTATGCTTTACCTTTAAATTGTTTGAAATGGGATTTGAATACACTAGGGAAGAGTCGGGAGCACTTAACATTCGCGTAGTGAGTGCGGTTAAAGAAAGAATCTCTGTATTTCACAGTACGTCCGAAATTTTGATTTATGGTAAATTGTGCATTACGAGTCTTGACGATAGTGGTGAACCTGAATTGGGACCTTAACTTTCCCATCTAACCACTTCATCTACACTCAGAGAAAAATAACAAGCTACAATCAGTAATGATCAGGCTTGTTTTTAGATTTTTTTTTTATTCTTATGTGGTCACCTTAAAATGACAGCCATTATTCTTGATGTAATAACTTTATTCTAAAAAACAAATTTTAGTTCTTATTTAAAGAACAGAAAACTTGAATTTGAACTTAAAGTAAGCCGAAACAATTTTTAAGACTTTAGGTTCATTTAAACACAAATAAAGAACGAAACAGTCTTATTTGGTTTTTCATTGGAAACTTCAGATATATCTCTGAGATTTCAGATTTGTGTTGCCGAATAAAACGCAAAAAGATGTTGTTGTTTTGTAGTGGTGTGTATCATTTTATGTTTGTTTATTTTTAAATTGGGAGAAGGAGACAAACTGAGTCAGCAATGACTTGACAAGTTGACAGTCTCACAAATTGTTGTGTATATGCGAAAGTAGAGGAAAAAATCTCACATCAAATCGAGATTTCAAAATTGATTTGATTGTTTTGAACAATGAAACGCAAAATCTTAAAAAGATGTGCAACAAATATATCTAGATCAATAAAAAAAACATATTTTGCGACCAATGAAAAACCACATTATTTAAAGATTTTTTAGGATTCAATCAAGTCGCAACAATTATTAAACTGCAAACATGCAGTTTTTGGTTTAATCAATAGCAACCATCAAAAATATATTCAGGTCTTATTTAATAAAAGTCGAAATCGCGATGATTTCATTACATTTCAGATTAAACTTCATGAACATTTTTAAACTGCTCATTAGAATCTTTTATATAGAATACCTAATTGAGATGGTATGAGATTTACAAAAAAAAAGGTAAAACGACTTTTTAAAAATCTACCTTCTTTTCAATGTTGAATAGGATTTCGTTGTTGTAAGGCCTCAACAAACCTTAAACCGGCTCTGTACCCTGAATGCCTTTTTTGACTGTGCATTTGTGTCTAGTGACTTAACCGAAAGTATATTTTACCACACTCTCACCCGTTTGTTCTTCACCCGCTCTTTAGGTTAAATTCATTATAATACAAGAGTTGAATTTCATTTTTTGTTTGTTCAAAACGCCCAAAATCAATAAATTCAAAATGACGCATGCGGTGACATATTTCTTTTTTGTTTTAAATATTTCAAAAAAAAAAAAAAAAAAAAGGAACAGGAAACCGTATTCTCAGCATAACTAAACGGGTGTTTGTCAACCGAGCACAGGTTGCGCTGGAAAGGGAATGTGACATTTCTTTGTGGGCAAAACGAATCGAGAGTTTTATGAATTTCAAAATTGGTTTGTATTTTTTGAAAGGATGGGTCTACTCCTTTGGGGGTTTTCTTTCAAAATATTTGTGAAGTTTACTACAATACTCTTTGGTAAAAGTTTTCTTTTTTTTTCTTTTGAACCAGGTGTGTGATGCGTTTTCGGATTGACTTACAATTTTTTTTTCAAAAAGGAAATGAATGTCCATGTCTCACCTTCGAGATCGAAAAATACCACAGGGATTTATTTAAAAAAAAAAAAAAAAATCCAAACGTGTCGTTGTCTTCAACATGAATTGAAACTTTTGTACGTCAGTGTACGGAACATGTGTCTCTTGGTCTTTTCATTTGAATGCAAATAGTGTTAGAAGGAGTTTTTCCTCTTCTGTTTGGTATTTTTTTTTTTTTTTTCGATGAATGCAGAAAAAATGCAAAACAACATTTTCAATGGACAGGGATAATGAGCTGTCACTTCTGTTGCTAACTGTATTTCTGTCCAGACGGGTGTGGCGGCGGTGGTATGTTCATGTTATATAGCAACGAAATTTTGCTCAGTCAGCAAAAGCTAATTTACAACAGTGAATTGTGGAATTTTGGCATTTAATAGTCGTTGACCCTTTTTTTTCTTGACTCTACTTTTGCTGTGTAAAAACTCATCAAGGAAAAGCCATTAACTACGCTTAAATAACGATAACACTTCCCTTATGGTTTTACAAGAAAAGTCAGACACCCAGAAGAGGACGACAGAATGAAACACTTTTATTGCCTTATAAGCATTATTGTTGTTATTATTTGGAAATTTAAATGAGAAATTATTGCTGGGTAAACTTTTGGTTAAGTTAGAGGTGAGGTGACAAATGAGAGATAGAAAAAAGTCAGTTAAACTTCTGAACGCAACCCTTATCATTACAACAGCAACAACGACTACCCCCTTGAACGAATTAAAAAGATACAAAAATAATGCCACTTTGTGTGGAATTTCGATTGTATGTGTTGTTTTTCTAATATTTGTATCTGATAGTGACAGCTGGTGGTGTCTAATATAAATAAACAAATATAAAAATGTACATTTTACTGTCATGTTGCAAATAACTGTGTGGCAAATGACACACATTAGGCGGATACCAATGTGACACACTCTTGAAAACGTGGTGTGTTTGCTGTCGTCATCCATATAGCTCTGGAGTACCTATTTGTAGGTAGGTTTAGGGAATGGAATTATACCATAGAAACATATAGCATCAGCCTCCTTGGGAAGCCTGCGGAATGTAACATGCACGATAACCTGGGAAATTGATATTTAATGGTAATTGCTGTGAAATTAAGTGCATCTCAAGGGAGTAATTTTTGGGGAGCAGCAACAGCAGCAGCACCAGGAATTTTAATGTAGTGATGCGTGTTTTTGTTTTGCACATGACATGTCAAATTTGTTTATAAAGTATGTATTTATTAAATTAATGAAGACACTTTGAAATAGAAAAGCATATTTTAGATAATATTGTTAGGTTTAATTATATTATAGTTGGGTAGTGATATCATTTGCATGGAAGTATGTAAATAAATTATTCGGCATTACTTAGTACAAAATGTTTAGAAATTCAAATGTTGAAATTTATTTAACGAAGATTTTTTTTTAAATAAACGGGCATTAAAAGTTAAGTAGATATTAAGTTGAGTTCATTTCCATTACTTTGCTACATAAAAAAAAGTAGCAAAATAATAATATGCACTCTGGATCGTATAGGGAAATGGGTTTGAAAAATATTATACTTTCGGTTGGGTGTGTTGATTTGACTGGTAAGTAGGTAGGTATATCATCTTAAAAAAGTGATGGAGAACTCTTTTAACACTCTACTGCGCAAGTTGCCATTTAAGACTTTCAATTTTTATCCGTCGACTGTCATTTTGCGAAAACGACACGGTATAACAACTGTTAAAACTTCTTTAGCAAAATTGATGTCCGCCTATAACAGAATTGTGTAACTGCAATCAAGTCCAAAACGACACGCAGAAAAAATATGGAAAACAAAACTCTTTTTTTTTCGGTCGCAACTATAATTTAAAAGAACATAATAACGAGGTTCGATTCGAAATACTTAAACGCTTAATTTTTTAACAACGCATTTATTAGTCGAGAAATTAATAAATTTTTTTGGAAACTAAAAACCTTAGAGGGAAATGCAAATTTTGAGACCTCTGCTATCTTTAATACGTATGTTTTAGAGAAAAAGTTTTTTTACGTAATTGAGGAGGAATACAATAAGAAGGGATTACAAGAAAATATAAATAAACCAGTCAATATAACGCGAAATGTATAGCCAGAATTTGTCAGTATTTGTTTATCTATTTCCTTCCATTACCTTCCACTAAGATTTTTTTTTCTTTTTATGCATGATGATAAGTTTGTGAGATTTTGGTTTACTGGACACGGTAAGCTCTCCAAAATTAAGCCACTCTCAAGTAAAATAAAGGAATGACTTTCTTATACAGGGTGATTGGTATAAGGTGCAAAAGGCTTGAGCGTGTAGGTTTAGTTAAGACAAGAAAAAAATCGTATGGGAGGGGGGTCTATTTCCCCCCGTTTAGGCGGGAGAGGCAATTTTCTAAAAAAATGACTTAAATTAAAAAAAAAATTATTTAAAAACAACGGTGAAGGATACAAAGACTTGTTATATCTTTTCAAAAAGCCAGACAACTACTCTTTTATTTAATTTTTAAATTAAGTTGTTTGAGTGAACAGTTTTAAAAAAATTAATTTTCAAACTCAAAATTTTGAAAAAAAAAACTAAAAAAAAAATTTTTAACTAATTTTTTCAAAATTTTATGTAACTAACTATTATTTTTATTTTCAAATTTCAATACTCTTATTAATTTTTAGTCAAAAACAGAAAACCGGATGCCAAAATGTATCTTAGTTTTTGAGAAATTAAAAAAAAATGAAAGTAAAACTAGTAAGTAAAGTAAAAAGTTAATTAGTTTTTTTTTATTATTTGATTAAAATCGGATGGTATGTAATAAAAAATAAAAAATAATTCCCTAATTAATAATTGACCTTAGGAGGTCAAATTTGGGAAAACCAAAAAAAAAGTGTTTTTCTTGGAAAAAAATACTTCTAGTTTTTCTTAATTTCTCAAAAACAAAGATACATTTTGGCATCCGGTTTTCTACTTTTAACTAAAAATTAATAAGAGCAATGAATTTTGAAAATAAAAATAATAGTTAATTACATAAATTTTGAAAAAAATTAGTTTCAAAATTTTTTTTTTTTAGTTTTTTTTTTAAATTTTGAGTTTGAAAATTATTTTTTTTTAAAACTGTTGACTTAAACAACTTTATTTAAAAATTAAATAAAAGAGTAGTTTTCTGGCTTTCCAAAAAAGTATAACAAGGCTTTGTGTCATTCACCGTTGTTTTTAAATAATTTTGTTTCTGATTTAAGTCAATTTTTTAGAAAATTGCCCCTCCCACCTAAACGGAGGGCAATAGACCCCCCTCCCATACGTTTTTTTTCTTGTCTTAACCCCACCTACACGCTCAAGCTTTTTGGTGCATCTTATACCAATCACCCTATATAATGAGTACCACTTATCTGGTACTTAGAATATGTTCCAAGATTTTTTTTCGTGTGACGGTTATCACGAAAAGAAATCTTAAGGGTCTATTTTGCTTCTTCCTGTGATATCGACAGCCTTTAAAAGAATATTTCTTCAGCGTAAGGTTTAATACTAATACCTGAACTCCAGTTCAAGTTAAGAAGCAAGTACTGACGATTGAACAAGTGCTCAGAATCACCAATGTCATTGATAAAGCTCTTAAAGAAAAACAAAGTTGCTTTACAGTTTTGTTGGATGTGTCGCAGGCTTTAGACAAAGTATGGGAAGAAGGTCTGAAATTCAAATTAAGATAAATCCTGCATAAACGACTTTATAATATTCTTAGAACGCGGAACAGAATTTTCAGCGTTAGACACGGAAACGAATATTCAGACGTCCCAAAAATATTGGTTGGGATACCGCAAGGTAGTTTTCTAGGTCCAATAGACTAGGTACCTTAGTCTTTTTTAATACTGCTCAAGTTTCATTCGCAAATGAGGAAAAATATCGCGGAATGACTCCCAACGCGAAATTAAAATAAAAAACGCATCAGCTACGTTTGGACAAAAATGGCCCGTTCCGGTTTTTTTTTTTTTTTAACAATTGTTGGTGTTTTGGTAACTATTCCTCAACTTTTTCACGTAAAATGTTAAGGCTGAACCTTTTTCTAAAAGCCGCGATAAGATAGGTAATCTTATGGTCACCTTCCTTACTATTAGTTTAGAAGGGAGATTGTTAGTTAACAGGCAGGTAATTAAGCTGGTCTGGACTTATGGTACATAATATATCTTTGGGGTTGTTCACGCTAACGAATTTAAATATCTTATAACGTTTGAAAATAATTATAAGATCATTTGTAAATGGGCTGTGGTATACTCGTATATTAAAAATCAAAATCATCACAGAGGGATATTGGCATCCTCCCGTTTGGGAAGAAATATTAATTTCGCACACCAAGCATAGAAAACGATTACCTATTAGAACATACTTATACAATTGTCGTCCAAATTCTTGACGAAAACAATTCAGTGGACCGGCGTCGTTTGCGAACACCTAAGCATTCCGATTTAGTGAGGTGAACAGCTTGAAAATCGTGGAATGAGCAGGAACTTCCAACTGAAATTTACCTGAAAGACTTAACTTCGAGAAAGATAAATTGGTAGATAAGTCTTCCAAGAACTTAGTTGCGATCGTGAGGAGGAGTTGGTATTAGTGGCTAGGAATTCCACACTTCTAATGAGCAGTAGTTTTTCGGCCCTATAAGCGCTTTTTGAAGGTGTCAAGGTCAATACCTTACACGGGAAAAAAAGTATTTTCAAAACAAAAATCACGCTAAAAAAATTTTTACTATTCGCAGGCTATATAGGGCAGAAGATTACCTATGTTTAAAATGATCTGTGGCTCCACATAAAATAAAAAGATGCGTTCGTTGTTTTGAAACCGGATATAAAGGGTTGCAGATGGTGTGTGATGAATAAATACATTATAGCCTGAAATCGTACTAGATAATGATGTTACCACTGTGCTAATGTTAAGATTCATTGTGTTAAAAATCGTCATACACAAAATCTTTGTTCAAATGTATGAATAGTATACTTACCCAATTCGGGTAACGTGTAAAAGTGGAGAAAGAAGTTTTTCTAATCTTAAGCAGCTAATGAAAAAAAAATTGACAAACTTGGCAACCTTGGTCTCCATTAAATACTTCAGTTAGAATCGGTTATAACGACATCGGTTATAACGAAATATCGGTTATTACGAACTAATCTGAAAGTCCCGGCAAAATGTCATACAATTTTTTACCGAATATCGCTTTTAACGATATGGCTTATACTGAATTATAGGCTATAAAAAAACAATGTTTTAAATGGAAAATTTAAAAATATATCGCTTATAACGAATATTAAAAAAAATTAAATAGACATCGCAAATTTCGTACATTTAAAATAATTAATAATGGAGATTTTACTTTTGCCATCTTTTTTAGTAGCGAATTTCAAAAAGGGTGTTTTTTTTTTGTTGCCTGATACTTTTGAGCAAGGTTGGGAAATATTTGCTACCAAAATAAAAAAAAAAACTGATATCAGAAAATAACAGATTACTTTGTACCTCAACCATAAATAAATAAAAGTTTTACTATAAAAAAAGTTTGTTCACTTTTTAATAATGAATCAAAAATGGAAATTCGGTTATAACGAAACACCGGATGTAACTTTAAAATTCTTTGTTTTATATAAAACTTAACATAACAATGAGATCTTAAAAATTAAATAATAATTTGCAAATTATTGACAAATAAAAAATCAATGAAAACGAGGAAGAAGTGGTTTTATTCGGAAAATCAAAGTAAACAAATGTTCTTTATTTCATATTTTACAATAATAATCTCCCAGTCCCATCGAGTTCGATTGTTTTTTTTTTTTTTTTATTTTGGCTCCCAGTGTAAGTGCTGGAGTCAACTCTGTGGCAATTGTACGCTGAAACTATTTATCATATAACAGTGGCGACGCGTGATAAAAAATGCAGTCGTTCAATTTATGATTTTGTTTTTTTTTACATAGAAAGTTAATAAGTGTTCATAGTTGGTTTAAAAAAGAAATTTGGAAAATAGTTCGAAAATTCTTTAAATTATGTATTTGAATTCAATAACGACGATCCTGACGATCCATTGTGCAATTGAGTAGGTACCTACCTACTTACTGAACAAATAGTGTCAAAATATTTTTTTCTAAAAATTATCTAATAATTATTTAAAGGCCTTCTTGATGCCATTCTATTTGGAAATTAATACACAAAGAGTATCAAAAATAATTAACTTTAACTATTATTATTTACAATTTTATTTAAAAAATCCTTTTCTTAAGTACGATTTTTTGATTGTGAGAAATTTCGTAAAATAGCGAATTTATTGTAGAGTAGATTTTGTGCGAAAGAGTTGACTATAGTATTTTGACTCTGACAACAATGGCAGTTTGAAAAATTTCTGTTGATTTGACAGATTAAAAACAAGGGGAGAAGCATTTGTCATTGGCTGTTTGACTGTTCTGCTGCTGTTGAAGACCTTGAAGACGAAATAAAACCGTAAGTAGCTAAGTATGTACTTTATATTTTCTTGAATATAGACTGCTCTGCTACCAAGAAGTACCTTGAAGACGAAATCAGTTTGTTTGGTATTTAATTAGATTCGGAAATGGCGGGTAGATTAGTGGGTAAAGTGTTTGTATTATATTACAGGGTGTTTCTTAAACTGTTGACATTATTTGTAGATAGTTAGCATTTTTTCGAACTTTTCAATGTACGCTTAGTTTAGCCGCAAATCAAGTTTAAAGATAAAAGTCTTCCAACTCTTTGAAATTTTCTATATGCCTTCTCGTTATAATATTCCCCAGTTTGTATCCCTCAAAATCTCTCCCAACAACAAGCCACTCCTCCAAAAGTCTCCCAAGAGCTAGAGCTCACAACTTTTCCAGATGGCGCTTCGGGCATTGAATAAATCACTCAATTGAGTGGCTCTCATGAGCTTACTATAGAAATATATATGCAATTGTTCAAACAAGAAAAAAAACTCAGTCCATTCATTTAGCAAATTTGTATGAATTTCGCATTTCGTTGATATTCTTCCTGCACGAATCGAACATTTTTGAGATTTTAATCACAGATTCTTTATCTAAAACACTCAACACAACAACGAACTCTTGCCATACCAATAACCTATGGCTATGCTTTGCTGTAATGCTATGGGCTTTGCCTTGCGTTTGCGTTAGCTTATATACGACCAGAACGTAATGAACACGCCTAATAACACCCGCGGGGCGCGGACTGCGACGTGACCAATATAATTTTCATACTTAACAGCGTAACAGTGAACACTCGATTGAATAATACTTTTACATTTACACTCAATAGCCCATCAAACAGAAATCGAAGACAATCGGTATGTTCAAACTTGAGTATTAACTTATCATTTGCTTTATTTCGTTCTCAGCTCAGTTGAACGAAATGGTTCATATGATTTGAAATTATACTTTTTTTTTGTGTGTATGCTTCGAATGGACACATTTCGTTTTCCAATCCCTTGCACGAGTTGATGTTCAAATGAGTGGGCAAATCGCAGCGCAGGCATTACCATGTGTAACGCTCGTATCTGTACTGTTTTTCGCAGTATTATACTGTTTTTTGCTCTCAAAAACTGCGTAGTTTTTTTTTTTTTCAAAAATACTTCTTTTATTTTGAGATATACAGAACTTAAAATCAGCAATTTTTTGAGCTTGTAAGAAAACGTGAATGACAGTTGGATATTTCCATCTTTACATTGTTAATCTCCGAGTAGGAAATTTGCTCCTCAATGAAAAATTTCTTGGTGAAATTTATACCACTTTTATACAGGGTGAGTCATGAGCAATGCGACAAAATGCTAGGGCGTGTAGGTTGCGTTGAGACAAGAAAAAAATCGTATGGGAGGGGGGGTCTATTCCCCTCCGTTTAGCCGGGAGGGGCAATTTTCGAAAAAACTGACTTAAAATGGGAAAAAAATTATTTAAAATCAACGGCTTCATTCACAATGCTGTGCGATACGTTTTTGAAAAGCCAATAACTTTTTCTTTCATTCTGTGTTTAAATAAATCTATTCTAAGAAATAGTTTTTGAAATATTAATTTTCAAAGTCAAAATTTTGAAAAAAAAAATTGAAAAAAAAATTTCAAATTCATTTTTTTCAAAATTTTACGTAATTAAGTGCTAATTTTAATTTTAAAATTGAATGCTGTTATTAATTTTAAGTCTAAATAAGAAAACCGGATGCAAAAATTTTATGTCGTTCTCAAGAAATTAAAAAAAAACCAAAACCACTTTTTTCTAAGAAAAACATTTATTTTTATTGTAACGAAGCAATTTATTTATTTATTTAGCATTAATCTAAGTTTTTTTACTTTTTTTTTAATTGGAGTTTTATGAGAACGTAATAAAATTAAATAGTATTGGAACAACCCTGGATTAATATTATTTTCATTGATAACTTCTGAAAACTGACCTGTCAATATTTTTGCCTTGGCCTGCCCGCAGCCCATGGGTTCTACCTGTTATGGGGACAATAGGGACAATAAAACCGCATTTTTTTTAATGAAAAAAAAAAAAGAAAATTGCAACGCAAGATAAATAAAAGGCATTGCAGTTTTGCTTAGTAATTATTTCCAATTTGAATATTAACTCATTAACACGTAACGATGTCAAGCTCATACACCCGAGAAGAATTAACGGACATGCATTTCTGCTACGGTCGAAGTCGTGAAGCCGAAAGACTGTACGCTGAAAGATATCCCGATAGGAGGTGTCCCCATCATAGCACGTTTCCAAGAATCCACCGACGTCTAAGAGATCATGGAGTGCTGGAGCATCGAAGAAGCGAAAGGCCAGTTTCTGATGAGTCAAGAATCTTAGATGAAAGAATTCTGGATTTAGTCCGAAATAATCCCTCCGTCAGTACAAGAAGGATATCCACTATGCTTGGAGTGTCCCAATCTAGAGCATGTCGAGTACTTCGGGCGGAAAATTTACACCCGTACCACTTTACGCCTGTTCAGGAACTCACCTCAAACGACAAGTTATTGAGAACCGAATTTTGTAGAACATTACTACTTAGAAATGAAACCGAACAAAACTATTTTAGAAGAATATTTTGGACGGATGAAGCACAGTTTACTAGGGATGGGGTTAATAACTTCCACAATTAACATTATTGGAGTAGCGCCAATCCACACAAAAGAAAACAAAACAAATCACAACACCGCTTTAGTTGTAATGTTTGGCTTGGTATTGTTGGATGGACACACTGTGATCGGGCCCCGGTTTTTGAATTCCATTATTAATGGAGAATCATACCTGCAATTCCTACGAGACCTTTTAACCGATTTATTAGACAGCGTTCCATTGGTTATAGCAGATACTTTAATCTACCAACAAGATGGTGCTCCAGCACACTACAGCTTACAGGTGAGAAACTGGCTGGATGATCATTTTAGTGACCGTTGGATCAGAAGAAGGGGCCCCACGGAATGGCCGCCTAGGTCACCAGATTTAACTCCCCTAGATTTCTATGCATGGGGATTTATGAAGAATTATGTTTACGAAGTGGAAATAGTATCATTGGAACAACTGAAGGAACGAATTGAAGTCGCTGGAGTCAAATTGCAGGAAAATTTGTCAAGCATAAACTTATGTGAAGCCATTACAAGGAGATATAATCTATGCCTTCTAAACAATGGAGATCATATCGAGAATTTTTTATAAGTACTTCCAATAAAAAACATAGTAAAAATAAAAGGAATAAAAAAAACTAAAAAAACTAAGATTAATGCTTCTTAAATTGCTTCGTTATAATAAAAATAAATGTTTTTCTTAGAAAAAGGTGGTTTTGGTTTTTTTTTAATTTCTTGAGAACGACATAAAATTTTTGCATCCGGTTTTCTTATTTAGACTTAAAATTAATAACAACATTGAATTTTGAAATTAAAATTAGCACTTAATTACGTAAAATTTTGAAAAAAATGAATTTGAAATTTTTTTTTCAATTTTTTTTTCAAAATTTTGACTTTGAAAATTAATATTTCAAAAACTATTTCTTAGAATAGATTTATTTAAACACAGAATGAAAGAAAAAGTTATTGGCTTTTCAAAAACGTATCGCACAGCATTGTGAATGAAGCCGTTGATTTTAAATAATTTGTTTCCCATTTTAAGTCAGTTTTTTCGAAAATTGCCCCTCCCGGCTAAACGGGGGGGAATAGACCCCCCCTCCCATACGATTTTTTTCTTCTCTCAACGCAACCTACACGCCCTAGCATTTTGTCGCATTGCTCATGACTCACCCTGTATATAAGATGAAGTTCTCTGGTTTCACTCATTAAAAGTAATGCAAACAGTCAGCGGTTCGTCATTGGCATCTAAAACTCAAAGGAATTCAATAATGAACGCAATAAATTTTTCTTGCACTTTGTCAGCGGTGTTTGGAATTCTTTTTCTAGTCTTGACTCACAAAACAACCCTTTCCTTACTTCGACAAAACAGTGTTGACATCGCTTATGAAAAGCAATGTACCTTTTCAAGCACACCGTTTGCTTGGCAAAATTTATATTTGACCAGAATACAAATTTTCTGATGCAAAAGTAGATGAACACTTTTTGTTTTGGGTCTTTCCCGCGATCGGTCGGCGACGCTAATTAGGTCCTTTTTTGTCGCGAGTCATTTCTTTTGTTCTAGTAGATTTACTTTTTATTTTGTAGGTAGAATGAGTGCAAGCTACTCCAGATGCGGAAATTACCTTATTGAAATGGAAAGTGAAAACGATTCTGATGATGGAAATAAATCGCCTGGTGATGGTTAATTTGCTTTTTTTCATTATTTAAAGAAATAAAATAAATAAAAATTAAAAAAAATTTACTGCGAAAAATACTGTTTTTTTTATCGACATACTGCTATATTCAATTTTTGAGGAAAAAGTACTGTTTTTCGTCCAAAAAAAAAAACGAGCGTTACCTATGTGGTTTGATTTAAATCGAGTGCAAAAGAGACTTGCACCTTGCACGAATTGAATTTTGTTGAATGCTATGATAATGTAGGTAGGGTGCGTTTGACTCATTAGGAAAGAAGTAATTTTTTTGTGGGTGGTTGGGTGGAAGCGAAATAATATTTCTCTCATCTGATAGTGTAAGAAAATACTGTTTGAATATTATCTGAAAGTTAGGTGTTCATGAACGAAATGAACAATATGACGCCTAGCCACTGTCATATAATAAAAATGATAAGGAACAATATGTAATAATTTTTTCAAGGTTTAATTGGTTCCTTGACTATTTTGACCTTTATTTATTTATTTATTTATTTAGTTAAATACTAACGTTAGACAAACTTAACATCTAGAAATATTTTAATACAATTATTATGTTATGTTGAAAAATGTTGCTTTAAATTAAATACATTTTAAATTGTCATTAGTTGATGCAAACAAAAAGTAATATTTGTTGAAAATTGAAATCAATTGATTTAAAGGACTATTGAGCCCATTGTTTGATCTTCTGAACAAAGATGATAAAGGAATCTGTGCTCTTATGCTAGCTAGGCTATAACTAAAGTTTAAGCGATTCAAAGCGAATGATGATATTATAGAACCGTTGATTATTTCAACAATGTAACATAGTTGTAGATATTGTCTATGTTTAAGGAGCAAAGGAAGATTTATAAGCTTAAGTCTTTGTGGATATGGTGGCAGAGCCGTTCTTTGGGACCAGGGAAGAAAACGAAGGCAAAAGCGCATAAACCTTCTTTGGACAGCCTCAAGTCTATTATTATGAACTGAGTAGTACGGTGCTCATATAATGCACCCTTTACTCAAGCACTGGTCTCACAAAAGAAACAAATAAAAGTTTGAGAACATAAGGATTTTGAAATTCACGAGAGATTCTTTTTATAAAACCCAACATTTTGTTGGCTTTTCTAATAATTGAGTTGTAATGGAGAGAAAATGTCAGTTTGGAGTCAAGAATAATTCCTAGATCGGAGAAATCTGACAACTTACAAAGAGTGTGGACGAATCTAACATGTAACTAAAGTTAAACCAAGTTTTTTTTTGCGTGTAAAGCACATAGTTTTACATTTGTCAATATTCAACATCAGATGGTTTGTATTGCACCAATACCTAAACCTATTAAGATCTTGTTGAAGCAGTAAACAATCATCTGTTGAAGATAATTTTTATATCATCCGCATAGATGAGAACAGAAGAATCATGTAAAAAAGAAAGTCAGGTCGTTAATTAAATAGAATGAATAGTAAAGGACCTAAATGGCTACCTTGAGGAATACCAGAGTTAACATAAAATTGGTCAGACAACCCATTACGAAAATTAATACAATAACTTCTATTATTCAGATAAGAAGATATCCACATAATAAAACTTTTATTAAATCCTAATTTATCCAATTTATTAATTAATATTTTGTGAGAGAGCTTAGCAAAAGCTTTACTGAAATCACTAAATACACAATCAACTTGTTTACGATCTTCAAATGCATCCAGACAGAAAGATGTAAAATGGAATAAGTTTGTAATAGTTGACTATTTTTTAACAAAACCATGCTGGTTGTCAATTATAATAGAGCTGCAGTTGAAAGACAGAACGTCACAAATAATGGACTCAATTAGTTTTGGAATAGCACTAAGTTTAGCTATAGGGCGATAGTTTGTTATGTCGTTTTTTGATCCTTTTTTGTGAACCGGTGTTATAAAAGCACTTTTCCAGAGCTAAGGGAAAATTGAAAGACTTAAGGATTTATTAAAAAGAACAAAAAGAGGATAAGATACGCACTTTTTTAACACACATGACGGAATACCATCTGGACCAGGACTAAAACAGTCGTCAAGTTTAAGAATATTTTCAATTATAGAGTTTTCACAAACAGAAAGATTTATTGAGCTAAGGTGTGAAAAAGTTGGTGAGGAAGAAGGAATAATTGATGTTTCATTATTATCGGAATCCAAGAAAGCTTCTTTAAAAAAGTTTGCGAACCTTAAATTAATATGAAAGAAAATATTGCCAACAAACTGTTTTTAGGCGCCATTTTTTGAAAATCGACAATAGCTCAAAATCTACAAAAATGTTTTATTTTTAAACTCCTCCAAAATTTTATAGGTTTTTTTCTCGCACAAATGTGTTCAAGAAAACCCACCAGTGAAGTTCACTTTGTACATCTCTACTACACAATTTAATATTATGTACACAATATGTAACTAAATAAAAAAGAACCCACTTCCGTTTTATTAACTTGGTAAACTTCATTTACCTGACTCTGAAGAGTTCCCCCTGTATTTACCAAAATGTATAAAAACCATCACAGTTGGTGTTTCGAGTTCAGTTCAGCTATTAGAAAAGCACAATATTATTACAACATACAAAACCATTCCAACTCTATATATATTGCTTTTCTATTCACTCTACACACATATTTATATATACTGACTCAATGTAATCTCCTAATTAAAATCTCCCGCAAAATTAAAGAACACACCAACAAAGGTCCTACCATCGTACCTATACCTATCCCCTGAACTTTGATCTCAAGGATGAGATCATTCGCATTCACATCACCATATCACCACAAAGGTGCTATACACCGCATAATCTACATACACGTTTAATACAATTGAAGCAATTTAAAATAAAATGACTCCTGTCGTTAAATGCAATCGTTTAAGGAAATCATTTCTATCCTAGAGAGACATTGGATCCTGACTCCTGATGAACGTCACGCCGGGAGCGGCGACAAGGAGACCCTAACCTATCCGGACAAGACTTCCTTTTAACGTGTCAACAAAGCGTTGTAATTTCCTAGCAGGACCCCAAAAAAAAAAGAAGAAACAAAAACCACTAGAACCATTCGAATTGCCATCCCTTTTGTCGTCCTTCGACGTGGTCATATAAATGTCATCGCAGGAGCAACGCTAATAATTAAACTTCGTGGTTTTCTTTTCTTTTCGGTTTTCCATTTAACTTTTTTTTTATTTTCCCTTATTTTTTTTGTATGATGGCATTTGTTTAAATTATGAAATCATGTTCTCTCTTTTCAACGAAAAAAAAATTGTAATAAAATTTCCTTAGGGCGGAAGTTCATTAAGCACACTTCACTAGCCATTACACACAGGACTCAGGAGCAAAAGCTGAAGAAGCAGCACCAAAAAAAAAAAAAACTTCTGAGGAATCCTAGTGGTGCTGTTGGTATTTTATATTTTATTTGTTTTTATATTTCAAATTATTTATTTAAAGTTGTACAATTTTTTTTCGTTGTTTCTTCTTTTGATTTCCGTTTTAAAAGAAGAAGTAAAACATTTTTTGCGCGTTCAGTGGAAGGTCAGCAATGCTACTTAAAAGAATGCTTTCAGTTTAATTTAATTATTTTTTTTTTGCATTTTTTTTTTTTTTTGAAAAATAGTGCCAAGGAAAGTATTTAACATTCCAAATGCATTTCTTGAGACGAGAAGTGTTGATGAGATGCTAAATGCAAAAAATAAGTTGAAACAGCGATAATTAACTGAATAAAAAAAAATACTTGGGAAATTAAGAACATTCCTCGGGGTATTAGTTGGCTGATAAGATGGCAGACGACAAGGACATGACACTGCTGCTGCTCTGCTGTTCACAATAATTAGCGATGAATATACCTATACAAAGGTATTTGGATTTCTTTCTCCGAAAAGAGAAAAACTTGAGTTCGGTTGGTTTACTGGGTCGTGACATTATTTGTCTGGAAAACCGATTCAAGTGGGGTTTTCAAAAATATTACCTACATAGGCCACGTCCCAGAAACTTTATGTTGGATTTTAGTTTTTATGTCGGTAGGTGTGTTTGATTTTAAATCAACGAAATTTTTTTCAGTTACATATTTGAACAGGTGTATAGGTACCTTACCAACATAGGTATAAAGGTGACACAAACTGCGGAAGCAAGTCAGAAAACAGTTGTATTTTATCTTAACTATACTTATACGTGCAATAAGAAACAAAGGGCACAATCTTGGTGGCAAGTTACCTGAAATCTTAAGAAAATAAAAGGCACGACTGGGTTGTACAAACATGCTCTTGTGTGATCAGATAACTAGCCTTTGGCTAAGGATACTAAACAGGGAACTATAATAAATAATCGCAAGTAAAAATAGAGTTTCTCTAGCCGTCTAGCGCTTTTGTCAAGTTCCATTAATATGGTGATTTTGAAAAATAAATTCTAACAAAAAACTTAATTATTGGCAAAAATCAACACACTTTTATCAAAATCGATCATATTTTTTTGCGAGAAAAGTTGGAATTTAATAGAATTTATATGGCAGGTACCTTTAATAAGGTGATTTAAAAAAAAAATCTAATGAGAAAATAAATAAATCTAATTGCGAGAAAAAATTTCTGTAGCGTTTCTGTGCTAATAAGGTGATTTTGAAAACAAATTTCCAACAAAAAACTTCATTGCTGATAAAAATCTGTCGCACAAAATTTTATCAAAATCGATCGTATTACTTACGAGAAAAATTGGATTATCTTCAAGGCTTATTTGCCAGGTACTTTTAATATAATTATATAAACTTGTTTTGAAAACATGAAATACATAACCTTCGGCTACACATCATTTATCAAAATCATTCGTTTTTTTACGATAAAATGGAGATGTCTTAAACGTTTGTATGGCAGGTACCGTTCTAAAAAATTTTTTTTTACGAAAAACCACCGTTGGCAAAAAATTTGTCATACGAAATTTCATCAAAATCGATCTTATTTTTTTCGAAAAAATTGGATTTTAGGTTAATAGGGTGATTTTGAAAATAAATTTCTGACGAAAAACTTCATTTTTGGGAAAAAAAATAGTCACACAAAATTTTATCGTGAAAAAGTTCTAATTTTTTTTTTACGAAAAACATGACCGTTGGTAAAAAATCAGTCACACAAAATTTTATCAAAATCGATCGTAAAAATTGGATTCTCTTATTATTAAGATCTATGTAGTCGTTGTCGCGAAATTCAAAACTATAAAAAAAAAAACATTTATATGACAGGAAAAACGTTAAACGAATTTTCCTGAATGTCTTGTTTCCACTATCTGATAGATTTTTTTACTTTATTACAGACGGGCAGAAATAAATAAAAAAGAAGTAAAAAAAAGTACGCATACGCCACAGTGTACCTGATGTTACACAATTTATCAGAATTACTTATGGGTATAATAATTTTTATTCAAAATTAGTCAGTGAAATTCGCCTCCGAAATTGATGTAATTTTTTTTTCGTTGTTTTAATTTTGCCATGTCCAGAATTATAAGAAATTTTGCTTGTAGATGTTTCAGTAGCACGTATATTCAATGGTAATTTAAGTGTAGATTGTGCATTTATTTTCGAATAAAGTGCAATTTGGGTTACTTATTGTCGACTAGATGTAATGAAATCAAAAACAGTTTTTTTAAGTTCCGCCAGGTGAGTCTTCTTTGAAATAATACGAAAACTTTACCTAAAACTTGATACACTTGTTTTGTACTTTTGTGATGTAGCAGGGTTCATTGAAATTACTTTACATGTTTATTGATTTTAAATTTAAAAATCGTGTTACCCGAAACGATCATTAAACGAGAACTACAGTTTGTGTGTGTAACTTTTGCTATATATTTTAATTTTTTTGGAAAGCAGAAATAAAGTAGATATAGACAATAATAAAATTCAAAAAACCTTGAAAACAATTAACTCGATTCACCGTACCAACAAAATAATCAATTGGTATGTACAGTAAAATAGATTCTTAGTTTTTGTTTTCATCAAATTAACGAACAAGTTATCTGGTATACAACAAAATAGTACTTATATAAAATTAAAGGAAAGATTTATTATGGTTATAAACATTTTCATTTTCATAAAAATCCAGATTTCGATAATTGAACAATTCATTGAACTTGTTCGTTAATTTTATTAAATTCTTCTTTTTTTTTTAATTGATAACTAAGGCCGTGCGCCATTTGCGTTAAAAGTGCTGTTAAATTTGAACCCATGGCTAAATTTTGACACTACTAAGGTGAATACAGACATTAAAAATTAACCTACTCAGAAGCTCGTTAAAATTTTAGCAAGTGGTTAATTTTGGACATTTGTTTTGCTGATGCGTTCATTTGTACATCTATTTATTATCGGCCGCGTTCATTTTTGCATTTTTTTTTATCGATTGTATCCAAAGCGATCTGGATAGCTTCGCGTTGTTGTGAAACACTGTAAACGCATTTATATAAATACTGAGACACACTTGAATGAAATTCGTACCAATTTTGTATTAAAAGAACGAAAAATATTAATTAAATTTTTAACAACAGTCAACTATTGTTATTAACGTACTAAAGGTATCTGAACATTTCTATTTATTAAAATATTTTGTTGGACTTTTAATTAAATTTTACAGATGGATTCATTGCTTTTTTGTACTTCAGTTGTTCTATAATTGTTTAAGTTTTTTCATTGCTAAATAAAGTCTCCGTGAAGAAGTCAGGGAAAAGTCGGTAAAAGTACACGTAACTTAGTTTCATAGTTTAATTTCCAAAATTACTGTGAACAAATTAGCCGACGGATATTAAACTCTCAATCTTTTCCACTTATCAATGGAAAGTAAATTTTCTTAATAACGGGTGATTTTTTAAGAGGTTTAGAACTTTTAAAAAAAAAAAAACACAAAAAATTCGAAAAAATGAATAAAATATTTATTTGAATCGATAGTTTGAACCTTGCAATTTAATGTTTAAAGATAATTTTATGCAAATGTTTACCGCGGCTGCGTCTCAGGTAGCCCATCCGCTGAGTCCAATTTTGGCATACTCTTTCACACATATCGGCCGGTATCTCACGAATGAATGCATGGATGTTGGCTTCCAGTGCGTCAATCGAAGCGGGCTTGTCCCTATAGACATTAGCCTTGACATACTCCCACAAAAAATAGTCTAATGGTGTCAAATCGCACGATTTAGGCGGCCAATTGACCGGCCAGAAACGTGAAATTAACTGTTCACCAAACTCGCCTCGCAATTGCGCCATTATTTCGCGTGCTGTGTGGCATGTGGCACCGTCTTGTTGAAACCACATATCATGCAAGTCAAGAACTTCCATTTCGGGCAAAAAAAAGTTTGTTACCATCGCTGGGTAGCGTTCACCATTGACAGTAACGCTGCGATTCGCATCATCTTTGAAGAAATATGGCCCAATAATGCCGCCGGCCCATAAACCGCACCAAACAGTGGCTTTTTCGGGATGCATTGGTAGCTGTTGCAATGCTTCTGGCTGATCTTCACTCCAAATGCGGCAATTTTGCTTATTTACGTACCCATTCAACCAAAAATGAGCCTCATCGCTGAACACAATTTTTCGATTTCGAACATTTCGAACCGAGCACGAATTTTGATAGTAAAATTCAATAATTTGCAAGCGTTGTTCATTTGTAAGACGATCCTTGGTTAAATTGCAAACCAAACTGAAGCTGTTTGACAGTGACACAAGGTACTATACACACGTCAGCTGTCAAAACCAGTGTTGCCAAAACCAAACCAGCTAAAAAATCAGCCGTTACATAGTTTCATTTGTTTGTACCTACCTTCTTATTTGAGTAGATAAAACAAAGCTTGTATTGTATGTTTATTAATTTCCTATAAAAAAAAGCAACAATTTGGAAAATCCAAACTACATTTACCACCGCACATATTTGTCCGTTGTTTAGGAGATGAAAAGTTACCTGAAAATATAAAAATATTTAATATATTAGTTTTAAATAATGAAGGAACATTGTTAGGTACATACTAAAAAAATAAAATTATAAATGGGAATGGGTTAAAATTTGCTTTTTGGTTTCGATTCAAAAAATCAACTTAATTGTTAAAAAATTCACTCTTATAACACTAAACGTAGATTTTGAAATTAAAAAATAAATTGGCTCAATATAAATTTTAAGCGATTTATATTTTGTAAATATAATGGCTAAATTCATTGCTAAAAAAATTTCAGATTTCAACAACTTTTCCGTTAATAAAAGCAACTTAATGCCTTTGCATCAACATTCCTAAGGAAACCATTTTTTTTTGTAATTTTAGAAGAAGAAACGAAGAAGAAGAAGCAAAACAAAGAAGAAGAAGAAGAAGAAGAAGAAAAGGGAGAAGAAAAGGAAGAAGAAGAAGATGAGAAGAGGAACATTTTCTTCTTCTTTTCTTCAAAAGGGAGAAGAAGAGGAAGACTGTGTCAAACGCTCCTTTGATAAGAAAACTTGGTGCTTTTAGCTGCGAAATACCTAAGGCTATTTGTTCAAACGATACTTAAGCATCTATGTTCTACATAGCTCCTTAAGTAGTACTTTTTCCTATGCATAAACTGTCACTTAAGGATTTATGTCGAAAATAAATACTTAAGTATCGTTTCAGCAAACAGGTCTAGGTTACCTACTAATTATATAATTAATAATAATAGATAATTTTAATTCTTAAGGAACAAAGAGAGTTTTTCGCTTGCTTTAATAGTGGCCCAATTGTGTTTTTATCTTGTAATACGCTTTTTCAACATGAAACAAAAATGTGGTGGGTACTGTTGTAACATTTTTGGTGTTTCTCTTCTTCTTCTTGAATACGTTAGGTATAAAAGCTTTTCGGTGAACTTTCTCTTCGCCTTAAATTCTTACATTTCATATTAAAGACGGAATTTCCTTAGAAATGCATTTAATCAAGCAATTCCACTTGAAACAACAATTCAGATAATTAACAGTTACCTCTACAATATATCATTCTTTTTCATAACAACCAGGCAGCCATATATCCTTACAAAAGTACACACACACACACACACAAATAAATATCTAACAGTACATTAGAGATCCATTATATTAACAAACAGGCAACGACGAAGACGACGACTTAGATAAGTAACTTGCGGCATCATTTATTAAATGTATTTCTTCCTTTGACCTCTTTGGCGCGTCCAATCTCTTAAAGTTGGTATATTAAGGTTCAGCGGTGCGAGTGTGGGTGGTGGAACACACTAACTATTAGACAAGGTTATAACTTACGCCTCAGTAAAGACCTCAGTACGGGGAGCCACCAAAGCAGCTTTTCCACTCGGGAACGGCTATAAAACTTACTTTCATTTCTCCCAAGATATCTTTCCGCATTGATACATGGCCATCATGCACCTAATGCTCGTTCGGTTCGCTATTTTTTTTTTTTTACTTTGCACTTCTTTTGCTCGTGATTCGTCCTTTGTCCGCACATTCCTTTTTCTTCTGCTGGCCATCGAGGTACATATAGTTATTGCCTTTTTTTCTTTACTTCCTTTAGTGACCATTAATCTCTTCCACTTTTCAAAGTTTATTGTTATTGGGAGTGAGAAGAGAATCCTAGTGTGGCCCAGATATCGCAACGCGTTCCGTCACACCCCCGCAAACATACTTACATACCTACATATATTCATGAAATGTATCACATTATCACATTCTTACGGTATAGTCACCACTTACCAGCCCCAAAAACCATCACCCAATCTACTTCATCTTCTTTCTGAAATGACGATGACGCCGAATCGGAAAAGACTACGACGCGACGGACGGACGGACAGAACGACACAAGGAAGTCCATTACCCGTTTTTGGCCCTAAATATAATAGAGGAGCTCAATAAAAATGTGAGAATGAGAAGAGATGACGAAGAAACGTGCATGGGTGATGCCCTGGTTTTGATTCCAGATATATACTTTTGGTTTGGAGGATGGGAGTTGGAGTCCTGTCCATGGATGTTGAATTAATATGAAATTAATGACTTTAGATGATTTTTTCGAAAGCCATGATACGGATGGACGATGATGATGATGGCAGATTGAAACATGATTTGCTACACAACAAAGTGTGGAATCTATATACGTATGTATGTATTCTGGTTGATGATATCTTTTTTCATCACACTCCTATGTTATGATCCTGACAATAACTACTCACATGCATCAACTAATCTTGTTTTTATTTTCCACTTCAATCAACAACATTTAGTAGCTAATTTAGTTTGACATTTGGCGTGTGTGTGATGAATAGGGTTGCACATATTTCTTCTCTTCTATGAAATTGCAATTTTGTATAGTTCAATCAAGCAGGGTGGAACAAAATATTTTTTGGCAAATTATCAAACTTTTATAGAAAACAGAAGGTTTTTATTTTTTTAGAAGTTTAAGCTTTTAAAATGGTGAAAATGGCAACGCTATTGACTTTGTTGGATCGATGTTGATGAGATGTTTGGCATATGCAGGGTGATTGGTATAAGATGCACCAAAAAGCTTGAGCGTGTAGGTGGGGTTAAGACAAGAAAAAAATCGTATGGGAGGGGGGGACTATTTTCCCCCGTTTAGGCGGGAGGGGCAATTTTCTAAGAAATTGACTTAAATCAGAAAAAAAAATATTTAAAAACAAAGGTGAATGATACAAAGCCTTGTTATATTTTTTTGGAAAGTCAGAAAACTACTCTTTTATTTAATTTTTAAATTAAGTTGTTTAAGTAAACAGTTTTAAAAAAATTAATTTTCAAACTCAAAATTTTGAAAACAAACTAAAAAACAAAATTTTTAAACTATTTTTTTTCAAAATTTTATGTAATTAACTATTATTTTTATTTTCAAAATTCAATGCTCTTATTAATTTTTAGTCAAAAACAGAAAACCGGATGCCAAATGTGTCTTAGTTTTTGAGAAATTAAAAAAAAATAAAAGTAAAACTAGTAAATAAAGTAAAAAGTTAATTCGTTTTTATTTTATTATTTGATTAAAATCGGATGGTATGTAATAAAAAATAAAAAAGGGAATAATTAATAATTGACCTGAGGAGGTCACATTTGAGAAAACCAAAAAAAAAGTGTTTTCTTGGAAAAAAATACTTCTAGTTTTTCTTAATTTCTCAAAAACTAAGATACATTTTGGCATCCGGTTTTCTGTTTTTGACTAAAAATTAATAAAAGCATTAAATTTTGAAAATAAAAATAATAGTTGAATACATAAAATTTTGAAAAAAATTGGTTTAAAAATTTTTTTTTTGTTTTTTTTTTCAAAATTTTGAGTTTGAAAATTAATTTTTTTAAAACTGTTCACTTAAAAAACTTAATTTAAAAATTATATAAAAGAATAGTTTTCTTGCTTTCCAAAAAAATATAACAAGGCTTTGTATCATTCACCGTTGTTTTTAAATATTTTTTTTTCTGATTTAAGTCAATGTTTTAGAAAATTGCCCCTCCCGCCTAAACGGGGGGAAATAGACCCCCCTCCCATACGATTTTTTTCTTGTCTTAACTCCACCTACATGCTCAAGCTTTTTGATGCACCTTAAACCAATCACCCTGTATAGGGACCGAATAACTAGCAAAGTGCATTACATAAAAATTCTTTTCCATGCTAGATTGTCATTGGATGATTATCCAGGACTTTTTCACCTAATTGTATGCTACCTAATAACATTCCATATATTTTTTTATTGTTCATTAAATTACCTAAAAGACTAGTCACGTTAGTACTAAAATATTTCATAGAAGAGTTGGTTTTCGTTAATTTTAATTTTCTCAAAAAAATAATAAGCGCTGTTTCTAGATTAAAGTCTGTTATCTTAGAATTTCTCCAGGTAGTGATAAGGTAGTGTTATAGTATAAGTATAATATTTAAGTACGAATATTTTGGCGAAAATCACCATAAATCTGGTTTTTTTCCTGGACAAAAACTCCCAAAATGTTTGGCGCAAAGACCGTAAATTTCGGCTTCTTTTTTCATAAATAATTATAGTTGGGTCTTGTTCCCGTTACGAAACATAAAAAAAGCCAAAATTAAATTTTTGTAAAAAAATTAGTTTTTGGCATTTTTTTCCGAATCGAAAATGGAAAAAAATCATGGTTTTCAATTTTTAAATCAAACAAAATAAAAGCGAAGAAATGAAGCTTGCACTGAATTATTTTATCTTGATTTGTCGCAAAATAACAATAGGTAGTTTAGGTTTTTTTTTTACAAATTTTAAAGGCATTATAGCAAAAATATCGATGTTTACGTGGATCTGTAGTAGATAATTGGTAGTTTCTATAGCTATAGCTTACTTAGTCCTGATGAATTGCTCATAAAGTGGACAAAAATGGAAAGTTTTAACCATGAAATAATAAATGCAAACAGAAAAACAGCAAACGTACGTAACGGAACAAGAACAAAACTATTAGGTATAAAATATATATTCCGTTCGCTTTTTGGTGAAATTTCCTATGGCGTAATTTCAGGAAGTCCTTTGATCGGGTAAATCACGAATACATTTGGAGCTCTTTCTTAAAATCAGTAATAAGTCCTAAAAAGTTACTATTCTAAGTGAATGTTTAGTACAAATGTTAGCAATGTGATGGGAAATTACTTCACAGTAGGGTTGCAAAAGCTTAATTCATTTTAAGCTTAAGTTTGGCTTTTCATTCACAAGCTAGTTGGTGAGTTTTGAATTAAAAAAAAATCCATTCAAAAGCTAGTTGGGGAATTGTTAATGAAAAAATATTCAATTCATAAGCTATAGTTGGTGATTTATGAATTTTTCTTCCAAATCATAAGTCAATAGTTAGCTTAAGGCTAAGTGTATTTTTAATTCATAAACTCGCAACCCTGCTTCCCATGAAATATTTTCACAGGAAATATTTTCACATGGGAATAATTTTCCCTTTTTTTCAGGTGAGGTTTTTTCGCACATATAAGAACTGAAATAATTTCACTTTTTTGTGATTAATAATTTCACTTTAATGTGATGTGAAAGCAAATTATTACTCGAAGGTGGGAAATAACTTCTTTGTTTGCGGGAATTAACTTCATATAAATTTAAGATGAATTTATTTCTCAACTTATGTGCGAAATAACTTTACCTTAAATTAAGTGAAATTATTTCTCTGCAACGAACACTGACCGAGGAAAAAATGCCTTTTTTTACTTGAAAGGGAAACTTACGGGTACTCAGTGGGGAACGGCAAGAATAACATAAAAATCATCAGAGACTGGGCCTCTATATGATATATGTAAAAAAATTACTAGCGACTTAGCCAAGGGAAAATTTTAGCAAATCATTACAGAAAGTTTAATGAAGTTTTTCAATATTTTGTTCCAGAAAATGATAATAAAATAAATCCTAATAAACGTTTATATTGCTTTCAAGTTTGCACCTTAGAATAGCGTTTCTATTTTCAATAACGAGTGTAGGGGATATTAGTGAAAAAAAACCTAACAATAGCTTTGCAAATATTAAATTACAATGAATTTGCTTTCATCACATCCATTGCCATCGGGCTTACTGGGTAAGTTATTCAAAAACTTCCATTCCTTTCATTGGATTATTTTCAGAAATTTCAACTTCAAAAAGTGCTTGTTCCACCCTGTAAATATATTTCCTGTCATCCAGAATGGGTTTAATTAAGTTTGAGGTAAATCCTATCAGGAAGCTTCTCCCACAAAAACACCATACACATGATCCCTTGTTTTGCCTCTGGCATAGGCCGCCCAAACGGGTATAGTAGCAGAAGTCTCTCGAGGGTCCATTTAAATTCATTGCATCCACCCTTATAAAGGTCGATGAGAATAATTTTTATTACGACAAAATAAAGTTCTCTCGCACCTAAACGTGCGTGGCATACTGAATCCTGAATCCTGAATCCTCTCCACCAAAAGAATGAATTGAAGCAAATGGAATGATGGTTATATCGGTCGGGAAGATTTGCGTGACAAATTGTCGTTCTATGTATGGGTAATATCCGAAGTTTGACTTGCGATACCTTACTTCTCGACTTTGTTCGTCTCTGTTGAATGAATAAGGCTCATTTTCAATGACTGTTTGTATACAAATTCTTCGAAAGCAAGGGCTTATATTAAGGTTGTTTATGTGCACAAAGGTAAAAATCTCTTTCAACAAGCATTTCAACTCACATAAAATACCAGATAAAGTAAAAAATAAAATTGGAATAAACACGAGAACAAAACGCTTTCCCTCAGGTTGTTTAGCTTAGTTTACCTAAATCTTTGAGATAAAAAAAAAAATATAAATTACTAGAGAAAGGGATGAAGCTTATAAGAGTGAGGGTTTTTTGATGTCGGGGATATACAGGGTGTCCGGTGTGGTAGATTTTTTTTTATTTTATTGGTTTTGGTTAAGGAAAATTTTGTGTAAGCTTCAAATTAGTAGTAAAATTGAAGGAAAACAGACCAAGTAAACAAGAAGTCGTAAAACCATTACCCAATGAAATGGCACAGTGGCTACAATAGAGTAACTAAGCAAATTAAAATTAATTTACTGTGGAGTGTTTGCACGTGTAGTCATAAAATGTTGTGAACTTCAAAACTTTTGAAGATGATTTGAAATTTGTTTTTGTTGTAGTATCAGTTTTGTATTAGTTACGTCAATACCCATTAAAGCTTTTAAATAAAATGCTTATAAAAAGTTAACTATAGTCAGCTGGGGCATGAAGCAATATGCGGTAAAAAATGAAATATAACTTTACGATGTTAGAAATGCAGGCAGAAGAAAAGTAAGCTTATAAATTCTGTTTTTCCGTTTGAACTATTTTAACTTAGAAATTATGAAATTTATTTATTTATTTTTTTCGGATTAACGTCTGCAAACACATATTTTGTGACAAAAATGACAAACAAGTGAATCGGCCCGCACAATGAAGAGAAATTAGAACAAGGCAAATGATGTTATTTAGTATCTCGCAGTTTACATAGAATTAAGAAGTAATTCGGGAGACACAACTTGATGTCATGGTGGCTGCAAATGTATATTTTGCATCGAATAGTCAAGTCATTCGTGTGACTTTTGAATTAGGACACCAAAAATCAATAGATAAAACGCATTTAAATAAACTGTTTCATCATCATCATCATCATCGGCTCGACAACCGGGGTCCGGTCCTGGCCTCCTTCAACAAGTCTCTCCACCTATCCCGGTCTCGAGCCGACGCCATCCAGTTGCGCACCCCAAGGCTCTGGGCGTCCTGGTCTACGCCATCTCTCCAGCGCAAGCATGGTCTACCACGCTGTCGTCTGCCATAGAATGTACCACAAAGAACTTTCCGAGCAGGTTCCTCTTCGCTCATGCGAGCTAGGTGCCCTGCCCACCGAAGTCTACTGAGCCTAATTTTTGTTACGATATCTGCTCCAAGGTAGATTGCGTACAATTCATGATTGTACCGTCTCCGGAATCGTCCTTCCTCACATATGGGGCCAACAATTCTCCTTAAGACTTTTCTCTCGAACGCGGCTTAGAGGTCAGAGTGCCTTTTGCTATGCACCCAAGCCTCGGATCCATATGTGAGTACTGGCAGGACCATGGTCCTGTACAGCAGTAGTTTTGAAGTTATGGTGAGATTTCTGGATTTGAAGAGCTTTGACAGACTGTAGTAGGCTCTGTTGGATTTGAGAAGCCGCCCGCGTATTTCTTCTTCTATATTGTTATCGGCTGCTACTATTGACCCAAGGTATTTAAAGGATTGCACCACTTCAAATTCGTGCTCCGCTACCTTGATTGTTTGACCAACTGTTCCTCTCGCATTCGACGTCACCATGTACTTTGTTTTACCTTCACTAATGTGCAGCCCCAGATTTTGTGCCGCCTGCTCGATCTGGATGAAGGAATCGTGTACAGCTTGCTCGGTTCTTCCGATGATGTCGATGTCGGCTGCGTAAGCCAGTATCTGGCTGGACCTGTTGACGATGGTCCCTCTTGTTGTCGTGCCAGATTCACGGATTGCTTTCTCCAATGCCAGGTTGAAGAGGAGGCAGGCCAAACCATCCCCTTGTCGGAGTCCATTAAAGATGTTGATTGGTCTGGATAGCAATCCGGCTATTTTTACTTGGCTTGTTACGTTGGTCATGGTCAACCTACATAGTTTATATTTATTTGGGATGCCGAATTCTCTCATGGCTTTGTAAAGTTCTACCCTGGCTATGCTATCATAGGCGGCCTTAAAGTCTATAAACAGGTGGTATGTTGGGATGTTAAATTCTAGACATTTTTCCATCGCCTGCCTAAGGGTAAAGATCTGATCAGTTGTTGATTTGCCTGGAATGAAACCACATAAACTGTTTACATATACAGAAATAACTTGAATAGACAAATCTATACTGATAATATACGGTGGCTTCAAAAGTCATTTTCATCGTCTGTTTTAAACAAAGAAACTTACGATACGTTACATAATAACAGTTTAGATAGAATAAAGAAATAACTTGGAGAGAATTCTCGGAGGATTATGGTGATTTAAAATGTCATTTACATCGCCCTACTTAGTCATTCGGGTCAATTTAAAATTAGAAGTTTAAATTACAATGGTAAAAATTTACGTTGATTATAGATAAATGGAAATACAAACCTAAGGATGTCTGGTGACAGCAAATTAATGCAAATGTAATATGATAAGATATAGTCATTCGCGTCACATTTAAATTTAAATTTTCAGAGGTCAAGGTGGTTCCTTGACCTCTGTCGCGTGACTATTATTTTTACACACCGTTATATTTCAATTGTATAAGTTCTCGTTTGATACAGATTATATAACTTAAAGAGACAAATCTTCGGATGCCATGGTGACTGCCAATTAGTGCAAAGTTAGCATCGGATATAGTCATTCGCGTCACTTTCAAACTAAGATACCAGCGATATATTACAATAAGTAATGTTCACAATATTATATATATATATATATATATATATAAATAGATTTCATGTTGACTTAAAATGACTTTTTCTATAGTCATTCGCTTCAATTTTTAACAATGATATAATACTACATAGTAACTGCTAACTGTTTACATAGAACATAGAATGAAGACTAAGACTCAAGGCCGTGATGGCTTAAAATGTCATTTTCATCGCTTTAGTCATTCTTAAAAATAAAATAAATATAAATTTAGTGGAACTGACATCTCCAAAGAACCACTGCCTAGTGAATTACAACTCTCAACCAATCCTTTTGTGTGCGTTTTTAGTTCTACAGGATTGGAGGGGACCTACAATTTTACGTCGAATCTGAACGACTAAGGTGAGAAGCACTTTTCATGACAATGATATTCTTGGAGGATTTGTAACTTCCTCGCAAGAGGCAGTGCCCTTGAAAAAAAACATTAGATGTTATCGAAGCTGAAAGCTGGGCTTGAACCCAGACCTCCGGCGTGATAGTCCGACACACTAACCACTACGCCACGGTGCACTACTTTAGACATTCTTGTCACTATTAAATTGAAACTCTAACGATATTTCAGCTAGTAAGAAAAATAAGTCAAAGTCAACATATGGGACAAGAAATAACTTAAAAGACAAATCTACGGATCTAAAAGTCGAAAAGGAATACGTCTTTGGCGGGTTAGTCGGTAAGCAAAACCTTTACAAAACGACTTCAGATAAAGGCTTCTCGTAGTACGGTGATAAAAAAAAGGTTTAAAAGACTCTGGATCCTTACAAGCACTCTTCATACAGTCTAACCAACAATTAAATCGACCATATGTACATATATATGTATAATTGGCGCACGACACTTATCCATCATCTCTGACATACATTTTGAAAATCAAACGTAGATTTAGTACATTTTGTTTGCTCCCAAATGGAATGGAGTATCGAGCTATAAGGGTCTAGAAGAAAATGCTGCGAAGAAAGACGGAGTAAAATTTATAAAATAGCTAAGAAATTTGGCTGCTGATTTTAAACGCTTAAAAGTACCTATACCTATAATATATGTGTACCGAACTATCGGCTCCGTGTACTCCATTTTCAAAAAAAAAAGTGATCCTATTTAATACAAGAACTATCAAGACTTAACGTCCACGTATAAGGTCCTATTTAACAAACTATTTATGTGAGTTGGACCTAGAATATCGGCCTCGGAGATCGGCCAATCATTTACCGTCAAGAAATTAATATGGCGACGTCCGAATTTTCTACTTCGAAATTAAATGGGTTCAAAACTGATCAAGAAATTTTAAATTAATGTTTCAACAATCATTTTAAATCCAACAGTTATTCTTAATTTGTCCTTTCAAAATCTAAAGACTCTCAGACAAGAGCTGGCTCGTAGGAACGAACTATTTTTTTCAAAAAAAACATTAAGTGAAAATATTTGCATCAGAGGCAAATTCAGCTCACATAAAAAGTTAGCTTTCGTGAATATATTTCCCTGCACCTTGATATTATATGGAAGAAAACGCTAAATACTTAAACACTTAGGGCCAATCATTTCAGCTCTGGTTAAATCTCTGGTTTGTTCACCATAGAATTTTCTTAACCAGTTGTTTCGAAACTCGGTTAACCACAGTTCGTCTTTTCACCATTTTATCTACTTTGGTTACCAAACCAGAAATAGTTCCAGTTTTCCAGTGGTCCAGTTGTGAAACGGAATCTCTGGTTAAGTTTGTTTATACTTTTTTGAATGCGAGAGAAAGAGATCGAAGATTTTGTCAATAATTGATAACAGCCTGTCTCGTTTCGATGTACATGGATAAACTGAATTGATTCATTTACGAACAAAGGAAAACAAAAAAATATACATAAAATATAAGGGTGGAATTTATTAAGATGGTAGATCATCATTTTTTTTTTAATTTTATTCTTTACGATTAGTAGTAATGATCAATAAGTATCTAATATATTATTTATCATTCAACACAAATGTGAAAAAATAATCGCTTACCACAGAATTCCTGTGGTTAACCAAGCAAAATTGACTGGTTAACGAAATCTCTGTTAACTATAGATTCTCTGGTTAAAATTTTGCTGAAAAGACCAAATCTCTTTTAACCGACTGGAATAATGACACTAACCACGGAAAATTAGCTGGTTAACGTAATCTATGGTGACCATAGATTCTCTGGTTAAGATTTTGTTGAAAAGACAGAATCTATGGTTACCAGTTGAAATAATCAATGATTAAACTTAACCAGAGCTGTCACTAGAACAAAAGACTGGCCCTTAATGTTCTAGTGACAGTGTTCGTATTTAAAGAGTTTTTCTTTTTACAAAAATAAAGAACAAAAAATGTCACGACTAAAAATATTATCAAACTTTCTTCCACATAAAACTAATCATACTTACGTATCTGAAGACACCCTAAACTTTTTTTTTTATATATATGTATATATACAAAAATAATTCTTCTGTCACCCAAAATTTTGTTATAGTGATAGTTAAAACTAACTTACAAAATAGAACACAAAAATAACCTATACAATATAAACCGTCCAAAGAATTTCAACAACCATTCAATTTTAAGATGTAAAATTCTCTTTTTCTTCGCACCCTTTTTAAAGGTTTGTTCATAGAATATTAAAACACCTGTGGTTTATGTTCACTAAAACTTAAAATACTACTCAAGATACTTTGGGTTGGGTAATGAACATTTAAGTGACTGCTTTATGATCGTAATGGCTTAAGTTTATTTCGTTGAGGGGTTAAGTGCTCGTTAAAAGCACATTTCAACTTTGAGTTATAGATTATAACCACGCAGCGCATTTATTGCTTTGAGAAATCAAAATGTGCATCGAATCTATTAATTTTTTATATGCGGGGAAATATTTTGAGAGTACATTATAGAGAATTTTGAATTTTTTTTTAGTGGTTGAAGATAATGGTTAAGGAATGACTGAGTTATGATGCAATTATGCAAAAGTCTATTTAAAAGGTATTAAATATTAAGGAGATGCTAAGTGAAGTGGTAGGTATATTTGTTTGAAAATAGAAAAATTTTATAGTCACCAACTAAACTTAAGTTTTGTAATGAATTACTTTATTTTCACTAAAAACAAAAATAAAAATTTAATGAAGAGTGGTGATCTGGTGGTTAAATTATAGTTATTTTGACAGGCTTACAGATCTCTAATTTCCGAATGTAAATAAGTAAAAGAAAACTATTTCATTCTTTCCCGACGTTTCGTTGGGTATTTTCCAACTTTTTCAAGGGATTTTAAATTTTTATTTAACTGAAAAAAACCAAAATTTATAAACACAATGTTTGAATTTAAAATTAAAAAAAAAATATTTTTCCTTACTTTTACATTGAACAGTTTTTGAATTATTTATAAATTTAATTTTAATTTAAAAAATAAAAATTAACAACTAGCAATAGTTGTTGTTATTATTTTAATTTATTTTATTTTCTATACAACCTAGCCACGGGTTATAATTTTTAATAAAGGTTCGACTTTGACCAAAGTTTTCCTTTAATAATATAATTCGCAGCACGGATTGCTTTGCGTTTTATAAGGTCATTTACATCGACCAAAATAAAGTATGTGTCTTTGAAAAGTGTATACGAACTACATACCTTATTACTCTTACTTTTGTTTTGTCAAAATTTTGTAAGGCAGGATTTTGAAACAAGAATTTGGACTCAATCCCGAAGAAGTAAACAGGTACGAGTTGGGGACGAAATTTTGCATGGTAATAAAGATGTAATTCTGAATTCTCAAAATTCTGTTTTTCGTAATTCTGGCTGACAAAATTCTTCGTGACTAAAATTCTGAACTTCAAAATTCTGTACGTCGAAATTCTGTTTTTAAAAATTCTAATAGGTGCACTGCCGGTTACTTGAATAGCACCCCCATTTGTCGCACATTACGGTGGATTGAAATAAGGTCCGCGGAATCAAGGCCAGTGGGTCTTAATTCCCACTTTGAAAGGAAACAACACTCACGAGCATTAATTCCTTTTCAAAGTGGCTCCACAAAAAAGCATGAAGACCCGTGGTACTTGCACCCACCCAAAGTCGCACCCACCCCAAATCCTATAGTGGGCTAGGCAGGAGGGTTGCAGGGGGGGGCAGCATTCCCCCCTTTACAATCTCTGCTGTTGCGAAATAACACCCGCGGATTTAATGGCCATTTTGGGAAGGAAATAATGCTTGTGGGTTTTGTTTCCTTTCTAAGTGGGAGTTAAGACCTGTGGGCCTTAATTCCGCGGACCTTATTTCACTCCACCGCACATTACTAATAGGCCTCTCTCCATATTTATGACAATAACACAATTTTGTTTCATAAGTACTGAAAGTGTATGAAAATACGCGCAATTCTGGAAAAAATCTTTGTCTAAAACTAAACCGTTATTCATAAAAAATACTTGATTGAATTCATTGCTAAAAACAAGAATTTTTGTTGGTTCACTTAAATAGAACACCCATCTTTGGTTCGCTCTGGTATTTTTAATTGTGCGAATTTCAGAAAGTCCTATACATGTAAGGATTGAGGGAAATATTCTGTTATAGAACTGATTTGAAAATATATTTTTTGAGAGACTGCTGGTAGGCAAAAAGCCATTACAGAATTAAGGGTTAAAATTCAGAAAAATCTTGATTTATAAGACTAACGGGACATGATAATTAGAAAATTTAAATATCAGTATTTAGCTTAGTTTATACTTTATCAAAAACAAGTATTTAATTGGCAGACACAGTGCAGATATCAAGAATAAAACAATAATAATTGTTAAAATTAGAGTATTTTTTTGATTTTAATTCGAATTTTTGAAAATTTTCTGAGAAATATAAATTTTTAAAAATCTGAAATGCTCGATTTATGGTATTAATGTGCGTCAAAAGGGGTCAAGTAACCGGCAGTGTAAAGAGAAAACTTTTCCATAATATGAAAAAGCCGGCAATGATTATTTTGGGAGCCCGTCAAAATTCTGGTTTCAAAATTCTGCTTTATTTTTTTTTTACTCTACTTTTCAAAACTCTGCTTATTAATAATTCTGTCTGTCTAAATTCTGCTTTTCGAAATTCTTTTGTTCAAAATTCTGTCAACGTACATAGGTATATTAAGGTGTTGGGGTCGAAATTCTGCCGGAGTTGAAATGCTTTCGTTAATATTCTGCTTTACAAAATTCTACAAATAATAAAGAAAAAAATAGGTTTGGAAAGTGTTAAAAAGCACGCGCTTTACTTTACTTATGTTTATAGTAAGAATTTGTTGTTTTGCAAACTAAATTGACATGAATTTCAAATGTTTTGTGGAAATAAAAACCAATTTGTCGTAGGGGAGAGTGGGCCTTAAAGTAACACTTTTTACGAAAACCTCTGTAGCTCCTCACATTTTGAAATAAGTCAGCCAAAACTTTTTTAAATTTAAAAACCATGTTTCAGCTACAAGATCCACAAAAAAATTTAAATTAAGTATGCTCGAAAGATGTCAAGATATTACATTGAAAAAAAAATAACGTGTTGTTTCAACTTACCCCCACATGGGGCTAGTTGTAACATAAGTAGGGGTAAGTTGTAACACGAATTATAAAAAACTAAGAAATATTTTTAATGAACATTATTATTTTATTAAAATCTGATAAGAAAAAAACATAACTCTTAATTCAATTAAATAAAACTTATGCTAAGGAAAATATATTATTTAAATATGTTTTGTAAAAAACAGCCCTAGTTTTAATAAACAAAAAATAAGTTCAAAAAAAAAAAAAAATAAAAAATCACAATTCATTCATCAAAAAATATATGACTAGGAAGAAGAATCTTCATCCGTGTCACAGTTGAGGCAAACGTATACACGAAGAGATCCTTTTACGCACTTGGTGTGGGCCCACTTTTTGCATAGTATGCACTGAACCCAATTTTCCCCTGGCAAGCTTTCAGAAAATGCCCCACAACAAACGAGACACAAATTTTGTTGGTCATCATCATCTTCTGATGAAGAGGCTAATACCTTTTTCTTCACCTGTTGTTTTTGTTTCTTCGTAGGACCCTTTTTAGCTCCGTTCTTGGCTCTCTTTTTGGCCAAAACGTTGTTCCTTTAATCCAAAATGGCTGTTTTCTCGGATGTATCCGTCAAAATTGACGCTTTTCTAACACTACGCGTGAAATACTTATATCTCGTCGACCACCAGCTGCATTTGGGACCGAGCTACCAAAACAACAATAAAATACATAATCGAATGTATTTTTCATACACAATTGTCCACACTTGTGGCGACGAGACGGTGAGGACTATCACATGGAAACTTTTTCTATTTATATGTATCACACACAAAAACGAAAGAAAAAAACAGCTCTCGATCGTTGGTGTTCACAACGATCAGTAAAAAAAAAATCAAGGGGTAAGTTTTAACACGTTACTATTTACCCCGCAAAAACGTTACAACTTGCCTCACCATGAAATTTCGCACAAAGAAATTAATATACAAAAAAACCGAATTTCACACATATATAAGATATACACACAAACACAACCAAAACTATGATGGATGTTTAAAAAAAACAACCACCACGCTATCTCTTCCGTGTGAAGAGGAGGACCAAAAATACAAAAAAAAAAAAAACCTGCTGTTTTTTGGGACCACACACAGAACTTCTCTCGTTGACGTCTGAAGTAGGTACGCTGATAGATATGGAAAGGATGCACATTTTTCTCCTTCACGCGATTCTTAATTTTTTTCCCCTACTTTGTTCATTGATGTGTGTTTAAAAGTTTTATAATTATTTACACTTATGAGAAGTTTACCCAGTTTTTCAGTGCGATATAAAATAAGGTTTAGAATTAGTTTTAAGTTAACTCTGATAGGAACAACCCCAACAACAACTCAGATAGAACAACTCCCTCATTATTTTCCATCGAAATAAATACGAAAATGATTAAACTAATATTTTTACAATATAAACGCTTTTGAATTAAAATGAAATGCTTTTAAATCAAATATTTTCTGATTGAAAAATATTTCAAAGTTATTTCAAAGACGAAACATCTTTTATGTAGAGTGGAAAATTTTTATTTTCCATTCAAACAATCTTAAAGTTGAAACAGTCTTTTTTTTAAGTGACTTTTGTCAAATAGTTTTTTTTAAAATTGCACCATTTTGATTTTAAACATTTCGTGTTTAGTCCTAAATTAACACGGACTAATTTTGGACTAAACACGAAATGTTAAAAATCAAAATAACTCAACTTTAAAACAACAATTGAAAATCTGAATTTTGAAAAGCAGCATTATGAAAAACAGAATTTTGAAAACAGAATTTTTAAACAGCGAGTATTTTGAACCCAACTCTGTAATTTTTATTTTTTATGACAGAATTTTAGTATTCGTAAGCAGAATTTTGAAAAAAAAAAAATTGAAAAGACAGAATTTGAATAAAAAAAAGGATAACTTTTGCCAAATAGGAATTTCGACCTGATCCTCTAAATCGCGATAAGATTTTAGACTATGATGCTCTTGAACTCTCACTTATACTTATTCAGAAGTTTGTAAAATATTCAACTTTCCAATTATTAAACATCATTATTTCAAAAGTCGATTTAAATTACCTCGAAAACAATCATTATATAACATTTATAATACAACATTAGGGTGCATATAATTAAATTCAATTCTTCTGAAAAACATGCAGCTCTTCGCAGACCCTTATCAATTTTTCCATACAAATGTGTTTAAATCAAAACAATTCTTTTTAAATACACACAACAATGAAATCCCGACAATAACGTACAAATATCCACCCTTGTTGACCTTTACTGATCTTCATAACAGAATTTTATTTAATTCGAAACCCAAACAAACCAGCGGCGGCGCTTAAATAACATTCTCATTATACGAATCCGCCGTTGGGGGAGCCCCTTGCATTTATCTGTTTTTTTTTTTTTATAATAATACCTCACTTAACGAATGACAATTCGAATCTTGTTACGACCAAAAATACACAAAGAATTAAATTAAAATACCCGCACAATGTGATGGAAATGCGGACAGAAACAAACCAACAAGTCTTCTTCCATTTCACCCCTTATTGTGCAAATAAAATAATGTTTGCAATGCTAAGTAATAAACACAATAAAATAACACACAACCGGATGCCGTTGTTTAACTTATATTCGATGGAACCCTCAGCGGCATCGCTGTTCCTGCCGGGAGCTATTTTTAATTCCACCAGCTATCCCCCTCCAGCCTCTTAACCATATTACTCTATCTGTAAACAAAATATGTGGGGGAGCGAAAATTCGCACGCTGATATGAACAAAGTGCTTATGGTTGAGAGAGATTAAGACCAGAACCAGACTCGAGTATCTGAGAATATAGGTAGGTATTGGGAATTTAAAGGTTCTTTTGTTTGCTGTCATGGAAATAAACCTCTAACAACTTCTCATCTCACCTGCAGCTCATGGAATGAGTGTCATAAAAATGGAAATTGATTAATATATCAACCCCTAATGCATAAGCGACTAATCCCGCACTTAAGTTTTTGGAGGGGGATTATAAAGCTGTCAACCTTCTTCCATTTATTTTTTTGAGAGTATATGAACTCATCTCTCGCCTGATCCACTCAGCTAGAGCCACCCCCTACTGGGCAAGGCTGCCGCCAGTATAGAATTTTATGAGTACCACGACGTACGTATTAAATGCGTCCCCATGAGGCAGACATTCTATGCGGTCAGCTGAATGTATACGGGTATAACTTTATTTCGGTTAAAATCCAGTCGGATATCCATAAAAGCCTGAAACTGGCTTTTTTGTTTGATTGCGACAGGGGTTGTATTTGTTGCTTCTTTTTTTTTATTATTTGAGGGTGGTTAAGCTCTCGCACCTGTTCTCCATTATTTTATAGAATTGGATTGGGGTTCTGTGCCTATACGGTTTATGAATTTGAAGAGAATCGGGCTTATGTGGGGATTGGTATTTTTTTTTTTTTTCTTTTTTAACTTTTTTTCAATGTTATTATTTTAGGAATTAAATTTTAAATTTTTATTGAGGATTGAGGTTGGAAAGCGGACAGCTGTTGCGATTGGAATTCATTTTCTTTTGCCTAATCGAATAAGGGTTTTATTTTTTGTTTTTGCTTCTAAAATATTACTGGTTAGCTTATGTGGATAAACTTATGGTTCAGTTACTGATTGGACTGAATTTATACTGCAACTCAGATTTAATGGCTGTTTTCTTCTTTTTTTTTTTTTGCCGTAAATACTAGAGTCGAAGTTATAAAAACAGTTTGAGGACATATATTTGATGAGATAACAGACTCCGGCAATATGACTGTGGTCATTTAAGCTACAATATTGGGAATTTAGTACGTTGTGGTGGTAGATAAAGGTTATGTTTTTTATGGCGTATATGTGCGCTAATGAATTATTGTAATTGCACGTGCCACAGTAAATTTGGTTGTTTTTTTTTTCAGCTTCATTTTTGGCGAATTTTGTAATAGTGTCAGCATGTGTGCACATTAATTTTTTAGAGATACTAAACTTATATTTATAGGTAGAAGGTTGGTAGGTATATTGTACATACGAAGGTCAAATTACGAATGAAACATGTCTGGCAGTTAGTGAAAAATGAAGGGAGATTATTAAGTCATATACACTGTTATAGAATCAACTACATATACATTTTAGGTATAGGGAGGTATTAAGCTTGGAGTCTTCTATATGATGGACCATGAAAGCCTTTGGGTTACGCGATTTCGCGCTTGGAGATCACTGGAGTATTAACCTAGTAAAAGGTAGGTAGGAATGGGGTACCTACATATCCCAAGTAACATCGTTGGAGCTGCAAGTATACTTAAAAAGTTTTAAAATAAAAAAGTTAATCTCAAGCCTTCTTGTTCTATTTCGAAAACCTTTGCAGCTTTTGGCGTTTTTTTATAAAAGACCGTCTCTATATTGAATTTCGACAACAACTTGCAGCTCTATTATCTTATAAAGCATTTGGCTCTAAAAATATGCTCTTTAACAACGTTTGAAATAACACTATAAAAGCATTACACACTCAACGTCTTTGTGTTGTAGAGAAGCTTCTAAATAGCAAGTAGAGTTCTTTTAGAGGCTCAATGGAACTGTTTGTTTTTGAAAAACTGTCAGCTGTTTAACACACTCTCGCATTGTTTGAAACCAATGTTTGAAAATTCAACTTTTGAATAATTATATTAATATTAATATTGTTTGTGTTTTATGTACATAGAGTTCTTTTGGCGATATTAGTTTGAGCGCTTATTAATTCATTTTTATATTAATTTTAATATTGGTTAAATGGATAGTTTTTTTAGAAGTTCTTTTGTAGCTCTGGTTTATTTATTTTCGGCCAAATGACAGGCCTTTGTGTTTTTTTTTGTGCTTTTAGAGCTCTTATAAAACACAAATTAAAATAATGATATAAAACAATGAATATTAAGAAGTAGTGAATTTTAAGAAGTAGCCATCAAAGTCTGCAACTTTTCAAGATGACAAATTTAAGAGGCTGCAACGAATTTAAAAACAACTATGATACTGGTGACTTCGACTGCGTTTAGAGAAAAAAAAAATCTCAGAAAAAAAACCAGCTGATTAATACAACTAAGCTTATAAGAAATAAAATAGTTTTTGGTTGAAATTTCAATAAAATTTGCATTGTTTATGTTTTCTTGGCGGTTTTGCTTCCAAAAAGTTCTTTTACAGCATTAATAAATATGTTAACTGACAGCTGAATGCCTGGTTTGTCTATGTATTGTATGTGTCTTTTCTATGTAGGTATTTTTATAGAGCTGGTTTAAAACATAACACCTCTACAGTGATGTAATTATAATTCTTAATCGAGTTTCGAGTTCTATAATAACACAATCCACAGCTACTTACGATCTATTTGCTCTTATTAAGATGTATTAGAGTTCTACAAAGCATGTTGTATGTTTTTTGTTTTTTAATTATTTTCTTCTCATAAAAATTGAAAGTATGGGTACATTTACAGCATATTATTTAAATTACTACTTTCTTAAATATTAAAAGCTGAATAAGTAAAACTGAGAACTAATATGTTGCATGCGAGCAAAATTTACAAAAAAGGATTGCGAAGAATTCGAATAGGTAAATAAATTTGGTTCAAATGGGAAAACATCAGAAAATGTTATAAACGTGAGAAAGTTTAGTTACCCAGAAACTTTAAATGCTATTTTGTGTTAAATAATAAACTTAAGGAAAGACTAATACCCTTAAAAGGAAACGCTCTAATTTTTTATTACCTAGTTTCTACTAGTGACACCTTGTGCTTTATTATTGAGCTGTCATTGATGTCATTAATAGAGAAGTATCCGAATACGTCAGAGTCAAATATTGAATCAAGAAAAAAAATTGACAGCTTACTTCTTTCATGGAAAACAATCGCATTTTTTACTGGCAGATTACAATCTCGCACTTCAATCCCGTATTAACACTGACACTTCCACTATTTTTAATCGAATTATTATTTAAAACACTTAGAAACTTTTTGTTAATTGTTTAGTAGCCAGTCCAAGATAATTTTTCTTTATATTTTGTGGAAGACCGATCTCTTTTCCTTGCAAAAATCACAACTTTTGGTTTGTTTTCCAACAAAGGATTTTGTTTGACGTTTTTTAATGCTTGGGAGTGTATAGCCGTTTCCTTAAGAAATCACCATGGAAGAATCTTTATTGTTATTTTTATTAATATCTAATTCACTTTATGTCGTCATTTGAAATCGATTTAATAGATGGTAAATTTTATCACAAACAGACGATGACAATTCATCTTTATTTATACATATAGGTACTAACGCAAAATATTTATTACACTTCTATTCACGACATACCACGAATGATGAAAAGAAGAAGGTAAACAACTGTCAAATATGCATATGGCTTTAAATGAGCAAGACACCGGCTTTAAAAGCACTTCTAGAGCTGACATTAAACCATACTGACAATGAAACTGTTTTTCTAGAGTTGATAAGGATGGGGAAATCCATCAAAAACACACATTGATAAGCTTGTTAATCTACAACATAGAATTATCAAAATAATTAACAAAAACTATCTTCATTTCAAGTTTTTGAGTGTAGACAACATTTTTAAAATGACAGCATTTCTAGAGTACCTACTACGATGATTCAAGATTCCAGCAACGTATTTCGCACAACTTCAACACAAGAAGACGAGCCCTTGGTCTATTTGAAATTCTTGCGGTATACAACAAATATGGAAAAAGACAACTGAGTTATACTATACCATCAATTATGAATCAGCTTCCAACAAATTTAAAAAATATTCAAAATTTCAAAAAACGTAAAAAATGTATCAAATTTTTTTTCTTAAACTAAAATTGAAACATCAATTGAAATTGCTTTTTGTTTTATTTTGTTTATATACTTATCGACTTCAAAACAAAAACAAAAAAATTCATTCAATATTAAATTTTCATTTTTTGTAAAGTATCACTTTGAAATTATAATTGAAAACAGTTTGTAACTTCAAAATCAATTCAAATAACTTTTAACTTTTTAAAATTCAACAACCCACAGATAAGCATAAAGCTTCGTGGGTAACACAAATATTGTAAAATCTTTAAAAGAATAAAAATGAATAAAATCTTAAAAAATCTTAAATCTTAATCAAAATAGTGCTCTCAAACTCATGAAATTGACTCCAAATAAGTCGTACAGTGCCTCTAGAAGCGTATATTTTAAGTTTTGCTTCTAACAAACGAACACTTATTTTTGTTTTACTTTTTCCTTGAATGAGTCTATCTTTTACTCTTAATGTTAATTACAATTAAAAGTAAGAAGATAAGAGTAAGCAACTTTCAAATCAACTTCTATTTGATACCTCCATCCTCGCTTCTATCTACTTAACAGCTAAAACTAATGGAACGCTTGCATTAGTTTCTATATTTAAAATAACATAAAGAATCAAGTCCCAACTCGTTAACGACTTTTATCTTAGATTTTTCATAATTTGAAAGACCACCCTGTTTCGAGATCCCTATAGTATAAAATTCTTTGAACTCTGTCTTCACGATTGCTAACATCAATAAAGCATCAATTAAACTGCTATAAAAATACAATCAAAACTTTTAACAACAACAAAAATCAAAGAAGAAAAAACTAAACAAGAAAATGCATCTCAAAATGAACATTCAATTTTATCAAAGCTACAAGTGGACAACTTATCGCTCAACACCAATGGGGTTAGATGACCCCTCAGATAGCTCATCAAAAAAACATTTAACAATTAAATGAATGAAGAAAAAACAACCAAGGCGAGAAGGGTTGATTTGTGTCAGGCAAGATTGTGATAAATTTGAGTTTCATAAAGTGCATTTTTTTTAAAACATCATATATATTGAATATGCATATATGCGTGTGCTGCACAATGATATATGTACCTATGCCATGACGTCAATCAAGCTCCTCCAATAACACTGTGCATTCCCATATCAATTTATTCCCAATCCAATTCCCAAGCAATTGAGTGCGAGAAAAAGAAGAAGACGAACCAAACAGCTGGTGCAGCTGGGGGAGCATCAAGTTGTGTGTGTGTGTATGATGGGTTGTTGCATACCCTCCTATCTCTTTACAATCTAGCTCTGCCATCACAATGAATGCAAACAAATCAATCAAAGCAAATATACACACAATGTAGAGATACAATATACATAAAGATAGATACGAGATACAATTTTCTATATACAGCATAATATTTATAAATGGAAATAGGAAAATACAAAAAGAAAACACAAGAATAAAGGGCATCATGAGGCGGTTGGTGGGTCGTTCGTATAGGACGAAAAACACAAGAAATCATTGGAACAATTTTTGTGTTGACATTTATTCCCCAATGGCCTCCGAGCAATAGCAACCAAACCAACCATCCGGCCGCACGCCCAATCGGAACTTCCATCTGCTTCCTTTTGTTTCTGACTTTTCAAAGGCCATCACAGCATCGACATTATAGAGGGGTCTTCTATTCGTCCATCTACCCAACAATATCGAGTAAGTATCGACTATATCGGGCACCACCACGACATTATTTCGAATTGAGTGTGAGCGAGTTGTGGCTAAGCTAGAGCTATGTGTGCAGCTGGCCTGGTTCTGGAGCTATATTGTGAATGATCCCAATATTTCTCAATCGTTTCTGTTCATTCGCTTCCGTTCATTCCTTTAAAGGACTGCGAAACAGGGGCTTCTGGCTGAGGTCGACTCGACGAAGCTATAGGACGACTTTTGGTGCTCTTTGGCAATTTTTAATTAAAAGATATTTTCTCTATTGAACAACTAAAAATCGAGAGGAGCTTCGAGTAGCAAATTAATGGGGATGGGGTGTTTTGGTGGCAGGTCATTATTTTCCTAATGCCTTCTTTTTTTTTTCTCTTTATATCTGAAAAGGTTTATAGGTATCTTTGCTATAGCAAATTGGGACCGATGCCAAAGGTCATGTTATGAAGAATAATGGAAAACGATTAATAGAACGGTTTCAATATACAAAAAGGGAAGCATAAGGAGCGCCCCAATGCTTCTGTTATAGATGTCTTGAAAAATTCGGTAGATAACACTTAAGGAAGTGAATTATCATCGAGTTCTCGTAATTAAAATGTGAACCTTGAATTCAAAAGATCGAATTAGAACTAAAGCTTTAACACATGCCATTCCATTTGGTATACTTGTTCAATCTGCGCTGATTGGCCTCTTAACGTGTTTTATTTTTCTTCAAATCTTCTTCCAAGCAATTGTTCCTCTTGTCTTTTCTTTTTTGTTCGATTTTTTGTCTAATTGTAATGTCGAAGTTCATTCAAGTGACAGATGAGCTTTTTATTTATTGATTTTTTAACAATGTTTTTTGTATTGAAAGTAAAATTAGGGACGTCCAACAAGTTCCTTGAGAAGGTCGATTACGGTGACTTGAAAGAGATTAGCTTGTGGAGGATGTTCAAATTAATAAGAATTTAATTCACAGACTCTTTGAATTTTTTATAGAAGGTTAAGTGGGTATTTAAGTTGTAATTTGATTTTATCTGACACAATCTATGACAGCTTTAGAGAAGTGCTTTTTCTGACAGATGTGATAAGTTACCTGTCTGAATTTTTCTTGTCTCTTGGTAGGTAAAATGGGAACAAAGAAACTTTTTCCTTGACAATTGCTTGATGAACTTTCTGTTTCTCACAGTTGTAGGTACCTATGCAGTAAAATGAACATTTATTCAGCATTGCGGTATAATAGTATAGCATGACATGTGGTTGGTATCATCACAGGACAACATGTCCAGTTCAGTGCACATGGTTTTAGTTAAAAAAAAAAAGAAAAAAAACAACAACAAAAAATATCCTTGCTTGCATGTTTTGTGGTTTTAATCCTTGAATAGTATTTCTATTTGTTTTTTTTTTATATTAACGTTGCATTACTTAGTTTAACGTATTTTCATGTTATAATAGATACATAGATATACAAGGAAGTATACAGATGAAGAGTGCTGCGTGACTAGAGACAACTGGGATAAGAATCTAGACGCCTCATTACTTTAGTACCTATGGGTTAAGTAAAATATTCCTGCATGAGAAGTAATGTTTAACCTTGTTGCGCCATTTTCATTATAACAAAAGTGTTTACTTTTTGGGGTCACTGCATGTGTTCCAAGCTGATGGAGTATGATTACAATGCAATCAAGTAAATGCGGTTTAAGATATTGTGTAAGTCTAGGTTTTATTAAACGACAATAGGTATCTATAATGAATAGACACGAATGAATAGAGGAAGTTAATTTGGATGAACTTCAAAAAATTATGTCGACACTTTTTATTGATAGGTCATTGATATTAATGCAGAAATATCAACGTGACGTGCTACCGATTTCATCTTCGATGACATATAATCAATGGTAAGAGCTTCTTGGTTTTCAAGGTTCACCCTTTTATAGTCCAGTCACCTAAGTACTTAAAAAGGGTCAAACCTGTCACAAATTAATTACAAGTTGAAACCACTTGTAAACATTTTCATTTTGGTGAGTGAAAATAGGCAACAAAAGTCTACCGCTTTTTTTGCAAGAAAATTCAATAAAGATATGCCAAATTAAAAATTTTCCGTGCAGTAATTTTTTAGTTTTGCCTGGTATGAAAAAAAACTAGTCGTCGTACATAAAAAATCGTATTAATATTTTTTTATTGTAGGTAAATTTAATTTTTTATTTAAAAAGTATAGTTTGATCCGTATCAACGTATCGAATAATTGAAAATCATAGTTTACACAATAATGGTTTTATAAATCTGATTCTTTGACCTAATTTTTCTTTGAGTCCTGGAATATGTGAAGATTTTTACAATTTTTTACATTTTTGCCGTTGATAAGTTGTGGAAGAAAAAAAAATTGAGCTTTTTTCAATTAAAAAAATTATAGAAAGCCATTTACATATTTTCTTGTTAATTATCAATACAATTATTTAATCAACTTACATTTATATTCACATTTTAATTGAATTTGCTCTAACCAACATAAAATATTGTTGATTGCTTAAGCTACGTATCTACCTACCGTCTAATGTCTTATGTCTTATTTCTTATGTCTTATGTCTTATGTCTTATGTCTTATGTCTTATGTCTTATGTCTTATGTCTTATGTCTTATGTCTTATGTCTTATGTCTTATGTCTTATATCTTATGTCTTATGTCTTATGTATTATGTCTTATGTCTTATGTCTTATGTCTTATGTCTTATGTCTTATGTCTTATGTCTTATGTCTTATGTCTTATGTCTTATGTCTTATGTCTTATGTCTTATGTCTTATGTCTTATGTCTTATGTCTTATGTCTTATGTCTTATGTCTTATGTCTTATGTCTTATGTCTTATGTCTTATGTCTTATGTCTTATGTCTTATGTCTTATGTCTTATGTCTTATGTCTGAATTTGCCTCTTTGTTTGATAGTGTTAATTTTAGTGAAGTTGTTTTGCTAACTCGACTTCCAGTTAGCAAAACACATTGGCCCTTATGCATAGATGTTTTTTCAGCTCTGTTTAGTAAAACACGAGTGGAATTTGTCTCAAATTTGGGTTCCACATATGAAGTGAGTGGAATAGATTGATTTTTTATTAAGTAAGAAAAAGAAAGGTTGAAAACAATGCATGACAGGTTGAAAATAATACATGCCAGATGTTTACGATATTTTTGTCTAGGAACAGAAAAATATAAAATTTAAAATAAGCACAATCCGCGATGCAAATTTCAAATGCAAATTAAGAACATGTCTGGTAAAATGCCACAATATCTGTAGTTTCTCCATCTCTTTCTCATCTGCGTGAATAATATACCTATATTCCGCTGAAATTTGTCTTATTGTAGGTAGGTAGACATGTAGAATTATATATTTATGTATTTGTTTTTTTTTTTTTTTTTGGTAAATTGGTACATAATTACCAACATTTTATTTGCAAGAAAGAAAATCACTCGCGACCCTAACAAATTATATCATTTGTGTACCTATTTCTGACTTTTATCAGAGTTAAATACAACTTAAACATGGGTTCGGTCCAGTTTAAAGTTTTTCGTTTAGACTTGGGTTTAAATTTTCTATGCATAGAAAAAACTCGAGTTTAGCTTAAAAACAACTTAATAAGAACTTGTCAAACATCTATGAATAAGGCCCATTAAATTAAAAAAAATAAAATTCAAGTTTTTGATGAAAAAAAAGCTTAAATTTCATGCTTTCAGGGTTGAAAAATCCACAAAACTAGGTTAACGGCAAAAAATTGGCAAATTCCCGTTATGTTAGCGCTTATTTTTTCCAAAGTTGTTTCGCTTAGTTGATAGACATTTCAAATACATTTCAAATACCTATGTACATTAAAATGTTAAATTTTTGCTTCCAAGATGAGTCAAATTACGCTTAGGTAATTCAAATATGATTTTTTTCTATGTAATACAAAATGTTACCATATTGCGGATACCAAAGTTGGTCATTGTATATATGTAAATTATATGCCTGGATTTCATATATTCAAATTACCTGAAAATAAATGTAAAAAAAACATAAATTAGAAAAATGATCTATGTATCTAGTTTAAGATTAGTTTAACAATAACAATATTTTGACTATAAAAGATAATAAAGGATCGATTCTGGTTTTTAGAAACTGTGAAGTAAGTAGTGGATATTTAAGGAATAATAAAATTATGTTAATCAGTATTAATTGATGTATTAATTGATGTAAAGTTCTTAGAAGAAGTGGTTTTTCCGGTTTTCTTTTTTAATTATTTACTTAATTAAATAAAATTAAAAAAAATTTAAACATTTTTCCTAATTATTTTTTCATGTGTGAATAAATATTTCAAAAACTTTTCAGTTAGGTAAACAAATTTTATATTAAAAAAAAAAAAAAAAAAAAAAAAAAAAAAAAAAAAAAAAAAAAAAGCATTTCACCATTTTAACAAAAAAGAATAGTACCTACTTATTGTTTTTGAATTTTGTTTTTCTCTCCTAAGTAATTCTTTTTAGAAAATTGGCCTTCCGACTCGACGGAAAAGTGGGGTGGGTTGAATAAACTCTCCTGTATTTCTCTTGACTGAGTAGGCAAAAGAGCCATTAATACAATAAATGTATTTTGAAATGTTAAATCAAAAAAAAGTTCCTATTATTTTAAATGCCAAAGCATTAAACCTATAGATCATTAATTTTTTTCATTCTTAAAACACGAATTTTTAAACATTTGAGTAGGTACATGAAATTTTATTTTATTTAAAACATCTTATTGCTCTTTGTTTTTTATGGTTCAAACTTATAAAAATCAAAAAACCTGCATCAAAAACACAGGTTTTCCCACACGTTTTTGGCAAGTAATAAGTTTACAAAAACTACTCGTTTTTTTCAAAAAACCTATCAAAAACTAGTTGAAATTGCGAAATGAACAAATCAAACGTAATTTGTGAAACATTCAGCACTCAATCAATTGTGAAGAATGAGAAATGAAAGAGGACTGTCAATAGAAATTATTTTATCTGTGCTTAAATGATCTGAAAGCTGCTTCATAATCCTTATCAGAACAGTTATCAACCCGGGGGACACATTTTTGGCTTGCCTTTAAATCAGAACAGTTATGACTTCCGTACACCAACACCAAAACTGTCATTTGCCGAAGTACGCTCGGGCACCTTCGCCCGAATTCGACTGATTGAATCAAACATACATCCATAAACGAATGAAAGCACAAACCTATACACTCCCACCGCTTTAACCCGCATCGCCCGAATGACGTCCTTTGATTACTGATCAACCAAAAAATCAAAAATTTTTTGGATTTTCTGTCAGTTTGCCGGTTATTTTATTCGATTCAACATCAAAAAAAAAACAATTTTGGATTGTGAAAAATTAATTTTTCGTGAATATATTTGAAGAAAAATTATTTGTTATTGTTTTATTGTATATTTGTGGACGATGATTCAGTTTCAGTATGCCCGAAGCATTAAAATAGATTTGTAAAAGTGTGAGAAATATGTTGTTTTTTCAAGTTCCGACCTCAGGGCATCTCGTTGAACGGAACTTTTACGATAAATTGAAATTGTCAACATTTGAAACTGAATTTACCAAATATTCGTTAGGGATTATTAAAAATACACTAAAATCAGTTTTAAATAATTCTTTTCAATTTTATTTTCATTCGAAATTAAAGCTTACAATTAACAAAATAAAGAAGTTTATTTAAAAGCACAATTTCAATGTTGTTAACAAAACAAAATTAAATGTCAAACAAAAACGGGTAAATGTGCGGTGTGAACGAATTTCGAGTTTTTGTCAAAAACCGTGTTTTTGATTCGGTGTGAAAAGGATATTAGAATGTTTTTGTAACTTAAATTGATTTTTATTAATAAAAATTAGTTTAATGTAACATTTGGCAAAAAATATGTGAAACAACATATGAAACTTTAAATTAAACTTGAAAATCTTAAAATACGTTAAACAAGGTAAATGTTATTAATTAAACAAAAAAACACGATTTTAATTTTTTTTATTTATCCAATTAGTTGTTTTATTCGATTTTTGTTTAAAAAAAAATAATAACAAATACAATATAGTTGCTTAACAATAAAAAAAAACGACCAAAAATAAATAAATATAAATAGTTAGCTATCTGATTTGTAGATGAATGATAAAAGATTGACATACATAGTTTTAACAGATTGGGACACATTAATTCTTAACTGCATAAACAAAAAACACTCTTCAAAATACATTTTCGAAGAAGAACACTCAATTATACTTAAATCGAGTGCTTATTTGAATGCTTTACATTTTCCACATTCCATTAAACTATAAATTTTTTTTTGTTATAAAATATTCCTTCTGTCATCAAAAATCATCCACCAACACTGGTTAATAATTTCTCTTCATTATACTCAACCAATATTGATCAACATCAACAAAATAACAAAACGAGAAATAATTTATTCATTTCATCGTGAATATAATTTCCACATGCTTCTGGCTGTCAAGCATCAGCCACTACAACAACTTCAAGCAAAGTTCCTCAGCAAGGAGTCATAAATTATTTATTTATATAAATGAAAAGGGAACTCAAATAACTGTGAGTATGGGCACAGACTTTCATTTATACAATTATCAGATGGCGACGGTGAAAGTCATTTCTTGGAAAGAAATACAATAATTTAAAAAAAATTGTTTTCACCCTCATTCAATTGGTATTGAACCTATAATCTTTGGATCAAATTAGTTAAACAAGGAATACAAAAAGAACAAGGATCGACATTCATCCAAACTATCACAGCAATGGAAGGGTTAATGATAATTAACATGCTTTGGACACAAAATTTGTGGTAAACATGCAAATGGTTACACATAAACAGATTTAGATGTTTGATTATAATTTTTTTTTTTTTATATTGAAAATTATTGATTATTGTGAATAACCAGAACTAAAATTAAAAGGCAGAAATCACGATAAATACTATTGTGCGCGCCATGTGACGTCCCTTACAACTTGGGAGTAAAAAAATATACATCTTTGTATTATAACCCTCTTGGGTAAAGCACAATTCAAATAATGCCTAACCTACTTGTCGGTTGGTTGGTCGTTTGGTCGACACTCGTCATGTTCAGGAAACAAAATTAACACAATCGCACGGATAAAAAAAGAGAGAAATACCAAACACATCCTTTGAGGTGATTAAGAAAATATAGGTTAGATATACTACACTAAGCATTGCTGTAGGTAACTACACCTGGAGTTTAGAACATCACGTAGGTAAATGTTTAACCTACTTATGCCTGAGGAATTTTACATTCCACAGCAAATTACATAAAAAATTTAAGTAAGCAACATTTACATTCTAATGACGCTCATTCTTTCTATTTTTTTTTTTTTTTCTACTTTCAATTTACCAAAGACTCTCGAGAATTTAAAATCAGAGGAATATAAAAAAAAATCATACTCCCTCTTATCCAGAAAACCCAAAGGAGCAGGAGCCTTACTTAATTAAGAACCATTAGAAAGGTCTATTGTTCTAGAGAATAAACATATAATTTACAGTACTGTGCGAAATAAAATAACAATTAAGTAATTGTTATAATTCGAACATTTTTGTTTGTTCCAAACGAAAAGGAATCGCACGACTGGTTTGCACTCGCACGTACTTGCTTTAAAGAGAAGTTTATAAAAACAATATGCTTAAAATTATAAAACTTATTATAATTCATAATTTCATATTATTTTTTGTTGTTATTTTTTTTTTGTTATTTTTAGGTATTTCATCTAGATGGGTAATAAGACCATTAACGAAGAATAAAATTTTCTGAAAAATCTGTTCGAATAAATAAGGCCATCATCGGCACACAATATAATATATACATACAAAATTTAATCAAGATCTTTCGAGTCGTTTCTGAAGCAAAAAATAGTTTTCAAAAAGTGGATTTAAAATCATTTTGAGTATGTATTAATTATCTTAAAATACAAAGTATCAAGTTTGAAGAATATCGATTAACGGCTTGAACTCCAATAAGAGGTGTTATTTTGAATAGCCCGCTATATCGGTAGCTGTCACTTTTGAAGCTGTCATTTTTTGACATTTGACAAGTAGAAAGTACGCCATTAATAAAAATGGAACGAAACACGCTTCAACAACGCATTGAAATTATTAAAATTCACTATAAAAATGGCGCTACGTGCCACACAAGCAATGAAACCATCGATCTTTTACGGGAAAAGTTTCCGGACCGTGTTATCTCTCGAAGAGGTGATCGCAATTGGCCACCGAGATCTTGTGATTTAACACCTTGCGACTTCTTCTTTTGGGGCCACGTGAAAGATAAGGTCTACGCCAACAGCCCAGCGTCGATTCAAGACCTCAAAGATGGAATTCGTGAGGCTATCGAGGACATAGGGCAGCCACTTTGCGATTTGGTTATGGAAAATTTCATGAAAAGGATATGGTCCTGTAAGCGTGGTCGTGGCGGCCATTTGTCTGATGTTGTGTTCCATTATTAACTGCATACCTTCCTCTTTATAATGAAATGAACATTGGATAATTTATCTCAAAAAATGCCATTTTTCTTTGAATATCAAAATAACACCTCTTATTGGAAAACCCTTTAAATGCAATAGCTTTTGTACGACACTACGAAAAAAATAGGTCTTACAATTCTGTATGTCTTTCTGGATGTATCCAACTTATATTTAGAGAAATATCCTCTAACGTTTTTTTTTATTTTCTAACGGTGACTTTAGAAATATAACCGATAATTCTATTTTTCTCGAAAAAATACGATCAATTTCTATAAAATTTAATGTGAGTGATTTGTTGCCAAAAGTGATGTCTTTCTATGTAATTTTAATTTTTTTTAGAGTCAGATTATCAACGGTACCTGTCCATCATGTTTTTTTTTTACACTAACTACCTTTTGAACGGCTGCACCGATTTTGACAAAATTTAATATAAAACTAAAACTACTGCTTTACTTGAACAATGCTACACTTGAATAATGGTTTCCATATAAATCTTTTTTTATTGCATACATTTTATTTTTTGAAAATGACTTAAAAAAAATGTTTTTAAAAATGAAATACCAACAGATTTTTTTTTTTTTTTTGAACTGGTTCCAGTCGTCAACACGAAAGTAACTTGCGACCCAGTCGCACCCTTTTTTCTCTTGTACTTGTACATATGTATTAGAGACTCTCTTACTGTATTTTACTTGAAATGTTTGAAGTTTTGAATGGAGTGCCTATTGTACTGTAGGTACATCTAACATTGGTATGCTTTTTGGAATAATGTTTTATGACCAGTTCGTGGTAATAATTTTGGAGTGTTATGTCGTGTGTGATCTAATTTTTGTTAGCTCTGTTTAATTTTGTGGGATAAAATATGCTTATGTGCTTATGGTACCAAAACAAAAGTTGTATCGATTTTTATCGATAAAAGATAAGTGTAAAATTTTACGCGAACTGGATGCAGAACATTCTGAATTTCTTCCTTCTAATTTCCAGTTCAAAATAATAAATTATTTTACCATACATTGATACCTACCGCTTACCTACTATAACAAATGTATTTTTTCTTACTTTTTGAAATGAAGTGTATCTATTAAATACTGTTTATTTTTTTTTATTTTTTCTGGTAATGTAGATTCCTCTAAAATCCGAAAACGCCTTGTTTTTATTAGGTCGTTACAACATACCAACTGCTGAGAAGTTATATTAAAAAGTAGAAGTGGATACCGAACCGCTACAGACATTTTTATATGGTTTTTTTTTGTTCAAATCACGGGGTTTCAAAGAAAAAGCCACAAATTTGGAAAAATATTCGAAAAGAATGTGAAAACTTGTCCCACAATATTGTCCGGAACTCACTTGACTAATATCATCATCAAAAAATAATTTTAAACTTCCAACAAAACATTTAAAATAAAATTAGTTCTCTTTCAATTCAATTCATTTTATTAGGTAGCAATAAACAATATTTGTATACATTTGGTAAGAACATAATTTTAGAGATTTAGGATAGCTTATCCTTTTCAACTATAGTTTAATGAAATATATAACGATTATAGCTTCAGAATTTTAAAATATTTCATTCAAGGGAAAGCTACATATAAAAACCCTTTTTTAACACTTAAAACTAAATTCGCAAAACTCCCCATTAAGTATATTAATAATAATAATTATAATAATATTAATAATAATTATAATAATAATAATTATAATAATAATAATTATAATAATAATAATTATAATAATAATAATTATAATAATAATAATGATAATAATAGAGTACATTCTTTTAAAGTATACATTTATAAAAGAGATAAAGATTTAATTAGTTCATTATCGTAAATTTTTTGAGTTGTTTTGTCAATAAGGGAGTCCAAAAGATGGACATTGCTTTGTTCATGAAGCCTGTGAGTTGAATAACACCATGGTACAAGCATCATTTTGAGGATTTTATTTTGACATGAATGAATGAATTAATAGTGGGGTTAGATACACTGCGACCTTAAGGTCGAGAGGGTAGTTCGAGAGGGTAGTTCGCTCTCTTCTATCTGGTAATGCCCCAGATGTGTGAGTCTTTTTTTGTAGTAGTGCCCCACATTTTCCAATTAGATGGTCTGGAGTTTCCTCTTGTTCATTACAGAATCTGCATATCGGATCGTTTGTTATACCGATGATACTCAGGTGTCTTTTGAGTTTGCAGTGGCCCGTGAGGAAGCCCGTGATTATTCTTAGGTTATTTCTACTTAAGCCAATGCAGTCTTTGAATCTTACTTGGTTGTAGTTCCCAAGTAGCATTTTGGCCTGTCTTAGCTTAGGAAGTCCGTTCCAGGTAATGTTTCTTTTGGACTCCTCTTCTGTTTTGATTCTCTTTTTAATCACATTTTCGCCAACACCGCAGTAGGGTTCTGGCCCCATGAGTGCCGTTTTTGCCCTATCTTTGCCAAAGAGTCTGCCTCTTCATTACCTTGGATACCTTCATGGCCTGGTACCCAATAAAGGGTGATTTTGTTCAGTTTGCCTAACTCGTTTAGTTGTTCTACGCAATCCCATACCAGTTTGGATTTAATGGCGTACGAGTTTATGGCTTTTAGTGCAGCTTGACTGTCTGACATAATTGCAATGTTTCGTTTACGGTAGTTTTTTTCGATATTTAGCTCTGCACACTTTTTTATGGCGTTTATTTCCGCTTGAAATATGCTACAGGACTGTCCCATCGGCACAGAGAGTTTGGTTTTTGGCCCAAATATGCCTGCGCCAGTCCCTTCAGCTGTTCTCGATCCATCAGTGTACCACTTGATGGCATTTGTTTGGTAGGTATAATTTATTGATTCGTCTACCCATTCTTTCTTATTACTCAACTCCAAACTATATTGTTTTTCGAAGTTGTACTTCTTGACCATGTCATCTCTTGGTATATCTATTAAAGGCATTGACTTAGAAAGAGAGTCTTTCTCTCTGACACTTATGATTTTACCAGGTCCAGTTCCCTCTTTTGCAAATCTCAAGATTGCACTTTTTGCAGTACTTCCAACGACAATATGTAGTGGGGATAAATGAAAGATCACCTCCATTGCTGCTGTAGGACAGGTTATCATGGCTCCAGTGATACACAAGCAAGCAAGCCTTTGCACCTTTTCAAGTGCCTTTCTTGTTTTTTCCAGTTCGGTTCTTTTGTGCCATGCAACCGCACCGTAGGTGATGATGGGTCTCACCATTATGGTGTTATTTTGACATATTTGGAACTTAAGTTTGTGAGTTTTAGCACAATTGTACCAAACTGGATCACCATAATATTATAAGAGGATTGATTAGAAAATCGATTTATACAATAAAATTTTGTTTTCACTACTAAGTTTAGAATTTCTACATATCAATGGATATAGGATTCTCTTATAGAAATTTATCTTATCAAGAGTTGTAGATATATTGTTTTCCAAAATTAAATTTTTTATCTATCATAACGCCAAGATATCGACAATGCTCAGACCAGTCAATGTTTACTGAGCCCAATTGAAGCTGTACATTGTTGGGGAGAAAACAGGATTTTCGACGTCTTGTAAACCAAATGGCTTGTGTTTTCAAAGGGTTAATCTTAATCTTCCATTTAAAAAAGTATTTTTCTATCGTAGAAAGAGACATTTGCAACGTACGACAGAAGTCAAGATAATAAGTTCCCGATGTGAAAATAGCCGTGTCATCAGCAAACATTGCTATATTTTTACTACTTCCGAGATTGGGTATATGATGTCAGAAACAAATATATTGAAAAGAATGGGACCAAGTACTGTACCTTGAGGTAATCCATATTGTATATTTTGTACTGTAGATTCATCATTTTGTATTTTAACAATAAATTTTCTGTTATTTAAAAAGCTTTCAATAATTTTCACTGTAGCTATTGGAAAGTTTAATTGAACGAGTTTGTGAAGTAATGCGTCGTGCCAGACTGTGTCAAAGGCCTTCTAACAGTACTAAGGCAGTCGATTCTTTATTACTGAATTTTTCCTTCACATAATTTTTAATTCTTAAGATTTGATGATTTGTGTTGTGAAAAGGCCTGAATCCGAATTGATAATTAGGTAATATTTTGTTTGCAGGTATGTGATTGTCAAGGTTTTCTTTGATTATTTTTTCCAGTAGCTTGATGACAGAATTTAATAAGCTGATTGGTCGGTAGTTCCCTTTATCTTAATAAAACAAAATCAAATGAGGCCACCCTGTAAAAAAAGTTTAAAACTCAAGAAATTGATCTGCACACTCATTCCATTTATTATGATTGTAGTTCCAAGATAAGGGACTCATAAATATTTAAAAAAAAAAGCTAATATTTTAATATAAAAAAGATCACAGCACTGTATGGTAGAGTAACCTATATGTCACACGCATAAAGTCAAGAGTGCAAAAGAAAGAATAATTATGTGAAAGAGTAAACGTTGATTAATTCTAATTCTTGTATGTTTGGTGTATGTCTACAACACGATCTCGCTTCCTCGTTTGAATGCGTGACTTTTTCGCCCCCGAGTAACTTTGATGACTTTAAGGACACACTTCCTATACTTTTCTCTTTCTGAAACATGATAATGTAAATGCGCCGCTTGACACACATCGTGTCCTCCCTCATCGAGCAATGAACCCTTTTATATTACTTTTTTTTTTTTTAAAAAGGTAACATCTCTTTTTCTGTGTATAGCACAGCTAAAGTTATGGCATCCGCCTGAGGATTAATTATTCTCAAATCACGATGACAATAAGGATGTAATAAATGGTGAATTAAAACGATGACAAGGAACCAATCTGCAACGTTTAACATTGCTCGAAGAACAAGGACGACAACGGTGACATAGGCAACGGCTACATCAACGACGTTGACAACGACGTCGGTTATAACAAAAATGACTGAGAAATACCGAAAAAGGTTTCAGAATTCCACCACCCGCACACACATAACTTGGGTAAGCCACAGCCACATAGCTGTAGAATCTCATCAATCATGTGGCAAGAAAGGCAGCAGCCAGCAGAAGCAGAAGCAGCAGCTGATTTGTCTTTCGGCTTCCATTGTTCCTGTCATGTAACAAGAAGAAGAACTCGGCCTAGTTTTCATCTTCTTCCAGCTCCAGTGAAGGGTATTTTTTAATTCTCTCTTTTTTTTTACATCGTCATCGAAGCAAGTCTTGTTTTTTGTTCGCTGTGTCGACATAAATTTTAAAATATCACCTCTCTACCGTCATCAAGTCTCTAGCTTGCTGGGCTGGGGTGTCCTTCCGGCCGTGTTAAAAACAGTGCTAAAAAATGACATGGACGGAAGCTTTAGTGTAATTTTAATAACATGCCGCCGACCATGTGATGTCAAGTGACCTGCAAAATCATTTGGATAGCGTGGGTGTCAGATGGTTGGTTATGAGCATGAGTAGACATGAGTGAGTTGTTGCGTGTGTCAGTTGGAGTTGCCAGGATATGTGCATAGGAATGTAATTTTCTGAAAAATGACATAAGTTTTAGATTCAAATTTAACACGGTGGTTTTATAAAAGCAATTTGCTATTATATTCCTTCTTTTTCAGCTCTTTAGGGTGAGGGAAAAATCAATAGCTGTAAATCAACTGGAATCTTAATGATTAGAATGGACTTTCATCACTTTTTCTGCATTGTGGCCTGTTCAATAATTTAAAATTGTTTTTCTGAATTTTGTTTTAGTTGCGATTCATTGATTTAGAAATGACGATCTATATTGTTGGATTCTATTCAGTTCTAAAATGGGGTGACGAAAGGATGCAACCTGTCACCAGTACTTTTCTTATTAAAATAAAGTCCACAGCCACACTCAGCTGATTAATAACATAAAGAGATCAAAAAAAAAAAAAATCTTAACACAATCATTTTTTATGCGTTCTTTATTCAGCCGAGTTACAGATAGAGTGTTAGTGCGTTGTCTCATGGCCAATCGATTTTGATTGATAAATCGCTAATATTTCTGTTGAAGTTCTCTGAATGAAAGATTAATACTTACTTCCAAAATTGTTGCGGTTATATAAGGAAAAATGTTTCGTTCAACACAATCCACAATTTCCCAACCCTTTTGTATTGCTGTGTGGAGTGCGACAATGTGATGTCACACTGCAGGTGTGAAGATTCGTTGACCACAAGACCACTTTAACAAAAGAACGAGTTTATACTTGTTGGATGTTCGGACAAAGCAACTAAATCTTTTTGGATAAAGCAACTAAATCTTTTGAAATTTGAGTTTTTGTTGATGTTACCGTAAGTTTCAATGTCTGACGCAACATTCCTTTTTTTCTGCTCGTTGATTACGTCTTCTGGTGAAAATAGGAGTTGAGAGATTATTCAGTGACCGTGCGATAAGGCCAACATGTCAAGCTCCTTCAATTCCTGCGCAAACTACACTCTGTTCGATTCCCCACGGTTTTTTTACCACGAGCGGTTGCAGGTTTTTTTTTTTTAATTTTTTGAGATGAAATATTAAATGAGATCAAGACAGGTGTTACCGCCTTTTTTATGAATCTTGTTTGTTTATTAATAAATCAATTTATTATGTTTAAAACATTTTCTTGGAGTTTGAAACATGCAAACGGTAACCATATTTTTGCTCAAGTTAAGCTACGGCAACTCTATGAGAGCGGATGACAGTCAAGCTACGGCGATTCTTAATGATCATCCCTTTTTTGCCAAAAATTCCTTATAACGGATATACACAATAGTGGTGCATCATTCCAAAATGCATATCCGAAATAGACAAAAGTCCAGTGGTTATGTTCAAGAGTCATTGGCATTTTAAGGCGTATTTGGACCTTCCTTTATGCTGGACAAAAAATAATCCATTGGGGTCGCTCTCGACTGGAGTACATTAACTGAACGCGAGATCCTTAAAAAGATTGAATATTCTGCTTCAGAAGCTAACTAGGGTCGAATTGAGATTGTTAAAATTTGATATTAATTTGTTTAATTTTTACTTGCATTTAGGTACTTCCTATAAGGCAAGTCTTGAATTCGTGCAAAAAACGAATTTATTTATTTTATTATTCGTTTTTTTTTTTATCTTTGGCTGGAGATATAGCTATTTCAAGGAGTGCCAATTCCTTTCATCAGTCTCCTTTAGTGGTATCGAGCTTTAATCCAATTTTATTATGAAAAACTTTTGTACATGCACATCATGAGATTCGAACCCACGCATTCAGATTTACTCAGTCTTCGAAGTCGTATGCACAACGCATTTCACCGCTTATGACCACTGACGACACAGGTCGAGATGTTATGTTTGTTTGTTTTTCAAACGCATTTGGAGCTTTTATGTGAGTGATTTGTTGCCAATGGTTATGTCCTTCATGTGAATTTTTCTAAGACTACTACGGTACCTGCCTTGAAACCGTTTTTCATTACTCCGACTATCTTTTGAACGGCTGCACCCATTTGGACGAAATTTAACATTGTAAGACCCTTTTTTCATTCAATAATTTTTTTATAAAATACCTACTGAAGATATTTTTTTTTTAATAAATTAACTGGTCAACAAACTACAGTTTGGCCATATTAAACCCTTTATCTTGTACAGAAATTTAGCACCTTCAAGTATACCCACCAGCTTCTCAAAGTACGCAAGCTTTTGAAATGTGTCAATGTAAAATGCCAAAATATCGAGTAAGTTACAGGCTTTTATTTCAATAGACCACAAAGGCTTTTATTTTAATAGACCACAAAGTTTATAAAGTGAAATATAGGTTCTGTCTTCTGTGACGTATTATAAGTATTAGTATCAACATCAAGCACCAAAGTAAAGGTAAGGTGTTTTATTTGAGATTACTTTTGCTCAAAGGTTTCATTTTATGTGGATTTCATTATTGAGATTTTAATATCACGAAATCTCTGGTTGAATTTTGGAAGATTTTTGTAATCGTTTACATTTGATAAACTATTTCTTATCAATTGAAAGCACTGAGAGTGAGACGTTACATCAGCTACTATATCATTGACTCAGCTGGTTCATGGCCCATCGCAGCATTTTAACCTCAAATTGACTTATTTCCTCCGAAGCCGACTGTTTTGCAATGTCAACTCTCGGACAGCTACCCGCAGCAAAATACAAACTGTGTTGGAAATTTCCGAGCTAATGTCTGAACTTGTGTTCTCTAGCGAGTCACTCTCAAAAAGATTCAATGTCTAGAGTAAGAAGTCAACTCTCACTGTTTTGACTTTGAGTTTGCTTTCAATAGCAGCTCGCAGCTCTCCTACTCTCAAATAAATAGACATCCAACTCGAATGATTGATCATATTAAAGCAAAACTTGATTCAATTGAATACAGTTAGTATAGCAAAGTTATTTGACTGAAGTTTTCAGTGATCAATCAGTTGAGTACATCTCAAGTAAATCACCAATAAAAAGGGAAATTTGCCGAAGGACTATTGACTAGTACCATCAACATCTTTACCTATCTAGCCAACATAATCTTCTGATAGTTCCTTTTCGTTTATCCAAAAACTTTGAACGTATCTTCCATTTAATTGACCAAATATGTGGTCTTCTATGGGATGTCCTTGCGTAAAACGACAAATTGTTTAAACGACAACTTGTTTAAAAATTGAAATTGAAACAAAAAGAAATCATAAAATACGATTTATTACCTATCTGGCAACTATGTACCTATCTAGTCAATGTGCAGCAAAGTGCTGTTGCATATGTGATTTTAGAACAATCACATGTGTTCTTTTTTTTATATCTTGCTGTGGATATTTTCGTTTCCTGCGGCAAAATAAAGAGTCCATCCATCCATCTATCCAACAGTCAGCCAACCATCTATTCATTGAAGCCCGGTATGTTTATATGCAAGGACGAATGTGGGTTTGAAAATTCATTGTTATTTAGAAAGAATGAACTTCACACATTGAAAGTGTGTGTGTGTCAGATAATGGGGGGAAAGGGTGGCTCGATTATTGTTTTCGAAATCGAAAACATTCAACAACTCGAATGTTTTGTTTTGTTGTTTAAAGCTGCATTAGCACTTGAAACCTATTTTCACTGATGTGTGACATTTTCTGAATAAGTAAGGACATTTTTTGTTTTCAATTTTATCTCTACATACACAAGTTTTTTTTGTTTTGTCCATAGCTATTCACTAGAAGCACTCAGAGAATAGTTTTGTAGTCTTTTGTTCTGGTTTTATGGAGCAAAATGTTTGGCATTTATTTGTTGGCTTTGTTCGAAAAAACCGCTGACATTACTATCAGCTTTTTCGAATGTCATTGGGTCATTGGATTTTGGTGGAATTATAGTCCTTTATTTAGCCAGCAAGGATTGTATTGCCGATTGAAATTTCGATTTGGGGGATTTTCGATGCAATTGTATTGAGACTGGATTTGTTTCATTTCTTTTGTTAATTTTTTTTTTTTTGCAAAATCGGAAGGAAGAGGAGTGTAGGAGTGTGAGAATAGTATTGTTACAATTTTCTTTTTTTTTTTAAATATAGATACATATATGTATATACGAATAGTAACCAACAAAATAAGGGATTTTTTTTTTTGTTGTTGTTGGTATACTGTGCTAAAGGATTGTGGTAAAATCAACACTTATAATTCAGAAAGGAGGATTTGCTCAGGATACAGTATACTAACAATTGGAGGATTTTTTTGTTTTTAGTTTTTGGGACATATACACGTGCCAATATAATCGGATGTACGTGTGTAGTTAATTTATTTGTAACCATAGAAATAGGACAAATAAGAAAAGAATATTTTTCTGCGGTTATATAAATGGAGAGCAGAAAGTAAGTAAGTATATATGAGTACATAATCTGGATATCGATATTCATGAACTGAACATGCCATTAAAGGGAACGCCATTACTTGTCCTTTCTTATATAAAAGAATGCTTGGCCCTGTAATGTCATATGCATTATCTAGGCCAGAAAAAAATATAAATGTAATAAAAATTGTCCTTATTGGATGCCTTTGGTGTTGTGTTCATATTATTATATGTCTGTGCTGAAGAGAGGATATATATTTCATTAGGTTTTTTGTGACCTTTTTTTTATTTATTTTTCGGAAGATAAAACGAGAGTTCATTTGATGGTTATCTATGGAACTTAATTTTTTTCAACATAAATATACATTTATGAATAGACTTTTATATAGCAGGGTCAATGAAGCCGAAAATTTGAAAGCTTCCCCTTTCTCAGAAACAGTTGCAATTATGAAGGGTTTTTTATGATTTGATTACAACTGCAGTTTAAGTTGCGTAGTTAGCGCTCCGTAATTCAATGTACATTGAGAAGCGATTATAGTTTTTTTTTTTTTTTATTTGGTTTGTTTTTTGAAATCAGAAACTTTTAATCAATGTTAAAGACGATGTTCACATGGGACGTTCTCATCCGATGCAATTTGACGTGCGTCCAGTCCGCCGTGTTCAGACACAAAGTAGTGTGAACACAATGGATGCACGAAACAACACGAAACAAAAAAAACAAAATTAGTGAAATGAGCCTAGATATTTACAATTTTCTTTATATGCTGCATGTTAAATTGAAACTTGAAATCAAAAGTGACCGAATTTTGTGAAAACTTTCAAAATATGGGTGCAAAAAGCGACAAAATAATAAATAACAAAAATCAGAATAGCGAATGTCAAAATGCATCCAGAGAATTTTAAAAAATCTAAAAATCTGGACGAAAAACCCTGTTTCTTTCTTGCATCGAAGTGGGAAGGGGACAAAACATAAAGAGGTCAAATTGCGTCGGATGAGTACGTCCAATGTGAACATCGTCAAAAGGGTGTGCGAGCATAAAATGTGGATAAAGGTTGATGCATTTACTTAAACTGACTCTATACAGGCTTGGATGTCATCTGAGGTCAAGGTATATTTAAGTCACTTCAGCCGGCTTGATCTCTAGCTTGTCATCTTCATTTGGTTGTATGTATGAATGTAGGTACCAAGTCATTGGAGATTTGCTTCTACTTGATCACGGAACTGAAAGTGCGGCCTGCTTTGTTTTTTCGTTCTCCCTGATGCACTGAATTGAAGACTTAACGGAATGCAGCATCGTTGCATGGTACATTTCTCTCCACACGGCCCAGCCAATTAAACCGTAGAAGACGATTTTTTTACAGAACGTGAAATTCGTTGTTGTATCTTTTTATCAGAAGTTATTGTATTCTTTGTGAAAACAAACAGGACCATAACCAGTTAATTGGACTTTTGTCTCGAATATAGGTAAACAAATTGGGCCATATTCATAGATGTTTGACAAGTTCTTATTAAGTTGTTTTTAAGCTAACTCGAGTTTTTGTTAAGCATAGACAATTTAAACCCAAGTCTAAACGAAAAACTCGAGTCTAACTTTAAAGTGGACCCATGTTTAAGTTGTATTTAACTCTGATAAACGTCAGAAATAGGTACACAAATGAAATAATTTGTTAAGGGTTGCGAGTGATTTTCTTTTTTGCAAATAAATGTTGGTAATTATGTAGCACTTTACCAGCAAAAAAAAACCAAATACATAAATAGTAATATTTCTACATATCTATCTACCTACAATAAGACAAATTTAATTCACGCAGATGAGTATATAATTGTGCAATAAAATAATCCAGATAAAGAAACTAGATACTATGGCATTTTATCAGACATTTTCTTAATTTGCATTTTAAATTTGCATCTCGGATTGTGCTTATTTTAAATTTTATAATTTTTGTTCCTAGACGAAAATTATCAATAAAAAAATATCGTAAACATCTGGCATGTCTGGCATGTATTGTTTTCAACCTGTCATGCATTGTTTTCAACCTTTCTTTCTCTTACTTAATACCAAATCAATTCAGGCAGACGGCAGCAAAGCCATGTCCTTAATCTTATCTTTATATTATTGTACAAATCTATTGAAATAAAGAATTATATCTATCTATCTATCTACCAAATCAATCTATCCCACTCACTCCTTATGTGGAACCCAAATTTGGGACACGTTCCACTCGTGTTTTACTAAACAGAGCTGAAAAAACATCTATGCATAACAACTGTGTCTAACCTAAGTGTTAGCGTTAGACTCCAATTCAGAAGAATTCGAGTTTACAATGTGTCTATGAATATGGGCCATTGTTTTTATGGGATTGGGAAAGGGATAACAAATGTTTCGTACAGCCTCTCCTTGCTTCTTTTTTCTAGGGTGTTATTCCTCAATTGATTAGGTACTTTACCAAAAAAAAAAAGCTATTTTGGTTTTCGAATTTACAGCAGTGTTTGGGTTCGACAAATACACTGACTTTATCGAAGTTATACCCATAAATGGCCGCGTTGTGACAAAGTTAATGAGAGCTTCGTTTTATTCTCACAACAAGACCTTATTTGCTGGCTTCCGATCCGATTCGAAATTCGTGATGGTATCAGAAGCTACTCGTTGCTTTTTGCTATCTTGTCGATAGGTCTATTTCACCAGTCTTAAAACTCTGGTGGTGCAGAAGGTTTCAGTACAAGATTTTCCAGTTTTAACCGAGCAGAGCGCATTCTCTAACGTCATCCTGTATAAGTCTTTCACTTTGAGAGGGATACCAAAGACGACAAAGTATTCTCTATTCACACTTTTATAAGTGGTTTTGTTATTGAGAAATAGATGGTGGGTGTTCGATAGACACCACCAGCCTTTTGGATGATCACTTGCTGAAACGATATTAAAATATTTGTGTTAAACATAAATCCTTAATTGACAGTTTAAACAGAAGAAAAAGTATCACACAAGAGATAAGAAAAATGTTATGCTAAAAATCGTTTCAGAAAATTTGGCAAGAACTCAGTACATTAATGCTTAAAATTCGGTTTATTATCATGTAGATTAATTGGCCTATATTGTTTAGTGGCGGGATCTGGCATGTCATCAGCGTTTAGCAGGTGGTTAAAGCCTTTTCTATACCATATTGTTTCGTTCAAAATCTTTAGACTCCAAGCCATTTTGTGCCTTCTTGCTTTGATCTAGCTTTAGTGTTCCTCTCTTCCTTTTCACTATCTTTATAGACTTCAGGGCAGCTTGAGCTTCCTGAACTTTTTTTGACCCTTCTGTGAAAGCTACTACCCTATTTCATGTAAAAGCATCTTTTCAATTTCTTCTTTTTTAGCTGAGCAGTCATTTTGTATATGTCATACATATTATTCTTTCTTTATATAAACTTGTGAGCTGCTTGACTTCTTCCTGTAGCAACGCCAAGTCCTGTATGCCTCTGTTTTTGGCTCAAAGTTGCACCATTGATTCTTCGGTAGTGATTGTTACAACCCTAAAACCTGTGATGTATTATAGCTCTAATTGATAGACTTGCCTCAAGGTTCAAATCTAAAGTCGTTGGGTTTCTCCTAAGCTCTAAGGAATACTCGATCGGCATGGGTTTTAATTGTCATTATTTTCTTTGATGGTTTTATTTTCTTTTCGCTCTAAGAAAGTTACAGAATATATTAACGCAAAGCTTTGCTCCAATCCGGTAATCTATTGTCAAAATGGTTGCATGTTTGACTATCTATAGTGACAGCTATGTTAATTTGTAAATGTCGAAATGTGGGAATGTCAACAAGCCTAAGTACGTTCCTGACTATCTATCTATCCTAAACTTGACCATAAATAGTATAAACTTGACGTTAAAAGGAGGATCTTAATGTTATGTTATGTCAACTATAAGTAAGGAAGAAAAGAAATTCAGATTTAACAAAAACAAGTTCAGACTCAAAAAAAAGTGTTTCCCTGTGCGAAAACGTGTCTGGTTATCCCTGAAGTAAGTCCCGCTTATCATAAGATGCGACTAAGGGCAAAGAGAACTAATTTTAAATGTTTCCCAAAAACTGTCAGCTCTAGGAGAACCCGACCATTGATCACCGATGAAAGTGGTATAAAACTAGTTCAAAAAAAAAAAAAAAAAAACACACAGCAATCCAGTGTCAAAAACATGCGAAAACGTTACGAGATATTTCGAAACATTTCGAACATTGCTTGTACATGAGGTCACTACCCCGCAAAATATTAGGTACCATCACTTCTAATCTATACTGATCATATGGACCCAGCAGAAATGATCGGCTGAGAGCTGAACAGATTTCGTGGGCTGGGAAATGAATAAATCGAAATCTGAGAGTATAGCGAGTTGGAATTTGGAACTTTGGCAAAATCGACACGACCAACTCAGCTGGTCGCCGACCCATGCTGGTCGCCGACCCATGTACCTACTTAAAAAAATATGTTCAAAAGGCATTTTTATAACGACCTTCTTTTACAAATCGCGAAAGAGAGGCAGGTCTAAGATATTGTAGAAGAAACAAATGCAAATGCGACACCATGCCTTCAAAAACATTCATTCCACCCGAAGAAATAATATCAGCAAGTTATTCCTGAAAGAAAAACCATGGCGAACATAATGCGACCTAAATCGATGGAAACAGAATACATATGTATAGGCTTAATGTGTCAGCTCAAAATACTTAAAATTAAAATACACCAATCTGTAATGTTCAAAACCTGACAAATCGTTTAAAACATTAATTTTAATTTCTATAGCTTAACTACCATCATCACATCAAGCGAAAAAGAAGAAATATATTAAAAAAAAAAGAGAAATTCTTACAAAATCCTACTATATTGACATTTTGATCTTTTTACTCATAACTTTCAATTACCTAAACTTTGTTCCATTGAAATATCTAACAACGGTATCGGTTATAATATTCTTGTAGGATGGATGTCGAATATTGTGGGTGGTATACATAAAACACTATTAAAGTCTTCTTTTCTACATGCCTATGAAAAATTCTGGACACACATAAAATGTTTTTTTTTTTTTGCATCAGCAGCAGGTACGCTTGTTTATACTTACATAAGTTTTAGTATCTATATATATATATACAACCTATATGTATAAAACTAAGGACTTATACTTTCAGGACGAACTAATAGTAAAAAATACATCATAAACTCTCACTCCCTCCCTTCATATAAACCCTCGCATTTAACATCATTTCATTTAATGGAATTTTATGTCAAACAAAATTAATAGACCTTCGAAAAAGTTTTCGGTCACATCATATACCTATACCACTTGTTAAAGTAGGTGAGTAATATAGTCAAAAAAAAATAAAAAGGTATTCCCATCACGTTCATTGGGTTTTATACCAGAAAAAGGACATTGTCAGAACATTTACATGGGAAAATATGTTTTTTTTTTTTTTCAAAAATATAATCATAAGTTTTTCCTACTTTTTGTTTTTTGTTTATTTAAACTTTATTCTACTCGTAATTAATCAGTTCTACCATTTACCACAGCAACTCAAAAAGGGAAAGCATTTTTTGTTACTTCAAAATTAACAGTAAGTAAAGGTAAAAAAAAAATCCCAAACACACACAAACGCACACAGTCTATTCAATATTTGTTCAATAATTTACTCTTTGATGGCGCGAGGATATTCAATTTTTTGTATACAAAATTTTAAATAAAATCAAAAGGGATTAAATATACAAAAGCAAGTTCTGGGTATACCTTCGTATAATATAAATATTGAGACTGTTAGTAGAGGTGGAATTTTTCGTTTCGTGTATGATGACATTTTCATTTCCACATATTTATGTATGTTAATAAAATATTATGAACTCATACCTTTGCGCGGAATATACAAACATTATGTCTGATTACTTCTGCATAAAAAATATAATAATACACATATATTTTGTTCGTTCAGAATGTGAAACGTACAGGGTGATTCAATTCAAACTCAATAAGAAAAGAGGTATACGAAAATTGAACTTGAACTGTATTTGAGAAGCGTTTGAATTAACCAACAACAACCTGTCCGCACATAATTTTTGGCAGGAAATTTGGCAAGAGGTATATAGCTGTTTCGCTTTTTTAATATATCACACAAGGTGGCGGGGTCCTTATGCAGATCTACTATACGACACATTAGGAGTTCAGGTCATCAAGGAGTGAACCCTGCCTTTGGGGTTTGTATAGGGAGGACCTGTGTCTCCAAGTTATTGATGTATTACCTACTTCCCGAATACGTAAAATAACTGGCTCACAATAAATGGATGTATGAGCTTCGAATTTACACCTAGAATGTTGGAACTCTTAGAGCTAGTCTTTTCAGCTCTGTAACCATAGATTCTGTCTTTTCAACAAAATCTTAACCAGAGAATCTATGGTTACCATAGATTACGTTAACCAGCTAATTTTCCGTGGTAAGTGTCATTATTCCAGTCGGTTAACAGAGATTTGGTCTTTTCAGCAAAATTTTAACCAGAGAATCTATGGTTAACAGAGATTTCGTTAACCAGTCAATTTTGTTTGGTTAACCACAGAAAATCTATGGTAAGTGGATTATTTTTTTCACATTTGTGTTGAATGATAAATAACATATTAGATACTTATTGATTATTACTACTAATCTTAAAGAATAAAATTAAAAAAATGATGATCTACCATCTTAATAAATTCCACCCCTATATTTTATGTATATTTTTTTGTTTTCCTTTGTTCGTAAATGAATCAATTCAGTTTATCCATGTACATCGAAACGAGACAGGCTGTTATCAATTATTGACAAAATCTTCGATCTCTTTCTCTCGCATTCAAAAAAGTATAAACAAACTTAACCAGAGATTCCGTTTCACAACTGGACCACTGGAAAATTGGAACTATCTCTGGTTTGGTAACCAAAGTAGATAAAATGGTGAAAAGACGAACTGTGGTTAACCGAGTTTCGAAACAACTGGTTAAGAAAATTCTATGATGAACAAACCAGAGATTTAACTAGAGTTGAAAAGATTGGCCCTTAATATATTGCGCATACAGCCGCACAATAAGTAAAAGCCCTGTACTGTTATAAAACAGACAGGGCTGCTATGATCAAAACATTAAAACAGTGCGAAACGGGTGATGAAACATATCTCCTACGGTGAGTGCTATCAGGAGCAAGGACAACGACTTATTGGCTGTCGTTTTGTCATTGGAAGAAGACTATAGGAAGTCATCTTACCATCACGCACAAGCGAACGTTTAATGACGCAGGCTAGAGAATTCACTTACATTATTGTGGTTTGCAAATTTACACGCTTCCATAAAGGAAAACACGTACAGAAATAGATTCCTACCTCGAGTGCCTTAGTAAAGTAAAAATCCAAAATGCCAAAAATTGTATGAAAACACCTAATGCAACCGCTTTTGAAAAATAAAAACTTTCACAAATAATGATTGACAGTGAGAAAAAAACACCGCACACGATTTTCCTATTATATTAATCAAAAATCAAACATGACTGGCCACACAACATTCTTGACGATCAGGAAGCAAACATTGACTGCGACACTACGAATAGGACACAACGACGAATTAGCCTTAAACATGAACAACAAATCTCCAGTCATTAAAAATTTCACATTTAAGCCTCTACCACAGGAAGCTTTTATTTTTCAGTAATAAAAGCAGCCTATGGGCTATATCGCCTCTGATATAGGCGATATAGCCCATAGGCTGTGACAAATTTCATTCAAATCCATTCAGCCGTTCTGGCGTGCTTAAGTTACAAACACGAATCAATACAAATTTTCAAATTTATAATATTAGTGAAATTATGTAAGTATGTAAAAAATAAAGGGCACGACTGGGTCGCACAAACTTGCTGTCGTGGCAAGTTACCTGAGAGTTCAAAGTACAAAAGAAATAATACGAAAAAATCGTATGAAATTTTATTAAAAGTTATAAATTCATACCTCATAAAGATTCAAACCAAAAGAATGCATAAAATTTTCTTCACTAAATATAAATTTACGAAAAAAAAAATTTAATTTCGAAAACATTTTTCTAAAAAAAAGTGAGTATGCACGTTTTTTAAACTTAATTTAAAATACTTTTGTACTAAATTTCATTAAAATCCGTCAACAGGTTTTTAAAATATTTAATTCACAAACAGTTTTTTTTTTTAATTATTTAAAATTTAACAAAACCGTTTTTGACACAAATTTGTATGCTTAGTTATTTTTAATATTTAACATTTAAATATCTTCAGCCGTTATCGAGATAGTCGAAATTTAAAAATTCCGTTATATGGCAGGTACCGTTAAAGGAATTTTTCTGAAATTCCTTTATTCCTTTTTTAGTTTTCACTGTCTGATACAGCTTTGACACTTTATTACACATGTGAAATTTTATTGAAATCGTTAGAGCCGTTTTCAATAGTTAACCGTTATATGACAGGTACCGTTAATTTAAGACTTACATTGACCTACAAAAAAAGCTCTGGGCGTAAAAAACCATACCTACCTGATTTGAAGTAAAGCGGCTAACCCGTTTAGGCTGTAGGTGCCGAGACAGACAGACAAAATTCACTTTTACAGTGAATTTTTCCGGTTTGCATTCTACGATATTTTGTTTACTTATAATATTAAAAATCTTTCATGATGGCGAGTTTTTCGGCCTTTTCTTGAAGGTTCAGCCCAATGGTTTACGTTTTCAAAAATTGATTCCAATGTTAATAAAATATGTCTCCAAGCCAAAAAATGCATCTTCATGGGTATACACCAAGGAAGACATCTAGGAACTCTAATTATTAGTTTCGACTATTTATGTAATATGCCTGGGTAAATTTATGTGCAAACAAACATTTCATTACATCATAGGCGAATCACCCTGTATTATAAAAGAAGAACATCACTATACCAAATAATATTGATTTATAGTTCGAAATTTATGAATTAAAATTGGCTCTCTGCTTAAAGAAATTCTCTTGTAGCAACAGCAGTAGCAACATGCAGCAGATGGAATTTGAATAATTAAACGTGTCCTTCATGAGAAGTTGTTGAAAAAAAAAATTAAGAGAATTTTTTTTAGACATCATTTGATTTTATTGGAAAACTAAAAGCATCAACGAATAAGTTTTGGGTTTTCAATTCATTGGCGTAATAGAATAGCCAGAGAATGAGTTAATGGTCTATTGATTTTTATTTTCAAATTAAAAAAAAGCAGGTGTAAAAGTTTTGAAGAACAAATTGAATTTACAATTTAAATTTATTTGTGTTTAAAGAGCTGAGATGGCAAAGTTGGCACCTTGAATAGCTTTGACAGATAAACAATTGAAAAAGAATTAACGACGAGGGTTGCATTTTTCGAATCAATAAGCAATGAGGGTGAAAGAAGAAAACATTTCAGACATCTGCAGTCTGCACTTAAACAGTCAATAATAACTATTTAAAACTTAACAAACTAGCTGACCAACCAGGGGTGCTAGGGCAACTAAATACAACAAATAAATTACTAATATCGGTCAAGACGTTTAGGAAGGAACGAACTACGAACCCACAAACTCAAAATTTTGTTTTTAAAGATAGTCAAAAATAGTGGGTTCTTTATTTAAAAAAAATTGGCAACTGTTGCAAGTTACCTAGTTTTGATACCAAACAAATAATTTCGGTGAACTAAATTCATGCGAATTTTTCAGACATAAAATCACTGCCAGATTTGATTAAAATAATTTATGATTGAAATTCTATTCGTCTTTTTAAGAACGTGGACTCATTATAAATTTTTAAACAACTCATTTCCTGCCAGAATGATATGGAAAGAAGTCACTATGAAGGATGGATTGTTGTAGAATGGGAATGTTTTTTAAGTCTGTTCGCCTCACGAACTTTACAAATGTTTTCCAGGACGAAGAGCTGGGAATCAAAAAAACAAGCTTAATCAAAAAAAGAATCTACATGGTTGCATTTTATTCATACATTAATGACATCAAACATGCTGGTCAAACAGGCTGATTAGCTTTCACTTCGAGTAAGGGATTAGTCTCATTTGAAGCCTTACTTCACACTGAAGTTGGACATGAATCCCGAAAAAAGATTTCCTTGGTAATGTCTTGGGGATTTCTGTCCCTGGGCTTCAAATTTTATACGTGTCAAATGTCTATCAGATAACGGAAATATCATATAAATGTAGTTATTTAAGCCTTATGGCAACACTAACATATTGTAAATACTTGTGAATATTTCCCTTAACCAAATTCCCAACTGTAAATAATTTCCCCTTAGCGTATAAGAACAGACGAAAAGAATAAAGTAGTCTGTGTCGGACCTTTAAACGATGTAAAGGGTTTTCCAATAAGAGGTGTTTTTTTGATATTCAAAGAAAAATGGCATTTTTTGAGATAAAAGATCGGATGTTTATTTCATTATAAAGAGGAATATATGCGTTAATAATGGAACACAACATCAGTCAAATGGCCGCCACGACCAATTTTACAGGACCATATCCTTTTCATGAAATTTTCCATAACCAAATCGCAAAGTGGCTGCCCTATGTCCTCGATAACCTCTTGAATCGACGCTGGGCTGTTGGCGTAGACCTTATCTTTCACGTGGCCCCAAAGGAAGAAGTCGCAAGGTGTTAAATCACAAGATCTCGGTGGCCAATTGTGATCACCTCTTCGAGAGATAACACGGTCCGGAAACTTTTCCCGTAAAAGATCGATGGTTTCATTGCTTGTGTGGTACGTAGCGCTGTCTTGTTGAAATTAAACGTTGTCCAGATCAATACCATCCAATTCCGGCGATAAAAAATCATTAATCATCTCTCGACAGCGCAATCCATTGACCGTAACTGTTGCTCCATTTCCTCATTGTCGAAAAAGTAAGGTCCAATGACCCCGCCGGACCATAAACCGCACCAAACAGTCACGCGTTGAGGATGGAGACGCTTTTCAACAATAACTCTTGGGTTTTCCGAGCCCCAGATGCGACAGTTTTGCTTGTTGACGTAGCCTCCGAGGTGGAAATGGGCCTCATCAGTCAAGATGATTTTTCGATAAAATTCCGGATCATTTTCATGCATTTCAAGGACCCAATCAGCAAAGACACGACATTGTTGATGATCAGCCGGCTTGAGTTGTTGTGTTAACTGAACTTTATAAGCCTTAAGATCCAAGTCTTTATGCAAAATACGGTATAATGACGTTTGTGGAATGCCTGATTCCAAAGAACGACGAGGAATGGACAAACCTGGGTTTTCTTCAACACTTTGGGCTACAACATCAATATTCTCAGTTGTTCTTGAGCGACGTGCACGGGTTTTATTCTTCACATCACTAACTTGTCCCAACAGCTCGAATTTGTCCACCAATTTCTTTATTGCGGTCCGACAAGGTGCTTCACGACGACCCAAAAATGTTTTAGTTTTACGAACCGTCTCTGCCAAATTTTCACCATTTTTACAGTGAATTTTAATAATTTCAATGCGTTGTTGAAGCTTGTATCGTTCCATTTTTATTAATGGCGTAGTTTCTACTTGTCAAATGTCAAAAAATGACAGCTTCAAAAGTGACAGCTACCGATATAGCCGGGCTATTCAAAATAACACCTCTTATTGGAAAACCCTTTACATGTTTTATTTCTTTCCGGAGTTATTGAAATAAAAGGTTGCTAAATTATTAAATTAAATAAATACCAGCGACTAAATAAAGGTATTTTTAAATTTCGAATTTATCGATAACGGCTTATGCTATCTTTTTTTCCTAAACTGCCCTATCCAATTCCTACGCTCTAATGCAATAGCGCCTAGGCATGTTTTGTAGAGCTACAATTTGCTACAATATTGATTACCTAGGCATTTTTGTATGACACGTCATAACCGAGATATGGTGCTTAAAAAAAAGGTAATTTTTCAAATTTTACAAAAAAAAATGTTTAAAATGAAAATTTTTACCTTTTTTTTTCTCTTATTACTCTTATTGCCTTTTACGTTCTCCGGCAAAAGCGTTCAGGTAAATGTTATAGAGCGTTAAATTTGGTACAATATTTGTTCTGCAAGCGTGTGTGTATGTCACTTCGTTACAGAGATACCATAAACAACTTAAAATTATTGCTTTTCGGCGAAAATTGCTTAAATATTATAGAAATTCATTAATTACTTAAAAATAAAAAAAAAAATAGAGAAAAATTACCCTTTTTTGGAGCGCTATATATCGGTAGCGAAGTGACATACAAATATGCCTAGATTATCAATATTGTAGCAAATCGAACGCTCTACAAAACATGCCTGAACGCTTAAGCCGTAGAACGTAAGAAAAAAAAGTTATAGAGGAAAAAAACATAAAAAGGTCGAAAATTATGTGCCTTTAGACAGACTCTTTATTAATTTGCCTATAAGTTCTACAAATTTCAAGTCGGTTAGTCAATTATAACCCTAGTTTTTTAAACAACCTTGCCTCCCATGTAGGTACCAGCTAATACTTTGTCGATGCTGTTTATGGTGCCCTCCAAATCCGTAATTGCTGGGGGTTTCATATCACCCGCAATTTTCTTAAGCAATCTTTTTTTTTTAAGGTTTTTGGTTTTGTAAAAAAAAAAATAACATTTCACTTATTAATTTCACTTATGTTTCTATTTTCCTTTCGAAAAATAATTAAAGAAGCGAGTTTTACATGCTTTTAAGCAAAAAAAACATTTAGTTTTCACGTAGAGATAAATGTGCCATATCACCCGAATTTACCCTATAAATAATTATAGACTTATTAGACTAACATTTCTAAAAATACAACGGCATTCAAATTTCGATTGACTTAATTAACTAAATATCCAATTAATGTTAACTTACATACAACGGTTTTTGATATTTAGGCAATTTGTTTGAAATACATATGTAAACGTATACCGCTTTTCAGCATGTGTCGTGTCGTTGTTAACTACTTGGACTCATATTTATACCAAACAAATAAATTGCTAGGCTGATAATTGACAATTAGGCAATATTAAATGCACGAAATATTGAATGTTGAAAGACGCAAACCGATTTAATAAAACCCAAAATATAGACTCTAATAAAATAATTGTAAGTGGTTCATTGGAAATTGATTTATTATTAAATTTAATCCTTATAAGTGGGCAGTTTAATCATTAATTTCTATTTTACTTTTTTACAGGGTGAACCAAAATGTTTCTTTGAAAGATAGACACCTACTATAACTTTAGCAATTAGGATTTGTTTTGTTTTTTAAGTAACCATCATACTGAAAACTATTGGATGGAATGCTATACTCCTCAAGATAGCGGAATACTTTAAACTATTTTGGTACGGAATAATTTGTTAGTGATTTTGAAAATGCGTGAAGGTTCCTTGTTCGTTCTATAGAATGAAATAAAAGCAAATCAAGAAGACCGCCAGAAAACCTTCCATTGCTCTTACTGACGAAAATATCTATGTATATCTTCCGTATACATTGTGAAATAAAAGATGTTATCGTACTAAGTATAGACAGTTCACAAGCTATTGCCTGCATACCGACAAATGCTTTTTCACTACTTCTTCGCTTTCATAATTTCAAACAGCGATACAGAAGAAGATTTTTTGTCGAAATTTATCATTTGGCGAAAAAATCCGATTTCTTCTGAACGAATACGCAAGCAAACAAAATTTACACCCCTTATCTAAGCGAACGAAAGTAAGTCAAATTGAATGATTTATATTTTTAAAAATTGGTAAAAACTTGATTCAATTAAATGCGAAGAAAAAAAAAATATTTCCGCTAAAAGTAGACTGAACATTTTTAAATATTGGAAAAATCTGAACGATCTACATCTATTTCAAAAACTTGATATGAATTTTACGCACTTAAATGCGGAAAAATTAGAAATTTTAATTTTTTTATTATGATACCAGTACATATGTATCTTCACTCTCACTTGGTCTTGATTGCATTTGTAAAGTTAGCCCTCTGACATCCGCATAAAATTCGTCAAATTGGAAGCGGCTAGCTAGGAACAGAGCTGGCTGGAGAGACATGTTGGTTGAGGCTGTAGTTCATCCTGGACTGTAAGCTTAGGTAAAATTCGCTTCGTACAACTGTCTCACTTCACAAAAATTCCACCCGCTTGAAATGAGGCGTCCTCAATTGAGGATCTGTGTAAACACGAGAGTACTCACCACGCCATCAGACTCACATTTCTCATTCTAAACACGGTCAGGAGTTATCCGATAAGTTTATAGAAAAACTGAAAGGCCTTCATCACAGTTTGATATATCTCCCAATATTTTGAGAAGTGCAGATTTAAATGTGCGCACCATTCTTTCTGCTGCACCGTTTGACTCTGGATTGAATGGAGTCGCCCTGAACCGCTATGGTATTTTTTACGTAGACAGAAACCCCTGTGGTCTAGTTACAGTGCATGCGTTTTCTGACGAACAAGTGTTCTGACGCACACATCAGAAAAAAACAAATAGAAGGTTCTTATGAAAACGGTTACAGTAGTGCACCCGTTTTGTTTATCAGAAGTCGCACGAGATTTATGACTTTCGTTGAAAATTTAATTCGTTAACGAATTGATTTTTGAACAGATTTAAAATAGACGATTAACATTTCGTACAAATAAAACAAATTTAACAGTCAATAAACCATAATTACTTAGATTTTCCGAGTTTGAATTCGCAAAACAAAATACAAACGAATTGAAATTGAATATGTACTGAAAATTTGAGAACGATAGAATTTCGTATTTAAACGAAATTCAGAACAGCGGTGTATGACTTTTACCGGCTGAAAGAAGGCTGAAGTTACCGGACAAATTTTTAAATTTTGGAAAAATCTGGATAATTTATCTCTCTATTTAAGTACAGTACGTTCTCGATTAACGCAACTCCTCGATTTTCGCAACAGCTGAATTTATATTATTGTTGACGCAGTAATCGCAACTCTTCAAAAAAAAATTAACTCGATAAGTGCAACTTTTGTTTTTATATGCGTTATCTTTATTTACTCATGTTCTTGGCTATATGTTTCTCTTTGTCTTTTGCGTTACATTTTGTCTCGGCAGTTATTTTACCTCTACTTTTCAGTGATGGTACGATTAATTTGTAGTTTGTTAGTTTAATGAATTTTGTCCAGTGATCAGTCGCTTGTGTGTCTCGAAAAAATGGGTTTTACTAAAAAATTGTGAAACTGTCAGTTAAAGTTAAAAACAAAAGTGAAATTTTAATAAAAAAAATAATAAAGGAGCTTCAATTAAATCAGTACTTATTCCGTGAGTATAATGTGCATACTTACATCTACAGTGAGCAGAATAAAACGAAAAGAGGATGCAATAAGAAAGTTTGTTTCTTATGCTGAATGTGGACCCGGAAAGAGGATAACATTAAGAGGTGGCGAATACCATAAGATGGAAGAGGCTATGTACAAGTGGTTCCTAAATCAAAGAAAGCAAAATATGCCAATTTCCAGCGAAGTCTGTATTACAAAATACAAATTCAACCGTCAACCCATTAACTTAAGAACAAAATTCACTTATTGTCACAAACGCAACCAAAACGTTTTGAAGCTGCTTAATTTAGAACTTTTTTCGGTGCCATCATTGAGTCCTTCCTAGATCCACATTGTCACCATTATTCGCCCTTCAAATGGCAGCCAAGTTTGACTTCCATTTATTAGATTAAAGTATTCATATTCAAAATTTTATAAAATCATTCAAAGTGCTAAACTTCTTTATTGCAAAGTATCATGTAAATCACTTGAAGCTTAACAAAACGCGCCTTTTCCTTTTATTTTTTTTTTTTTCCTTTGTGAAGCTTCCGCATCAAATAATGATATCCTTAAATAAAATCCAGATAAAAGCCATATAAGTTCTTTTCTTTTGTTCAAAGTAAATGAAATTGCGAGCGCGCAAATTTTTAAAAGGTACTTACTTAAAATAACATCATGCTTGCTAAAGCGTTGCGTTCGGGCTTTATGGATTTTCATTTTTTATATTCGTTTTTCTTTCAACGACTTGTTTTCGCACTTTTTTTTTGTCGTATATGTAAATAAATATAATGTACATGTATTATATGAGAGTATGTATTTCAAATTCATAACTCAAAGACTTTGACATGTGCTTTGTCGACAGTGAGTCATCACTTCATTTTGTGCATTACTTTTTCGTCAGGATAATAATGTTGTGTACATTATTCAAAGAAATGAGAGTTACGTCTTGTGTGTGATGTGTGACTGAAAAGGATCTTATGCGTAACAAAAGAAAAATAAATATAATAAAACAAATTTCAATAAACAATATAAGATGTAAATAAAGTTATCAGATGTTCGCGCTTATTTTAGGTGCTAGACGCAGTGCTATTCCATAAATAAATTAATACTTAAATGTGAATAATTTGAAAACTCAGAAAGCGTTTAACAACCGTTATTTTATGAACCAAAAAAAATGGGAAGAAATAAATTACCGGCACATGACAGGGTGTTAAGTGTTATTCAGGGTATGAATGTGCATATTTTGAAATGTTGGTAGTATGTAGCAGAGTTTTAAAAGAATGCAATCTTTTGTGAATGCAGTCATTAAAAATAGAACATGGAATTGAATTAAAATTGCACTCATTGACTTCACTTTGAGGCTTCGAACTCAAAATTCGCAAAGACCATTCATTTTTCCTCCTATTTATTGTACAGCAATCAGTTGATTGAAAGCATTTGAGAATTAAGGCATTCTTTGGCATTTTTGCATTCTTTCCATTCTTTATTATTAACGCTACTGAAAAGGAAGTTTTCCAAAAAATAGATCAAACCACATTTATTGCTAAGTATGTCGACGATATATTTGCGGTAATGGATGTCCTTAAAATAGACGAAATGCTGAAATCTCTTAATGGATTTCACCCAAACATCCAATTTACTGTCGAGCGGAAAAAAAACAGTGCGATAGCGTTCTTGGACGTGAAAATTTATCGCGAAAACGACCATTTATCTTTTAATTGGTATCAAAAAGATACAGCATCGAGAAAATTAGTCAATTTTAGTTCAAACCAAGCAAGGCATATACAAATCAATACGGCTTCCAACTTGATTAACAAGGTCTTTAGGTTGAGTGACGAAAAGTATCACTCCGCTAATGAGAAGGTAGTGACTGAAATTCTCAGCGATAATGAATATCCCGGTGAGTTAATTTGAGATCTCATTTCTCGCCGAAAACACAAAACACATTGGGATAGTAAAAGTGAAGAACGAAACGATGTTTACAAAAGGAAACTCATGAGCAATAGAGTATTCGGGCCAGAAACCAGGAGATAACATTAAATTGACAAGGTCATCGAAAGCAAAAATTTTAAATGATGATATGCGGCGTTGGTAGCTGAATTGCATTTTTAAATATTTCTTTTTGACATATTTTTCAATAATATCAAAGGATGTATCTGGATGAAGACGAGACAAAAACACACATTTCTGTGGGGGAACAACAACTAACTAGTCCGAAACACCCTAATCCATTGCGAAAGCTATTGGGTCGACGGGTTGAGAGTTTGAAGGTGCACTTCCATGAGTAAGTCTAAACTCTAAAGTTGAAGTGGTAGAAATGTCTGTTATTGTTGCCGGAGGTAACACTAAAATTGCAACAATTGAACGACGAGAACTTGATGGAAGACATATTAAGCTATTTTCAATTTTTTTGCGTTTCGGTGATAGTTGTTTATCTCCAAATTCTATAGATTATTGAACAGCATTTCGTATTCTACAAGCTTTTTTTTTGCATATTAATTAAGTCTTGCGAAATGTCCTTAAAGTTTTTTTTTTTTTGTTTTTTTGAACATCTGGAATGAATCAGCTGTTTTCTTGGAGTTGCACTTCTTGCAAAATCAACGAAATCCATTTACAGTTTTTTCTCAAAATAAATTGATCCTCGAAAAATGAAAGATTAAATTTAATACAATACAACAAAAAAAAAAGCACTCACATTCAGTATTAAAGAAATGAATGATTTAGAATGCAGGTTATTTTTAAAACTTTTGCACAATAAATTACAATTCAATGATAATAAATGTTACAACACGTACAAGAGTCCACACTTATTTATCACAATTTTAATAGTTTTATAATTAATATTTATCATAAACAATATAAAATTAATAAAAAAAAGATTGAACAGTACAAGCGCCAACTTCACTCAACCAAAACACTCCAGAGAGTGATTCTATGCAAATTACAGAATATACACAAAAGAAGTTAATAGAATATGGAAAGTACATATTATCACTATACGTATACGTTTAAGCATAAACCAACAATTATTTTTAATAGGTAAGTTATTATAGGAAAACTAAATCAAGTCAAACTGCGCACACTTGCCCCGTAGTCGATACTTACCTTTATCTTTTGCATTTTCTCAAGCTACTAAACAATATAGCTAACACAATAGATTTAAATCATAAATTGATAACCTATGAATTCTGCATCAACCGAAATTTTGTTCGTCCTATTTTTCGAGAAAACCCCGAAAGCTTACCCCGAAAGACTATTAAAGGTCAGCAAAACTACTTAAATTTTTCAAAAACAACCTTTTGCTCTTTAGAGGATAACCATATGATTTCACGTATATTTAACCTGAGTGGCGCAAAATTACCTTTGAGTTAATTTGAAACTAACGCAAATATAACCCCAACAGATAAAAATAGTAAACATTGTTTATTTCAAAACGGCCGGCGCAAAGTGTGGTGAATCACGTGTGTGAAGCTGGCAGGGCAAATTTAGCAGAAACCTAAAATTATTTGCATGAATTGATTGCTAATTAATTGTTATTTAATTACCGCAAAATTTAATTTTTTGCTCTTCTAATTTTTTTTCATAATTTTTCCTGCCAGCTTCACAGTAACCTGGCAGGGCACATTTTTATTTTTGAAATAACATACCTATGGTTACACTTCATTAGAGCTGAAACGACAGGCCCAGAATGGATTAAATTGGCCTAACTATTCACGTACATAGTAATTGTTTTTACTTGCGATAAATAGATATTTATCTACAAGTTATGCGTTCGTAAAAAAAAATTCTATATAAAAATCAAACATTTACGATTACCGATAAGTCTATTTTTCTTGACAAAAATACGATCAATTTTGATAAAATTTTATATGACTGATTTGTTGCTAATGGTGATGTCCTTCACTTGAAATTTTTTTTCAGATTTATTAACGGTGCCTGTCATAGAACAGTTTTTTATTACTCAGATTATTTTTAAAGGGCTGGTCGATACTAACCAAATTTAATTTTCTTAATAATACTGCATTTTTGAAAAAAGTTTTTTTTTTAATTTTTTGAAACTCCAATAGGTATGTTATATATACTAGAAAGATATGGCCAACCTATGACAAAAACAGATCGAATGATTTAATAAAACGAAACAGAATAGACACGGCCAGGGTCGTTGCAATCGTCACTGGCCATTGGCCAATAGGCGAACACGCAGCTAAACTGCGCATACCTTTTAACAGCTACTGCCGTAGTTGTAGAAATCCGCTGGAGAAGGAAACTATTGAGCATTTCCTCTGCCACTGCCCGGCCCTGGCTAGATCTCGCCTCCAGGCATTTGGTAGCCTGTTTCTCGACAACCTAAACGTGCTGTCGAACAAAAGGATAAATGATTTTACCGCTTTTCTCAACAGCACCAGTTGGCTCTAACAAACCAAGCAATATCTCTATTTCAACTTTCACCTTGGAAGTTTTTGGAACTTTCGTTTAGGACTGGCTATTCGGACTAGCACTTACTCTATCTTTGGCAATAGCATCAGAGTACTGATTAATACCTGGTAGGTATAAACTGTCTTTGAACGGGCTTAGCCTCATATAGATCTAGTGTAAAGTTATTGGGCAGGCTCTCAGTCCAAATGGAACCACTCAGCACACAGTGTGAGCTAGGTTCTTCCCTTGTGACTGCGGGCACAGACCAAAAACTAGTCCCCTCAGCTTAACAGTCACTACCACTATATCACAAAAATTAGGTCAAACGAGTTATGGTATCAAAACGGCGCTTTTCCGCGTCAATTGGGTTTCTTCGGAACAGTTGTTCTGCGAAACCGCCATCTTACCTACCTACCTATGTTATATATGGTGATGTCCATCATCTGAATTTATTTTTTGTTCAGAATCGGCAAGTTTGTGCGACCAAGTCTACCACGGTCAGCATTATTTGCAATGATTATAATTATTAATTAATTAATTATGAATGACATAAATTAAGTAATATTTTTATAAGATAGATACCGAATTTACATATTTAGCAACTAAATGATACCTACATTAGGTAACAATCGTAATATAACTTATAAGCAAATGATTTGATGTTGATAAAAATTACATTGTCAGTATTTTTTTCAAATGGTTTGGCGAAATCGTTTTCAACTGCATCAGCTTAAGAGCGAATATAGTATTGAAAACAAACTCAGTTAGATATGAAAGTCATGGTCTATAATGGGAGTCCCAAAATTTCCGCAAAAGATTTTACCAGAAGCTTGGAAAAAATTAACAACAAAACAATCATGATGACTTTTATCTTTGAATTTAATGATTTTTTTATGGTGAATTATATGACTAAACTCAACTCAATTGATATATTTTTAAATTGAAAAATCGGAAGTTTTTTTTTGTATTTTAAGTGAATGTTAATCAACTGCTAATTAGCTTATTGTTATGAGAATTAAAAACACCTCAAAATTATCAGCATTTAATCAAATTATCGTTTTGAATTAAATAAACAAAAAAATAACGAAAAGGTAGATATATTTCAGATTTTTTTTCCAAAATTTGACCTGCTTAGGTCAATTATTAATTAGGGAATTATTCCTTTTTTATTTTTTATTACAAACCATCTGATTTTAATCAAATAATAAAAAAAAACGAATTAACTTTTTACTTTACTTACTAGTTTTACTTTTAATTTTTTTTAATTTCTCAAAAACTAAGATACATTTTGGCATCCGGTTTTCTATTTTTGACTAAAAATTAATAAGAACATTGAATTTTGAAAATAAAAATAATAGTTAGTTACATAAAATTTAAAAAAAAATTAGTTTAAAAATTTTTTTTTTTAGTTTTTTTTTCAAAATTTTTAGTTTGAAAATTTACCTGTTTACTTAGACAACTTAATTTAAAAATTAAATAAAAGAGTAGTTTTCTGGCTTTCCAAAAAAATAAAACAAAGCTTTGTATCATTCACCGTTGTTTTTAAATAATTTTTTTTCTGATTTAAGTCAATGTTTTAGAAAATTGCTCCTCCCGCCTAAACGGGGGGAAATAGACCCCCTCCCATACGATTTTTTTCTTGTCTTAACTCCACCTACCCGCTCAAGCTTTTTGGTGCATCTTATACCAATCACCCTGTATAAATGTCTATAGTACAACCATGGAGCAGCGCCATCTAAAGAAAGTTGTTAACTGCACATTTGGAGGTTCTTACATTTACTAAGTGTCTATTCTGTTACCATAACAATAGTCGTCTACGAAACAAATTATTAATATGTATTTTATTGGCTCTAAGATCCATATTCCCTTGACAAGAGTCGGAAACAAAACAAAATTCATATATGTTTACGAATGTTGTCAGGGTTACAGAATAGACAACTAGTAAATGCACGAACCTAAAAATGTGATTTTCACAAGTTTCTTAAGATAGCCAGGCGGTGATTGTTCAACATGAAAATACTATAGAAATGTATATACAATGGTCTATACAAGCAAAAAACTACCTATACCTATTGATTAAACTCAACTACAACACCCCGAGAACAATTCACTTGGCATGCAAATAAATCACTAAGTATAAAGCGCTTCTTGCATGCGAAATTATACTTGAACAACTGATAGCATCTTCGCATCATGCTTTACCTTAATGAGGTGCGCACCATTTAAGACGCTTATCTTCTCGGCAGTGGTATAGTCAAATCGTAAACATAAAACGTTTTATTCTTCTCCAACTTTTACGACAAATAAAACTTGGCATTTCGTTTTTCTTATACCCTGTAGAAAAGAATAAAAGACTTAGGACATCATCTATCATCCTGGGAGAGAGCCCGTTTACCAAACACCAAACATCGTTCCTATTATACAATGGCACATGAAGGAAATCTCAAATTGCCTCAATAAAAATGCCTATAAATTCTTGTTAATCCTTTATGCCTTTATGGTGTATGAAAGGAAGTACACATACAATGCCATGATAATAATGCTTGTAACACATTCGTAAACGACGTCCGCGTCGAGTTGACCATAACAATTTCGATTCAAGCATATGTATGGTAGGGGCTAAAAGTTCCCAGCCAATTGATTGAATGCGAGAACGAACTGACATTGTAATCAAGAGCGTTAAGGGAGGTGTCATGAGCGTGTGGTGCCTCGCATTTAGAATGAGGACCAGCAGCGCCATCTATATTATCGTCCCGTGAGTCGTGACCCTTCTATATTTGGTTTTATCGATTCAATCGGAAGCACAGATTTCGGATGGTTGAAGTTGGGGGTCCAATGTTCAGAATCAAATGCCAAAAATGCGTGACTTTGAAGCATCATATAGTCGAGTCAAAACTGAACTAAGGTAAAAGGTTTATTTTTTTTTTGTGTGTGATCCTTTTTCGTTATCAAAGGCGGCCAAGTGCGGCGGAAAGGACATCCGATGGTTATTGAGTTTTATTGCGCTACACAAAGCAGGGGCTTTGTTGGATGACCAGTACTCAGGAAATGACCGAATTCGTTCGTACCAACAACATATCGGTCGTGTACACACGTTCGCATTGAGAAAAATATTTATTTTGGATATTTTTGGGGTAAACATTCAGCTCCTCCATTGAAGCTTGGAAAGCTTGGAGAACGACCGGGCTAACAATAATCAATTATTGCGGTGACGTTTTCTATTATTTTTTGGGTCAGACGATATGCGGAGGACCAAACCAAACAAAAATAACACTGTCGGTCGACGTCCTTTTTTTTGTGACCCAATTCAGCACACGTTTATTATGTTGGTATACCAGGTACGTTTGTATAAAAATCAGGATGTTTTTTTCGGTTTCGTATTTGTTACTATATACCTGTATGAACTGAGGAAAAGGCTGACAAAATTCCAGAGACCTATTCGAATATATTGTAACTAAAGGTGAATACTAACAAAAAAAAAAAAGAAACTCGATTATGCATAATTGAAAGAAACCCCGTGTGCAAATAAAATTGCGGATGTCGATGTCGAACGTTTAAAGTGTGATGAGATTTTTATTAAAGGCCAGGAAGTTAAAGTGCATTTAAAATAGGGTTGACGTAAAGGTATGGTATCCCATTCCTGTCATCAGAATCTAACTAAAGTGATTGCAGGTTAAATTTTATGCACGAGAGTGGATTTTTATAGTTTCTCTTTTTTTTCTTGTTGTCATATTCTAACAGGAATTGGCCTAGTTTTAGTGAATTAGCATGTTTGAAATACTTCAAAGCATTGAATTTGAATTTATAGTTTTTTGCGGAAAGTAAAATATTTCTTTTACAAAATATTTAGTGGATTTCATCAGATAAATATTTTTAAAAGCTGAGAGTGAAAGGAAACCTTTGATAAACATGAAATGATTGAAAGATAATGTAATTTATACGAAAACAGAAAAAAAAAATGAAATGTTATAAAATTGAAATTATTATATCAGGTCAGAAATTACTAATTTCACTGCAATCACAGGATTATGGATGGCATACTTTACAGTTGTAGGTACATTTGCGCAGTGTTTTACTCACAAGATTTGAAGCCAGCTGATCACGAATACTTTGAAGTGTTTGAGTAAGGTTGGTTACGAAATCTCGCAAATTCAAATCTCGCTTGGTATGGGAGGGCATGCTGCCCTCCTGCAATCCCCCTGCTTGGCCTCACTATAGGATTTGGGGTGGGTGCAAGTTTGGGTGTATCCAGTTTCTTTTGGATTTAGTATTTATTTAGTGCGATTTTAGTTTGCGGGATTTTGGTTGAAAATTGCGAAATTTTTGTGTGCAAGATGTAAGCGAGATTTTGAAAAACAAAATTTTGTGATTGCGAGTTTATGAAAAACAGGATTTCAAATTTGCGAGATTTCGTTTATCGAGATTTAAAAAAAAAGCGAGATTTCGTTATTCGAGATTTTCAATTGCGAGATATCGTAACGCTCCCATTTGAGTATCAGCGTTTTTACGACTTAACTTGCACGAAACATCTTTTGGGCGATGAGATGAGACCAATTTTCCCACTTAAAATTGTTTAGAACTAACATTGAGCATAAAAGCATTGATTGAGAGTTTCAGCCATTAGATTTTGGTTGTTTTTTTTTTTGAGGCTATAGTAGTTTTATATTCAGTCAATTACACATTTTACTTGCTTAGGGCAAGTAAACATTACGATGATTGACAAGCCCAAAAAAGTAGTTTTCGTCATGCCGTTTGTCGGTCTGTCTGTGGTGCGGATGTGCGTATGTGCGTATGTGCTGATGCTCGGTTGTATTTTCACCGAGCTTCTTGTGTAGTACTTTTTGGTGATTCCCTAAAGGGCAAATTCGAATTTTTGTTTTAGCCTGGCTTTAACGGGTACCTCCCGAGTTACCTCCCATATAACGGTTTTAGTTATTCCAAATTTTCTCGTAAACGGCTATAACGATTTTGATAAAATTGTAAAATTTAGAGTGCTCTTAATATAACTGCATTTCCGATGTTTGGCTTAAAATGCACATGACGGAGATTTGCTGTGAACGGTTTTTACAGATTTGGCCATTACTTGATAACGGCTGTTCCGATTCCTTTGAAATTCGGTACAGATTTCAAATTTGACTTTACTTTACTTTAGATGGCGCTCACAGTCCAGAATAGACTTATCGGCCTCGAAAAACAAGTCTCTCCAGCCAGTTGTATTCCTAGCTAGCCGCTTCCAATTTCGAACCGCAAGTTGGCTGAGGTCGTTTTCCACTTGTGTGCGCCTTCTATTGGGGGGTGTTCCAATGCTGCGTACACAATCCGGATTGGACTCGAAGACTTGTCGGGCTGGTGCGTTGGTGTCCATACGCTCCACGTGACCCAGCCATCTCAGCCGCTGTATTTTCAGCTTCTTGACCAGGTTTATATCGCTGTATAGCATGTATAGCTCGTCATTGAATCTTCTTCTCCATATTCCTTCGATACACACAGGACCAAATATCACTAGAAGAATCTTTCTCTCAAAGCACCCAAGTAACTTTTCATCCGAGCTTTTTAACGCCCATGCTTCCGCCCCACACAGCAGGACTGGGATGATCAAGGTCTTGTACAGCTTCTACTTGGTTATATTAGAGAGGGCGTTACTACTTAAATGCCTTTTGAGCCTGAAGAAACAGCTATTGGCAAGTGTTATTCTTCGTAGTTATAGTGGATCCCAGGTAGACAAAGTCCTCGACTACTTCAAAATTATATCTATCCATCGTTACGTTTTGCCCGAGTCGGCAATGTTGATATACCTTTCTCGTTGATAGCACATATTTCGTTTTGTCTTCGTTAACAGACATTCCCATTTTTGCCGCTTCCGATTCAATGCTGGCAAATGCACCAGTCACAGCTCGCTTATTTCGGCCGATTATGTCTTTGTCATCTGCATAAGCGACTTTTAATAAATTGTACCAGTGGTGCTAACTTGCGATTTTCGTACAATAGCTTCAAGAACGATGTTAAATAGGTTGCATGATACCGCGTCGCCTTGCTTAGACCTTCAAATTTGGTATTTAACACGAAATTACATTTACAGTTTTTTGCTTAACAACCGTTAAATGATAGCTGTCATACAACTTGATCTCACATTGAAGCGATTTTTTGATATTTTTTTAACTTTCTTTAGAATTTAATAAATTAAAATTTTTGTAGTCCCATAAATTGCTACCAGAGTTCGTGTGACCCAGTCATGCATTTTATTTATATCGTCACGCTAAGGGCTAAAAGTGTTAACCACCAATTTTCTTTAAAAATAAAGCTTTGTCATTAAAAATAGATGATAAATAAGGCCAAAGTTTTATATCATATCATGTTGTAAGCTTTATGTTAACAAATTAACATATTAAATTTAATTTTCCTTCAACTTTAGAACCAAAGTATAATTTAAATGTAAAATTTTTCAATTTAATTTTTCATTTTTTAATCCAATTACAATTTTGAATCTTTTATTCAGTAAATTTAATAAGAACTTGTAGACATTCAAAAACAGGAGTTATAGATTCTTAAATTAAATTCGATTTTCAAGAGAAAATTGCAATTTCTAATGTTTTGAATATTAGTTTTACTATAACCTATTGAATAACAAAATTGCATATTATGTAACAAGATTAAAATATCAAATATCATCTCAATTGAGTTTTATACTTAAAAATCTTCTAAATGTATTTAACATATTTATGGTAACATGATTCGTATTTATTATTCACATTGACCCTGAAGATATCAACAAAATAAAAGCATCAAAAAAGATAGAAAGGCATAGAGAGAAAATATTTAAAACATAGATTTATTACATAGACCTTATCTTCACTAGAAATCTTATATATTTCGTTTAAATACGTCATATCTATAGGTACGATATTGACTTCCCAGAAATTGTTGTAGATTTAATTGGGAAATCGAATACGAATTTGAAATATTTTTTACTTCATGTTTAGAAAGGGAAAAAAGAAGATTTCAATAAAAAAAATAAAGGCACGAATTGGTCGCACAAACTTGCTCTTACTGGAATTTGCCTAAGATCTTAAAAATAAGCGGCACGATTGAGTTAGGCATGAATTAGATCGTCTTCAGGAAACATGTTAATTCGGCAGTAGGTATACCTACTTAAGGATAAAATAAAAATCATTATTGAAAGAGTGAAGAGGAGAAGGATTAAGATTGATCCCCGTGGTAGAGGTACACCAGGTGCCCAACTTCATATGCAACTCGATTCTACTTTTGATTCTATTCGCAAATCATTTCCGATTCTATTTTCAACTGGCACTATGTATGAAATGACAATCGAATAAAAATATCCCACAATATTTCCGATTTTTTAACGAGTCTCGCATTTTATTTGACAGATGAATTGAAAAAGGAAACAATAAACATTTTTTTTTTGTGAAACATTTTAAATTAAATCAAGTTTTTGAATAAAAATATTAATTTATCATCGTTTATCCGGTTTTTCCTCTATAACTTTTTTACTTGCGATTATAGGTACTATAAGGCAAGTCTTGGATTCGTGCAAAAAAAAAAGTTTTGAGATAACAATCAAAAATTACATTACGATGATAGAGAAGACGAAAAAAGTAGGTCCGGCAACTCTGTCTGTCTGTCGGTCTGTCGGTCTATCGGTCTGTCTGTCTGTCTGTCTGTCTGTTTGTTGTCGTAGCTATTTTAAATAGCATGGCATCAACAAAAAAATCTAATTTTTGTTTGTTAAGTTTTAAATAATGAAAAACTGTTTTTGTGAATTCAATATTTCAAAAATCCGTTGACGGATTTTTATGAAATTTAGTTTTAAATTAAGTTTAAAAGACCTGCAATTTCAATTCTTTTAGAAAAAAGTTTTCAAAAAAATATTTTGAAAAAATCGATTTTTCATACGATTTGTTCGTATTATTCCGTTTGTACTTTAAACTCTCAGGTAACTTGCCAGGAGAGCAAGTTTGTGCGACCCAGTCGTGCCCTTTATTTTCTTATGTTTTATGGCAAAAACGTTCAGGTACGTTTTGTAGAACGTTAAATTTTCTACAAATATTGACTATTCAAAAATGTTTGTATGTATGTCACGTAGTTACCAAGATATATAACTCCTACCCTTTTGTTTGGAGCGTTTTATCGTAGAACGTAAGATAAAAACGATATACGAGACGAAAAAAGGTGAAAATTTGCAAAATTTGAAAAATTACCTCTTTTTTGGAACGCCATAACTTGGTAACAACATGACATACATGTTAGAATTGTATTGTAGCAAATTAAACGTTCTACAAAACGTACCTGAACGTTTTTGCCGTAAAACGTAAAAAAAAGAGGTTTAGAAGAAAAACCGGAAAAAAGGTCGAAAATTGTGTATTTTTTCCTCTCCTCTTCTTTTAGCACAGGGTTCTCAAGGCTTAAAACTTGAGAATATCTTAATTAATCATCCCAAAACAACATCTGAATTTCATGGACCTCCGACCTTTTCCCGAAAAAAAACTACCTGCCGACTGGACTATTATGTGTTGATCCTTTAAAAAATTTTATACGAATCGGTGTGTTTCCGTTCTTGTGTTGGCCGAGAACATTGAATTGAAAAGCTATTGTGTTCGCACTTTTAAGTGATTCCTTACGTTGAAAATTAACTATTAGTTAACAGTTAAATAAATATTAACAATTCTAAAGGATATGTTTTCATGAATATTGTATTTTTTTTAATTTAAAAGGGTTGCTCGCAAACACATTTGCAAGTGAACAATATTATGCAAATTCGAATGGTTTTGACATCTACTTACAAGTAAGGTAGTGAAAAATTTGCGAAAGGAAATTGTTTTCATTCGACTTGCTTTTATTTGAGAGTTCTTATAGAATTACAGAGTTCCGATTTCGCGAATTCGAACATTTTAATTTTACAATCGAATTACATAATTGGGCCCCAGAATTGGTTGAAAAGGAATATTGTTCTTTAGAAAAAACCTTTTGTTATTTTCAGGTAATTTCTGAGCTCTGCCGGTTTAGAATTTTTCCAACAGGAAAACCAGACGAATTTTCCAGAAGCTGACGAACAGAAATTTTATTAAGAAACTTCTTTCATTTCACATTAAATTTGACAATAAACTTGATGTACTCTGTGAATTCTAGATTCGCGTTAAAATCTATTCCAAGATCTCCAAAATTAATAACACGAAGCAATGTTGTGCACCCAGTAGTAGAAGTGTCAATAACGGTTTGCAGATTCACTGTATTTCCGGTTAAGTTAATAGCTAAAGAAACCTTAGTCAGCAAAAACCAGGATTTCATTATTTCGAAAATATGATGTTGCCATCATTAATAGCAAGGATTAAAGCGCTTCGAATGTTTAATCTAGGTGTTAAAAGCCTTCCGAATAATTTTATATAAACTAAAATGGATGGAATTGGGAATCATTAATGTCCGTCAAGTAAGCATTGCCACTTAGAAATTTCAAAAGTTTAACTTTCAGAGGAATTGTCATGAATTTGTCGTAAATTTGTTTTGCAACTAACAAATTTATCGCGCATTTTTTTTTTTTTTTTTTTAAGATAACCCCTGATAATGCTAACTTGACAGTCATCGAAAGTTAAAAATGATAACGAAAATAATTGTCGCTTTCTTGTCGTAAATACGTCATGCAACTAAAAAAAACTGTCGCGCATTTTTTTTAAGCTTCGAAAAACAAATTTTTTAGTCAAGTTAGTCCACCGTGGTTAAAGCATTAGCCAGGGGTTATTTAAAATAAAAAAATAGTGCGACAAATTTTGTTGTTGCACGACAAGTTTTCGACAAAAACAACTGAAATTATTTGCGTTATCCTTTTTAGTTCTAGATGGTAGGTAGTGCTAACATGACTATCCGGTTAGCATTACCAGGTGTTATTTTCTCACGCAACAATTTTTTTAGTTGCACGACAAATTTACAATTAATCCAATAGTTTAACTCTTGAAATGTTAAAGTGGTTATGGTAAGTTAACGGACATGAATCATTTCCAGCAATTAAATGCATATTTAATAAATTAATCATTATTTGTTCGTATTGTAGCGCCCCGTGCTGTAGTAATTAGTGTGTCGGACTATCACGCCGGAGGTCTGGGTTCGAGCCCAGCTTCGAAAACACGTTGTTTTTTTCAGGGGCACTGCCTCTTGCGAGGAATTTACAAATCCTCCAAGAGTTTCATTTTCATGAAAAGTGCATCTCACCTTAGTCGTTCGGATTCGACGTAAAAGTGTATAGGTCTCCTCCAATCCTATAGAACTAATAACGCACACAAAAGGATTAATTGAGAGTTTTAAGTCACTAGGCCTTGGTTCTTCGGAGCTGTCAGTGCCACTAAATTTTCAAACATGATGTGGTATTTATCGATAATGCTTTTTTTTTTTTGATGAAACCAATACTTGCCCCAAAGATAAAGAGCAAGTTAAAAAAAAAACTGCAGTTCTAGGCATACATTTTCAAACCACATCGTGCAGTGTTAATTGTTTTTCTTAGCACTAAAACGCTTTTCCATGCAGCACACATATGCGGTTAAATAAACACCATCTGCTGGATTATGTTATGTACTTGAGATACTTTCCTCTGACAGAAAACAGTCCAATAGCCTGGCTCGCCGTTCACCGTCCGGTTGTGCATATTTAAGAAAAAAAAAAAGACACACAGGGGCTCCAGATTTTCTTTTCACAGCGTGACCTCGTTACGTCTTTTGATGAAGCCTTTTTTTTATATTAAACGTAAGCCCCTTTCAACTCTGTGGCCATTTTATGCCACCCGTTTGCGAAGCCCCTTCTCTTACCATTTCAGACCCAATAATGTCTGTTATCATCATAGTCGTATAGTCGGTGCGGTGTCAGTCGTTCAAGTGGATTTCAGTTATAAATTTGCTAATAAATTTTTCTCTTTTATGCATTTTTATTGCTCTTCGTCTAGAAAGAGACATCTTTGTTCTTGTTGTTGTTGTTGGTTTTTATGTAAAATATATAGATAGAGTTATACACAAAACAGTTCTTATTGGACACAGTGTGCATCATTTGAAGAAAATTTCACAGGAATTGCTTAAATTGCATGCAATTAGCATGAACAACACACACAGGAAAATATATATCTATCTGTATTTATATGGTGCAATTGAAAAGAAGATATGTACATTATACGGTACATTCAAACGTCAACTTGACAGACAGATAATGGGGTGGCTGCACTGTCAGTGTGTGCGATGCAGCAACAACCCTATTAACAATTTCTACTATACAAAACGAAAGGTTTACACGACGAGAATATTGCTGACACTATGGTGTTGAATAAATGAAGGGAGTGGGCTCTATTTACTTATATGTGGTGGTGAACACTCTATGGTGCGGTTGGGGAGGTGGTTGATGGTTTTGAATTGCGTGCGTTCAGGAACTGTTATCGTCCTTTTCTGCTTTGCCACTCAGATCTCTGATGCTCTGTCTACACTCGGGCTTCATTGTCTGTTGGTTAGTTGGATTTTCATTAAATCTCATGTGCGGTTAGATGACAAAAGTCACTGGAGCAATTATCGCTCTTCCTGGTTCCAGTTAATAATTTCCTTTGCTGTTAATGGAAATGTCCCATACTTCTATATGGGGTTGAATAAATTTCACAGAGAATGCAAGACCTATCCGTCAAAATTAAATGAATCTATATAGGAATTTCCTATTAACTTTTTTTATGTGAATATTCATACATTATTATCATCTGCAGTCAATTAATTATATAATTATCATATTTAACAAGGTTATAACTTTCATTTTGCATAAATATATTGGTTAGTTTAACAAAAAAAAAATAAAATAAAAAGGAAAAACCTGGTTTGACAACACAGAAAATTCTAATTCATTGATCAAAAATTCCTCCTCGAATGGTTTCGAGAGGAGAAATAATCATAAAAAATAAAATTGGACATCTCTGGGTTGATGCATATGCCTTCATTTCATTCCCATTGCATAAATCTAACCAGTCTGAATGTGCTATTTCAAATTTTAAATAATTTATTCAAATTCTGTGGAAGAGAGATGAATTTAGAGAACGAACGAATGGATGGACGATGAGGCGATGAAAAGTGAGAAAGATACTTCTTGAAAATTGCTTTGATAATGATGGTAGTGTGATGATGATTAAGTTTTTTTTTTTAGAATATAGGTATATAACATGTGATGTGTTGCGGTTAGATGCTGTTTTTGAGTTCATTGTTTGTTTCATCAGAGAATATAAGACGTAATCTTTTGATATTATGGATTATATAGACCTACATATTTGTATCTATATGTATGTTATAAAACAGCATGTGGAAGTTTACAATAAATTTTCTAAGGAAACCATTGTATGAAAACTATACGTAAACTTTAAGCTTTAAAGCAAGAGATTTGAAGAGATACATCTACAATATTGTTTTCATAAAATGTGGCAAGAAATGTTTCATGCTTGCAATATTAAGTTTGTTTTCTGGTTTATGATGAATTATTTCAATAGAAATACATACTTAACCAAACAATAAGGGATTTGTTTTGAAAACCTGGTCTTAGTTTAGATTATGTTATAAAACAAATTATGTGTGTAGCTTTTTATAAGCTTTCATTTTTTTAGATTATATAAACGTGTTCATCGAGTTAGAATTACCACTTTAATACATTGAAAGTTTATCAGTTATTCTCTCTGAGGACCTATTTGCTGGGCGAATAAAAAACTTCGAGCGCACATTGTTCAACACTTGTAAGTGCTAATTTGACAGCTTTAGTGTCACGACATATTAACGACAAAAAGCGACTTGCTTTTTTGTATAACTTTTTTTTACTTGTAATTTTTTATTGGATTTGATACTTTTTTGTGGGGTTTTTTGGTGCTAATTCTAATGTTAAATACCAGGTGTTATTTAAAAAAATGGAGCGACTAGACTTTGAATAGAAATCATAAGGCCTCAGGGTAGTAAAAGTTAGGGAGACCCTTTTAACTGATAAGTTTCTGTAGCAATATTAATATAAGTATGCTTAACTTTCTTTACATTTTTAGTTGTATTTTTTGCTTTAAGTTGTAGTTTTACATGGAAGATACAAACAGGCAACAAATGGTATCGATAGGAATTTGGATTCTATACAGGGTGATTGGTATAAGGTGCACCAAAAAGCTTGAGCGTGTAGGTGGAGTTAAGACTAGAAAAAAATCGTATGGCAGGGGGGGGTCTATTTCCCATCGTTTAGGCGGGAGGGGCAATTTTCTAAAACATTAACTTAAATCAGAATTTTTTTTTTTAAACAACTGTGAATGATACAAAGCCTTGTTATATTTTGGAAAGCCAGAAAACTACTCTTTTATTTAATTTTTAAAATAAGTTGTTTCAGTGAACAGTTTTAAAAAAATTAATTTTCAAACTCAAAATTTTGAAAAAAAAAAAACTAAAAAAAAAAAAATTCAACTAATTTTTATCAAAATTTTATGTAATTAACTATTATTTTTATTTTCAAAATTCAATGCTCTTATTAATTTTTAGTCAAAAACTGAAAACCGGATGCCAAAATGTATCTTTGTTTTTGAGAAATTAAGAAAAACTAGAAGTATTTTTTTCCAAAAATAAACACTTTTTTTTTTGGTTTTCCCAAATTTGACCTGCTCAGGCCAATTATTTATTAGGGGATTATCCCTTTTTATTTTTTATTACATACCATCCGATTTTAATCAAATAATAAAAAAAAACGAATTAACTTTTTACTTTACTTACTAGTTTTACTTTCATTTTTTTTTAATTTCTCAAAAACTAAGATACATTTTGGCATCCGGTTTTCTGTTTTTGACTAAAAATTAATAAGAGCATTGAATTTTAAAAATAAAAATAATAGTTAATTACATAAAATTTTGAAAAAAATTAGTTTAAAATTTTTTTTTTAGTTTTTTTTCAAAATTTTGAGTTTGAAAATTAATTTTTTTAAAACTGTTCACTTAAAGAACTTATTTTAAAATTAAATAAAAGAGTAGTTTTCTGGCTTTCCAAAAAAAATATAACAACGCTTTGTATCATTCACCGTTGTTTTTAAATAATTTTTTTTTCTGATTTAAGTCAAGTTTTTAGAAAATTACCCCCCCGCCTAAACGGGGGGAAATAGACCCCCCTCCCATACGTTTTTTTTCTTGTCTTAACTCCACCTACACGCTCAAGCTTTTTGGTGCATCTTATACCAATCACCCTGTATAAGAGCGCGAAACCGTTCTGCAACTGTCCATCAGATTGACCATGGACAAATTGTTAGCACTGTGACAAATTTATCTTCAGGAGCAAATTTATCTTTATATGTATATATGGCCGAACTGGGGATGCCGGGAGAATTGATTTAATTGTGAAACTGTTGAATGGTTTCTTTGATTAAAGAACATGCGAAACTTGTTGTTCTTAGTTATCGAGAGCAAGAACAAGTACCATGTTATGAACAAAAAACGATCATCATCTTCTAAGACAAAACATAGTAATTGATAGCAGCAACTTCGAGCTCATCTACCTTGGAGTAATCATACGAACGACTACTTATAGTATGGAGTTGCAGACGAATTAAATGGCTTATATTTCAGTTCGGCTAAACAAATGGATTCAAAACTCACACCTATGACAAAGTGCTTTTACAAAACCATTGTAATAGAAGCTCTGTTTTACAGATTCAAGTTTTAGGCTAGAAACTGGAAAGGTATCAAAAATCTCTAATGACAAAATCTAGAATGCCATAACCTCGAATTTTCGAAGTTTTTGTTGTCATTATCTCGAATGACGATATCTCGAATGATAAAAATGATAAAAATCAAATGATGTAAATCCAGAAGTAAAAACGAAAATCTCCAATATCAGTGCCTATACTTTCTAAGTACTATAATAAATAAATACTAAATCCAAACTCACACCCACCCCGAAAACTCAGGGCCAGACAGGGGGGTTGAAGGGTTGCAGCATGCCCCCATACTTACCTGTTTAAAAGCCATAAACTGACACTATCTCTCTTTTTTTAATTTTCAATAGTAGTTTTGCATCCGAGGTTTCTACATTCTACATTCTACATTCGAGGAAACGTACCTTTATAACTACTGGGTTCTTCAAAAAATGAATCAGAAAATATACCTATCCACAAACTTTATTAGCTGAACGGACGTAGTTCAGAAAACTAATTGTATGGCCAAAGAGGAAGAAAATTGTGACCTCTGCTATGTTGGCACAACCAAACAAATCTTGCGACAAAGAATGGCGAACCACAAATTTGATATTAAATCGAAAAGTTCCGAGAAGACAGCACTGGCGAGTCATTGTGTTACAACCAACCATCAACCAAATTTCGATGAAGTATAAATTTTGCAAACGGAGCGACATGTGTCCAAAAGGTATACGTTGGAAACACTTCACATCTTAAAAAAACGACAACAACATGAATAGGAAACAGGACACACAAAACATATCTGCCGTTTATTGTTCTCTTGTGTCTCCACGTCAACTTTAAATTTTGAATTTTTCCGTTAAAATCTAATTAATCACCAGTAGACATTAGTTGACTGATCTTCATTAGAAGAAGTGCTTAAATTTCAATAGTTTGTTTTTAATTTTGTTTTAAAATTTCTTTTTGTTTTCCAAATTAAATAAGTTCGAATTTCTTTTTAAATTATTTTTTATTAACTTAACGTAAGTCAATAACATTTTGCTTTTTATATATATACAGGGTGAGTCATGAGCAATGCGACAAAATGCTAGGGCGTGTAGGTTGCGTTGCGACAAGAAAAAAATCGTATGGGAGGGGGGGTCTATTCCCCTCCGTTTAGCCGGGAGGGGCAATTTTCGAAAAAACTGACTTAAAATGGGAAAAAAATTATTTAAAATCAACGGCTTCATTCACAATGCTGTGCGGTACGTTTTTGAAAAGCCAATAACTTTTTCTTTCATTCTGTGTTTAAATAAATCTATTCTAAGAAATAGTTTTTGAAATATTAATTTTCAAAGTCAAAATTTTGAAAAAAAAAATTGAAAAAAAAATTTAAAATTCATTTTTATCAAAATTTTACGTAATTAAGTGCTAATTTTAATTTCAAAATTCAATGCTGTTATTAATTTTAAGTCTAAATAAAAAAACCGGATGCAAAAATTTTATGTCGTTCTCAAGAAATTAAAAAAAAACCAAAACCACCTTTTTCTAAGAAAAACATTTATTTTTATTGTAACGAAGCAATTTATTTATTTATTTAGCATTAATCTTAGTTTTTTTACTTTTTTTTAATTGGAGTTTTATGAGAACGTAATAAAATTAAATAGTATTGGAATAACCCTGGATTAATATTATTTTCATTGATAACTTCTGAAAACTGACCTGTCAATATTTTTGCCTTGGCCTGCCCGCAGCCCATGGGTTCTACCTGTTATGGGGACAATAGGGACAATAAAACCGCATTTTTTGAATGAAAAAAAAAAGAAAATTGCAACGCACTTTAATCTACCAACAAGATGGTGCTCCAGCACACTACAGCTTACAGGTGAGAAACTGGCTGGATGATCATTTTAGTGACCGTTGGATCGGAAGAAGGGGCCCCACGGAATGGCCGCCTAGGTCACCAGATTTAACTCCCCTAGATTTCTATGCATGGGGATTTATGAAGAATTATGTTTACGAAGTGGAAATAGTATCATTGGAACAACTGAAGGAACGAATTGAAGTCGCTGGAGTCAAATTGCAGGAAAATTTGTCAAGCATAAACTTATGTGAAGCCATTACAAGGAGATATAATCTATGCCTTCTAAACAATGGAGATCATATCGAGAATTTTTTATAAGTACTTCCAATAAAAAACATAGTAAAAATAAAAGGAATAAAAAAAACTAAAAAAACTAAGATTAATGCTTCTTAAATTGCTTCGTTACAATAAAAATAAATGTTTTTCTTAGAAAAAGGTGGTTTTGGTTTTTTTTTAATTTCTTGAGAACGACATAAAATTTTTGCATCCAGTTTTCTTATTTAGACTTAAAATTAATAACAGCATTGAATTTTGAAATTAAAATTAGCACTTAATTACGTAAAATTTTGAAAAAAATTAATTTGAAATTTTTTTTTCAATTTTTTTTTTTTCAAAATTTTGACTTTGAAAATTAATATTTCAAAAACTATTTCTAAGAATAGATTTATTTAAACACAGAATGAAAGAAAAAGTTATTGGCTTTTCAAAAACGTATCGCACATCATTGTGAATGAAGCCGTTGATTTTAAATAATTTTTTTCCCATTTTAAGTAAGTTTTTTCGAAAATTTCCCCTCCCGCCTAAACGGAGGGGAATAGACCCCCAACTCCTATACGATTTTTTTCTTGTCTCAACGCAACCTACACGCCCTAGCATTTTGTCGCATTGCTCATGACTCACCCTGTATATACTAATTTCTGTGTTTATAAATATGTTTCTTCGTATAATAAAGATCCCCTGAGGAAGACAGCAATCCCTGTCGAAACGTCGGGAAAAGTAAATGAAGTAATTTTGTTTCATTGCTTATAAAAAGTGACCTCAACAGCCGAAGAGGAACTAGATTATTCAACAAATAAAGTTTATTAGCTTTAGCAAAATATAGATGAAATTCAAATTATTAATAAATCAATACTTTTTTTACTACCTACATATTTTAATGTTCGGATGACTTTATAAAATATAAAATCAGAACTGTGCCTACTAAATTCGTCGTAATCAAAGACAAAAACACGTATTGGGAGAAATCCTAAATCATACTTATATTTAACAAACTTAATCAATTAGAAAACCAATTTAGGATATACATATATAAATTTCATACTGATGTAATAGTATACAAAATTAAATTGTAAACCATTTAACCATTTCATCACGTACACTATCCAATTAATCAATCAAAAAAAAAAATAATAAACCGAAACACTTTCATGACTGAATGAATAGATTTCGCCTCAATTGTCTGACATTCCAACAAACACTTCATTGTCATTGTATTCGCACAATAACAAAAAAAAAACTATTTTTTCAACATTCTCTTCACCCTGATACAATTGGAAGGCGACAAACTTTTTTGTCATCGATTCCATCTATCAAAGTCATCTCTATTCTGAGCACTCCGAGTCATCAAAGTTCCTCTGTCATCCGAACAATAGGCAACAGCCACATCGAAGTAATTCAAATCGATATCATACTGCTCCAACAGATTTCTCTGACTCATTAGCTATTCACTTGCTCCTCCTTGGTCTTCTATATGTACAAAAAGCGACACTTCTGAACATATACTATCCGCATCGGAGCATTGTTGGCATAAAGTGTTTTGACACACATGTTGTGTTTTTTTCTTTTTGTCGGGGGGCGTAATATTTCGCCGCCCCCTCCGAACGATGCTTCTGCTGCTGCGGAACTTTGTTCGTAAATATTATTTCTTTTGCGTTCGCTTTTTGTCTGTACGCGCCCTTGAGAGTTGAGCTTGGTAGTCTGTTGACATTTGTCTGCGATTTTGGCTATCAATTTCATGTTTGCAGTTTTTGAACAACACAAAATGTTAGCTTATGGCAACTGTGGTATATCGGCACCATGATGATAAAGCCGAAAATACCGCTAAGGAATACAACTCTCGCAGCTATATGAAACTAGAAACCTAGAAAGATAACGATTTTTCTCTTTGTCGTTGTCGACATAGTCGATGTCGGTGTAGAATTACACCATTTTTCATCTTCATTTGACTTGGGCTTTGTAGTTCGTTTCGTACCTAGGTACTTGTTGTTTAATATTTTTTTTAGAACTAATTTTACCCAACAAATGCTTTATTCACTAGCTGACGTAAGTATGTTTATATACATAATAAAATGTACATACCTATATACATTCGCGGAATTATGTATACCCCAGCGAGCAGAACACACGTCACAGGCGAAACCGATGGAGTGTGAATTGGTGCAAGATACAATAATTGCGTGTGCTTCATTATACACAACACACCAAGGGTGAAATTTATATCGACTAAAAAAAAAAAAAAAAAAAATTGAAAGCAAAAAATAAACAAAAAAGAAAAAGATACAAAACTGTTTGTTGGGGTTATCGATAAAATTTAATTGCTTTGGGGGATTCGTGTTTGTTTTTCGTTTAAGTAAATAGAAAGAGGGAGAAAGAAAAAAAAAGGAATTTTAGGATTTTAATTTAATTTTCTATGAAAAAAAAATTTAAAAAAATATCTACTAGCCGTTGACCCTTTTCCATTTTTATTTTTTTGGCCAAGTTATGTCTAAAATAATGCCATTATTTAAAATTAAAAAAAAATATGTACATATGTATGTACATAATTATATCTATGAAGTTGAAAGCAAATTGGATAAAAACAGTTATACATGTAGATATTCTATCTTAAGGGTGTAATTAATGCCAATCGTTTTGTTTGAATCGATTAAAAAAATAGAGAGGATACTTTGTCTATAAAACCAACTTGCTATTCAGTTGCTAATGAGATTTTTTTGGGTTTAGTATAAATGTGATTTTCAGTATTAAATTAGGAGTTGCGAAAAAGGTTTAACTAAGCACAATCGTTAAGTTGATGTATTGCAATTTGCAATTTATAGAAAATTTTATGTTTATGGTTAACATTTAATGACTTGGAACATGTTTTTTAAACAAGCTTTTAGGTGATAAAATGTGGTTAGATTTCACGCCACAGAACAATTAAATACCTAGTATATGGTCATACAAAATATAATTATAAAAAAAAAATAAAAAAATATCCTTTAATTTTTAAATAATAATTTAATTTATAATTTATAAAAAAAAAAATTATAAAATACTTATGTTTACACATAAACTAAAGAATATGTTCGGAAAAGCTTACCATAGATAATTTTTCGATCATATTGGTTTCTAAACAAGTTACATACCTGAAAATAAAAAAATATAATTATTTAGTGCATATTTATTTATTTGCATGTTTGCGTTTAATTTGAATATAAAATGTTTTATAAAATATTACAGGATTGCATTTGATTTTCGTCAAGTCAGCATATACATTTAAATTTGTTCAACTTATCTAAACTATCATCGTAGTAATGTACCTATTAAATTATTAGTTTTATAGGTATTAGAAAATTGTGGACCTAGTCTAAATCATTACCATCGATGACAAAAAGTAGAGTAATTATTTTTTTAGTGGTTTTATTGCACTCCCAAACATCAATTCGAACAACGGTAACGGTTAAGGGCGTTTTTTTTTTCAACTTGGAGGGCCTTTCAAACGCGCACTCATAGGTATATGATATTGCAAAATGTTACACTTTTTAGATCGCAAATATCCCTTTTTTCCTCGAAAGATTTTTAAGTTAATTAAAAAAAAATTGTATTTACTTATACAGGGTGATTGGTATAAGGTGCACCAAAAAACTTGAACGTGTAGGTGGAGTTAAGGCAAGAAAAAAATCGTATGGGAGGGGGGTCTATTTCCCCCCGTTTAGGCGGGAGGGGCAATTTTCTAAAACATTGACTTAAATCAGAAAAAAAAATATTTAAAAACAACGGTGAATGATACAAAGCCTTGTTATATTTTTTTGGAAAGCCAGAAAACTACTCTTTTATTTTATTTTTAAATTAAGTTGTTTAAGTGAACTTAATTTCTCAAAAACTAAGATACATTTTGGCATCCGGTTTTCTGTTTTTGACTAAAAATTAATAAGAGCATTGAATTTTGAAAATAAAAATAATAGTTAATTACATAAAATTTTGAAAAAAAAAATAGTTTAAAAAATTTTTTTTTAAATTTTTTTTTTCAAAATTTTGAGTTTGAAAATTAATTTTTTAAAACTGTTCACTCAAACAACTTTATTTAAAAATAAAATAAAAGAGTAGTTTTCTGGCTTTTCAAAAAGATATAACAAGTCTTTGTATCATTCACCGTTGTTTTTAAATTTTTTTTCTGATTTTAGTCAATTTTTTAGAAAATTGCCCCTCCCACCTAAACGAGGGGAAATAGACCCCCCCTCATGTGCGATTTTTTTTTTGTCTTAACTCCACCTACACGCTCAAGCTTTTTGGTGCATCTTATACCAATCACCCTGTATATTTAAAAAAAAAAATTTATTAAAAAAAGAGGGGACATTTTTTTTTCTTTCACGCAGAACGAGGGGCAAAAAAGCTGCAAATTCAGCGCTTATGTTATTTTTAGTGAAATTGTTGTATAAAATTATATTTTAATTTGCTTATTTCTCTATTTGTTAATTTATTTATTCATTTATGTTAAAACTGATTTGTATGTGTACTTATTTTTTAATTGTTTTTTTTTATGTTTATATGTTTTTTATGTTTTATTTTTTATTTATTATTTATTATTTATTATTTATTATTTACTATTTATTATTTATTATTTATTATTTAGTATTTATTATTCATTATTTATTATTTATTATTTATTATTTATTATTTATTATTTATTATTTATTATTTATTATTTATTATTTATTATTTATTATTTATTATTTATTATTTATTATTTATTATTTATTATTTATTATTTATTATTTATTATTTATTATTTATTATTTATTATTTATTATTTATTATTTATTATTTATTATTTATTATTTATTATTTATTATTTATTATTTATTATTTATTATTTATTATTTATTATTTATTATTTATTATTTATTATTTATTATTTATTATTTATTATTTATTATTTATTATTTATTATTTATTATTTATTATTTATTATTTATTATTTATTATTTATTATTTATTATTTATTATTTATTATTTATTATTTATTATTTATTATTTATTATTTATTATTTATTATTTATTATTTATTATTTATTATTTATTATTTATTATTTATTATTTATTATTTATTATTTATTATTTATTATTTATTATTTATTATTTATTATTTATTATTTATTATTTATTATTTATTATTTATTATTTATTATTTATTATTTATTATTTATTATTTATTATTTATTATTTATTATTTATTATTTATTATTTATTATTTATTATTTATTATGTATTATTTATTATTTATTATTTATTTACATAAAATATATTAAGATTGATTTGAGATAGAAAATTGATTAATTGAACTATGTCAAGTTGCACCAAAACACACTCAACGCCATTATAATTATCAGGGCAATAAAATGTCATTTCATTACCAAACCCAAATTTGAATGTACCAAATTGTTATATGCCATATAAAAGTTTCAGCAATGCAAGCTAATTTCTATACGGAGAAGTTGCTTTAGTTTTATTTATGTTTTTGATAATGAATTGTTCGCCGCAGTGAATTAAGCATAGTGAATAAGATCTAGTCCACTTAAGGTTTAAAAAATGTTTACATGCACATTGATTGCAGACTGAATCAGGAGAGAGAGTTTACGTATTTAATTGTTTTGAATATTCCTATGATTCTGGGTGCCGAAAAGATGAATTTTAAAGTGTTCCTCTTTTTTATCCAGAAATTACTTTGGAGTTTGCTGTCAAAGTCTGATTCAAAGCTAGGGGAGCTTGGCTATTCGAAATAGAAGACGTGAATGCGTTCCACACGAACGTTATATTCAGTGCTCTAAATTGTAAAATATTTTTTGTATTACTAACTTATTTTGATGCATCGCTATAAGGAGTTTGTGGACTTTGTTGCCAGTGGTCCTCTAATCTTCTTGTGTTGATTGGCAAAAGTTTTGACGGTCCCTTGGGTTTTCATAGACTTTCAATATTTTTTTTTCTGCTCGTATGAAGCCCTACTAAGCGTTTCCTTAGATATTTGTAGTTGAAGTTTCACTGTAAGAAGATAATGGTCAAATCAATTTTTGTGATCGATTTGGATGCCTATCAATCAGGGGCCGGCCTATAATACAAAACATAAAGTAACGGCTGATTTTTTAGCTGGTTTGGTTTTGGCAACACTGGTTTTGATAGCTGACGTGTGTTTAGTACCTTGTGTCACTGTCAAACAGCTTCAGTTTGGTTTGCAATTTAACCATGGATCGTCTTACAAATGAACAACGCTTGCAAATTATTAAATTTTACTATCAAAATTCGTGCTCGGTTCGAAATGTTCATCGCGCGCTGCTTCCATTTTATGATCGGCATTCTCGACCTTCTGAGCAGTCTATTCGGAAGATTGTGACCAAATTTCGCACCAAATTTACTTTGTTGGACATTAAACCACCAACACGTTTACGTACTGTGCGTAGTGAAGAAAATATTGCGGCCGTATCAGCTAGTGTGACAGAAGACCGCGAAATGTCGATTCGGCGCCGTTCCCAGCAGTTAGGCCTTTGTTACAGCACTACGTGGAAAATTTTGCGGAAGGATTTGGGCGTAAAGCCTTTTAAGATACAGCTGGTGCAAGAACTAAAGCCAGCCGACCTACCACAACGCCGAATTTTTGGTGAATGGGCTCTTGGAAAGCTGGCCGAGGATCCGCTTTTTTATCGAAAAATTGTGTTCAGCGATGAGGCTCATTTTTGGTTGAATGGGTACGTAAATAAGCAAAATTGCCGCATTTGGAGTGAAGATCAGCCAGAAGCATTTCAACAGCTACCAATGCATCCCGAAAAAGCCACTGTTTGGTGCGGTTTATGGGCCGGCGGCATTATTGGGCCATATTTCTTCAAAGATGATGCGAATCGCAGCGTTACTGTCAATGGTGAACGCTACCGAGCGATGATAAAAAACTTTTTTTTGCCCGAAATGGAAGTTCTTGACTTGCATGATATGTGGTTTCAACAAGACGGTGCCACATGCCACACAGCACGCGAAACAATGGCGCAATTGCGAGGCGAGTTTAGTGAACAGTTAATTTCACGTTTCGGGCCGGTCAATTGGCCGCCTAGATCGTGCGATTTGACACCATTAGACTATTTTTTGTGGGGGTATGTCAAGGCTAATGTCTATAGGGACAAGCCCGCTTCGATTGACGCACTGGAAGCCAACATCCATGCATTCATTCGTGAGATACCGGCCGATATGTGTGAAAGAGTATGCCAAAATTGGACTCAGCGGATGGGCTACCTGAGACGCAGCCGCGGTCAACATTTGCATGAAATTATCTTTAAACATTAAATTGCAAGGTTCAAACTATCGATTCAAATAAATATTTTATTCATTTTTTCGAATTTTTTGTGTTTTTTTTTTAAAAAAAAGTTCTAAACCTCTTAAAAAATCACCCGTTACTTGTTTAACAAGTGAAATCACTTGCAAAATCACTTGTTGAACTAGTATACTATGTTTTGTGTTAAAGGCATTAAGTGATATAGCCTAGCCATGTGCTTTTGTGTTTATCAAGATGTATAAAAATCTCGTGCTGCTCACTCTTAAGTATTCTTCATAACAAAGTCTTTTGCCGGACGTGATGTCGTAACTTTTCCAGGGGTCTTCCATCTAGATCTAGACGTTTAAATTTCCTAGAATGATATTAGTATCAATTTCAAACCAGTGATTATAAATGTCGGTAAAAGGAACTCATTTAAGATTTCTTTGATATCGTCTTCCTTCTCCTCTGGAAGATGCGGAGAAAGTTCAAGACTATGTATTTGCTTCAGTCATCCTCTCACAGTATTTAAACAATCACGTCTCTCTTGATATCAAATGCCCTGATTGAAATCAAAGCTATCTGTTTTTGTTACGTACACGCCAGAGCCGCCTCATCCTAAAGAGCTTGTTATAACAGCATTGATCCTGGGAAGGGTATCAGCAAGCTGCTCTGTTTAGCAAAATCCGTTTTGATTATTCGTTAACAATTGGTATTCGGGATATAAATTGCAGGAATTCAAATGTTTTTTCTAATTATTTTAAAATATCAACTTCACTATCTTAAATTTTTAAAATGTCCCTCTACATGTCATAAAACGATACAAGAAACAAAACACAACATCCACATTGACATACAAATGTCATTTATTTTGTCTTGCTGAACACTTTGTCAATTCTTCAACCAAACGAAGAGAATTACAATTTCAAAATCGTTAAACAATATGTCATTTCAGTAAAATGACATTCCTCTGAAAATGCTAAACAAAAATCATCTTTGTGACAAGTGGGTTAAAATAACCTCAACAGAAATCGAGACAACTTTTCTGTCAAAAATGTCCAAATTGGATTATTTAAAGGTCTTTTTTTTTTCTCTTTTTTCAGTCCAAAAAAGATCATCATCTTATTGCGACAGAAGCCAAATTAGATTGTCAAAAAAAAAAACAAATGAAAATGAAGAAAATCCCCGTTAAAATTCATCATAATGCCTCTTTGGATTAATAGAGTCCTTATAACTTCCAATCAATGTTGATGAAATGTCATAAGAAAAAAAACACTGTGGTGGATAATAAATCAGATGTGGTAAACTTTTAATCAACACAGTAAATGCCTATAAATGTATACTTATGTAGTTATTGTATACCAGTTACGTAACTATACACATATACGTATATGTATATCAAAATGGATTGGACAACAGCGATTGATATCTTCTATCGTTTCAATCTCACTTCCATAGTATCATTCTCTCTCGCCTTTAGCGTCACATTCACAAAAGCCAAAATAGATATCTCTCATCAATCCCATACCTCGGGGAGGGTAGAGAATGAGTAGGCTAGTAAATCGTTATCCATAAGGTGGATGGAAGTGGTGTTTGCCGACTTTGCTCTGTCAGCTTCAGTTGAAAGGGGTGCTGGGTCGAGAAACTGGCCTTTCCATATAACCAAACTATGCCTTTGTGTGGTAGTTGATGGTGCATGAGCATGGAACACAAAAGGAGGGCAGGCGGTAGATGGATTTGTGTCATACGAACAATGAAAACATACCGCGCGTCAAGAAGATGTATATCGAGACAATTTTTCAATTTAGAAAGCACGTTCACGGAATTGACTTAAATTGGAGGCAGCTGACTCAGTTGTCCTTCGCCCCTTGGCTTTTCTTCATGTGACCCGTCTCCCCCAGTCCCAACAACTTACTCGTTGTCGTTCTCTTTGCTATTGCTACCGATGCTGGATGTTCTCCAAATTCATTTCAATTTCGCATTCACAATTTTTTCAATTTTTTTGTTTCTTTCTTTTTTTTTTTTTTGTGGGAGAAAGAAGAAAATGTACCCACTGTTTTGCTTGTTTTCTTTTCCAACCCTCCAACGCTCCTGCTTTTTTGTTGGCACTCTATTTTATTCATTTCACTTCATCCTGCTCCTCTTTATTTTACAACACTATTGTACTATGGTTGTTGTAGATGATGTTATGGAGGACTGCCATGCATTTTGGAGGATGGGATTTTTGATATTATAATATTCTTCTGCGTATATAGAAAGGTTCACCCTCAATCCTTCCCAATGCTGCAACCAACAAAAAAGAAAATAAAGCCAATTTAGGCAGTTCATTAAAATTTACATTATTATTAATGTTTATTTTTTGTTAGTTGTGTATTTATTATGAATTTTGTGTCAAAAAACTATGTTGTTTAATTGGTAGTGATTACTTAGCTACCAGTAAATCTGTCGTATCATTTACTATTTTATAGGTTTTGATTAAATAAATGTGATTTGAAATTTGAATGATAGGCGGACATTTAAGTTACGCTTAAAATTGAAAATAAAAACCTTGTTAAATAAATTAAATTATAGACAGAAAAACACCGATTTTTTTCGATTTCGTTTGTTTATTTTCATTGTAAGAAAAATGTCATTCCCATTACAATATATATTTTTTTCAAAAGGAGTAGGTACCTTTAGAATTTCAAAAAATTTAAACAATCAAATGAATTTAGCACGATAAAAGTGAAATTTTTAGTTGCATATATTGTCTTTTTTAGACATCATTACCTTTAACCATTAATCATTTATTAGAAAATCACTTTTAATGAAAAATTATAACCTATGAGTCAATAAATCCAGATTAATCGATTACTATAGATTTTTTGATTCGTAGAATGAAAAGCATATCACGGGAAATCGGGAAATAATTTCACATTTGAAATAACTTTACCTTTTAGTTCCTAACATTTTTAATTTGGCTTTTTTAGGTAAAATTATTTTGCATATATGGTGAGAAATACTTTCAATTTTTGTGAGAAACAATTAATATAAACGTAAGTTATTTCCTGTGAGAAATTTCAAGTGAGAAATAAGTTCACATAAAGAAAGTGAAATGAAAAGTGCAAAATGGGAAATAACCTTCATTTAAGTGAAACCATAGATCAAGTTATTTCCAATGTGAAGAATTATTGCCTTTGAAGTTACGAAAATCCATCTGCTTTGGCTCACTATATTGAATATCGTGTGGGAGTTTGATTATATGTTAAGGTTCTTTGTTCCCGTGAACGATACCCATACGAACCACAGCCATAGTTCATTTTCAAATCCGAATGAACGTCATAATCAAATTTTTGTTAAGATTCACTTTCAAACTAGAACTGGTACCGTGAAATAACTCCAATTTAATTATGACCAACTTCTAAAAGTTGGTTTTACTTCTTTTTACAAAAGGCCTTATTTTATAAAGTTTTATACAAATTGTCAGTCTCATAAGTATTAATACGGCAACTGGATGGAGAACTTTCGGCAAATCGAGGGATCCTTTTGTTGTCCTATGAAAAACATGAACAATCGTACGAAAAATTAAAATTGGAAAACAATGAAGGAGGTCCCCTGACAATCAATGCTTTCAACAAACTATTTTTTTATCTAATGTCTTTTAATGTTACGAAATCTATTTATAAGCAGCTCACTTAATGACAAAGAATAAAAAAAATGTTAAATTACTATGGGTTCTTTGCAGATGCAAACGTAATGATAAATATTCGTTGCTCAAGTGTTCTCAGCGTAGTAATTGAAGTGTCAATTTTTTTTTATCTTTACGCTGATAATGTGCGTTTTTTGCTTTTGTATACGACCCTGCTTTCATCTAACATTGGTCTAACAGATGCATCGCGATCAATTGATGCATCAATCTAAGGGTCTATTTCCCCCCGTTTAGGCGGGAGGGGCAATTTTCTAAAACATTGACTTAAATCAGAAAAAAAATTATTTAAAAACAACGGTGAATGATACAAAGCCTTGTTATATTTTTTTGGAAAGCCAGAAAACTACTCTTTTATTTTATTTTTAAATTAAGTTGTTTAAGTGAACAGTTTTAAAAAAATTAATTTTCAAACTCAAAATTTTGAAAAAAAAACTAAAAAAAAATTTTTTAAACTAATTTTTTTCAAAATTTTATGTAATTAACTATTATTTTTATTTTCAAAATTCAATGCTCTTATTAATTTTTAGTCAAAAACAGAAAGCCGGATGCCAAAATGTATCTTAGTTTTTGAGAAATTAAGAAAAACTAGAAGCATTTTTTTCCAAGAAAAACACTTTTTTTTTGGTTTTCCCAAATTCGACCTGCTCAGGTCAATTATTAATTAGGGAATTATCCCTATTTTATTGTTTATTACATACCATCCGATTTCAATCAAATAATAAAAAAAAAACGAATTAACTTTTTACTTATTTCACTAGTTTTACTTTTAATTTTTTTTTTGATTTCTCAAAAACTAAGATACATTTTGGCATCCGGTTTTCTGTTTTTGACTAAAAATTAATAACAGCATTGAATTTTGAAAATAAAAATAATAGTTAATTACATAAAATTTTGAAAAAAATTAGTTTAAAAAATTTTTTTTTAGTTTTTTTTTCAAAATTTTGAGTTTGAAAATTAATTTTTTTAAAACTGTTCACTTAAACAACTTAATTTAAAAATAAAATAAAAGAGTAGTTTTCTGGCTTTCCAAAAAAATATAACAAGGCTTTGTATCATTCACCGTTGTTTTTAAATAATTTTTTTTCTGATTTAAGTCAATGTTTTAGAAAATTGCCCCTCCCGCCTAAACGGGGGGAAATAGACCCTTAGATTGATGCATCAATTGATCGCGATGCATCTGTTAGACCAATGTTAGATGAAAGCAGGGTCGTATACAAAAGCAAAAAACGCACATTATCAGCGTAAAGATAAAAAAAAATTGACACTTCAATTACTACGCTGAGAACACTTGAGCAACGAATATTTATCATTACGTTTGCATCTGCAAAGAACCCATAGTAATTTTGGTGCACCTTATACCAATCACCCTGTATAACAAACAAATTAGGTCAAACGAGTTATGGTACCAAAACGGCGCTTCTTGGCGCTAATTGGGTTTCTTTGGAACAATTGTTTCGTGAAACCGCCATTTTACCTACCTACCTAAAACTCCTATTTTCAAATAAAATTGGTTGGGGAAAAATTACAATTTCTTTATAATGCAGAATAAAGACACCTAAAATAAGTATAATTTTATATGTATAAACACGTAAAAAAACAATTAACAAACTTTATATTGGCTTTATTAATTTCAAAAGCCCAAAAAATCAAATAAATTACGGAGCACAATAACGTTTCGTCTCGTCACAACTCAATAAAAAATGGCTGACTTCATGGAGTTAGCTGTGGAGTTGTTCGTTTTTTGAAATTTGTTTTGACCAATTCAGATTGTAATTGTGGATTTTGGATGAAATCTTATTCTTCCTTCGGCTTATTTGGTCATTAGTAGTGACAATGAAACAAAGTTTACATTGATTTTCCCAACGTTTCGACAGAGATTTCTGTCCTATTCAGGGGATGTTACTTTAAAACACATTAAAACAAAACAAAAAAAAAAAACAACAATCAAACATTTAAAAAACAAAATTATTTAAAATTTAAATAATTAAATAAAAAACAATTAATTTAAATGAAAAAAAAAACAATTTTTTGAATAAAGCACTTCGACTGACAAAGTATTGTAAGTTGTTCGTTTTTTGCACAGCGTCTTACTTAATAATTTATTGAAGTAATTCTTTTTTCAAATACGCGGAACCTTTTGAAGATGAATCATCAATAACACATTTTTGGAAAAATGTGGAGTTAGCCGGTTTGCGAATTAAGGTGGTACTTATAGTTATTTACCGCCAGCCGAGTTGTTTCACAAACCAAGATTTAGAAATAAATTTTGTTAGAATTTAACCATTATTATTCTATGTAATCACATATGTCTATACCTATGTACGTTTTATAAATCTTACTATCAAACTAACTGCACAATAAGAACCTTCATTATTCATTTGAAAATTCTCAAGAAAACAAATTCATTTACCTATTCATTAACTACAAGCTTATAAATTAACAAACAAACAAATTCATCTACACAAGACTTCAATACCATTGAAAATAAATTATTCTAGTTTGTTAATTGTAATGTTCAATCTTCTCTTGGCCTTAGAAATATGTAATTAGATAAGCAACTCCATTTGATTTTAATGTGAAAGCGAATACCTTTACATAGTAAATCTTAAATTTACTTTTAATTATCTGAGACTTATCACAATTAACATAAATCAGATTTGAAATAATTTGATATCTCACATAAAAAGCAATCTGCTGAAATTGTTCATTTAAAAAAATTGTTTGATATGAGTCTTTAAAAAAAAAAAAAAAAAAAACATTAAAAAGGTTCCATATTTTCCTTACTCGTCCTCTCTGACAATTTAAAAGCTTTATCTACCTTTATAGTTTACCAAATAAAACATCAACATCAACAACAACAACAAAATCAACACAATATGACCATAAATTTCATTTTTATGATCACAAATAAAAGAAAACATAGATATAAAAAATTTAATTGAATTTAAACTGATTGCGAGTCTAAAGCTTTTTTTTTATGGGTGAATGTTGTTATCAAAAGCAAAATCAATTTAAACTGCTGACATACATCTGTTGATGCTTCATAATACCTGTCTCCCGACAGTCATTGAGGTTTTGTGTTGTCGGTCGTCGCCCCATTCCTCATGTCTGACCAAACATTTTCCAAAGTATTAACTTTGCTTCATCGATTAAATAAAATATATATATATAAAAAAAATGTATGTTTTGGATTGAAAATGAAATGTTTACTCCATTTAGTACGCAAAGGGATTAAAATCTTATCTTTTTTTTACCCTCTGCGTATTGAATGGGGAGCCAACCCCTCTGGCGGGCCTAGCTTTTATGTCATTTCAAGCCTGGGCGAATAAACAAAACAGAAACATTCCTTTATGTATATTTAGCGCGTAATAATTATTTGCTCAAGCGTATGTTTTTTGTTTTGGCTTAAAAGAACGTTTCTTCAGTTCGTATTTATATATAGATCTCGACAACCGACAGAAGGAGGTTCTTTTTTAATTTTTACGACTTGTTTCATGGACTTTTATTTAGATATTCACACAACCATTCCCTTTGCAACATTAATTTTTATTTTTTTCCATTTACCCTTAAATCGGGTATGAGTACCGACAAGATAGTCGAAGAAAGTTTTATCACGTTAAATATGAGTTTCAGAGAGAGAATTTTCAATGAAAGTTAATTTTTATTTTGTACAACACCACAAATCGGTTTACTTTTACTTTTTATCGTTTTGTGTTTTCAGAGGTTATATTTTTTGAAAACTTAAGTTTTAAGAGAAATGTGATACGCGAAGCTGTACAAAATACGTATTCTTTATGAATTATCATAATAGGTCATATTTATATGAAGATTGTGAAGGCGGGTATTGGATAACCAGTGGGGATTGGATATGTATCTACTGCTGTACGTTAATGAATGGTGAGTGATGACCAACGTACATATATGTATCCATACATATATGCACTTAATATGGGTCCCAAAAGGGAATGAAGTGTTATGTTAAGGCGGAAGTTTTTATTTCAGGCGCTTTGCATGTCCGTGTATTTAACTCTTCCAAACTATGATACAGTCTTTTTCAAGCGGAAGTATTTATTGGTACCGCTATCCACATATAGTTTGGCTGCTATCAAAATGTTCAGCATAAGATCATCATAGGTATAGTTCAACAACTGGATTATACCGTGATTTTGGATCCCATTATCATCACAGCATTCTGGATGCTCTAGGTCCCAGGACGCTGTGATATTCAGTGTAATGAACATGTGCTTATCTGGAACAATTCAGACTTTCTCATATATCACACGCGGAAAAAGTTAAAATCCCACTGGGGCTATGAAGAGCAATATTTTGGATAAATACTTCTTAGATTAAAGTCGCAGATGGAAAAGTCAAAACAAAGAAAAAAAACCGAATTATCACGCGGACCCGGACTGCACATACAAGACATTGGCTCATGAGAACATACTTAGTTCTTGTGAAACCGGATACCGTTGTTCTCCGACCTATCATCACCATCCAGCAAAAGTATAATATAGGTGGAGAATATATTTCATACATACATCGGCGTAATGGAGACAAGTGATAAGGGAGATGTGATTGACGTTCACTAAGTGCAAGATAGAGCCGAAACTGTTTTCCCACAAACGTTAGTGGTTCTCCGAAATCTCCAGAAACATCAGTTAAGCCACGCATAAAAGCTGTTTCCGGAAGGGTTTATACTCCTATATAATCATGCCCTTGAATGATCTCGTGGAATTATATCATGATTTTCAACCATACTTGGGCTAGTTTAATGGTCTAACTAGTGTGTATTCTAGTTAGTGGGATTGTGAGTATGTTTTGGTCAAAATATTAGAAGAGGCGCGCATTTGCAATTGCGATTCAACAGGCGCAAAATAAGAAAAGATTGTTTTAAGTAAGATCGTTCGCACATGCTTGGGAAAAATCGGTAGTTCGTTTATGTAAATGTTTGCAATTTATAGATGGAAAAATAAAAACGGGAAAAATACAGAAAACAGCTAAATTAAATTTTATTAATTGGAGTATTTATGAATGAAATTTAATTTTAAAGGTTTTGTTTTCTGTAACTTTCACTCCAAAATTTGGGTTTCCCTTTGTTTGATTGTGGGCTTATCAGCAAGATGACATCAAAGCATTTCCAGAACATTTCCTGTACCTTAAAATCTTTTGAATTGAATTTTCTTTATAAATAATCCACTTAACAAAATTTAATAATTCTAATAGTCTACAGTTGGCCGAATATTCACCTTACGACAGACAGTGAAAAAGACCGGAGAACACTAAGTCGATACAAACCACCTCTTCATAAACTTTAAGACAGCTTTTGGCAGCATTATTCAAAATACTGCAAACCATTTTTTTTAATATTAGAATTTTCAACAACCTCGTTCAGGTATGCAGAATGACTCGCACAAGGAAACAATCTCATGTAGGTCATTACTAAGAATAAAAAATAAAAACAATAAAAAGACTAAAAATAGCCAAATTATATTTTATACAGTGGAGTATTTATGAAGAAATTTAACTTTGAAGTTCATTACTAAAGTTAAAAGGATTCAGGTAAGAACATGCTCTGTCATGCGAACTCTTCAAAATAATTTTAAAAAGTTCGTCGCCAACGTCTCTCAGAGGTCAAACAAGTGCCGATCTTACTGACGACATTGGAAGACCGAGGCAAAATATTCTTAATGCCTTTGACGCAATTCAGGCGGAAGCAGGTTAAGCGTGTCAAGTGGTAAATGGGAGTAAATTAAAATATTTTTTGGCCTTTAGTCCATGAAAAAATGGCGTTTCGTGCGGATGCTCACTTTGCACTCATCAGTTGACGCGAGTGAGCACCTTGTCAATACGCAAATTTCCGCTTGTTTCAGTTCAACTTACATAACTTTTTTGACAAAAAGCTAAAGTGAACTATATCCAACAAGACTAAAGGCCATAAAAAGCTAATTTATTTATTTATTTATTTATTTATTTACGTCTATAAGTTATAAGACTCTCTTAGACTAAGTACAATTTTAATACAAATTTAAATAAAAATAATAGGTTGATATGTAATAGGAAAAAGGACATAACTTTAAATAATATTTTCCATAACAACCGATTTGAAAAAAATTCTATTTTGATCAAGATCGAAAACATTTGCATACTGATTGAAATTTACACAAGCATTAGTAATTGGCTCTTTTTTGCCATAGTTTGTGGCATGCGGAGGAATATACAAAAAATTATTAAATCTAGGTCTTAAAGTTCTAGATGGCGCATATATACCGAACAAAGCTAAAAGAGGGGGACAGTCAATATGTCCCGTTATGACATCTGTTGCAAATGTAACAGAATAGTAAGTTCTTCTACAAGATAGAGGCTTTAAATCAATTAATAAACATCTACTATTATAAGACGGCATGGAATTAGACCAATTCAGTTTTCGAAGTGCATATTTAGTAAATCGTTTTTGAATTTTTTCAATACGTATCAAGTCTTTTTTGAAAAGAGGAGACCATACGACACAACAGTATTCCAGAATGGGACGAACTAAAGCTACAAATAGGGATTTCAATGTATAAGGATCCCGAAAATCTTGGGAGTTCCTAAATATAAATCCAGACAAAGCGTTAGCTCTTGATATAATATAATCAATATGTATATTAAAAGAAAGATGCGAATCAAAGATGACTCCTAAATCCTTTTTGTTTAAAACTCTTTGTAATATAACATTTGCAATCCTATAGTCAAACGATAAAGACATCACGGACCTTGAAAAAGACATAATTGAGCATTTACTTACGTTCAAGCTTAAGGAGTTTTTACAGCACCATTCATTTAATTTATCAATATCTTTTTGTAATTCTAAACTATCAGAAATTGACTTAATAGATTTAAAAATGTTTACATCATCAGCGAACATCAGACATTTTGAGAAATTAATAACTTTGGGCAGATCATTAATGAAAAGGAGAAACAACAAAGGTCCAAGGTGACTGCCTTGTGGAACGCCAGAGTAGTTCCTAACTTCAGAAGATAATCTCGACCCAATTTTTACAAACTGTGAGCGATTGCATAAATAATTGCTTATCCATTTAAGGAGTGTTGAGTGAAAACCCAAAAAAGTTAGTTTTTTCAATAAAATTTGGTGGCTTACCCTATCGAATGCCTTTGAAAAATCCATGAAAACTACATCGGTTTGACATCTGTTTTCCATGTTTTAACAAAAATTTACAAAGAGAGTTAAATAATTTGAATCAATAATTCAACAAGTCCACTAAATTTAATGCTAAGTCTTCTACTTAGTTGAAATTATTTTTATTTATTATTCTATATTTATTAATTTTTTCAATGTAGGTATATAGAATTTGTATTATAACAAAAACATTTTAAAATATTTTTTGGCACACAATGGCTGACAATCACCTCTCGTGATTTATCGAATGTCGAGATAGAAAAGACTTTGTTTACAACTACTAGATATTGTATCTTACTACTAAAACCACCAAAGCTTTGAAATCAAATAGTTTCTAAGAATGTAGGTACTAGACGAACAAAAAAACCTTATCATCCAAGTCTTTTGAGGCAGACGAAGGTAGAGATCGGCATGATTGAATGATCAGTATCATTTAACAAAAGCTTAAAAAAAAAACAGATCTCTGGTCACCACGATAAATTAGTCTGGGGTCCACCCACGGCTAAGGTGATTTGTGATACACTTACGGTCTGCGTAAGGTGATCATCACCGTGAACGCTAAAAATCAATCACAAAAATATTGTGATTATCACTTGCACATTCTGAAAAAATCCTCAATATTTTGTTCCCCCATTTTTCAATTCTAATTTGTATTTTATATCAATACTTTATTAATAATTTTTATTTTATTTCATTTTTATAATCAAAATCTTTCTCTTTATATCTTCTTATTAAATTTTTTATGTTATGTCATATCCACGTCCGTATTCTTAAGAAAAATTTGTACCAAATTTAATTGAAAAAATAAAGAATCTATTTATCTATCTATCATACAAAACATTAAAACTTCTCAACTTTTTTTCAATTTTAGTCACCAAACCAACAAAACAAATTTTTCTTTTACCATTATGAGTATACTATGTATATAATCGAAAATAAATGGTTTATTCACTAAAAAAAATTAGGTAGATCACTAAAAAAATTAGAATACGACAACAATGTTTTTTTTACAAATGTCACTGACAAATTGAACAAAGTTGAATTGAGTTGAATTAGTGGATGTGATCACCTTACGTAGACGGAAAAATCAATGTGATGATCAAAAGTGTGATAATCAACTATCATCTTACGCGATACCACCCCTGGTTCCCCAACTAACTGTTCTCTATTTGATGTAATTTTTAAAGTTATCAAATACTTTGCTTAAAATTGAAATGATAGAGTCGTTAGACTTATTCTTAAATATTTATCTGATCAAATCTAGTGGGTCAAGGTTGATCATGATCATTACAATACTATAAAAGAGTAGTAAAATAATAAGTTAAATTACTTTTTAAAACGGATAATTAACGTTCACATAAAATAACAGAACATACAACTATTTCCGGAGATAACTATTTTAGTCAGTCATTTCCATATCAAAAATGAATAGGTAATAATTTTTTTTTTGGTGTTGATTCAAAGTTCAGCATGTGCCCTTAATGCTTTCAAGATAAATTTGGTTCGTGATAAGATAATAGATATGTACGTAAAAAAGCACTTTTAATTAAATTTGATATGTAGGTAGACTTATCAAATCGTCAGCAACCAAGCAATCACAACGACCTTGGAGAATCTTAACGTAGATTGCTAACTAATGGAGTGGATAAACCTTATGTTAGATAGTAGGATTATGAACTTTTCTGAAAGAAAATCTGAGTAAGGCGCAAAGAAAGTGTATTCTATCACCACTGGCCACTTCTATAGAACATAGTCTTAAGCGAATTTTTAGTGGACTTGCAAGGAGTAAATATGAGACGAAGTTGGCATTACAGCATCTGGAAAGAACTCTCAAATTCTTATGGTATTAATGCACTACTCTTAACAACCTACTTAAATGGATATACAAATGTGGACTGGGTGTAAACCCGACCAAAGTAAATTTTTCTTTCTCACAAGAAAATACGAAACTCACCAACTTAGACCCCTATCAGTAGAACTCTACTGACCTTCTCAGATGATGTTAAATATCTAAGTCTTATTATAGAAAAAAAACTACGATGGAAATCCAATACACAGAAAGAGTAACAAATTCTACAGTAGCAGTCTTCTCTTGCAAAAATGCTATTGGTAAGAAATGGATTTATACTCACATTTAAACATTTTACAAATCGGTCTTCATAGATGATAGTCGATTATGGGGTAAAAGTATGATGGACTGTCTTATGTAAGGCTACTAATCGTGACAAATTAAGTTTAACGGTCAGCTTGCATGTCTATCAGCCAAGCTCTCTGTTTTGTAACTTGCACAGCTGCACTAGACATATCACTCAACCTCACCTCCCTCAATATATTAAACAAAGAAGCGTCAGAGAGTACTCGTCTCAAAGCCACCTATCAATGAACTAACAACTCAATAGGTCATACTATTATTCTGAAGTCATTTGTCGCTCGAGTCGCTCCGACTATTACTACACCCCGGTTAGTTTTTGACAAAAATCTTCAAGTCACCAATTGAGAAAATGGTGTTTTTAAAAGATGTATCAGTTCACTTATTATACTGGTGGAACATAAACCAAAAATGGGGTCGATCGTGGAGTTTACTCAAAATTACTAAATCTGAGTCTCCAATTTTGTTTCCTTGACGACTGAAGCGTTTTCCAAGCAGGTATAACGACGACTTAAGAAAAACGTGACACCCACTTCGGATATCCGCATCTTTCCAGACAGCCCAGCAGCCCTTAAACTCTGTAACTGCTCGCAACTATCTATCAGATCATATCATGGCAAGAGAGTTTAACATTCAAATATTTTAGGTGCCGTAAAAGAGAGACATTTCAGGAAACTGTAATAATAATGTTATCAAACAAGGTCAAGGTTGGGGTACCTTCCTATCACAATGTGAAACCGTATACGGTATACTTAAGCATGATGCCATAAAAAGCACAAACATTAGATCGACAAACATTATTACCTGTCAAGCGACTAAGTAGATCTGGCTCCAAAACTAGATCTGAAACTCACCAAATGTCTGCTGTCTTTGAGCAGATTACATCGTATTTCAATTGGTGCAATAACTAAAAAATGTCTCATAAGACTTTGCGTTTTCTCAAATGATTTCTTCTGTTCATTCCCTGCTCTTTCCCAAAGTCTTACAGCTTTATTAATAAAAAATAAACTGTAATTTTAAGACTTATTTCCGAATTAACTAATTCATGGATTAAAAGTTTTCGACATTCAACGTAAAGGCAATTATTTACTGGTTCCAGTTGGTTCCAGAACTTTAACAATTTTATTTTTTATTAAATACCCAAAGTCACTCATTACTATCTTCTATAAGTAGGTACTTTTTATATTAAATGAAAAATTAGTTTCGATGAAGACTTTCCATGTAAATATAACGTGAATGTACATAAAAACATTCTTTTTTTTATTGAAATAATTTACTAACGTTGCTAAATTTCCCACGAAAGTATCCTAGAAGGTCATCCAGAGAAAGATGACATTCATTGCACAGATGGTCGTTACTTTAAACCAGTCCACTAATCATAAACTAAACGTACATGCTTCCATTTTAACCATGGATACACATCAAAACTTAAATTGGCTTTTAGTTGCAAAATTGATGATTGCTATCATAAAATAACTGAAACTAACAAGATGTCCACTTTCTGGGTAAACTTTAACTTAAACTTAATCCCATGCACATCGACATGTTGTCCAACACTCCTCCATGTATCTTTATCTAAAAAAAAGCAATAACTCATAGATAAAACAAATGACGCAAAAAAACAAGAAAAAAGATACAAAATGGCATTTGGCACTCTACGATTTTTGTATCTTTGTCCACTTTGTTGGGGATTTTGTGCGTGACAAGTTGTAAATCACGTACTGGGTGGGCTTTCGGATTTCAGAATATAAGTACAGTAGTAAGGGTTAAGATTTTTGATTAAAGATAGAAATGCAAATTATTCTAGAGTACACTCACCTTTTTCCTTTGAATGCCAGCAAATACTTCTTGTTGGTTGGAAAATTATTGCTCTGCACGAAACCAGTATTTCCTTTTCTCAATGGAAACTGCTTATGGAACAATGGAATGCTAACATCGAAGTTGTCACGCATTTGCTGGATACTCATACTCGCCTTGGCTAGTATCGCTTCGCCCGGATCAAATCCTAACGAGTTCTCCACGTAATCCGGCCACGTTCCCGAATATAAATTGAATATTAGATGATTGCGACCGTTATTCCAATGCGGAAGACGAGCCAGACGCGACGGAACATTACGCACATAGTCCTCTGACAAGGAATCTCTGTCCAGAGTGTCTATGCCAAGTACAAAGAGACAGGCTTTCTCTGGATCGGCGGTGTAGTAACGCGATTCACGAATCGCCGTAAGGATTTTCTGATAGTTTGAGCTGATGGGTGGCGCGGCGCCCAGAGAATTTAACGGCTCTGGCGGGTAGACGTACACAAGAAACTGATCAAAGCACCGGGTATAATCAAAGCAAGTTTCCATCCGGCAGGACTTTGTTCTGGGTTCGAAAGGGGATATATGTTCGGTGCTAACATTGTTGCGGAAGTTCGTCAGAAAATCCTGATCACTAAAGTCCACATCTACGAAAGTATTTAGTTTTTCTCGCGACCGAGTGACCGTGGACGGACGACGGGCGGCTTTCAGTCGGTAGCCTCCGAAATAGCAGTAGGCGAGGAATGCACAAGACACAAAAACCAGGATGTAGCGCTTCTTTGCTTGCATATTTATGAAAGTTAAACTTCTTCTCCTAATATTTAACTAGATGGCACACGCATTTTTGGACAAATAAAAAACTATTTGGAAGTTGAAAACACAAAAAGGGAGTCGACAACGACGAGTGATGGCGACAAGGGATTGATGTGATGGCGACGACGACGACAAAGACGACGACATTGGAGTTATGCACTTTTAGAGGATCATTTTTCTATGTTTGCTTTTTATGTTTTCACTGAAAATTCACTCATTTCATTAATATTTTATTGAAATTTTTTGATTTTGTTGAAAACAAAAATATTTTGACATTAGATGCACTTGTCAGAATTTGACAACGAACAGCAGTACTCTTTCCAATGAACAGTGATTAGTAAGAGAGAGACGGTTGTTAACATTTTGCGGCCGCTTTTGCACAATTTTCTTTTTTTTATTTTATTTCACATTTTGTTTAATTATCTATCCACCCAAAGTAACGAAGGAGGAAAACCTTTTATTTATCCATTTAGATTTATGCTTTTTGTATGATTTCTTATTGATATGATTATTATTACAATTTAATTTAATTTTGTGAATGAACGACGTATAATCGGCGAAGCACAAAATTTACACAACACACGACGACGCGAACATGAACTGAGCTCGATGACAAGAAAACTGTTTCTGTTTCTGTGGAAACTACGCGGACCAGACTGGAGCCAGTTAGCTGCCACAAATTGATTCCAGAATTTTTAGATAGATGAAGCAAAGCTAGTTTTCGTTTTTGGTTGTTGGAGTTTTGTTTGGAATAAAACAGGAAAACCGATATGAATTTTGTTGTTTATTTACGAGAGAGATGTAAAACTGGAAATGTGGTTGGAAAATGTCATGCGCGTTGTGTTGGAAGTGTGGAATATCTGGGAACTGTCAGATTTGTATGGTTTAAAAGCGACATCTGGTTGTGGGTAATTATGTGGTGAATTTTGTAATGGTGAAATAATTTGAAATTATTTGTTTTTATTTATTTATTTTTAATTTGAAATTATTTGTGTTTACTTATTTATTTTTTTATTTTTTATTATTATTATTTTTATGATATTTATTATTCTATGTTATAATCAGATGATGTTCTCGTTATGGATTTTTCGCCATAATACAAAACAAATGAAATTTCAAAAGCAATTGAAAGTGAATCAAAAAAATTAATACCCAGTTTCACCAAAATACACCTGAAAGCATTTTAGTTAACGGAGTCATAAAAATTATTGGTATTTTAACATAAAATGCCAATAAAAATTTAATAAAAAATATTTAAAAGTGTTTGGAGAAACTGGCCATAAGTCACTCAACTCAACTCCAAAAAAAATTTAAAACCATTTTAGCTACCGGAATAATTATTCGGGAATAATAATTCTATGCGGAATAATAACATCTATCGGAATCTTATGGTCAGTTTCTCCAAACATTTTTAATTATTTATTGGGTTGTTAAATCACAAAATGGCATTTTTCAATTTAAACAACCAATTTCAGTTTAAAAAGAGCCAATAAACTAAAGTCAAATTTTGTTAGAAATAAATTTCAAAGGCGTCTTAAATATGCAAGACAAAGAAAACGCTGCAATTTTTCGATTGATATGCTCTCCTCTCGCTTGCTCTGATAAAAGAAACCCATGTGTGGTGAATAAAAATCCGGTGTTGCCACTTGATGGCAGTTCTTGTAAAATTATGACGATTGTTAAATCTTCATTTCACTTTTCATAGCTGCGCTCTCTCTATCTATCTAGGTATAATGCACAGGTCATCAAATTGTACTTCTCCGTCTTCTCCCGTAAACAAAAATTTTTACACGCGCTCTTCTATACGTGAATACGTGTGAACAGCTAAACGCAAAATTGTAAGAATGTATTGTCTAGCCAAATTTGTCTGTCCCATTTGAAATGCACGGGCACACATACAGAGTTAAAGCTCTGCAGTTTTAACAGTTTGTAGGCAAAAGTGGGTGGAGCCTCCTGAGATGATGTTCTATTTATTTGTTAATCTATGGTCTAATGATACGATATTTAGACGTGTTTTATTTTACGCGATCTGTCCCCTGTATTTATTTAGCAGTGCACAAACTTTGTGTCAGGTGCACTTCTGGTCAAAAATGTGTTATGCCTATGCACATAAAAATCTTTCTTTTTGCAATAAAAATAAGCCTTATTGAGGTCAAACCATAGAATAATAAAAGTAAACACTGTAAAATAGAATCAAAAATGTAATAATGGCTACAGCTCTATGCAATTGAGAACTAACCCATCTACATATACATATATTTTTAGTATCAATCTTCAGTTTTCTGAAAATTTGTTCATATCTAATCAGTTGAAGCAAAGTGTACCAGAAATAATTTTTAATAGAACATCGACATGTACCGGTTTTTCACCAGCAATTTATTTTTCTACTTTTTACTTGCGATTATAGGTACTATAAGGCAAGTTATGAATTTGTGAAAAAAAAAAGTTTTGAGATAACAATCAAACATGACATTACAATGGAAATTCTGTCTGTGTGTCTGTCTGTCAGTCTGTCTGTCAGTGGTCAGTCGGTCTGTCAGTCTGTCATCGCACCTGCAGCTTAAACGGTTGGGTCGATATCCTTCAAATTTGGTGTGTACGCTTTTTGTGGTGTCCGTCAGGGGGGCTTTTTGTATTTTTTTCTAGGCCTTAAAATAACGGTACTTGCCATATAACGGTAATAAATAAACCTGTTTTTCTCGGAAATGGCTCTAACGATTTTGAGAAAATTTGACATGAGCATTACTGCATAAAACACTTTGTGAGTTATTTGTAATCATATTGCTGTAATTTGTTTTTTTTTTTATTTTGATTTTGCTAATCTAAAAGCTCCTGCAAAGTATATATATGTTAATCTATCTTTGATTTCTAATAACCAATAAACAATAAGTTAAATTAAAATAGATTTTTGTTTGCTAATTTCCAATCTCTTTTCATATAATAACTATTTCAATAATGTTTAGTTTTATTTTATATTTATATGTTACTTATGTTATTTAATTTTCTTAATAATTCTTTGAATTTAAATTATATATTATTTATTTTTCTTTTTTTCTTGTTTGCTCTCAAAATGTTTTTTTAGAGTTCAAATTTTCCGGCAGACGGAATAAGCCATGCTTGTATTTCTTTTATTATAATTTTAAGTATATTGTTTTATGAAAATAATAAAGAATATATCTATCTATCTATCTATCTACTGCATAAAAGGCCTTTTAGACGATTGAAACCGTTATTCTTCGAAAACAGTTTTAACGGTACCTGTCATATAACGGCTTTTTTTTAATTTTTACTTTCTCGTTAACGACTCAACGGATCTTAACCAAATTTTATTTTAAGAAAGGGTAGATAGCTGAATGATAAACAATTTTTTTTTTGAAAATTTAATATTTTAAAAACCAATTGATGATTTTTTTTAATTAGTTTTAGAATAAAATTTATTAACTTTTCAAAATTGACATACTGAAAATTTTTCATAAAATTATTTTTAAAAAGTTATTTGAAAAAAAAAATCGATTTTTACAAAAACTGGTCGTTTGATTTTCGTAAAAAAAACTCTAAAATATGTGTTATTATTTAATAATTACTGGCAAACCACGATTTTCTGGGAAAACTCTGGTTTGTTATAAGTTATTTTTCAAAGTAATTTTTTTTAATTATTGCGTTTTAAATTTATTAAAAGAATTTAAAGAATTATTTCATATAAAAAAATTGAAAAACTACAACTTGCAAGAGAAGAACGCGAGACCCATTTATGACTTTTTACTGTTAAGTTCTAGCTTACCTGCCACAAGAGCAAGTTTGTGCGACCCGGTCGTGACTTTTATTGAACATTTATCTGAAATTATTGGAAATATGTGACAAACTAAGAAAACTTCCCCCAATCAAAAAGCATGGGAACTATAATTCGTTTTAAAGGCGACTGCAGAAACACACCGATGCAATAGTTTTTTTTAGCAAAATGGCAACAGACTTCTAAAATTTAATTTTATTATCATTAAGGGGCTAACTTCACATTGTCCTGCATCCATCAGCAAGCATTAAAAGTACGGCATGATGATTGTGTACAACACGGGACCGGACAAGAAATATCGGGTACCAGCACCTAAGACCGATGTTCTATTTATTTATATATGTATGTGAATAAAATGTTTGTTCTCCTTCTACTACATGTCGAGGTTCTAATCAAACCTAACCATACGATGATAGAGAAGCCCAAAGGTCTGTGCGGATGTGCGGTTGTCTGTTCACAGAACTAAACGGTGTTTTAGCCTGGCTATAATGGGTACCTGCCACATAACGGTTTCCATAATTAATTTCCTCTAATATATATTGCTTTAATTCGCATGGGCATACCTTTTGCTTGGATGAGGTTTGTTGCGATTGCGACTATATCGTCCAAACTATTCCATTTCTCTTTAAGGGCATATCTCCTCTTTATCTTATTTCCAGCAGGTTTTCAACGTCGTCTATGGGCATCAAAAGCGGGCTCATAGCAGGCCAAGCAATCAGATCGATTTCCACGTTTTTTTAGTAGTCGGTAACGAATATACACGAATATATACAAAAGTGTTGGCCACCATTGTCGTACTTAAGCAAGGAGTTCTCTCTAAGATCCTACTGATGGATGGGGGGAAACTGATGTCAATTTGAAAGTCCTTTATTAGTCCTTTATGTATTGCCGTCATACACAAGAGGTTAGTCTCGTCTTGAACATTGCATAATTAAAATTGCATTGACAAATTTGGAAATAGTTGCTCTCGAACACGACGTATGTTAGCCAGACGATTGGCCACCGATGTAATTATACGAAAAAAAAAAATACGATTGAGTATAACGTGGCCAGTGTCGGTTAGGTAGATATAACTGTGTTGCAAAGTGCATCATTGACATTGGCAAATATCACCACGACACCACATTATTTGAATTTAAACTAATGCTTTGTTACATTTCTGTGGTGGCATAGTTAAGGTCGGGTAGGTACCTATTTATATTTGTACACAATTAAATTCTGCAAATTAATTCGTTTGGAATCTGTTAGTATATGGGTAGATATCCAAAAAATTAAATCTTAAACGAGGTCCTTAAATTTTAAATCTACCCACTCAGTAGTGACAACCTTGATCTGGCTCACTTTTGTTTACGCTTAAAAATGAAACAACTTCCTTGAATTTTATACCTACCTTACTAACTTAACTAACGAACTTATTCCATTTGGAATTTAATTACAAAAATTTTCTCCACTTTGGTGACCCTTTTCGCATCCTTCTCCTGTCTTCTGTTTGTACTTTTGTGTTTTCTATGTCAAAGTAATGAGGTAAACCTTGGTGTTGTAAGAACTAAAGACAACACTCTTTCATTTCTCTTTTTTTTTTTTGTTTTGTATCCCTTTTTTTTTTTTGTTGTTTTTTGTTTTTGTGTTTGTTGTCCCAATTAATTTTTCCAGTAATAATAAAAACAAATTTCTGAACAACACACCAAGGACCTGCTCAACAATTACCATGTGAATGTGGTTTGCAATTTTTTGTATGTATTTCTATATTTCTCTGTTTTTTTTTTTGTTTTATTTCACATTACGTGAAGGATGTAGAGAGAGAGGAGGTGTTGTGTGCATATATTCCTTGAAATAATATCAACGAATTAACTCGGAATTGTTGGTAGTTATGTGCTTCCTCTTGTGTTGCCCGCCTCCACACAAATACTATTACTACAGCCGTCTTCAACATTCAACAGCAACAACAAGAGACTAGTATACAAAAACCAATGAAAGGAGTCCTTCAATGTTTACAAAGTGCTTATAATAGAATTTTAAAGCATTTTGACTTAATTGCCTTAATTCGGAGCGGAAATTCCCCTTCACTCCGCATAACTAACCACAAAATGGGTAAAAATGGAACACCATTATTCTATATAGACTAGGTACACCAACCAAGTCAGATAAGGTGTTTGGGGTGGTTGCAGGATAACGAGGGAGTGTGTAACTTCTGTTTAGTGGTAAGTAGGTGAATATAATGCTTTCGTTACATGAGTAGATATGCTTCCAGATAGGAGTTCAACATTTTTTGTAAATGATAAAAAAAAAATTGAAGATAAGTATTCTACTGGAACAGAAATAAAAATTAAAGGAATTCTTTGCTCTACATAATATGCAATGCTTTGATTTAATAATTATAAGAAGTTAGTATGATAAAAAAGGATGTGAAGGCACCTAGAGGACTATTAACTGGATAAGCAAACCATCATTAAGGGTTTCATTGAAGTTGTAAAGCTGTTTGTTTCTTAAAATTCACTTTTAAATTAGGTTATTTTCTGAAAATGCAAAAACAACCAGATCTATCTACCACCTTTTAAAAATGCCAAGAACTCCAACGAGTTTAGTTGAAAATATTATACCACTGGAAAATTTGTGTCGTAATTCAATTCAATAAACTATCAGTTCTATTTGAAGTTAGATTTTAAAGTGTTTTGTGTTTCCACTTTGGTTAAAAATAATTTCTTAATATTGTAACGTGTTCTATAAAATGTTCTCCGTTCTACTTTTTTGTTTTACGATGCGTAAACTCACCATTGTGATTCCAACTCAAAGTGACAGCCATAACAAAGTTAACGAAACCCCATTTCTTAACGAAAGACTATAGACTAGAAAGTTCCAGAAGGCTCTGACTGGCACTGTACTAGAAGATTCTAAAGCGGAGTGATGAATGGTGCAGCCACTATAAATACGAGCGCACCATGCGGCGAGAAATCAGTTTGAATTTGAAATCAGTCGTGTACAAGTCGGTAATTTGAAAGCGATAAAGTTTGAATTTAAAATAAAAAAAGTAAAAAGGAAATAAAGAGTGTTTTGAAATATTAAGTGGAATTAAAAGTAAAAAGACGTAAAGTGAGTTGTATTAAAAAGGAAATAAGTTTTATTTAATAAAACGAACCTAGATAAAAACTAACAATAAGAAAGAAATTTACCTAAATGAATTATGCAGATATTTGATCGATGGTATAGATAGATTTTCCTGGTCACACAGATAAAGCCCGATCACTGATCGGGTTCTAAGGAATGGTTTAAAATTTACATAAAACTACATTTTTCAATTTTAAGTATAGTTCTTTAATGTAAACGGGATGATTTTTGACACTGCAAAATGTGATCTTTATAATCCATCGATCACAATTTGGTCAATCTGGTCGTTGGTTGATTGATCCGATGAACGCAAAATGCCCATATAAGAACTGGATTAGACAAAATGCGTGTTTGTTATTTGATATTTTTATTCACCTAAAAGTCAATCATCGGAAGGGTAAAAGTCAACAATATTCGTTGTTCATTAATCGTAATTTAGGATTGTCAACATTTAAACAAAAACAAACTAATCTAGCAGTAGTTTTACGTTGTCGAGAATTTATTCCATCATAAAGCTTTCATAATCTAAAGAACCAATTCCTTATATGATCCCCAAGATCCGGGCCGGTTTCATTCGCTCCTTAAAGGCTTAGGCTCCAAATGTATTGTTGAAAGATTGCAAAGTAATCTCTTACTAGGTAACTGTTACTGACTGTAATTATGAGTGTCTCTTCTCTCGCTACTTACCATCAAAAATCCTCCAAACGGTCCAATACTATCCGGATATCCGGCATTAAACGATTCGATCCGGATATATCGGAAATCCGAACCTAACCTGCCTAGACGGATTCACTGAACATCGAAGTTACAACTACGATCTGAGCAAGTATTTGGTGGGAGTGGGATTCGAGTTTTTGGATTAGAACATCATACGTAGAACGTAGATTAATATTTTTGTAAAAGTTAGCTTTGTTTTAGTTCTTTATTTATGGTTACTCTGATCTTGATTTGATAGGGTATTTTGCATGGGAACTCAGATTGGGTGACTGATGTGGTTCGTACATATATGGGTATCATAACCGTTGAGGAGCTGATCAGTTCAATATCTATCTTATGAATCTGTATTACACGTCTTTTAGAGTTTTGCACCTTTTAAATTTGAAAAACACTTAATCACAATTATTGTTATAGCTTATTAAATAGATATACATAGAGTCATCCAAATTAAAACAGTTATTTTTCCTTAAATAAATTGAAGCCACAAGTTGTAAAACTATAAGTCATAATTTAATAATACTTAACTAAAGATATACTTACATATAAACAAAAAGAGACAGCAAACTTAAAAGAGCTGACAACTTAAGCAATTAACGAGCATGAAATACCAAAAACACACACAGCCAGAAGCACATTTCTTTAGGCTTAAGTCATTTATTTCATAACCCCATCATTTTTGTCTTTCTTTTCCAAAACAAAATACTTAAATGAAAAAAATAAAAAAAAAAAAAAAATCACACACAAAAAGCCTTTCCAATTTGCACTCCTTCCAGGACCAAGAGACTTAGGATCCGGCCATTCGGTCTTATAGTTTGGTCGTTATTCATTTTATAACAAGATGAAGGAGCACAGAAAAATCCATTTAGCTTGAAAAGGCAAGAACAAAACAATGCATTGCAACATCATTCTGTCCCAACGGCCAACATTCCTGATTCCACTCCACTTAGAGAAACCAAGGGAGGATGAACCATATCTTCTGATTTTCCTTTCTGGGTCTTTACTTTATCGAATAAGGAAAATATTTTCATTTAAACTATTCGCTCCGTCTTCCTATGGTCTAGGGTCCTGCTGCTTATAACGGATAGGAGCGTCCATGCTGCATCCCTTTAGCTCGTCAGTGGGGCACATCCTTACAGAGTACAGACTTCCTTGATGGGACAATGAGACAATCTCTTCCTTTTCTTAGCTTGAAAGCAAGCAAGCAACCCAGTCGCCTGCTGCCGCCACTACCACCATCATTGCTTGACAACGACCAACCAACGACATAAGAAATATAATGAAGATGGTAATTCTTGTTGTCCTTTTTTTCTTTTTAGAATCAAAAGAAAAAAGGATCTTGTTTGATGAACGAGTCTAGCTGAATGACGATGATTATATCTATAAGAGTATGTAGGTGAATGTGAAACTGCAATAAAAAAAAAAAACGTTCTTCTTCAACAAATAAGGATTCAGCAGCTAAAAAATAAAAAGGGCAACAATAATTTTCTTATTAATAAGGAAGCTCGCTGAATGAGGGAAAAATTGCAATTTATTATTTTATACGCATTGGAGTCACACTCACACACCACCCATTTCTTTCTCACCGTGTTGGTTGAACAGTGCTGTGAAAAATAATATTACATTTTTACTTTGAATTATTATTTATTTCTGCAAAGTAAAGATATAGCTTCGACAAAATGATGATACATATAGAGGACATGACTGGGTCGCATATTCTTGCTCTTATTGCAAGCTTTAACTGTGCTTAAAGTTGTGAAATATTTGAATTTTTTATGCGATTTATTAAAGAGGCAAGAAAATGAAAAACAGTCATACCAACTTTTCCTAAAATTGTCAAATTCAAACTTTTAAACAGTTTGTTTAAATTACAAATTATCCTCTTCAACGCTTCACTTAAAGATTTGCTTATAGGTTTCGTCATCAAACCAAGGACTCGACGCCCAAAGTGACCTAGCACTTCTTCATCCAATTTTGACAACATCCACGTCTCCAATCCATAAAGACTTGCTGGGATGATCATAGAAACAGTGATAATTTGGTTCCTCGAGTGAGGCTTTTGACCCTTTGTTACTTTATACTTTTCTTAGTACAAAGAGACATCGATTAGCAGAAGTACTTAATCGTTCCTTTATTTTAAAAGCTGGCATTACTTGTTTTTATTTATGTATGCTCCTTACCAACCAGTTATTTTTAACAACTCCGATGGCAAGCAATAAGATCCAGCAGCTTCACTGCTTTTGAGTTTTTTAATTGCTATCTAAAGTTCATCAAGATCTATTTCAAACAATTATTCCAGCACTGAATGCGACTGTACCACTTCGGTGTCCTATTTACTTTCTTGTAATTTTCACAGATTTAATTTCTGCTCTAACATGTTTATGTTGCATGTCATAAATCTAGCGTTTTTTGTGGGCTTTGCTCTTTTTCTTCGAATTTGATCAAGCTTTCTATCTTCTCTTTTTATTGTAAAATTCATAAGCAGATCTAGTTTTTCTTTGGAACATCTATTTAAAGACTTTCTGTTTTGCTGCATAGGCAGCTTGGCATTCGCCATGGAACCAGACATTTCTTTCTCATCAATCATCATGTGGTCAATCTGATTGATGGTTTTCTGTAATTTAGGAAATGCAAGATTGTTACTACGACCTTTCTACTCATCGCAAAGTCAAACGGTCTATACTACTATGGGATTGGTATAGATAGAACCTGCAGACTGAGCCCTCTGATGGTTTTCTTTCAAGAATTTCTTTCGCTCTTTTTCTTTCCTTTTCTCTCGTTAATTAATAATTTTTGTCCACCTTCGAACATAGGCTCTAGACAACATCAATAAAGACCTAACGATATCTTTGTAGAGACCTGAAAATAAAGTAACTGACTTCGCGCTCCCGTAGCAAGAACTTCCATCATCCGTCGACCCACAGCACAACGAACAACCATCAGGTCTAATGCGGCCGGCGGTCGAGTAGGTACATCTGTCATTCTGCTTTGAAGCTCTCGACAACAACAATCCAGACCAATAGAACATCTTAGTCCAGACCTAAAAATAATTTAACTCAATTCACCCTCCTGCAGCAAGAACCCCCTTCATCCACTGAGCCACAGCACAACGAGCAACCAGCAGTTCTACTGTCGCAGCCCAGTCGAAGTTCCCCTGTCTGTCATCCTGCTTCGAAGCTCTTGACAACATGAATTCAGACCTAATAACGTCTTGGTTCAGACCTCTAAAATATAACTCACTTGAAGTACCCCTGTCATCCTGCTTCGAAGCTCTTTTTCAAAACCATCCCCATCCGCTGTCATTCTGCTTCAAAGCACTCGACAAAATTCAGTACAGGAGTAGCCAGCAGTTCTACTGCGGCGTTCCAGTTGAAGTACCCTTGACATCCGACTACAATGGTTTGGATTTGGAAAACAAAATTTCAGACCTAACCACATCTTAGTTCAGACCTGAAAATAATATAACTCACTTCGCCGCCCCCCCTGCAGTAAGAACCCCACTGATCCGTCGAGCAACAGCACAACGAGCACCCAGCAGTTCTAATATGTGGCGGTGCAATTAAAATACCCCTGACATATGGCTTGAAAGCTATGGAAAACAACAATCGGTGTGGTGTGTATGGTGTCTATGGGCTGCTTTATAGATGGCTACAGAAAGTGCAGAAAATTGTTAAAAAAAAACTGCCAGGAAAGTCAGTATGTTTACCACAAGGTAGTATAAATTCCTAGGACAAAAATATTTATACAGCACTGTTATTCGAATTTAATGTACAGCACTTCTAGTCATCGCTTCCCTGTTCGTATTTTCTCTGTTCATCCTTATAACCTATATGATATTATGATGTCCTAGATTTATTTTTTCCCATTATCCTCATTTTTATTTAGATCCTTTTGGGGGAGTATACAATAAAATGCAGTCCATTGCTCGTTATGGCATTGTTCTCTCATCGTCTTTTTCGATGATTCCCATGTTCTAAATATATACCTACATTACATACACAACATCTAGAAAAATAAAAAAAAAAATAAACATAAAACAACAAATTACACAGTGTATACAAAAAGGATAATAATAATTATAAAAGGAATCCAGTTCGAGCTTTTGTGCGAGTTCGCGAGGCCAACAAAAGACCTCAGCGCTGTTGAAATTGGCAATTTGGCTTTGTGAAGCGTATACAACATATAAGCCAGGACATGTCCTGAGCATAGAATATAACACGTATGTAGGTACACCACAACAGCATAAAGTGGCCACTAGATATCTTTCGATTTGTAATTTTTTTTGTTAGCCAGGATGTGCGCAAACAGGATCGCTTTGAATTCCTGAAAGTTTACTACTTATCTTTTTTGTAGGGCTTTATATGAGAGGCATAGTGTTGGACATCGAAAAGTACGGCTACGGCCTATGAGTTGCATTCGCTCACGTGTAAAAGAATCAGGATCTCTTTGTTATTCGAATACACATTGGGATCTGTAAAGTAAAACCACCTATCCTACGCCCAATTAGTAAAAAGCATACGCATACATATAGTCCTTTCAGACGCGAATTCCTGAAAAAAAACAACCAAGGAGTTAAATTAAATTCAGTCTGCACACATTCAAAAAGTTTCTGGACTATCCTATGTGCAAGTATTTTTTATGTAAGTAATGGAACAAAACAAAACGCTGAAACAGATGAAAACTATGGTCGTCCTTGTGCATATTTTATTACAACACATAGTCACATATGTATAGACACCAAAATTTTCATCCACTTACATTCCCCAAAAACGCTACAAGATTCTTATACAATGTATCACTTCAAGTATCTATCTTATGCCAGAATTCAGGAATGATGTGAGTAGCAATATATAGTTTGCAGAAAAGCAGCAAAAGATACTATACTTTGTAATGAAGGATTGAAAGCTGTCGGTGTGTTTGCTTGAATTTCAATTTGAAATTCAATTTCATCGTTTTCTATTTAAGAAAGATAGACAGAACAGAACAGAGAGTGCCATTGGGGATTTTGCGCTTTCGCATGTATGGGTTGTGGTGGCATCGAAGGAAGGGCTGATAGTTTAGGTCGAAGAAAACGACTTTTGCATCTTTAAGTTTTTTTTCTTGGAACTTCCATCTTATATATCTCTTCTCTATTTTATTTAGTTTTGGATTTCTTGCTTGAACTGCAAGTTGTTCATGTGAACATTTCTGATGATGCCTGATGCACTGCAATCGCAATGTCTGATGGATCACATGCAATGTAATGAAAATGCAGTTTACTGTTCTCAAGATAGAGAATGAGTTGTGATGATGAAGGGAACTATTTAAATCTGATATGACGCTACTATGCCTAGATTTCCAATTCCTCTCACATTGAATGATTACAATTTTTTATTTGAAAAGATAAATTGTATTATCGTCTTAACTGATGCGATTAATTTGGGTTATAAATGATGGTAGATTATCGAATTTCGATACCTATAATAAATAAAAGATTCAATTTTGGGATAAATGTTTCCATAAAAAAAAAAAAAACAAAAGCCCAAGCAAAAATAATGGATTGAATGAAATATTATTATGATTTCTTTATTGTAATTTTGATTTGATCTTTTGAATCAAAGGTTTATGTTGATTTAAAATTGAGTTATGATTGTAGATGCTTGTGGGAATCCATTTGAAGTGCTGGGCTACCGATACGCAGAGCTGGCTATTATAGAAATTCTGATAGGATAGGACATACATGACAAAATATAGATAATGGGATTGTCTGAAAGTTTAACATAAAAAAAACAACTATCGAAAGAAGTTGGTTATAGTATCTCAGAGTTCCTGGGTAAAATATACATTACACAACTGATTTTTTTTGCTACATCAATAAAATAAAACACATTATTAAAATAATGGTTTTTGTTAAAACATACGCTTGCGTTCTAAATCAATGCCAGAAAAAGATTTATCAAAAAAGTTCAAAATCTTTGTCTCAAAATTTGAAAAGTCAAAAACGCTAAAAGGCATGTAAAGGGGGACACCCTTCATTATTTTTTTTTTTAAAATTTTACATTATTCTTCTGGAGTATTGTAATGAAGCATTTCATCACTACATTACATTACCCAGTAAATCTTAATATAATTCATATGAAATTTCAAACATGCCCCTGAAAGGTAACACTGTTATTTAAAGCATAAATTGCCATATAGCCGTATTAACAACGAAAGAGCTCGTCATCAACTGATTAGGGGTATCGGGTATCGCAAATTTGCTATCAATTGTATGAAAAATTGATGTTTGTTTTATCAAACTTAGGAATCTTTATCCTGAATGAGAGTAGCCCCCTCTCATTGATCAACAAAATCATTCTGAAATACTGCGGTCAGTCGCCTTGCCAGTAGAATTAGTGTGGTTGCCAGTAGAGATTCTGTGTTTGCCAGTAGAAAAACTGCAATCAGTTGCCAGTAGAAATACTGCGTTTTGCCTAAAGAAATACTGACGTTGCCAGTAGCAATACTGCGAAAGTAGAGTTACTGTGGTTGCTACATATATGTACACACTACACATATATTTTAAAAACAAAGACACTCTTTATCACCTCTGGTATTTGACTAGAAGAATTGTATATAGAAACTATAGTACGATTGTAACTAGAAAATTCTAGGGTTCCGTGTCGCGGAGCTAGCATCGACTTTGTGTGACGTGGGTATTTTCATGTATAACGAAAGAATTGAAGATAATTGTTTGGAAAGAGACGGCTATGTAGCGGTTCTGACAACAATACTGCGATAAAACAAGAAATATATAACAATACATTCACAAAAACCAATTGCTTTGTCTGTTTTGTTCTCACATTCTTTAGTCTAAAAAGTCCAGAAACAAGTTCACTAATGTCGACGCCAGATGGCCGCCAGGGAAATTCAGTAATGACTTAAACTATTTAAATATATATACAAAGCTAGAAGTTAAAAAAAGGTGCAGTGAAATAAGGGCCGTGGAATTAAGGCCCGTGGGTCTTAATTACCACTATAAAGGGAAAAAACAACCACGGGCATTAATTCCTTTTCAAAGTGGCAATAAGACAAAAATGCATCAAGACCCGCGGTACTTGCACCAAATCCTATAGTGAGCTAGGTAGTGCAGTGGAGTGAAATAAGGGCCGCTGAATTAAGGCCCGCGGGTCTTAATTCCCAATTTGAAAGGAAACAACGCCCACAGACATTAATTTCTTCAAAAAGGGGCAATTAAATTCGCCACAAAAAAGCATTAAGACCCGCGGTACTTGCACCCACCCAAACTCGCGCATCCACCCCAAATCCTATAGTGGGCCAGGTAGGGGAGTTGCAGGGGGCAGCATGCGTTTCAAAATGGGAATCAAGCCCCACAGGCCTTATTTGACTACACCTAAAAAGAGGCTTTAAAAATATAATGCAAAATTTTGTAAAATTTTAAGTTTGAAAGCAAAACATTTTTTTGTTTTAAATTTTGTATTTGAATTTTTGTTCCTCAAAAAAAATTAACAAAAACAACTTAAGTCAAACATTTTAATTAAGTATAAGATTATCTAGTTTTGAAAATGGATTTTATGTTTCCTTGATTTTTTAAATATATTTTTCCATTCTAAGTAATTTTTTTTTAATTTTCCCTGCCGCCTAAACTGTTTTCTCTCCCGTAAAAAGAGTGAGATAGACACCCCTCCCAAAAAGTACATCCACCACTTTTCATACAAATTTGGACACATTTTTTTTTTAGCCGGCCACCTAAGAAAAACAAATATACTTAACTTTTTGAAAAGCCAGAAATATCTTCTTTTATTTAATTTTTAAATAAAGTTGTTTTACGGAACGGTTTTTGAAAAATTAATTTTCAAACTCAATATTTTGAAAAAAGAATTAAAAATAAAAAATAAATATTTTTTTTTTTTATTTTAACTATTTATTTTAAGTATTACTGTAAGTATTTAATTTAAGGTTAATTTTGTCATTTTCTCAAAAATTGTAGGAACGTTCACTAAGAGCCCAGTTATACATAGCTATCTTTGAAACTTTTCTTTATCTATTTTAAGGGAAATTATTTAGTAATGTTGGTGTTAAAATAAAGGTAATGAATAATTAAAGAATTTTTTTTTTCTATTAAAAAAATTTTCTATTAAAAAAAAATTCAATTTGACCTAAATTTTCTAATAATTAACAATTTTGTTTTTGACGGAATGACTATTGAAATTTTAATGATCATTGAAGTCACTAAACTGACAATATAACGCGAATTAAGATCAAATTGAGTTATTTTTATAAAAAAAAAAATCTATAACTCATTTTAATACCAATGAAAAACAACAATGTTGGAAAGTTTGCCTTAAACTTAAAAAAAAAAATATTCAATAATGAATTTCAATGATATCTATAACTATCAACTTAATTTAAAAATTAAATTTATTTTTTTAATATTTTTTTTCTGTTTAATCTCAATTTTTAGAAAATTGCCCCTCCCGGCCAAACGGCGAGAGATAGACCCCCCCTTCTATTTTAATATTTTTCCTGTCTTGACTCAACTTATTTGTTCCAGGAGTTTTTTTACATTTAATGTAAATCACCTGTTATAATTACATCTTATAAGTGATGGATAAGTAGTAAAGTGAGATACTTTGAGAGTGAATATCTCCTCAACCGATTGATTTAGAACTTTTGTGCAATAACGTTCACTTTAATACGATCTATCTTAATACCGGCTTTTTTTTTGGTGGCCGGCCAAAATAAACGACGATACGACTAGGTCACACTAACGTGATCTTGTGGCAAGTTAACTTCGTACTTTTGAGAAATTCCAAGACTCGGAATGCAAAATGTTTAGGTACTCAGCTCAATTTGTAACTCCGATTTCATGTTATTTGGTATGTACTGGCATATCCATTTTTAATTTATTTCTTTTATTGATATACTCTTTTTTTTAACTATAATCAAGAACTTCACACTATGCCCCTCGTTCCTTTAACCTAAAGAAACTATAGATACTACCTAACTAAGCTAATGAAAAAAAAAAACAGTTGGATATCACGAAAACTGCTCATACACCTTCCATTGAAAACCCTTCATTTCTCCAAACTATAATAAATGCTTATTCCATACTATATTATAATGTATGGAATAAGTGCCTCTAAAAATTCCAATAATGAAAACATTCCGTTTTTGCCAAAAAGCCAGGTGCTGAAGCTGATATTTTAATTTAAAAATCGCAAAACCTCCAACTTTCATAGAGACATGCACAAACAGATAGAAAGCATGCAACAATGCCATGCCATCCATAGCCATTCAACACCTCATTGCCAAATCTTCGCGCAGCAAAAACGACTGGCTTTTTCGTCTCTGGCCAAAAACAAAATTATAATGCTAAAGCAATGTTCGTTGATGCTTTGTGCAATCCAATATACCGAAACTAATATCTGTGAAGCATGCACAAAAATATCCATGGCTTTCTGCACTATGATATTCATTTCAACATTGAAAGTATCTAGACATTGGCATCCATATATAGAATAGGATAACTATAGAATACTCTTATAGTACAATCAACAGAGGCACAGTCACATAATCTACATGGCAGCGATTTGGCTTGTGTATTGTCGGTACGTGCCTTAAATCCGAATAAAATCAAAGGAATCTAATAATGTGCAATTCACTATACAATGCGGTGGTCGTCGTGGTATAGCAGTTCTATAACCTATCCAACCTCTTTTTGCTCTTAAGCCCATGTGCAAACACATGGCTGTATATTTATTTAGGGAGGCAGTTTTGAAGTTAGTTCTAAAGTACCGGAAGTTTAAAAGGGATCTTTCAAGAAATCCAATTGAGATGTTTAGGCCAAATTGACGTGCCTCCCATATCTTTTTGGGTGGCCTTTTTTGTGCGGGAAAAACTAAACGCCTTTACAGTGATACTTTACATGTTTTCAACATGGTTACCGCTCCAATTAAAATTGAGTTTTGACTTTAAGCAACCGTAACGTTTGTTTTAATATGTGAAGTAAACAGAATACACGCTGACAAGCTATGGGAAGTTGTGCTTTTCAAGATAATGGAGTACTTGTAATTTTTTTTATAGCGAATAAATGGCGACGCTAATACAAAGTTGACCGATATTAAATTCAAGAGTAGTGGACAAAACCTTAAAAGCCCAAATTAACATTTAAAACAATATATTGAAAGTACATTAAAATTGCATGCTTGTATTTTGGTGCAGTGAAATAAGGCCCGCGGAATTAAGACCCGTGGTACTAGGGCTAACTCCCAAGTAACATATATACCCGAACCTAAAAAGAAAATACCAACTGGTTGGGGCAAGAACCTTTCTTTCTTTCTTTCTTTCTTAGCTAGAAATCCAAGGATCTTTTGTTGTTTCTTGAGCTGGCTGTCATTAAAGGGGCATACTCCCAATAACACACCATAGTAAACACGATAACCCAACTTAAACCCATATATTTGATAGGTCTCATGAGTTGTTGGCATCAAAACGGCGCACCTAGCGCTAATTGGGTTGATTATAATCTTAGAATAAGTCGCCATTCTTAAGACTTTTCTCTCGAACGCGGCTAAGAGGTCAGAGTGCCTTTTGCTAAGCACCCAAGTCTCAGATCCATATGTGAGTACTGGTAGGACCATGGTCCTGTACAGCAGTAGTTTTGAAGTTATGGTGAGATTTATGGATTTGAAGAGCTTTGACAGACTGTAGTAGGCTCTGTTGGATTTGAGAAGCCGCCTTCGTATTTCTTCTTCTATATTGTTATCGGCTGCTACTATTGACAAAAGGTATTTAAAGGATACCTTGGGTCAATAGTAGGCGGTCAGCCATCAGACGAATAGGGGGAATAACATGTAGCATACGAAAACATGCACGTGCCGTAACTATTTGGGACTGATGGAAGTGTGATCATAGCCTCTTCGCGGCGGCCGCTAGTAACAAGCCTTTTAAAAAAAGGTTTGGCTAATATGATCAGGCTGGTTCTTCAGGTTGGCAACAGGTTAATTCCCTGTTCCGTAAAACTTCGAATTACGAAACCGACAACAAGAATCGGAAACGGACTGATCTCAGGACGATAACCCACGCAACGAAAACGGCAAAACGATTTACGAATTTTCTTATGGAACGTACGATCGCTCTATAGAGCTCGAGCTGCTCAGCGGCTAGCTGATGCCCTGTCAAAATATACATTAAAAGATATTTTTGCTAATTATCCTTGTTCTATCTCTCCAAGATGCAACTTGTACTGGGCTCCTTCTTTAGGTTCCGCTACCTTGCTTGTTAATTATCCTTGGTGGCTCTCTTCGATTCAATTTGCCTGTTTATTATTTCCCGGTTCATCTCCTGCTGATTTCCCTTGGACTGGGGTTCCATCCTGGTACCACTGTTGCTCGTTATTTATCCTTGGTGGATCAGCCTCGACCAAAAAGCACATCACAGTAGTTAGGCGCGTTTTGATTGGTAAGTGCGTTAAAACACTTTAATAAATTTTGACACTTTTCTATTTGTTGTATTTCTTTTTTTTTATTTCTGTTTGAGTGTAATTAGCTCCTATTGCAAAGTTGTCTTCTGGACCACTAGATATTGATGCATGGAAACAAAATCTACTTCACAAAAGTGTATAAAGTTATCGCAAAGTGAGAAAGAGTTCCTTCTTCGAATTAGGTCAATAGCCATGATCCAGAACAATTTTCTACCTTCTCTTAACTTATCGGTCGCTTTCTCAAATCTTACTATATTGGTAACCATGCCCATACTTCCGTAGTACCTACACATAATGTTGTTCAAAGCCGAAAAACACCATGACAGCTGTTGAAGCTTTAACATTTTCACATTGGAATAACACTACTCGCGTGTTTTGGACAGTTTCGTTTAACATTGCCTTTCCGGTAGAACTGACAGAGTTTACTTTTACCAGCATGTCTGTGACTCTGACTTTTGGATTGTCAGCTTTACGTTTTGATGACTTTTTCCATCGTCATACCTCCAAAACAGAATCGCCACCAAAATCCTTGTTGTTTTCCGCATCCATTTTCTGTTGCATGAATACATTCGCACAGTTGGTGGCGGGTGTAAGGCCTAAAGGACACATAATTACAAATTCATTTGCGTCTGTGTTAATTTCCTAACCACGTCAAAAATGCTATTATATGTAACTTGCATACAATATACCTTCGCCGATTCGAGTGCAAGCGGGTGGAATCAACTGCTGTAATACTGATGAAGGATATGGATGGTTGCTTTTGAATATTTGCCTATTAACCTATCAACCAGGCTTGTTGTTTTATGCCGTTAATATAGGTACTGGTACATATATGGGGAGAGTGACAAACGGTAAAATAAAAAACACCATCATGTTTCTTCTTTGCCCCTGGTTACACAAAGACTTTCCGTGGTATTTGGATAATTACGCTGCCAATATAATGCGAGGATCTGATAGCAAACACTTGACTCCTGAATCGAGGTATCCATTGACTCGGTGTTAATTCAATTTTAAGCTGAAATTTATTTATGGCTGAACACCGTAAAGTGCTCCCTTTTAAGCTTTTTTTATGTTGTAGAACTTGTGTGTGTGTGTGTATTTAATGAATATACTCAACACAGCCAGGAATCCTTGAATCCTTAATTTCAATTTTAAAGAGATTTTTATTATATATTTTTTTTTTTAATTTAAAATCTCCATTTATATAACATCAGCATTGAATTTGTGGAGTAGCATCAACGCAAGGTTATTTCGAAATTAAAAACCAACAAATATATAAATTTTCATGTGTCAGGACACACATCCTTGGAACATTGACCTTAGTAAACTTTCCCTAATCTCTTTTCGGTTGAGTGATTAAAAAAAATAATACTAATAAAAAAAAGAAAAATGCAAAATATTGCTTTCACCATTAATTTGCAATTTACTTTATTTAAAAAAAAAAAAGATGTATGTTGCTTTGTAAATCACTTTGTGGTAATTATTCCATTTTGAAAAGGCGAAGCTTTGCTCCTTGGCAACATTCCCAGAGAAAATTAAAAAAAAAAAGTACGATGTAGATCCATAAAAAAGAAAAACATGGAAGAACATTCTCAAAATGAATGGAAAACTTGAATATTCGCCAAAGTACGAGTGTTGTACAAAAAAAAAAAAAAGAAGTGTTGAACTGCCATGGCAATCGTTTTCGTACAATTATTCATGTCGTTCTTTTTTTTTTTGTCATTTTCACATTCACAGAATTAAGGATTGGATAGAAAACGCACAAAATATAAATTGAAATGTATATGTATATATTATAGGTAAGGTAAAAAGGTTGGAAAAGCCCAGTGCCAAGAAGAACAGGCTATATATTTCTCAGGATTTTCATTTAATTCTATTTTTCTCTCTGGATAAGTAATCATCAGCAGGCTTAAGAAGCCTTAAGACCGCTTAATTCAGAACATGATATCTATAGTGTAGAAAGTAGGGTCAATGTAATAACTCCGGAATGGTTACAGGCATATCTCCATGTCTTATTATTTTATTAAAGGCTAATGTAAAACTTAATCAAGCGAGTTGTCTTGTTACCGGAGCTGCAGAAGCTATGAGAGAAGCAAATGGAGACAAAAAGGATTTTTTTTTCAAATAGTTTACCGTGAAATGAAGCAACACCACAATGATAGACTTGCAAGCTTGTAACTTTTGTATAAGCATTAAAAGCCTAACATAACACTACTTTCTTATAACATAAGTTACTTTGTTTTGGATGGATAAGTCAGAGTTCTTTGCCAGTTACCATTACATTTTCTTCATGTGCAAAATTTATTGATACATTTATTGATTTATTGATAAATTCGATAAGTACCATTTCAGTTTGTTTTTTTTTTTCAAACTTTAAAATGCCTACACTGAAAATAATATCGTTCATAATTCTTATGAATGGCAATCATACACGCAATTCATACGTTTTTATGAATATTCATAGAAATTATGCAAGAATTCATAAGAAATTTTTCATGTTTTTATCACCAAATCATAATAAGTATGAATTCGGAATCATAAAAATCTGCGCTTCAGAATTGTTGTTGTAAGATAAAAAATTTTAAGCCTTATGAAACTATTCACACAAGTATGTGTTCATTCTCTGCGAGGCGTCGATTCAGGAGAAATGGGTTTAAGTGCTTGAACACATTCATACTTATTTTGAATAATATCATAACCTTTATGAAATCGTGTTCTTAAAAAACTGTTTGCATGGAAATTGTTGTTGGAAAATCAGCGTATGAATATTTTCATAAAAAAAACAAGAATTATTCATAGAAAAATAAATGATCAGTTTCAGGAGAAGTATCTTGGCACTTGAAACGTTTTAATTTTTTTATGAAACAAATCATAATAAGTGTGAAATTGCATGCATAAAAAATGTTTGATGGTGAATTGTTGTTGTAATATCCAAGACAAAGTCTTATGAATACTTTCATAAAAAATAAGAATAATTTCTAAACATTTTGGTAAGAAATTTAAACAGAAATAACTTTATGTGCTTGAAAATGTTCAATCTTTTCATGAAAAATATCATAACAAGTATGAAATCGCATTCATAAAAATGTTTGATGTCAAGTTGTTGTTGGAATATTCAGAACTAAGGCTTTTGAATATTTTCATAAGAAATAAGAATAATTTCTAAAAATTTTCGTAAGAAATTTAAACAGAAATAACTTTATGTGCAAATGTTCAATCTTTTTATGAAAAATATTTTTTTATTCCATAATTGTTATGAATTAATTCTTAAACTTTATGAAAGCATTCATAATAAAGAGGGGACATTTGTTTTATGAAATTTTTCACTCTTTTTATGAAAAGTTTCATACGCTTCATACGCAATCATAAAAGTGTGAATTCGAATTCATAAAACGTATGAACGCTTACACTGGCTCAAAAATTATGAAATATATCATAATATACAAGCATTTTTTCATAGGATTTATGCACATTTTTGGTTCAGTGTACAGGTGTCAAATCTACATTGAGGCTTTTTCATGCGATTTTGATAGTAGGTCGCATACTTTCTTATGCACATTATAGTTGGGTCCTTAGCCTACAGAGAATAACTCCACATAAGAAGATCAATATACGTGAACTGTTGAATTGGGAAAGTTGGTGATAATATTTATAGAAGAAGAAAAAGAAGCCTATTTAGTAGCAATTTTTCGAAAACTTTTGCTATAATTTAAGTAAACGCTGCGCTGGTTTGAAAGATGTTACTTCTCTTGGTGACATACTTCGCTTTGGTATAACTATGAACTATATAATTTTCTAATGATGTGAACATCATTTAAAAATTATGACTAAAAATGTGCCTTGCAAGTTTCCAAGACTTTAGGAGAGATTTTTGTGTAATAACATCCATCTGCATCGCTGGTTCCGCAACCAGAATCTTCACCGGGTCTCACTAGAGTGTTTTAAATCCACTCCCACTGTCTTTTGATTTAACTAGTTCTTTGAAGGAGTTCTTGGTTGGCGCACAATTTTCATGTGCTCCACTAATTTCGAGGGGTCTGACGTCTGAGTCTTCGTAGTGTAGACGTTGCTCTTCAAACTTTACGATGAACTTATTGACTGATTGTGGTAGATTTGATAAAACAATATGCAGGGTGATTGGTATAAGGTGCAAGCTTGAGCGTGTAGGTGGAGTTAAGACAAAAAAATCGTATGGGAAGGGGGGGTCTATTTTCCCCCGTTTAGGCGGGAGGGGCAATTTTCTAAAACATTGACTTAAATCAGAAAAAAAATTATTTAAAAACAACGGTGAATGATACAAAGCCTTGTTATATTTTTTTGGAAAACAAGAAAACTACTCTTTTATTTGATTTTTAAAATTAAGTTGTTTAAGTGAACAATTTTAAAAAAATTAATTTTCAAACTCAAAATTTTGAAAAAAAAATGTTTAAACAAATTTTTTTCAAAATTTTATGTAATTAACTATTATTTTTATTTTCAAAATTCAATGCTTTTATTAATTTTTAGTCAAAAACAGAAAACCGAATGCCAAAATGTATCTTAGTTTTTGCGAAATTAAAAAAATTAAAAGTAAAACTAGTACCTAAGTAAAGTAAAAAGTTAATTCTTTTTTTTATTATTTGATTAAAATCGGATAGTATGTAATAAAAAATAAAAAAATGATAATTTACTTATTAATAATTGACCTGAGCAGGTCAAATTTGGGAAAACCAAAAAAAAAATTGTTTTTCTTGGAAAAAAATACTTGTAGTTTTTCTTAATTTCTCAAAAACTAAGATACATTTCGGCATCCGGTTTTCTGTTTTTGACTAACAATTAATAAGAGCATTGAATTTTGAAAATAAAAATAATAGTTAAATACATAAAATTTTGAAAAAAATTTGTTTAAACATTTTTTTTTTATTTTTTTTTTCAAAATTTTGAGTTTGAAAATAAATTTTTTTAAAACTGTTCACTCAAACAACTTAATTTAAAAATAAAATAAAAGAGTAGTTTTCTGGCTTTTCAAAAAGATATAACAAGTCTTTGTATCATTCATTTTCTGATTTAAGTCAATTTTTTAGAAAATTGCCCCTCCTGCCTAAACGGGGGGAAATAGACCCCCTCCCTTACGATTTTTTCTTGTCTTAACCCCACCTACACGCTCAAGCTTTTTTGTGCATCTTACACCAATCACCCTGTATAATTTTCTAATGATGTGAACATCATTTAAAAATTATGACTAAAAATGTGCCTTGAAAGTTTCCAAGACTTTAGGAGAGTTTTTTGTGTAATAACATCCATCTGCATCGCTGGTTCCGCGACTAGAATCTTCACCGCGTCTCACTAGAGTGTTTTAAATCTACTCCCACTGTCTTTTGATTTGACTAGTTCTCTGAAGGAGTTCTTGGTTGGCGCACAATTTTCATGTGCTCCACTAATTTCAAGGGGTCTGAGTCTTCGTAGTGTAGACGTGTTGCTCTTCAAACTTTTCGATGAACTTATTGACTGATTGTGGTAAATTTGATTAAACAATATATAAATAATTTATTTTAATTTAAACTTGATTGTTTTCCTCGAAGGTATAATTTGACTACATTTCCATACTATGCCTGTCTTTATTCCTTAACGAATTGATAAGAATACGTTCTTGGTCGCATCTTTTCCGAATCACCCTGTATAGTGAATATCTTTTCCTTTTCTCTTATTTTTAAAATATAACCAAAATAAGAAATTAACCCTTTTAAAAGAAATAAAAATAAAAATACTTTGTATTTCACAACAAATAGCAAACTATATTCCAAAGGCATGACAAGCAAATAACAATAAGTTAAGGTCGCCTGACATTATAGTTGATCTTTGATTCTTGGCACGTTCCACTTATTTCGCTTCATTCGTAGTCTCCGAGATGAAAATGAAATTGTCATACGACGGGACATTCTTTTTTTCTTTTTGATTTCTCTTCTTGTTTCTTATTAAGATGCCTTGAGGATATGTCACTGGGATAACAAATACCTGCTATACCCTTTTTAGCTGTATGAACACCCCCACCGACATTATCCGCCTTTTGTATGTAAAGCTCTGTGAGAAAAGGATACTCTTATTTGGATACATATAATGTATATCCAACTTGATAGGTACTAGAATGCAAAGTAAACGAGACAATAAATGAGTTCTATGCAGCACACACATGATGATGATAACACACAGCATCACACAGAGGGAGGAGATGAAAAAAGGATGAAAAAAAAAATATGCACAACGATATCACATTACCTTCGGGCGACGACAAAGAACAGAAGGATAAGGTCGGATGCATGGTTTTCTATACTAGATATTATTATTATATGTGCCTCGAACAGTTTCTCTATTCTATTTCTTCAATGGTTTCTCTTTTTGGTTTTGGTTGTTGATGTTGTTGTTGTTGTTATTATCTTCGAATGACATTGACACTATTTTTTTCCCTTTTATTCCTTGGGCTCTTCTGCTGCATCAAAAGATTTTCCATTATCGTGTCCTTAACGATATAAGTTTTTTTTTATATGTTTTATACCTATACAAAGGCTATTAAAGACCATTTGTGGTGATACCCAAAAAAAAAAAAAAATAATAATTATCACAAAGGATAATGTGACTTGATAGTTTTTCTGTATTTTGAATTCATATAGTGTTTAATTGTATTTATGTAGCATTTGGTATATAGCTTTTGAAGAATCAAGTTATACTTATGTATTTGGACATTTGGACTTTCCATCCCATTTCAGTAGAATGAAAAGAAATGACACAGTCGTTCGTTAAGCTGCGTTTCTAAAACTTCCTCTTCTTTTTCTTCGCATTTTCAGACGATGCTATGATCTCGAATGGAATCACACCTTTCCCACTTCCCCATTTCACCTACTGATCTGCTTGTGGGGTTCCTCAGGTTAACATCAGAAAATGTCGGCAAGTTTCTGGGCTATGGATTGTTCTATGTCTGAGGCCAACTGAATGCTGGTGTCGCTGCATTGTGTTTGCTCATTTGCTCTCGCATATTTTATGTATATTGTCCAACATTGTGAAAAGTATGTAAGCGCTGGTTGATCTACTGCTGTGTAGCTTAGGGGGCATTTTTCAGTCACAAAAGAAGGCAGAGTTCTTAAGCCACTTCATCCGTCCTATACGCTTACGCGATGGTTGATGTCTTCATCACCAGGATGCTTTGTTGTTGATCATATTGTTGATTCAAGATATTTAAACGTTTTGCACTTGGGAAACACTTTTCCGTTCAAATAAATATCCAGAATGAGCTTGGATGGATCAGAAAATGGGCAGCAAAGATATTCTTCCTTTTTAGTGCTTATGCGACACCCATTTCCCTCTAAAGCGTTATCGTCAGCAAAGAACAACTAAGTCAATTTCAAGTCTCTCACCTTATCTTCAATTGAGATTCAAGGACTGCAAAGGATTAAAGACGCTTCCTTGGTGTACACCAACTTCCATAATCATTGATCATCAATACGTAGATATCTGGAACTCCCCTTAGGGCCACCTATATCAAATCTCTTGGTTGTCGATTGAACTCTTTTTCAGAATCTACAAACACAGTATGTACGTTGCTTGAAGAATGGCGGTGTTTTTTCCATTCTGATTCTTACACTCTGGATTACATCTGTGATTGATTTTCCCGAAACAAACCCGCACTGGTTATTAGATACCCTGTTGCACTTTTTCACCGGGTAAGGGGGAGGGTTATTAAATGTTTAATTTATTTTTTTATTACAAACCCGACTTCCAATTAAACAAAGCAACTAAAAAGAATTTGCACCGAAACGACCGAATAATTTTATCAACTAATTTGACAGATGGTCCAAATCAGAAGATAACGAAGAATAGGTAGGTACACGAAAGAGATCACCAAAAATGCAACAAGTAACACGTTAATAATGTTACCTTCCCGTCTAGCTCAGCAGGTCGTAGGTTCTTTGGAAGAATTTTAATTTTTAATGGTAAACAAATGAGAATGAGTTATAATTATTGATTATCGACCGAATTAAAAATTATTTGATATTTGAACACAGGGCCGTGTCCAAAAAGGGATTTGGGCGTCAGAAATTCTTTATAGGTAAAATTTCAAACCTGGGTACGATGTATTTAAAATATTTGAGAGAAACGAAATAACCGAATAAAATAACAAAACAACAATTTTATATTCTCAAGTTGAGATTTTAAAATGTTTTATTAAGGAAACCTTGGATAACCCAGGATAAAAACCTTAAATTTTTTCAAATAAATTATTGACAGTAAATAAAGATAAAAAGGTACCAAACAGTAAATCTGCCTTTTTGCAGTTTGAATTAAATGAAATTTTACGGGGCTCACGGGGAACCGTAAAGCCGAAGAATGGAACGTTACCGGAATTAAAAAGGGGCAAACAATTAAACAAATTAAACCACGTATATTAATCGAATTAAAAGGTCTACCGCGACAATTAAAACCAAAATGGCCACACACTTGAGATAAACCACAACACTCTACACTCTACTTATCTTTTATTTGTTTCCTTTCTCCTTCACTCTCCTTCAATCTCCAACTTTAATTTTCACGTCTCGACTCTCTACTCTATCTTCAAAAATTTCTATTTTTCTACCAAATCTCCTTTTCGAATTTTTTTTACTTTTTAATTTTCTCGACTCTTTTTTTGTTTTGATCGACCTCTCGTTAATCTAGCTCAACCAGAAGTGATCTTTTTCACCAACCTCAATATATTCGTCCTCCCTCGGCCTTCTCATACACTCACACATACATATAACCATCCAATCTTTTTCGTGGAATTCTGTCACGGGTATAGCGGTAGCGTGGAAGCTTCTCTTACTTTCCAGCCCCACCGTTGTTGAATTCCTAACGAAACTTTACTCTCGCTTCACATTCACGGAATTCACCAAGTTGTTGGAGTTGTCCCAAAACTTGATGAATTCTGCAAGGCCGAGTTCGGACATCACACCCAATTAACAATTTTTTCGAGAAAAATTAAAAAGAACAAAACTCAAGAAAAAGATTCTTGTTGGGCATTCTCTCAGTTAATTAATTATCTACTCGTGATTCGAAACGCGAAACAGTCTTTTTCATCAAACAATTTTTGAGAAGAGTGAAGAAGGCATAATTTTAAAAACTCGAACTCTACTCTAATAATTCCGATAGACCTTTTAAACCACAAGTTAAAATTACGGTAAAAAAAACGTTAACGTTCCATTCTCCCAAAACATTAATATAATAATAATATTTTTAGGAAGGGCGCATGGCCGTCAAGATATCTATCTTGACAAAAAAGTCACACTCGTTAGCCTTAAGTATAGGCATTCACTTTTATCCAAGAAATGTAAGTGAATTTCTACATCTCATCCGCTGGCACGCCTTTCACTCTCGTTACTTCCAATTATATATATCGCCTGTAATAAATTGTCACTTTTGCAAAACGCTGGTTGAGTACACCTAAGGTTGATGGTACCATGGCTGCCCTTTACTTAACCAGAATCTTGCATCCGCAACGAAAAGAAAATATTAAATAATTAAAGGTCGAAGACCGGCTTTTGTTGCGGTAAATTTTACCGTAACAACCCTTATTATTTTTCGCAACGCCCAACGGATTTTATGGTGTGTGACATCAGCTTGATTGAACGGTAAATATCGCAGTTTCGCTTATCATCCTTCCACTTGTAAATTGTAAGCAGGCAACTTTTCCTCCACTGATTTGTCATTTGGGTCTCACTGATAAGTTTGGAGATGAAAACCGTGAGCCATCTTTTGCTTGAAAAGGGTTGCCAGAGCAACTCTAAAAACAATATAAAAACACTTAAAATGGCAATTTGTTGAATTTTTTGAATTGATCTGGCAAAACAAAACAAAATACAAAATGCCAAATTTATTGCACTTTACAACAGTTCACAATAATTAATACTCCGCGAATGTCAACACTAGATTCATAAAAATCTATCCAACTACAAAATGTCAAATCAATTTAGAGCTGATGATAGTCACAATGAAACCTCCGCAAAGGTCAAAACTGTCAAAATATATTGCCTCTGATGACAATTCGCACTGAACTTTCCGCAAATGTCAAAATTCAGATAGAAGGAAATTTGTTAAACCACAAAGTGACAAATAGCAAAAATTAGCAAAAATAAGTTGAGTAGTTCAGTTTTGATCAAAAATTAAATTCCTGTGATTTATCGACCATGAAAATATAACGTTTTTAGTACTCCTCGATTTTTCTAAGGCTTTTGATATGGTCAACCATTCTATACTTTGTAAAAAACTTTCCAGTTTATACAACTTTTCTCCCAGTGCTGTTAGCTTGATAGGCTCTTACTTGAGTACAAGAATGCAAGCAGTTGAACTTAACAAAGTCCTTTCTAGTTTCCTACCAATTGCAAATGGTGTCCCTCAGGGATCTATTCTTGGCCCTCTGCTTTTTTCCCTCTATATTAATGAGCTCCCTTCAATTATTAAAAATTGCTCAATACGTTTATACGCTGATGATGCTCAGTTGTATATCAGTTGTCCATTGGGGCTAATTGAACACACAGCTTCCTGCTTAAACGAAGACCTTGAAGAAATTGAGCGCTGGTCGTACAAAAATGGACTGATTCTTAATCCGAAAAAGTCTAAATGCATTGTGATATCAAAGAGCAAGATCGATGTATCTTATTTTCCTTCAATTATGTTAAACAACTCCGCCATCGAACACGTTGAATCAGCGAAAAACCTAGGTGTTATTTTTAATAGCAGCCTGACCTGGAAAAATCACATTAACTATATTGTTGTAAAACGTACGGCGTTCTTCGCTCTCTTTGGTGTACACAATACTATACACCTTTAAAAATACGAATTTTACTTGTTTAAACTCTGATTTTACCCTTAGTTACTTATGGCTGTGAAATTTTCTGTAACTTAGACTATGAAAGTAAAAGAAAACTCATCGTAGCGTTCAATAGTACAACACGATATGCATATGGACTTCGACGCTTTGACAGTGTTTCACAGCATGTTTTACTACTCCTCGGAATGTCGTTTGAAAACTTTTTAAAATATCGGGCCCTAACTTTGTTTTCGGATATACTTCTAACCCTCCAACCTGCCGATCTGTACAAAGAAATCACATTTTTAAATTCAAATAGATCATGTCTTCTACTGATCCCACGATTTACTTGTGTCACATCTGAACGACAGTTTTTTGTCAACTCCACCACGTTTATGGAATTTATTGCCGCGACAAATAAGAAGCATAAATAGCACGACTCTAATTAAAAAGCAACTAAAGATTCATCTTAGTATTGTATAATTAATTCTAAAGTACAACATTTAATGTAATTTATTCAATTATAGTAGCTGTTTAATTTTTGTTTTTACCTTCATAAAGCTACACTATAAAAATGATACTATATCTTACAGTGTAAGCTAAGCGTTAATAAAATAAAATACAAATAAAAATACAAATAAAAAAATAAATAAAAATGTCCTGGCTGAAAATTTAAGCCCTTTGGCTAAAAAAAAACATTTATTTGTTTGTATTTAACATCAAAAATAGTTTTCAAACAAAAGCCTAAAAAAAATAATCATCCATCTGTAACGGATACAAAAAATATTATTTCCTTTCATTACATTGCAACACATTGTGAAAGATCGAAATTCTTTTTAAATCAAACGAAAGAAAACTTTGATTAAGAATTTTATTCTTTATATATGAGAAGAAACGATAATAATTATTATTGTTAATTATTGAATCTCAAATGATAAAAAAAAATATAAATGTTGGATGATGCGTTGTTGTGTAATGAAAAAAAATAATAATCCGTTAAACCGTGCTCTTACTGGGGCTACGATTGACCTATTGTCTTGACCATGTCTCCAAATTAAACCTTGTACAAATTTCCACTATCACCAAGAAATCTAAAATTATTCAGAAGTCTCGACAATATTCAATTTCGGTACCCATAGTCCCGAGAGTGTACAGTCAACGGATAGGATCCAACAAAAAAAAGAGTGAAAGCATCAGTCGAAAGAGTTGGGAGTTCCCTAGTACGAACCTCAGTGTCATCCACACACTGCTGTTCAGATTCGAACTACTTCACTCCATTCTTCATACCAATGAGTCACTGACATACGTTGATGGTATGTATGGGATTTCTCCGGACACTAGAAAACCTCGACCCTACGTCTGATCAGGATTTCCTTGTAATCCACCAACTAAACTAAAGTCTTTCATTAAACGACCGACTCGGGTTGTCGCTGAGGATTAGAGACGAAAAGTTAATTTTAGTATGTTCGTTGAAGGATGTAATCAACTCGAAACCATCCTCTATATAGGTCTAAAGATTATAGAGAGGTTCTCAATCCCTCTAGGCATCAGAAAAGATATCCCAACCGACTTATAATAGAAAAGTGTTAAAATCGAAATAACCTCCCTTCGAAGGATCCTACACCTGCTTCCTTCGAGACGTTTAGAACCTCGTCCACATCCGGATGAAGGCTCGTCCACGCCCCTGGAAATCAGGGCGGTCGTCATTCTACCATTGCACCAGGTCTGCTCGTTGCCATTGCTTAGCTCGCCGAGTTGTGGGGTAGGATCTTGCAATTCGAATACGACCAGTGTCACATTATTTCAGACCTGAAGTATAGATGATATTAACTTATTAGATTATAAAAGTTGCAAAGGACCCGATGGAGATATTGTAGAGAAAGTGAAACTTGAAAAAGAGACTACAAATAACCCGTACGACAGTAGCCTCGATGTTACTACTACTATAGAAACACCTTACTGTATCTACCTACTTCTCATCGCTTCCATAGTAAGGTACTGCGACATCGTTGGGGAAAATTCAGGTGTTGATGAATTCCCTCGGTGCTTAACTTCCCTACCTAGGATAAACAGAGATAATCCCAAAGACCACCTCTCTTCATCACCCATTACGGTTCTTGGTTGCACGAAATTTACTTCAAGAACTCCCTCTTTGAAGGCGGAAGGTCTAAACCTTCCGATTACAGTTTGAAGATGATGATGTACTCACATTCTGTAAACACCAGTTCCAGCCGCGACCCCTCTACCTATTGCCTTAGCATTGCATCTTGCTAATCAATATTCACCTTCGAACCTGAATGAAAAAAAAAAAATCTTCCCAAAGAAACTTGCTCTTCTAAATGAAATAATTTTTCAAAAAGACTTGAATATTTCTTTCATTCAAATACAAAATTTATTCTTATTATCTTAAAATTATCTCTAACAATCAATATAAATAAATCTCAAACTATCTGTTCTATAACTTTGAAACTGTTATAATTTATTCAAAAGTATAACTATTCATAACTATCTTTAATTTAATTCGTCTACTGACTTTCAAATAAAAGTTTACTTTAACTAGATTTCCATTAGAAACGAACTTCAATCTTCGATGACAACAAAAAAACTAAGTTAATCTCAAAATTACTTAATCCAATCGGAAAATAATCCTCAAAAAAAAAAAGAAACAGTGTAATTTAAAAGTGAAGTCCCAAGGACAAGTATAACGTTCGAGTTAAATCAATTCAAAGCCCAATTCAAGTGACTTTGTAATGATTATAAGATAGGTAGTGATCACGGTTCACCCCTCTTTTCGCGATCTAGAATAACTTCGTAAGTTATTCGAGATATTGATTAAACGTAACGCGACTTTATTAAAGAATCGATTAAATGAACAGTTGTCCTATCGCAGCGTTGTATGACGTATTACCTCTATATGATATATACAGGATAATCGTAGTCGCGCTAGTCGTCACGAAGCGATAGAATCTCGTTCTGATGCACGAACGCAAAAAAAATTAAAACGACACGTTTAAATGACCGGTGATCAAGGTTCGTAAGACGAACTTATAAATCAAGTGGTATTATTCCAGTAGAATGAACCCTCAGAAAATTCAAACCACTTTCAAACACAAAAGTAAAAACTCAAGAGTTTAAAGTGCAATGCACTCCCACGAATTCCCAAAAGACAACCATTAAGGATATGTACTATAGATCGATAAAGGAATCAACTACAACACGTATAAAAGACACGAAAAATTCAAAGATGACCTGTAAAATTAAAGTTTATATAGTGAAATGTAAAAAGATATATTATTATAAAATATTATAAAATATATTTAAAAATTCAATAAAATATACTTAAAGATAAGGTGCACCTCGCCTCTAGTTTTTTTTGGTTTATGGTCTTCAAAAAAAAATTTAAGTTAAAGGTTGCTTTCGTAGAAGGATATGGGTTCCTACAGATTAATTTTCACCAGAGTATCTTTGATGATATCTGACGTAAGTGTTTGTACTAGCTAGTTGTACCAGTACTTAAGTTTTATGGACTAAGTTAAAAGTCTCAGTCAAAAGGAGTATTTATGGGTTTTATTTTTAATTCGTCGACTTGATCCTTACATAAATAAAACGAATAAACAACACAAAAAAAATTGAATTAATTAAATTAATATCCCGTGTATAACGATACACTTTCAAAAAAAAATCTCGTATTAAGGACCGAAATTAATTTTCAAACTTAAAAAAAATGTGTGCAATAGTGACAATTACTGGTAGATATTTCCAACCAAGCGATATGAATGCACGATAAACTTCGTTAAATCAAAAAAAAACTTTAATTTTTACTTTTCGCTTCGACTGTTACAATCCGCCACCCTTGTAGGTGAGTACTCTTAGCCGTAGATACTAAAATGAGTTCCGTAATTAATTGCGTAAGATATTCGGATCACGCGTAAGTATGCACGCCGAAAAGAAACAATCACTTTAATCTCGACAGTTTCTACTTATTTCTTTTCAAACCATAAGAATCTCGAACTTAAATTATGTTCGAAAACAGACGTTATCTTTGAATTATACTCTTCAAGGTGAGCAATACTATCAAAAAAAAATGATCTTCACTTAGTTGCTGATTATAATCGAAGTTAATTTCTTTACAGGTTTTGGAAATCCTTTCAATAAGGTGTGATTTAGAACTCGAAGTCAATTCGAAGTTACTCGATTAAACAAATGGAAGTAATTATCAATCAAATCGAAAAAAAATATAAATGTAATCAAAAAAATTTGTGCTTGCACCTTCTACGTGTGTAGGAAAAACTTTAAATAAAAATATTAACTTTCTTGATCAACTCAATAAATCAACAAAAAAAACGGGACAATATCAAATTGTTCAATGGTGATTGTGTTAAACACCTTCAGATACTTTGTATCAAAAAAAAAGTTTGGACGATACCGTCGAACATAAGTGTAAACGTAAGTATTTATAGTTAAATAATTTTCATCACTTAAGATTCCGTATGTAGGTAAGTTACTTCAAATTAATAGAGTGATTGAGTCGTGTTCTTTTAAGGACGTGATTCTCACTTTAATTTACTTTAAATTTTACTTTCAAAAAAACTTACAACTTCTTTCTTTTTTTTTTCTAGGTACTCTAACTGATTACACAGCACTATGTACGTTCGTTAAACAAATATCCACTCTATATTATAATATAGGTCGTAAATAGACAGCATAATTTTTTGTATTTTAATTTTTCGTTTAAGATTCACTTCTTAATATAATATATCTATGAAATACTAATAATAATTAAATCAGATCACTCACAGTACTTATTGTTTCATTTATAGAAATAGTTATTGATGATGTAGGTACAAATTAGTAATGCATCTCTATATGGCCGCTTGGATGAATCTCTGGATATTTTCCCCCGTTGATAGAAATTTACGGACTGCTTCAAGGATTTCTATTTCAACCAAAAAAGTGAGTACGTAGGCAGGTGAATAAACAGATATCATATCGTATCCTTTGGGTACAATACGATGATGCCTATCACAACTTGTGATGCATCCACATGAATTAATTTAAGCAAAAGTTACTTTGTTACACCATATAACTTTGTTATATTATTATATAATAAAAAAAAAACCAGGTAGCATCTGGTTCGATGATGTGCTTGGGCAACTGTTGTACGCAGGATCCTCGGGTAATTTCCGTACGTGGTCGAGTCCGCTCTTGGAGTGGATTCCTGCGTACGATTTTGCCTGTGGTTTGCTCCTTGCACAAAGATTGCTACCTGAGAAGAGAGAATGGACTTTAGTAAATTTTAATGGTAAATATTTTGAGATAGTTTTGCACTAGGTTTTTCTTTTCTTTTTTTTTCTTTTACTTTGTTAGATTTTCTTTTAGGTGTTTCAGGTTTTCTTATTGGTTTCGTCAATTTCTTTTATATTTTTTTTTTTCTTGACTACCTCAGGACTAATTTATTTGTCCTCCAATAAGGCTACCTGGGGTAAAGTAAGTATCTCAAAAAGAAACATGGAAATATTACCTGGTAAATTATTTCTTTGTATGTATCCTAATCACTGCTTCGACTCCAGGAGATCCTCGTCGGATAATCCTGCGGGTTTTAAGTGGATATCACTAGCTTTGCGCGATATAACGAAATTGGTTCCGTTGGTGAAAATCCTACGTACGGCTTTGGGCGATTCTGATGCGCCTTCGGCGTACATGTGGTGTAGTTTTTCACCACCGTCTTCGTGTTTCACGTAGGTTATTCCTGGACTAAATGGGTTATCTAGTTTATCGTCCATTAAAACTTTTTCGTACCTTTGGGGTTGAAAAATTTTGGGTGCGTAAACTACTTATTTAATTATCTTTATAATCGGGTTGTACTACTTACGATTTTTTCTTATTAATGCTTTCAATATTCTTTAGGTATTTCGTTGGTAATATTATTATTAATATTATTTCGGTTCGACTATGGTTTTACTTTCAGATTTTATTAGCTTTTTCTTTAATATATTGCTGTAGCAAAAACGAAGTCGACTTAATGGTGGATGAAATTGGAAAGACTATCAATGGTACGATTTTTCTTCTTTACGTTGCGTATTTCAGAATTGAGTGGTTGATTCGGAGTAAATTGCCAACGTGTAAGTTTCTGATTGGTCAATTTCAAATTTTTCTCTACTAACCACCAAGCTTTAGTTTGTCTCAGTTCATTTGGCAGCATTATGATATAATCATGTCCGAAATGAACGAGTTTATGTAAAGACTGATTCGAGTGGTACTCTTTCGTCTATATCATATAATTTCTTTTATTATTTTGATTGATGATGGAATTTACTTCTGAGAAGGTAAAATTGAAATTCATATTTTCCTTCTAATAAGATTAACTACTACGAAGGTAAGTATTTAGGGATACGTTTATAGGTCGGGTTCTCTTTCCGTCATGGTAAGTATGTAAAGGTAAGTATGTAAAGGTAAGTATGTAAAGGTAAGTATGTAAAGGTAAGTATGTAAAGGTAAGTATGTAAAGGTAAGTATGTAAAGGTAAGTATTTGGATGGGTTTATTGTCAGTGTAAGTAAATATCTATTCGTCTTGTTCGTTGGTTGTTTGTTATTCATTTCTTTTTATTTATTTCTTTCTCTGTCTAGGTAAGTAAGGTCGTCTGTATTTTCCGTATAGGTTGTTGTTGGATATATTTTATGTCAACGAAAATGTTTTTATCCGTGTGTTCCTGTTTCCTTATAAGATTCAAATGAATAACTAAAGGTCGGCGAATGTCACCTACTTCTGTGTTGATAAGTATTCGTTAAATGTGTGTTTCTGTGATAAGCTATATGACATCTGTCAAATTGACATTTGGCCTCAAAAAAAAATAAGGAACGAATAGTATCAATGTTTCTAGAAGGGTTGTGTCGGTAATGTCATGGCGTTCGTGAAAGTTTTGTTTCGTTTTAGTGTATTCGGTATAGTTGCCTATAGAGAATCATTACTCGTTATTATTATTATATCCTCCTCGTTACTCCAAAGTCTCTGAATCTCGTTAAGAGAATGCCTGACTTTTGTCAGTGACCGCTCCATCTGTTTTGTTTAATCTGTGATTGGTTACTCTTTCAGCTGAGCAATTAAAAATTTTCGGTTATTACGTTTAGACATTACTATTGAATTTATTGTTACTCCTGTTGATTCTTTTTCTTAATTCTATAACATACTCTTAATTGAAAATACATTTTGCTTATTTTTGTTCTAAGATTATAACTTTTGATTGCGAGAGTGTGTGCTACTTATTTCCAAGAATGAATGATCCCTTGCTCTATTATGTTTGGTTCGGTTTTTCGTCTTGGAACTACCATGAGTGGGCAGCACTCATCGAAGCTCATACTCTGGCTGTCAGCCATTTGCGCTATTATGGTGGTGGATTCTTTAAACGGCAAAAACTAGCTTTTAGTTGTTGAGCTTTATTATGTAGCTTTTTGATATGGGAGAGATACTTCACTATCTATTCCTAGAGGGCGTTGATTTTGTATATAAGCTCTTTTTCTTGAAGTAAGTTCGCAAGCTCATAGGAGCGAATTCAAAAGTATTTTGTGGTAAGCTACACATGATGATAATTTTCTTGAAAGTTGAATCGTTTCTTGAATATTGGGTGGTTAGTTAATGTGTCACACTGAAAAAAAAGTGTAATTACGTTAGATGGCGGAAATTTTCGAGTTAGGTAGGTAATTGAGCTAGGGGTTGGTGAACGTATATTATTCATACGTGACTACTATAGAAGGGCTGTTATATTATAAAGTAAGTATTTTACTTAACAGATAGATGTTAGAAGTGGTCTCCTACAAAACTCATTCGTTTATTAGAGCGTAAGCCTGTTCAACGAAGGAGGAAAAGAGCCACCCTTCGATGTCTCTGAAATTTTGTCTGAAAATACTTTCGCTATCTATCTTAATCACCCACGACCCGCTGTGTCTCATGCTCAGCTGATTGCCGGCGCCTACATTACTTCTACTTATTATATCATTTGTCTTGTTTTTGATTTCCATTTTATTTCCGTAAATCTTTTGTGTGTACTACGGTTTCAAAACCTCGTTCGTCTTTGGTCTTGTATAGGTTATTTCCGATGATTTTTATAACGGTGGTTTTAACGAATTTAGGACAAAGTTTGGCGTTTTTGTGCTTCGTTGCGTCACTTAATGTGAAGTTTCTTCTGAAGACTGTGTCACCAATGTCGTATCTGACGGTTCTACTACGAAGATTGTAAACCCTTTCATATTGTTCGTGGGCTAGGTTCAATGCTGTTTTTAGATAGTTATGGACTATATTCATTTTGGCGGTTTTTGGAATCCAATCTATCTCGGATTGATTTAATCCTCCTAACTTCCTTAACAGTTTATAATCTTCTCCATGCTCCACCATACGTTGCCCGAAGAGTGCTTCGTACGGGGACATGCCTATCACTGAATGAATGGTGGTGCGTAAAGCGCTTCCTATAGATGTCAAGTTCGCATCCCAATCATATTGTTTGTCGTCTATATAAGCTCTTATAGAACTTAAGATTGAGCGGTTAACTCTCTCGCTTGCATTCGCTTGAGGAGCGTATGCAGCAGTCTTTACGTGGCTTATGCCGAAGTTATTCAGAAATTTCATGAATTCGTTGCTCAAGAACTGAGATCCATTATCTGACAAAAGTGTTTCGGGTACCCCGAATAATAAAAATACTTCATCGCTTAGAAATTTAATGAGTTCATTAGTGTTTGCTTTTTTTAAAGGCTTGATCAACACGAATTTGGATAATTGGTCTAAAGCTATTACGATGAAAGTATTCCCTTTTCTAGAACGGGGATAGGGTCCCAAAAAGTCTACATATATATGTTGGAAAGGTCTTTCAACCTCGAAAACTTTTCCCATTTCATTTCTCAACGTAATATTAGGTGCTTTAACCATCTTGCATGTATCGCAATTACCTATGAATGTTTTAACTTGTGATACCATTCCTGGCCAATAAAATCGCTGACGTAAACGATACAGTGTTTTAGTTATACCTCCATGCGCAGCTCTGGGTGGACAATGAGACTGCCTTATCAACCTTTCAGCCAAACTAGATGGAATCCAAAGTTTCCAAGACTCGTCATCCTGGATTGGATTGCCTGTAACATGCCGGACCTTCTTGTATATAAAATTTTCAGATACCTGCAGGTCTGGAAGTTGTTCTTTATTTTTACTGATATGTTCCGCGATCTGAAGGTATTCTTCCGACCGAAAGGCCGGATCCTTTAGATCTACATACAACACTTCAGACGGGTTTGCTGAAGTTAATACCGGCGTGGAAACATTTGACGATATTGCCTCTACCTCATAAATGCGAGACAGAGCATCAGGCAAAACGTTCAAAGTTCCACGTCTGTGAAGAACCTCAAAATCAAACCCTTGGAGTTTAAGACTCCATCGAGCTAACCTACCGGTCGGGTCTTTCAGACTCATGAGCCACTTCAAACTTGCATGGTCGGTTATAACCGTAAACCTGTATCCTTCGATATATGGTCTAAACTTATGAATCCCCTTTACGGCAGCCAAACATTCACGTTCGGTGACTGTATAATTTCTTTGTGCCGAATTCAACTTTTGGGAGTAGTAATATATTGGTAATTCTGCCCCAGACTCGTCTTTTTGGCACAAAACACACCCGATTCCAGTAGCGGAAGCATCGCAAAGGATAATAAATGGCTTGCTGAAATCGGGGTTGCGAAGTACTGGAGCTGAAGTTAACGCCACTTTGATTTTATTAAAAGCAACCATAGCCTCTTCTCCAAACTCGAATTTCACCCCTTTCTTTAGAGTATCCGATATCGGACCGGCTACTCCTGAAAAGTTTTCTATGAACCTACGGTACCACCCGGCCATTCCTAGGAATCGCCTGACTTGACGGACTGTGGTTGGTACCGGGAAATCAACAATTGCTGATATCTTGCCGGGGTCAGCTTTCAGGCAACCTTGACCGACAACGTATCCCAAATATTGCAACTCTTGGAAGCAGAATCGAGACTTCTCGACGTTTATCGTAAGTCCTGCTTCCAGTAGTCGCTTACTTACTATTTTTAAAATTGCTATATGTTCTTTGAATGATGATGATACTACGAGTAGATCGTCTAAATAAATAAATACGTTTTCACGTAGACTTGAAGGAATTACTTTATTCATAAGGTAAGTTAAAGTCTGTGCAGCATTTGAAAGACCGAAAGGCATCACCTTAAATTGGTATAGTGGTCGATTGGGGACAGTAAACGCTGTCTTCTCCCGTGAGTCTTTCTCCAGGGGTACCTGCCAATACGCATCCTTCAGATCCACGCTCGAAATGAAACGTGTTTCTGAAAGTCGTGCAAGCAGTCCTTCAATATGCGCAATTGGACTCGCGTTCTTCTTGGTAACACTGTTGACTTTCCGAAAATCCAAGCACAGGCGATTTTTTCCCGGTTTCCTCACCAAAACAACAGGTGAGGACCATGCGCTTGAAGATTCTTCGATCACACCCAAAGAAAGCATGCGGTCCAATTCCGCGTACACTAGGCTTTGTACTGCTGGTGATATGGGATAATGACGTTGTTTGATTGGTTCGGCGTCTCCCGTATCGATTCTGTGTTCCAACAAGTGAGTCCTTCCGAGCCCTTTAAGAGCGAAAGATGGAAAAGACTTCACTACTTCTTTTAATATATCTGACTCCTCAGGTGTCAGATTGCATTCTGTAATTTTTGACGGTTCGGAAACTGACTCGGAAACGGAACTAATCGAAGAGATTATATTTGGTGCTATCTTGAACAGAGCCCAAAAATCTACCCCTAAATACAACTCCTGTGAAAGAGTAGGCACTAGGTATAAATCCATAGATAAAAGTTTATCATTAAACTGAATTTTTGCCTTTATTACTCCAGTCACTGGCTGTTTTCGACCATCGGCCGTAGAAATGTCGGTAGTGAATTTTTTATATGGGATGTTCGATTTCTCTATATATTCAACCGCCCCTTTCCCGAGACAGCTGACACTGGCACCCGAGTCCAGTAAACCTAACCAATTTTTGTCAAAAAATTTGACTTCAACATATGGACGAGGATCGCCCGAATTAATTGCTATTCTGGTGGCAGCTATATTTCTAAAAGTTATTCGCTTTTGCGTGAAACGATTTCTTAATTTTTCAATTTTTTTCTGATGTTTAGGGTAAGTATATATTCTTTGCCTTGCTAGATCATATTCAACTTGTCTAACATGCAAAGGTTTAAGGGGTCTTAAAAGAGGTGTTTTATTAGTTAAATTAGGTATTTCATTATTTTGGGGTTTGTTCAGATTAGGATTTTTCAAAATAGTTATTTTCTCGGTACTATCTTCTTTTACAACGGACTCTCCGAGTCCCCCGTCCGTACCAGATCCCTCTCGGATGAGAGCTGGCTCCGTGGTGAGTTTCCCGAACAAATACGACAATTAGGTGTTACAGTTTCAGGTAAGCCGCATTTATAACAAAACAGTCTTCGCTGCGTATCAGTACAGTCGCGAAACGAATGACCCACCTTTCGACAATTCCAACATTTTACGTTGTCAGGGTTGAAAGGGGGTTTATTCTCGCGTTTAAATTGTGGATTGTAAGCTTCAATAGCGTTTGAAAATTCTATAGGTGTAGTCTCTACCGTTTGGACTTCTATCTCACTAACTTGTTTTCTTGCTTGTGCGATGTATGGTGGTGGTGCTCGTGCACGATTAGGATCGTAATGATTCATGAACTTCTCCATCTCACGACAAGTGTGTACCAGTTCTGACAATTTACTGACTTTGCTTGTGAGCAATAATTCGCCCATCCTTCTTTTTACATTCTGCTTCACTATCTCTACGATCTCCTGGTTTGGTCGAGGTGTTCGCATCCTGGAATTTATCTTCAATATGTCTTCATAGAAGGTGTCGAAACTCTCGCCTGGCAATTGTTTTCGTTCAGCCATTTGACGAGTCAGTTCTGAATCGGTTTCTAATCCACGGTACTGTTCGATGAGGCCTAAGCGTAATGATCCCCATGAAGAGTGTGGATGTTCCTTCAGCCACATCCAGAACCATGTTTCGACAGCTCCGCTTATGAAGTGATGGAAATTTGCTACTACCTCTTCCCATGAAACGTTGTAGCTATCTTTCACTCGTTCCAAGCGAAACAAGAACTCATCTACAGTCATGTTCTTTGCATTAAATTTGACTCCCCATTTGTGGTAATGTGGAAATTTAGAATAAGAGCCCGCTGGTGATGGTGATGGTACTCTTGTTCGATCCTGTCCCGAAGGATTTTCGAACGTCATTCGATCTAATCTCTCATAAAAGTCCACTCCTTGAGTTCTTGCTGCTTCAGCTCTAAAAGTTCCTGGGTGTCTAGGAAGATCGCGTGGAAAGTTAGGTGTGTCAGGTATATGTCTGATGATAGGTGGTTCTCGTTCCGCAGGGTATACTCTCGGAGTAGGTTGCTCACACAGGTTCATTGCAGGTCTGGAAGGTTGTGTGTTCTGCGTGCTTATGGCCAAAGCTGTCCGAATTGCTTCGTTCACTTTGTCTAGCATCTGCATTTGACTTGCCGCTAAAGTCTCCTGCAGATTCTTCCTATCCTCGGCTCTGCTGAACCCGATTGTGGCTAACGCTACCTCCTTAATGTACTGCTGCATTTGGTCCTCTCTAGTCGGTGAAAATTCCAAACGACGTTGTCTCAGTGCTTCAGGGGTAGATGGTCGGTTCTCTTCCACTACATGTGGACTTTCCTCGATGACTTGCTGTTCATGTGAGGTGCCTGGAATTTCTTCCATTTGACTCACGTCAGCAACGTCTCCGGCTTCCATTGTTAAATCTCGTGCTGGATTCAACGCCTTCTGGTACCTCGTGAGATGATCCCCTGGCGTACTGGGATTTCGTGAATTCTTCTTTTTAGGTTTTTCCGCGGTAGGGTTCTTGTCTTTTCTACCCCCCATGAGATTGAATATTTTTCTCCGCGTTGATAGATGGTATTTATTGCGTTGTACGATAATAGATTGAAATTTCAAAAAAAAACAAATAGTTCAAAACAAAATATTTTGTCTTGTAAGAGAACCTACAAAAAAAAATTTTTACTAACTCTACGCTACTATAATTGTTAAACCTAAGTTTTCCCTAAACTATTTTCTAAACCTAACTTATGCTAACTTAACCTAATTTCCTTTATAGGGTAAACCCTCAAAAACTTCAAAACTCCAAACAAGAAAAAAGGCTGGAAACCTCAGGAGTATTACACTTCACCTCCTGACTTTCCAGATTTTTTTTTAATAATGCTAAACTGCAAAAACAAACTAAATTACTAAATATGGAAGTGATCCTCTCCAACTTCCTACTAAAACTACTAACTCAAAACTTCAGAAGTGATCCTCTCCAACTTCTGACCAACAAAAACTAGAATTCTCCAAAACTACTTGGCAGAATCTAAAAACTGCAACCAAAAGAAAATGTTGCTTTATCGCCACCAGGCACTCCAATTGCCACCAGGCACTCCAGTTCTCAAATCCAAACAAGTATTTGCAAGAACTGCTAACTCCAATTGCCACCAGGCACTCCAGTTCCCAAATCCAAAAAAGTATTTGCCAGAACTGCTACTACAAAACGCCACCAGGCAAATTTTAAAAATTTTAATCTTTTAAATTTTTAGAAAAACTACAATTTCAAAATTCTTAACTTCAAAAATATTTTTCAAAAATCTTAATCCTTCTTTCTAAGCTTCTCTATATTCATTCCAGGTTCGGGATCGCGACTAGAATACTGTCGTCTACCGTAACCACATCATCATCTCAAAAAAAAATTTTAGATTTTTAAATCAAAGTTTACTTTAGATCGCACGGCTTATTTGTCACTGCATCTAAAAACTACCTATCCATAATTTGACACTTGATCTATACTACAGCTACAAACCTAGGTAAGAAGACATCGTTGCCTAGTGGACAGTAGGTTAAGATCGCATCCCAAACTATTTCAAGATACTGCTCAATACAACAAAAAAATTAAAGATTCTACTATAAAAGTTGTTATTTAAAATTGGTATGGTTCTTCTTCTTGAGTTGGTTTGTCTTTTACCTCGAATAAAGCATAATTGTTCTTCGCTACAGACCTGAGTAGGAACAACTTCAACCACTCACCCGGTCGAAGAATCTAACACTTCATCTTCCAAAGACTTCGAACTAAAAAAAATTTGAATAACTATCCTCCGAAGCTACAGCAACTGGCTTCAACTAACCAATCCGGACATCAGACCGAAAGTTACCCATAATAATGGATCGAATTAATTTTTGCGAGAGTGAGAGAATGCATGATCTGGTTGTCGCAAACGGACATGAATAGGAAAGATCACCACTCATCGGCCGACACATAAGTCACTCACCTCCCGATGAAAAATCTCAACAAAAAATTCTCAACCACAAAAAAAACCAAAAAAAACTAACATATTCTTGATTATGAAATCTTGAACATGTACTAAATCTCAAATGAATCTCTTTCAAATTCCTCCAACTACTACAACATCTAAACTCCATTCGGGCCCCACACGTTTGAGCGCCATTTGTAACGGATACAAAAAATATTATTTCCTTTCATTACATTGCAACACATTGTGAAAGATCGAAATTCTTTTTAAATCAAACGAAAGAAAACTTTGATTAAGAATTTTATTCTTTATATATGAGAAGAAACGATAATAATTATTATTGTTAATTATTGAATCTCAAATGATAAAAAAAAATATAAATGTTGGATGATGCGTTGTTGTGTAATGAAAAAAAATAATAATCCGTTAAACCGTGCTCTTACTGGGGCTACGATTGACCTATTGTCTTGACCATGTCTCCAAATTAAACCTTGTACAAATTTCCACTATCACCAAGAAATCTAAAATTATTCAGAAGTCTCGACAATATTCAATTTCGGTACCCATAGTCCCGAGAGTGTACAGTCAACGGATAGGATCCAACAAAAAAAAGAGTGAAAGCATCAGTCGAAAGAGTTGGGAGTTCCCTAGTACGAACCTCAGTGTCATCCACACACTGCTGTTCAGATTCGAACTACTTCACTCCATTCTTCATACCAATGAGTCACTGACATACGTTGATGGTATGTATGGGATTTCTCCGGACACTAGAAAACCTCGACCCTACGTCTGATCAGGATTTCCTTGTAATCCACCAACTAAACTAAAGTCTTTCATTAAACGACCGACTCGGGTTGTCGCTGAGGATTAGAGACGAAAAGTTAATTTTAGTATGTTCGTTGAAGGATGTAATCAACTCGAAACCATCCTCTATATAGGTCTAAAGATTATAGAGAGGTTCTCAATCCCTCTAGGCATCAGAAAAGATATCCCAACCGACTTATAATAGAAAAGTGTTAAAATCGAAATAACCTCCCTTCGAAGGATCCTACACCTGCTTCCTTCGAGACGTTTAGAACCTCGTCCACATCCGGATGAAGGCTCGTCCACGCCCCTGGAAATCAGGGCGGTCGTCATTCTACCATTGCACCAGGTCTGCTCGTTGCCATTGCTTAGCTCGCCGAGTTGTGGGGTAGGATCTTGCAATTCGAATACGACCAGTGTCACATTATTTCAGACCTGAAGTATAGATGATATTAACTTATTAGATTATAAAAGTTGCAAAGGACCCGATGGAGATATTGTAGAGAAAGTGAAACTTGAAAAAGAGACTACAAATAACCCGTACGACAGTAGCCTCGATGTTACTACTACTATAGAAACACCTTACTGTATCTACCTACTTCTCATCGCTTCCATAGTAAGGTACTGCGACATCGTTGGGGAAAATTCAGGTGTTGATGAATTCCCTCGGTGCTTAACTTCCCTACCTAGGATAAACAGAGATAATCCCAAAGACCACCTCTCTTCATCACCCATTACGGTTCTTGGTTGCACGAAATTTACTTCAAGAACTCCCTCTTTGAAGGCGGAAGGTCTAAACCTTCCGATTACAGTTTGAAGATGATGATGTACTCACATTCTGTAAACACCAGTTCCAGCCGCGACCCCTCTACCTATTGCCTTAGCATTGCATCTTGCTAATCAATATTCACCTTCGAACCTGAATGAAAAAAAAAAAATCTTCCCAAAGAAACTTGCTCTTCTAAATGAAATAATTTTTCAAAAAGACTTGAATATTTCTTTCATTCAAATACAAAATTTATTCTTATTATCTTAAAATTATCTCTAACAATCAATATAAATAAATCTCAAACTATCTGTTCTATAACTTTGAAACTGTTATAATTTATTCAAAAGTATAACTATTCATAACTATCTTTAATTTAATTCGTCTACTGACTTTCAAATAAAAGTTTACTTTAACTAGATTTCCATTAGAAACGAACTTCAATCTTCGATGACAACAAAAAAACTAAGTTAATCTCAAAATTACTTAATCCAATCGGAAAATAATCCTCAAAAAAAAAAAGAAACAGTGTAATTTAAAAGTGAAGTCCCAAGGACAAGTATAACGTTCGAGTTAAATCAATTCAAAGCCCAATTCAAGTGACTTTGTAATGATTATAAGATAGGTAGTGATCACGGTTCACCCCTCTTTTCGCGATCTAGAATAACTTCGTAAGTTATTCGAGATATTGATTAAACGTAACGCGACTTTATTAAAGAATCGATTAAATGAACAGTTGTCCTATCGCAGCGTTGTATGACGTATTACCTCTATATGATATATACAGGATAATCGTAGTCGCGCTAGTCGTCACGAAGCGATAGAATCTCGTTCTGATGCACGAACGCAAAAAAAATTAAAACGACACGTTTAAATGACCGGTGATCAAGGTTCGTAAGACGAACTTATAAATCAAGTGGTATTATTCCAGTAGAATGAACCCTCAGAAAATTCAAACCACTTTCAAACACAAAAGTAAAAACTCAAGAGTTTAAAGTGCAATGCACTCCCACGAATTCCCAAAAGACAACCATTAAGGATATGTACTATAGATCGATAAAGGAATCAACTACAACACGTATAAAAGACACGAAAAATTCAAAGATGACCTGTAAAATTAAAGTTTATATAGTGAAATGTAAAAAGATATATTATTATAAAATATTATAAAATATATTTAAAAATTCAATAAAATATACTTAAAGATAAGGTGCACCTCGCCTCTAGTTTTTTTTGGTTTATGGTCTTCAAAAAAAAATTTAAGTTAAAGGTTGCTTTCGTAGAAGGATATGGGTTCCTACAGATTAATTTTCACCAGAGTATCTTTGATGATATCTGACGTAAGTGTTTGTACTAGCTAGTTGTACCAGTACTTAAGTTTTATGGACTAAGTTAAAAGTCTCAGTCAAAAGGAGTATTTATGGGTTTTATTTTTAATTCGTCGACTTGATCCTTACATAAATAAAACGAATAAACAACACAAAAAAAATTGAATTAATTAAATTAATATCCCGTGTATAACGATACACTTTCAAAAAAAAATCTCGTATTAAGGACCGAAATTAATTTTCAAACTTAAAAAAAATGTGTGCAATAGTGACAATTACTGGTAGATATTTCCAACCAAGCGATATGAATGCACGATAAACTTCGTTAAATCAAAAAAAAACTTTAATTTTTACTTTTCGCTTCGACTGTTACAATCCGCCACCCTTGTAGGTGAGTACTCTTAGCCGTAGATACTAAAATGAGTTCCGTAATTAATTGCGTAAGATATTCGGATCACGCGTAAGTATGCACGCCGAAAAGAAACAATCACTTTAATCTCGACAGTTTCTACTTATTTCTTTTCAAACCATAAGAATCTCGAACTTAAATTATGTTCGAAAACAGACGTTATCTTTGAATTATACTCTTCAAGGTGAGCAATACTATCAAAAAAAAATGATCTTCACTTAGTTGCTGATTATAATCGAAGTTAATTTCTTTACAGGTTTTGGAAATCCTTTCAATAAGGTGTGATTTAGAACTCGAAGTCAATTCGAAGTTACTCGATTAAACAAATGGAAGTAATTATCAATCAAATCGAAAAAAAATATAAATGTAATCAAAAAAATTTGTGCTTGCACCTTCTACGTGTGTAGGAAAAACTTTAAATAAAAATATTAACTTTCTTGATCAACTCAATAAATCAACAAAAAAAACGGGACAATATCAAATTGTTCAATGGTGATTGTGTTAAACACCTTCAGATACTTTGTATCAAAAAAAAAGTTTGGACGATACCGTCGAACATAAGTGTAAACGTAAGTATTTATAGTTAAATAATTTTCATCACTTAAGATTCCGTATGTAGGTAAGTTACTTCAAATTAATAGAGTGATTGAGTCGTGTTCTTTTAAGGACGTGATTCTCACTTTAATTTACTTTAAATTTTACTTTCAAAAAAACTTACAACTTCTTTCTTTTTTTTTTCTAGGTACTCTAACTGATTACACAGCACTATGTACGTTCGTTAAACAAATATCCACTCTATATTATAATATAGGTCGTAAATAGACAGCATAATTTTTTGTATTTTAATTTTTCGTTTAAGATTCACTTCTTAATATAATATATCTATGAAATACTAATAATAATTAAATCAGATCACTCACAGTACTTATTGTTTCATTTATAGAAATAGTTATTGATGATGTAGGTACAAATTAGTAATGCATCTCTATATGGCCGCTTGGATGAATCTCTGGATATTTTCCCCCGTTGATAGAAATTTACGGACTGCTTCAAGGATTTCTATTTCAACCAAAAAAGTGAGTACGTAGGCAGGTGAATAAACAGATATCATATCGTATCCTTTGGGTACAATACGATGATGCCTATCACAACTTGTGATGCATCCACATGAATTAATTTAAGCAAAAGTTACTTTGTTACACCATATAACTTTGTTATATTATTATATAATAAAAAAAAAACCAGGTAGCATCTGGTTCGATGATGTGCTTGGGCAACTGTTGTACGCAGGATCCTCGGGTAATTTCCGTACGTGGTCGAGTCCGCTCTTGGAGTGGATTCCTGCGTACGATTTTGCCTGTGGTTTGCTCCTTGCACAAAGATTGCTACCTGAGAAGAGAGAATGGACTTTAGTAAATTTTAATGGTAAATATTTTGAGATAGTTTTGCACTAGGTTTTTCTTTTCTTTTTTTTTCTTTTACTTTGTTAGATTTTCTTTTAGGTGTTTCAGGTTTTCTTATTGGTTTCGTCAATTTCTTTTATATTTTTTTTTTTCTTGACTACCTCAGGACTAATTTATTTGTCCTCCAATAAGGCTACCTGGGGTAAAGTAAGTATCTCAAAAAGAAACATGGAAATATTACCTGGTAAATTATTTCTTTGTATGTATCCTAATCACTGCTTCGACTCCAGGAGATCCTCGTCGGATAATCCTGCGGGTTTTAAGTGGATATCACTAGCTTTGCGCGATATAACGAAATTGGTTCCGTTGGTGAAAATCCTACGTACGGCTTTGGGCGATTCTGATGCGCCTTCGGCGTACATGTGGTGTAGTTTTTCACCACCGTCTTCGTGTTTCACGTAGGTTATTCCTGGACTAAATGGGTTATCTAGTTTATCGTCCATTAAAACTTTTTCGTACCTTTGGGGTTGAAAAATTTTGGGTGCGTAAACTACTTATTTAATTATCTTTATAATCGGGTTGTACTACTTACGATTTTTTCTTATTAATGCTTTCAATATTCTTTAGGTATTTCGTTGGTAATATTATTATTAATATTATTTCGGTTCGACTATGGTTTTACTTTCAGATTTTATTAGCTTTTTCTTTAATATATTGCTGTAGCAAAAACGAAGTCGACTTAATGGTGGATGAAATTGGAAAGACTATCAATGGTACGATTTTTCTTCTTTACGTTGCGTATTTCAGAATTGAGTGGTTGATTCGGAGTAAATTGCCAACGTGTAAGTTTCTGATTGGTCAATTTCAAATTTTTCTCTACTAACCACCAAGCTTTAGTTTGTCTCAGTTCATTTGGCAGCATTATGATATAATCATGTCCGAAATGAACGAGTTTATGTAAAGACTGATTCGAGTGGTACTCTTTCGTCTATATCATATAATTTCTTTTATTATTTTGATTGATGATGGAATTTACTTCTGAGAAGGTAAAATTGAAATTCATATTTTCCTTCTAATAAGATTAACTACTACGAAGGTAAGTATTTAGGGATACGTTTATAGGTCGGGTTCTCTTTCCGTCATGGTAAGTATGTAAAGGTAAGTATGTAAAGGTAAGTATGTAAAGGTAAGTATGTAAAGGTAAGTATGTAAAGGTAAGTATGTAAAGGTAAGTATGTAAAGGTAAGTATTTGGATGGGTTTATTGTCAGTGTAAGTAAATATCTATTCGTCTTGTTCGTTGGTTGTTTGTTATTCATTTCTTTTTATTTATTTCTTTCTCTGTCTAGGTAAGTAAGGTCGTCTGTATTTTCCGTATAGGTTGTTGTTGGATATATTTTATGTCAACGAAAATGTTTTTATCCGTGTGTTCCTGTTTCCTTATAAGATTCAAATGAATAACTAAAGGTCGGCGAATGTCACCTACTTCTGTGTTGATAAGTATTCGTTAAATGTGTGTTTCTGTGATAAGCTATATGACATCTGTCAAATTGACATTTGGCCTCAAAAAAAAATAAGGAACGAATAGTATCAATGTTTCTAGAAGGGTTGTGTCGGTAATGTCATGGCGTTCGTGAAAGTTTTGTTTCGTTTTAGTGTATTCGGTATAGTTGCCTATAGAGAATCATTACTCGTTATTATTATTATATCCTCCTCGTTACTCCAAAGTCTCTGAATCTCGTTAAGAGAATGCCTGACTTTTGTCAGTGACCGCTCCATCTGTTTTGTTTAATCTGTGATTGGTTACTCTTTCAGCTGAGCAATTAAAAATTTTCGGTTATTACGTTTAGACATTACTATTGAATTTATTGTTACTCCTGTTGATTCTTTTTCTTAATTCTATAACATACTCTTAATTGAAAATACATTTTGCTTATTTTTGTTCTAAGATTATAACTTTTGATTGCGAGAGTGTGTGCTACTTATTTCCAAGAATGAATGATCCCTTGCTCTATTATGTTTGGTTCGGTTTTTCGTCTTGGAACTACCATGAGTGGGCAGCACTCATCGAAGCTCATACTCTGGCTGTCAGCCATTTGCGCTATTATGGTGGTGGATTCTTTAAACGGCAAAAACTAGCTTTTAGTTGTTGAGCTTTATTATGTAGCTTTTTGATATGGGAGAGATACTTCACTATCTATTCCTAGAGGGCGTTGATTTTGTATATAAGCTCTTTTTCTTGAAGTAAGTTCGCAAGCTCATAGGAGCGAATTCAAAAGTATTTTGTGGTAAGCTACACATGATGATAATTTTCTTGAAAGTTGAATCGTTTCTTGAATATTGGGTGGTTAGTTAATGTGTCACACTGAAAAAAAAGTGTAATTACGTTAGATGGCGGAAATTTTCGAGTTAGGTAGGTAATTGAGCTAGGGGTTGGTGAACGTATATTATTCATACGTGACTACTATAGAAGGGCTGTTATATTATAAAGTAAGTATTTTACTTAACAGATAGATGTTAGAAGTGGTCTCCTACACATCATACCATAGAGAATCTCTCATTCATTACGAAACATGGATATCTTTTTTTTTTAAATAAAAATTTACAAAACCAAAATTAAATTCAAATTCCAAACGCTCTGAAATAATTATGTTTCCTATATAGTCTGATTATAACCGAGAACCGGATTCCAGAATTATATACGACCCACAGGAATTATCCAAGGCTATTTTATTATTTACAAAGTACATTACCCAAAATCGAATCATTAACACCATATTTTTGGCTTTAAAATTTCGCCATTTTATTGACATTGCCAGCCCACATGCGAAATTTAAACGCCAGGTATTTTTTTTTTTAATTTGCCAAGTCAATTATTTTCCACCCCCTCACGAATGTTGGATATACGAGTGTACGAGTAATCCATGTACAATGTACACATACATATACAAACGTGTCATTTTATGTACCCAGCTATTTATACTGAGTCGTTTATGCAGTCATTAAAAAGGATCAAACGCATTATGCTTTCATTTGCATAGGCACACCGCGCTGTCCACATAAATATGTACACATGCCTGTCCCAGCCCTCAGAGCTCGATTGTAAAAAAATATAATAATAATAATAATAAAATGCGTAAAATTTATACAGGACTTTAATTAACACCGACACCGATGATCCCACTCGTGCTGGATACAAATATCCCATTTAAATTAGTGTCGAAGGACCATTTTTTTTCGTTGTTATCCGCAATATTCCATTAATTTATTTTCAATTAAAGCCAAACTCTCTGAATGTAGGAAGTCTTTAAGTGTCACACCAGGTTATGTAGGTTTACGCCAACCATGCTACGATAATTCTATATGCGCATCAGCCAGTCTTTGAAGTGGATGTGTGTCAGATTGATTAGGAGAGATCAGAAATGGATGAGCCAAAAGCATATGCAAAGTGTCGGAAATACCAGGAGTCGTTGTCGATTAATAGAAGGAAAAAGAAAAATCCAGTACAACATTCTAGTGCTATTTTTTTCTGTGTGCCTCATTCTGGTGTTATTTCCTTATCAAAAACGAATCCTTGAATCCTTTAAACATCACCGAGGCATCACATCGTGAAGAAGATCTACACACACGAGACGAGCATATAGAATGCGAGCAACAAAAATTATGTGTGCTATGCAAACGGAGCGGAGTTTGTTTTCAAATCTCTTTTTTGGAGTAGCCTTACGTATGGGGGAAGTCATGGAGTCCTACTTGGCTGAGCAAAATGTGTGTGTATATCCTCGAACCAAAGCAAATTTGAATATTCCTGGAAGCTTTTTTTTGTTTTGTTTTAATTTCAAGCATATTCGTTCGTTTTTGGTTTTATTTTTGCAATAAACCATTCAACCGGAAGGTGTAGTTGTGTTGCTTCATGTTGTGTGTGCCACCGTTTCGAGGAAGCTACATATATCCAACATGATGGGCGGCTAATACAGAGGTGGACATTTAGCATGTTCTATCAGAACGTATACTGGCATATGAATCACATTCCATACAGATACTATACATATACCTATAAGTCGTTATTTGGATGGATTTGCTAAAAGAACACACAGCATATCAAAAACGGATTAGGTTTAGATGACATTTTGGAGAGAAACAATTTTTTTAAATTTTCCAAAAAAAAAAAAATAACCCATCATCCCGTAATCGGGATTGATATTCCAGACGGGACCCGCATTCAAATCACAGAGACAGACTTGTTTTGACAGTCATAGTCAGGGCAGGTCAAACCAGATGTGTTATGTACAATTCGCTCAATTATTTGCAGATGGTTCTGGATGGTTCTTTTTTTTTTTTCTAAAAAAAATAAAAAAGAATCTGGAAAGTCATGGATTTAATGAAAATTGCCTTGGGAGGGAATGTATCTTTAATAGTAGAACATTAGTTTAATGCGTTTATTATTTTCTGCTAGGCTGTTCTTCTCTTGGCGTAGATAGGTGTGGATGGTGGGGCCATAACAATCAAATAAAAATTTCAAGACGATAATAGAATTTTATTGCATAAAATATGTATATATGCTGGAAATCGAATTGTAAGATACTTTTGTTAAACAAATTTGTGTATGGGGATAGGTCAGTCGACCGTTTAAATAAGGTCGAATCTAGAAAAGCGTGTTTTGACTTAAAATGTAGACGCATATGTAATGTCTACTTACAGAATAACTCCAATGCCAATACTCATTATTGCCTTAATGACTTTATTCAATATGATTGTAATAAAAGTTATATTATTTTGGCTTACGATTATGACACTTGCAGTTCTCTTCACTTGATTAGACGCACACATTTTTTTTTTACATAAATTTGATTTTTTTGAAAATGTGTGTAACAATTATCAAACAATTGCATTTATTAGAAAGGTTATTAAGTTCCCAACAGAAAAACACAAATGAAAAGTAGCTGAATGGAAGTTAACGGATATTTTTTCTCTTTCTCGCCTTGGCTTTAAGAAAAAGTGCAGTTTTTTTCTGTTCACATGATTAGACGCACCTGTAAAATGATAGTAAAAATGAAACATAGACTTTTTAATTTAGTTTTTTCTCTTTTATTTGTTTTTTTTTAATGTTTTTTTTTATATTTTCAGTACTTTGTAGAACCACCACGTTTTAAAATAACATCAAAAATTCTATTTTTTAGTGAATCATAGGTACAGTTTTTCCAAATAATTTAAGGGAATCGTCTTCCAGGCTTCTTTGATTGCGACAATTAGCTCGTCACAGGTCTCATACTGTCTTCCTCCTTCGTAAATTTTACGCATTAGCCATTAGGTGGCCACGGCAACAGTTCCACATTTTCGGTTGCAAGAAAGGTTTTTTAAGTTAAGTTGTTTAAATGAACAGTTTTAAAAAAATTAATTTTCAAACTCAAAATTTTGAAAAAAAAACTAAAAAAAAAATGTTAAACTAATTTTTTTCAAAATTTTATGTGATTAACTATTATTTATTTTTAGTCAAAAACAGAAAACCGTATGCCAAAATGTATCTTAGTTTTTGAGAAATTAAAAAAAATTAAAAGTTAAACTAGTAAGTAAAGTAAAAAGTTAATTCTTTTTTTTTATTATTTGATTAAAATCGGATGGTATGTAATAAAAAATAAAAAAGGGATAATCCCCTAATTAATAATTGGCCTGAGCAGGTCAAATTTGGGAAAACCAAAAAAAAGTGTTTTTCTTGGAAAAAAATACTTCTAGTTTTTCTTAATTTCTCAAAAACTAAGATACATTTTGGCATCCGGTTTTCTGTTTTTGACTAAAAATTAATAAATTTTGAAAATAAAAATAATAGTTTTGGCCTTTATAAAAATTAAATTGTTACTTGGGTAATTACATGAAATTTTGAAAAAAATTAGTTTAAATTTTTTTTTTAATTTTGAGTTTGAACATTAATTTTTTTAAAACTGTTCACTTAAACAACTTAATTTTAAAAATCAAATAAAAGATTAGTTTTCTGGTTTTCCAAAAAAATATAACAACGCTTTGTATCGCTCACCGTTGTTTTTTAAAATTTTTTTTTCTGATTTAAGTCAAGTTTTTAGAAAATTGTCCCTCCCGCCTAAACGGGGGGAAATAGACCCCCTCTCCCATACGATTTTTTTCTTGTCTTAACTCCACCTACACGCTCAAGCTTTTTGGTACACCTTATACCAATCACCCTATATATCATCAATTTACTATTTCTCATAATTTAAAAGTCACCTCTTTATGAATTCACGTATGTTAACCTTATCTGCTCTTCTCATTTATCCCATTATCTCTATAAGCTTATATTTTACTCAAGTCAAGGAAACATATCTCATTTAATAAGCTAATTTAAAAAATGCCATACATCAGAAGCTTTGGTGTATGTAAGTAATCTTATATTGTTTTTCATAACCTTCCTCTTACAATTTTTAAGCTCTTGAGATAATCCTATTCAAAGTAAGTACTTATACTTAACGTATATATAATATTCATTTTAGAAAAGGATGCCTGTGAAGTATACCTTACATTATACATACATACATAGTAAGTCAGTTTAAATATTCATACAAAATCAAACACAAGTCCTTGATTTATTTTCACTTGACGTGTGATAATTTCATAAAATAAAAACATACAACAGTTTGTCATAAAACATTTTTTCCTCTACCACCATCTACCAGAAAAAAAGTTACCTTCCCAAACGAATTCCATCAAAAAAAACTTTGGTCATCCTGTAGATACTTGTACATAGCAATACTCTCCTCCAAGTACAACTTATTTTTTTTTTTTGTTGCTACCTTATACTTTGGTCACTTTGTGCCTTAAAGATTTAAGTTTTCTGTGGATAACGCACATAATTTATTCATGTAAATACTTAATTTGCTATCCTGGGCTGAATTTAAATTACGTGCCATGAATCAGTGTCTAACTTCGTGGAGGATAGAACCAAAAGAAGAGACGACACGTCGTCATCCCTTTTGCATTTTAATATGTTCCTTCACTTGGTTCTAAAGAGAGCGAGGTGATGATGATAATGATAGCTATGCTAGAACAGCTAGAAGCTGTACAGCAACACCCCGAAAGAGTCAAGTCGAGTCGAGGCTGATGCGAATTAGTGCAACATTAGATAATTACACGCCCAGTGACCATCGCCTGCCCGGGTTGAGAATTCCTGTTATTACCTGCTGAAATTTATGCGAAAAAAAGTAGCAGCAAGGACAATAGTGACAACTACTACAACGACGACGGTAACGTTCGTCGGCAACGACATTATACTGACGACACGACTACGACAAAGTCGACAAGGACGAATACGTTTATTCCGTAATCCTTCCTGTAAGGAAAACGCCATATAGCAGGAGCTGCTATAGGTAGTCGTGCTTGCTAGGTTGACTGGGCTTTGATCATTTCATGTGAACTTTTGCACGGCAAGACTTTTCGAAGGGAGTGATGTAGTTGGGGGTGGACGAGGGTGTTTGCTGACTGGATAATGGTCGGTTCATATGGATGTGGACGTGCTTGGCATTTGCAATCATCACAAGGGGGTCGAAATGATTTCCAACTAGGACAAGAGTAAAGTTATGCATACTCTCAGAAACTCAGAGCTCTGCTGCACCAACCAGTTCATGAAAAACAGCACACAGAGAAGGTTCAGTGATGGGCGTACGATGGGGTGTGAGGTGAGATGCAGGTCGATATTAGATCTAAGGACGATTAACTATTCAACAGGATTATGTATTCAGTTGTAATCTGCTTTTATGAATACATCTCGCAGCAACCAACCCCAAATGCATGAGTGAAACAATTTTTTCCACCCCCTGGATGTCCTAATAGTCAGGGAATTAAAATGTAATTCAGAGCACGTCCATTGTAAAGTCATCATAATAAAAGTACGCGATACTATAGTGTAGGAGATGGAGGAAAGCTACTTCAACTTATGCACGCAATTAAGATCAAGTCATGGGGAATGCAAACATTAACTATAGCTCCTATCATCCATGACGAGGTGTCTTCTATACGTAAAGTCAAAGTGTTATGTATGTGTGTTCATTTCGAGGATGTGCGATGATTCGATGAGGATATTGATGTCATCTCTATACCAATGATGACTGATAGCATCGAGACGGGACATCTATACTATAACAATGCACTGAAAGTGAGAGGAATAAAAATGGGATAATCCCCACTTGATTTTCTCACCTCTTATTGAAATTTATTACATGAAGCAGCGCGTAGTGGCTGCTACAGGATTAAATATTGGCATTCAGCGACACACATTTGCCAGGATGAAATTTAATTTAAAGTCCCCAAATTGCCTCGTAAGTTACCACCACGTTCTGATGTCGTCGTTGTCGTATAAAGGAACGGCATGTTCTACAGGGCCAGAGCCTTTATACAAAACATCATTATTTTGGAAGGAACAAGTGGTGATTAATTCGTTAATCATTGACAGGATTAAATGCAAAGCTAGTGGTGCTGGGTAAATGATTGCATTCATTGGCCGTATATGTATAATAATAGCTCATGAGACTGTTAATAAATTTTGGAAATTTAATTAACTCGTTAGTTAGGTATATTCCAAGGGAATTAAAAGTGCATAACTTAATTTCTGTTAAATCGTCATGGAATGTATGCATAGTCAGCATACATACATATCCATATTTATATACAAAAACCAACAAAAGAAACAATGAATATTAAAAATAAAATATGTATACGTATAAATTGATAGAGGAGTAGGAACTCGTCCTATGGTTTAAAAGGGTTAACCAAATTCATTCAAAATGTCAATTTGTATATATGTGTAGTGTATATGTTTCGACAAAACAGACCGAAATAATTCTATTGTTTTACAGTCCTAATATTTGGGTTGGCTTTAGGAGTTTAATTGGGATTTAAATATTTTGCATAATAAGAAACAAATTTTCAATATTTTGTTTGGAATTTTAAGATGTTGGACTTAAGTTTTGTGTTGGTATTATATTTAAAAAAGAAACACTTTTCAAGAGATTTACTTTCTTGGAAGAAGAAGAAATGCTTAGAAGATCTGTCTGCCAAAGTTCATAACATCAACTTTTTGTGGATTAGCTAAAAAAATTCTAGATGGTGGCGACATTATAGTAAGGAGCGTTTTCAATAGCTACATCACGGTACTGCAGAGAAGGAAAAGTTAAAGCGGTGGTGAGAAACTCCAAATGAAGGAAACATTTTAAAGCGGTGGTGAGAAACTCCAAATGAAGGAAAAACTACTAAGCCACACAGAAAAAAATATTATCTTAGTTCTGAAAATATGATAGGTGACTTCGGACTTACATGGGCAAGAATCTCATAACACCAAATTATGAGCAGCGGAGGGAATGTTACTGGGAGGGTCGAAATTTTAGCTTAAAAATTCTGGGTTTCAAAATTCAGTTTTTTTTTTTAAATTCTGCATTCAAAAATTCAGCTTTTTTTCATTCTGGTTGACAAAATTTTGCTTTTTAAAATTATACTGCGAAACCGGACAGTAAGTCGAGTTAAATCGTCTAATCGTCAAGGGAGAATACTTCCCAGGCCATTGTTATCATATTGATGATCGGATACATCTATATTATAAATATTTTGTATCTATTCGGGGAATATATACATCGATATGATTATTTTGGAAAATCTCCAGACCCATTCCTTTTAAACCTTTTGTAGAAAAATAAAAAAACAAATAGATTTTAATTTAAAAAGTCTTATAAGTTGTTTTATTTGATTTTAAAAATTTCAAAAATGGTTCTCAATAGCGAGGTAACATCTTTCTGCAATGGTTCTATTGATTAATTTTTTTTTTGTATAAACACTTTAAACCTAACACACCTGCAAAATAACACATACATACCTATGTTGTGTAATATCTATGTTGTGTAATATCTATTTTGCATCGCAATCTTAAACTTGGGTAGGCGTTTCTGTTGTTTTCTTGTCTTCAATGCATTGAATTCTCTGTTAATATATTAAAACAAAGAAAGATACTTAAAAAATAAAATTACTTGTATTTAGTTTAAAGATTTAGGTACCAAACGGTATCCCTTAAATTGTTTGAGATGCAGCCAAAAATCTCCTTCTGTATTGTACGGCGAGAATCTCTGAGGCATCAGTTGATAAATTTTCAAAGTACATGATTTTGCCTCAAGCTTCAGCATCAGACTCTGGATCTAAAAAAAAATATATTTTATAATAATATTATGATTTAATATATTTCACTCAAGTTACCACATTCATCATATTGACAAAAACGATTCATCAATGTGAAGAAAATAAAAACAAATTAATATGAGGAAATTTTCATCGAAATACATACCTTTTGTTAGCTAAATATTTAAATATTCCGATCAATAAAATAAAACATCTTTTATTTAATGAACACGAAGTTTTTATTAAATCAGGAAAACAACTACTCACTACGGCGGCTTAAAATTAACTGCTTCTGTTCGTCTTTATTATTTTCAATTTTCCCTTTCGTCTTTCTTTTTGTGATCGATTTTGATGGCCTGGCGAGTGGCGTGGCGCCTGGCCATGACCGAGAATTAAGCGCTTGTTATAGAATGCACATTGTTGTTGTTGCTCTGACGTAGTTGCTATTTTTCGGTCGCAACACCCGTTAGGTTTTTGTTGCTGCTGCTGACGATGAAGGAAGGGTTGCTCATGTTCAGGTATAAGAAATTATCCTACATCGTCGTTGCTAATGCAAGATGATTATAAAACTCATCAATAATTCGATCGTTTTAAGTTCTTCCTGCTAAAAACTACAAAGTCTATTTTTCATATATATAAAGAATCAATTTATCTATATGATGATCATTTACATCACGTCTGATTGTCTTCATCAATATAATGAAGTAAAATTGTCCTTTTAAATATGATAAATCCATTCACCATGTTCAAAATCATTAATAATATTATAAAAAAAATTATGAATTGCATGAAAAAGAAACTAAATTCATTAAAATAAGTGCTTTCATCAAATTGATGAAAAGTTTTAATGAAGTGATTAACATAATTCATACCAATTAATGACGAAAGTCTTCTAAAAAAAAGTTGATGAATGCACTTTCATCTTATTGGTGATGGGTTCAATTTCATCACAAAGTTTTCATGAATTTGTGCATCATATGGATCATTCAGTTGTTGAACGCCATTCATAAATATGATGACGTATTTTTTTCAGTGATATAATCAAAATTATAATTCATTCATTCATTCATAGTGCAACAAATACGTTAATTTTTTGATGGGTCCGTGGATTAACTGTTCAACAATATTGCCACCCCCCCAATAACGCTGCTTTTTTTTAACTTATATCTCTTTTTCTATTTCTCCTTTCACTTTCATATTTCTATCTGTTATGATTCATGAGATCCGAAAGAGATGTTGTGGAGGTCACCGTATAATCACCCCTTTTTACATAACTTTACCTAACTACCTTGAATCTATGGTCGGTACACCCTGCATTGAAGTCATCATCAATGTAGGGTGTACCGACCAGACGACTTAGCTGTTATTGTCATGTGGAAAACGGAGAGACTATAAGGACGAAGGAGAAGAGGCAGGGCAGGTCAGAAGCGAACGTACTTACCACTGGGGCACATCATTTTTAATGGCAAATCTGCAATGGGTATGTTTAGATAGGATCAGGGAAACACGTCTGCGTCACATAGGCTTTAGAAGACACTATATTCAGTTTGTAAAATAAACTCTAAATTCTGATTCAGCCTACCAGGTAAACTGATATGAACTATAAGCCAGAAATATTTTTATATTGGTATCCCCAAAAGCCATCAAGCGATATTGGTAAATACTATAGCTTCTTTTAAAGGTGGTGCTGATGATAGCAACACCTTCTATATGGTTTTATGGTGATTTTTCTTAAATAATCAAAAATCCATTTTGGAATATGTTGGTTTCTTCTTGTCTCGTATTTTAGTATTAATAGGTGAATCTGATCATTTGCTGCAAGGGAGTGATTGAGTCATACACGTATTCATTTAACAAGTATCATATCGCCTGAACTTAAAAAGTTTTCTTTGAAATTATCTCATCCAGCTCCACGCGTATATTCCTTATTCCAAATTATAGTTTTATTTTCTTTATGAATATTACTGCCAAAAACTTCAATGAAAAAAATAAATAGGAATATTATAAATGTTCAATTATACTTTAATTAATATGAAAAACAGAAAAACATACTTTGGCTTCCAGCAACCAACCAACACTAATATTTTCAGAAATCCTCCAATGAAATCGCACCAAACCAAAACATTTCACTTAAATTGCTTGAAGCAAATCACTAATAATGGGAAATTCTAAGAAAACAAACCTACAGTCAAACCAAAACCCAAAGTGAAATCCAAACAAGCGCGCACAACGATAAATCTGCGAATTAAATTTTGAACCTCAACTAAGTTACATACATTTTGTAAATAAAACATAGGAATCACCACCCGGTTTCTCTCAAGTAGTCAAGTCTCAACAATGATGAAATTGCGTAGCACTAACCTACCTCAATGTAAAGTCACGTTTCATGGTTTAAAGTTCATTGGCCATAAACATTGCCAAGTGAGAGTAAACATTGTAGTAGCATTAATAACCACTCCACCACCGACTGACCGGCTGATAACGACAAGGCACTAACTTTCCTTCCTTCTTATATCTTTTTCTTAAAAAAGCAAGGAATAAATAAAAAAGGGAAGAATCATCTCTCATCCGGCAAAGTACAGAAATTCATTCAACTCCAAGATTTGTTCATCGTCATCATCCTCATCATCAACATAATAGAAAAAGGCCAGAGGGCAACGCACGGAAAGACGAAGTTACTAAATAACTGAGTTAAACATACTGTGAAGGATTACAAGGATAATACACTTGCCTACTTTATGTTAGCTGTTTCACAATTAGCAGAAAACTTTCCAATTCGCCGGATAAGTTGACCCAGTTAAGGTTGGACAGAAGTGATATACGATAAAGTGGAAGAAAAGGAAGATCCTTAATGCGATAATTGCCTTAATTGTTAATTGGACATGAGTTAGAACGCTTTCCAAAAACTCTTAGAAACATATTTACTTACAACCTCTCCTTAGTTCATAAGCACGTTAATGCCTAAGTGCTTTAATGCTTTATGCTCTGAATCGAGTTGACATGCACCCAACAACCAGGAAGAAGCTCTTAGAAGGCATATTTTTATAAAGGCTCCTTCACATTAGCTTTTATATACTTAAACGACAAAAATTACTTCAAAAAACGTTATTAACAACTCAGAGTTAGATAAGTTAGCTGATGTCTAACAAAACTTCGTGTGCCGGCATTAAAATTCAATGAGAGAAACACAAAGAAAATGCGACGAATTATAAATCCTTGCAAGAGAGCTGATGCATATGATTAGATTCTGTGCAACTAAAAGAGGCGTCTCTTCCTTAACCAACTTAAAACAACCACCCAGGTTATCTGAGCAGGGCGAGCGCAGGCACAGTATTGTTAGCAGGAAGCAGTGTTGTGCTCTTACAACACGCAAAACACTCATTAATTAAGGTTGATGTAATTATTAACACCCACTGCCGCCAACGACGAACGACGACCGACGACGCCGCCACCGTTACCTACTCTGTTCAGTGCAACAAGACCAAGTTGCTGCCTTATCATTTCGTTTGGCTTGGCAGGAGCACGATGTTGCTGGGTGCCCATGGCATAAGCTTGTGTCCTTTGAATCTTTGAAAAAGCTATATAGCAACTGAGTAAACAAGCTTTGTGCCTTAGAAAATGTGAGTGAGCTGGGACCCCAAAGTTTTCTGAATGTAATTTTTTTTTTTTTGTCTACAAGTTTCGCGATTTCCTGGTGTTCGTTCCACGCGTTTTATTGGAGGCCATTTGATGTAAGGAAGCATAGGTATAGTAAAAGTATTAACATACCCATTGCACTTTGACTAAACATTCGTCGATATTTGTGCACAACCATGGAGATAGATATTCGCTTATCGTATAATGCTGTGGTAACGGGGACTGGAAGACGGTGGAAGGATCTAAAGCAATGCTCTGTGCAGGAAGTTGGTACATGTGTACAAACTCAAGCCAGCAGAAAGCCATCGACAATCACTAACGTTTAGATGATATTGGCGGATGTGTTGTAAGATAAAAAGACTTTGTGTGAGGGCGCCACATATACTTTGTACAGTTTTGGAAACATACATTCTTGAAACAATGTGGAACTATTATTGAAATAATATGGGATGTTAAAAATTGGTCAAAACTGAATTGTTTTGAGCAAACTTGCTCAGGAAACCTTATTATTGCGTACATGTTTTTTTCCCTCCAAGCAACAAAGCACTTCCACATTCGATCTTGACAGACAATAAACGTTGTCCACATCTCTGCACCATGCATCGAGAAGGACTGTGATGATCAGGATCTTATGCTGTAAAAGTTTTCCTCGATTGAGGGCTTTGTTACTCATTTGCTATCTATAGCATCACAGGTCATCAACTTGTAATCCTCCGTCTCCTCCCGTAGAAAAAAATGTTTACACGCGCTTTTCTATACATAAATACGTGTGAACAGCAAAATGCAAAATTGAAAGAATGTATGGTCTATCCAAATTCGACTGTCCCATTTGAAATGCACGGGCAAGCATGCAGAGTTAAATCTCTGCAGTTTGGAAAGTTTGTCGGCAAAAGTGGGAATTCTGTTATAAGCAACCTCGGGTTTGATGAAAATGTCATGAATATCTACATTTCCACTGAATGTCGTGATGTAATTGATATTTGCTCAGTGGTAGATTTTCCTGCTCTAAAACAACATTGATAAAGACCTATCAGGTTGTCCTGATCGGACTGATTTAATACGCTTTTTTAAAACTATCTAATATGAGATATTCAGGACATTGATTTATAAATACAAAAGGGCTTCCTGTTTTGAGAATTGGGCACAAGATGCTATGGTTCCATTCATCGAGTATGTTATACTCCTAACACATTTTAGTGATGCGTTCATGCTCTTTACTAGGTTAACAATGCACGGTGGCATTAAAATGCTCCAGCTCCAGCAAATGTTGTTTCTGATCGTTTGAATAGCTGTCCTCAATTCTTTTAGGTCGTCCATTTCGAGTGAATCAAGAGGTCTATGAGTGGCATTTTGTTAAGATTCTCCTATTGATAACAATGTGGTCAATCTGTTAGATGGTTGATTTGTTTGATCCATTGAAATGAATTTCTGAAATCAGGGAGTCGTGTTCTTATTCGGATAATTTTACTAACAGCAGAATTAATTAGTCTTCGTTCGTTATAGAAGGTGTTTTGTGGTCGTTCAAACAGTTCTTTGATTGGTTTGTGTTTATACCTTCCGATTTTAGCGTTGGTTGATAAAACCCGAACACTTGTCTAGGTTTTATTTTAAAATATATTAATCAAAGTTCATTAAAATCAATTGAAGCTCCGGCCCGGAAGGTCCAACCTCGTTGGACGGTGCAGTATATAGGAGGAAAGATGGCGCACTCAAGTGCATGAAGACTTCAACCTCAACCAACTTGGCGTGTGAAACTAGAGGCAGCATAGCTAAAATCCGAGCCGTCTGGAAGAAGGTAGTTGGTTGGAGCCCTGGTCCACCCTGGACTGTAGCGCCACTTTAAGTAAGTAGCTTGTCTTGGATGTTGTAAAAAGGCCTTACCCAAGCATTTTAATGACGCCTTTGCTAATAGCTTGCGTTGGACGTTATAGAAAGGCCTTACCCAAGCCATTTTATTAATGACAGCTTGCCGTAAATGTTTATATAATGGCTTATAAAGGCCATATTAAGAAATATAATTCGCAGTCAGGGCCCAAAAATATTTTGACTGTATTCTGTAATGATTGAAATTATATTTTAAATAAAAAAGAAAAGTGTTTAATTACCTGGATTTTGGACTCAGAATCGAGAACTTCCACGCACCACTCCAGCACTTTACCTCTAAGCCACATTGTTGTTAAGAAAAATGTGATACGAAGAAAATGATATGAAGAAAATTTTAACGGTGAAGAAAGATAGATAATTATCTTTATTAGTTTTTAGAATTTATATTAAAAATTATTTTTGTACGCACTTCTTTTCGGTTTAAAAAGATTTTTAATACTTACCTTTCATTTTTTTCTTTAGAACTATAATGTTGTTCCTAAGAGCTTATTTGTAAGACTGACATATTAGCAGAATAATTAAATTCGTATAAAGCATTTATAGGCAAGCCTTTCACAAGTTGTTTGCATTGACTTGTCCTGGTGAGCCTTATAGCAGCTATTTTCTTTTAAAATATCAGTAAACAACTTCGGAGAGCCTTATACAGGCTATTTTTCACCTTTATTTACAAGCCTTGTTTAAAGCTTGCCAAACTTCCTTTTAAAGGCCTTATAGCTGCTTTTTTTTTAATTTTCGAAGTTTGAAATGTGTAGCTTGTGAAAATTTGGCTTATACGAGCTCTATACTAGCTATTGCTTGCCAAATTCTAAAGTTTGTACCTTATAAAAGCTAAATTGTTAGTTGGGGTATGTCAGTAAACCAATCGTGGCTGTTACATAGAGAAAAACCACGTATGGGAATTGGGTCTTATTTGTCAATACTTACTTTTGAAATGTTGGTTTAATTACAATAGTTTCTTAATACAAATGTTTATTGCTTATTTTTGTCCAACACAATACAAATTTTAGTGAACAAGACGCCACAGTAAATTGTCCGCTCAGTAAGTTGTCTCCATATGGATTAATCCTACATTGAAGTGTCCACCAAAGTGTTTTTTTATTTTTGTCATATTAAGAGACCTCTAAATAAACCGGAATAGGGGAGAGTATGATAACTGTGGCGCCAAGAAATGATAAAATGTTTTTGTAGAACACTTCAATACAAGCATTTTTAGGCAGGAGGGGAAATTTCATGAAAAAAGTACTAAAAATGAAAAAAAAAAATGAAAAAAATAACGGTAATACCTACAATTAAGTATTATACTTTTTTTTTAAAGCCAACACTCTTGTTTCTACGCCAGTTCAAAATCAAGCAAAATCTATGTACAGTTTTTGAAAAAAAAAACTAGTTTCAAACCCAAAATTTGAGAATAAAAAATAAAAAAATGTCTAAAGAGTAATTTATATTTCTCGGTGCCACAGTTATCATACTCGTGCCCCGGAATATTTTGAAGGCTTCTTTCTCCGGGGGCCTCGGCCTCAATTCCTCAATTCCTCTAATAAAAGTTACGGCCCTGCATGTACGATGTACCCATATATGTAGAAGTTTCAGCAGAAGCAAAGGATTTACTAATGAATTTAATGTTTGAAACTCCTCCATTTGTTAGCAAGTTAGTCGGTTGGCTGATCATCAGCAGTCATATATAGCGGTGGTTTGGTGCCGAGCTTTTGTTTTACCTTTTGCATTCCATTCTGCTGCCTTTCCTATTTCCAGACAACAGCGTCGTCATCCTCCATCGTGGTTGTTCTCGTCGCCAAGCCAAGTCCCCGCAGCCATAGCATCCAACCCAGAAAAGTTGACGAAGTAACTGGCTCTCTCTCTTCTGTTTCATGATCCTTGTTGTAGTATATGAGGGTATAGTCTTGTGCCATAATTAAGAACGTTGATTAAATTTTCCCTCATTCATTAACCTTTACTCCCCATTTCCTTGGTATACGTACATATAACTTTGTTGGCCAGAAACGGTTTCCTGCTAACTTTATCAGGTTTGGTCAACCAAACACACACAAATATATACACACGCACAAGCACTCACCAGTAAAGACAAGCAACTGGGACAAAAAAAGCAGAAATGAGGACTGAAAACCCTTTTTCTTGGCCTCTTTCAGATGAAAGCATCCAGAAAATTCAATCCGCTTATGGAGTATAGAAAACTTGAATGACCCTAAAAGTATTATGAACTTAAGTATTTTGTTGTACACCGCATATAGATGAACGAGAAATATACATATCATTGTTGTTGGACCGTCCCAGTATAGTATACACACACATAGACACAATGCAAAATGAAACAACACTGGGTACTGTGCCCGTTGCTGTTGTGAGGAGACATAAAGACAGCAGGACGATGGATGGCAATGGATACCTACTCTGGGCTTCCTTGTTACCAATTCAAGCAAGTAAATTCCGTCGAGACTTGAAGACATTTTAACCCAGCAGCCCAGCCAAGAGTTGGTTAGTTACGACGACGACGAGGAGAGTATACTTTTCTGATTTCTCTTATTCTTTGGGGTTGATAGAAAAATTCCAGTAAACCATCATCATGACAAGGGGGTGGCTATATAAGGAGTGGTGGTAAGTTGAAGAAGGATGCGAAGCTTGTTACTCAAAGAATAGAAAAGTTTTTATTTATTCCTACGTAATTTTTATCATTTTTTTTTTTTTGCTTTGCCTCACTTTTGCAAGTCTTCAGATAGATTCACGAAAAGTACTACTGTCCCTTTTGAAACTGTGTTTGTGTATAGAGATTCTCTGTCGGACTACTGTTGATACTTCTAGAAAAAAGACTGAAGTATCCTTGCGATAAATAATCCCGTAATGAAAAAATAAAAAAGTACAACAAAGTTTATAGAATAGAAATAGAGACTACCATTCAAGGAGAAGGGGGCCTTGATGTAAAGCGGCAACCGAGAATCCTTGCATACAGCTATGTTGTTCAGGTTATTTGCAAATCGGCTAATTATACCATCGCATCGTGCAAAAAATAAGTGGATGTAAATTTAATTATAAAGTGAATTGAGTGCCAGTTATGTGCGCCATCCCGAAACTAAGCCTCACTTTGAGTTGTTTTTAATTAGATATAGACGTTTTTTTTTTACAATATCTAGCCTCTAAGGGTCAATTGGCTATTGAGGAGCAGTCACTTACATTTTTTTTTAGTAAAGAGATTTTTTTACAGTCGCTCTTTATGAATTGGAGTTATGTTTCGTGTAATGTAGAATTAGCCTTATGAATGAGGGTATAAGGCTTTGAGTTGCGAATCTTTTATTAAATAAACTCGCTTTGAAAATAGATTATGTTTTGTATGTTGTTTTTTTGAATTGAAAGATTCAAAGGCGAATAAATGAATGCACAACATGCGAATTATTTGTTTGATATTACATAAGTCTTGGCAAATAAATTCAAAATGTAAAATAGGATAATTATGCTTTATGGAAAAATAATCATCATAATACATAATTATACATAGATAGCACGGTTCTCCTTTGATTAGTATACAATTGGTTTGTTTATTAATTTCTTCAAATTACTAATTGTCACTACCAATCTGCGATAAGGCATTAGAAACCTTACCATACACATTACATATGCAGTTCATTTTCATACATCTCTTGCAAGGAAGTGGCAAATCTTTCAATTGTATCATTGTCATGATGAAGTGCATCTCACTTAATCATTCGGAATGAATGTCAATCAATGAATGTAGCACCCTTCCGATCCTGCTGAGTCGTGAACGATAAAGTCAAAATTTAAAAAAATGGTACCGTTAAAACCGTTTTTATAGAAATATGGTTCAAACTATCTAAAATCACTTATGTATCACTTATGTGAAATTTTATCGAAATCGTTATAGGCGTTTTCGAGAAAAAACAAGCTTTTTCATAATCGTTATACGGCAGGTACCGTTAGTTTTGGGCCTAGAACATAAATTCAAAAACCCTCCTGACGCTTACTTTAAAAACACTATATACTGCAGATGCGATGACTGACAGACTGACAGATACACAGACAAAATTGCCAGACCCTCTTTTTTCGACTTCGCTATCATCGTAATGTCGTGTTTGATTGTTATCCCAAAACTTTTTTTTAGCACGAATTATAACTTTCCTGATAGTACCTATAATCGCAAGTTAAAAATACGATCAATTTTGATAAAATTTTATGTAAAACTATGTTCCCACCTAGCTCGAATTTCCGCAATTTGAGACCTCAATTTCGAAATTACAAAAAGTGTTCCACCTAAATTGAGATGATTTTGCTTGACAATTTTTATCAAAAGAAATCTGAGAAAAAACATGTTTTTCTCTTTCTGTCGGTTTAACGGTTATTTCGCATGTACCGTTAATAAACTGATTCCGAAAACCAATTAAAATGTCAGTCATTACCATTGGCAACAAATTGCTTACATAAAATTTAATCGAAATTAATCGTTTTTTTTTCGATTAAAATGGATTTATCGGTTGCGCTTATATGGTGGGTATCGTTTTTTTTATACATAGGTCAAAAATAAAAAAAAACGTCCGGGGATATTTCTCTAAGAATAGTTTGTAGTAAGTTTGAAGAAAATCGGCCCAACCGTTAAGGCTGCAGGTGTCGCTACATCCAGACAGACAGGCAGACAGAATTGTCAGACCTACAATTTTTTTTTTTATTCTCTATCGTCGTAATGTCATGTTTGACAGCTATCTCAAAACTTTTTTTTACGAATGCATAACTTGCCTTATAGTACCTATAATCGCAAGCAAAACAAGTAAAATGATCAGTTCTCTGCAAAGAATTTGCCTTCAGCACTGCTATACAACGATTTATATACAAATTATAACTTTTTACTTCACTCACTAGTTTTACTTTTAGTTTTTTTTTTAAATTTTTCAAAAACTAAGATACATTTTGGCATCTGGTTTTCTGTTTTTGACTTAAAATTAATAGGAGCATTGAATTTTGGAAACGAAAATAATCATGCCTATTACTTAATTCACAAAATTTCACTCCCCGGGAGTCGGTTGGATCCGCAGTGGATCCGCATTCGCATAAAATTCTATTATTGAATATGATGAATGAGCTGCATTATCGATCCGCGACCTACTTTTCCATTTTTGAAACTGTATTATCGGGGATGTCAAAAGTTGATATTGGGCGGGTTCAAGTGCACACGAGATAAGCAATCGAACATGCTTTAGTATCGTAAAATATCTAATATCGCAAATTAAACCTTTTTTAATGATTTTAACGACCAATCTTAATCCGTCTGTGTTTCAGCAATCACTGGACCGATTTACAAGGTAAATATGCTGTTGGATAGAGGAAATGTCAAACTTGGTCATGGGTACTATATTTCTGGACTGATTTCTATGGTTTAACCAAAAAACGACACCAAAGTTGTACTTCCGGAACTCTAAATAATAGGGCAAAAAATAATTATTTTGAGTAAAATAATTTTCTTAACCGCAAAATAAGGCATTTTTAATGATTTTAACGACTTCTTCTGTGTTTCAGAAATCACTGGACCGATTTTCAAGGTTCATTTGCTGTTGGACACCAAAGTTACATTTTCTGAAAAAAAAAACGCAGATGACATTTTCGAAAACGGCCATTGTCAATAAGTTATATAATACTAAAAAAAAAGACTGCGTTTCGGCGGTTTTTAAAAAAATCTGATTTGTTAACTATCTGCTTTTTCTTAAATTTGTTTGCATATAAATCACTTTCATCCGCACCTATATTACTGCGGATTTGCTTTTCCAACATTTGTATGGATTGCGAATGTGGTGCGGATACCTTTCGTTTTCAGTAATACCAATTTCAGGAACAACGTTACCGACATTTATTCCCGCGTATGGCTTGCGGATTCGCTAATAGCAAATCTAGCGAAAGTGAGTAAGACTACCTCCGCAACTCATTCGTCGGATTCCCTAATAGGGCTGAATAGTTAGTTATATAAAACTTTAAAAAAAATTAGTTTGAAATTTTTTTCAAAATTTAAAAAAAAAAAATTTTTTTTCAAAATTTCGAGTTTGAAAATGAATTTTCTTAAAACTATTCACTAAAACAAATAAAAAGGAATAACATGGCTTTGTAGGTTTTACCGTTGTTTTTAAATAATAATTATTCTGATGTAGGTCAGGTTTTTAGAATATTGCCCCTTCCACCTCCAGCTTTTTGGTGCATCTTAAACCAATCACCCCGTATTTAGAAACTTCACTGCTAGAAACTGCTAAAGCCATCGGTATTTAGAAAATCAGAAATAGAGAGAGAGAGAGAGAGCGATCAACAAAACAGTCAAAATATTCGGATCCATTTGTTAAGTCTTTATCACTGAATGAATTAAATGTTAAATTTAATTTTGGTCATCTGTTTTCCCAAGTCGGCAATCCTGATAGCTTGCATACTTGGAATTAGGTTTTGTTAAAACATAACAGTTAAACAATCAAAACCCTCCTTAATGTGCAGCCCAGAAAGTCTATATTAATATATCAATGAACACTTTATTTTTTCGCAACATTATTCTAAGTTCAACGTTCCTTTCCGAGCAAGTAATTTTGTTGCTTAATCATTTTTTTTACGGAAAGAGTAACTGACCTTAACAAAAACAAGATCATTGCATAGCTATGTATTGTATGTCTCCTCTCTCTACTTCTCGTCTCTTCAAACTTTTGACATACCATCTCACCCAAGAAAAAAAAACAGTAATAATAAGAAGATTGTTGTTTTAAATAGTCCAATTACCTTCAAATTGTTGAATTAATAATAATTGTTGTGTTGATAATTAATTAAATTTGATTTAAAAACCAATAATGAACGCAGAAGTAACCACAGTCATCAAGCCCGATTTAAAACCTAAATTTAAAACTAAAAAATCAACTCAGTATATGGTCGATAATGCATTGAAAACATTAAATGATCGTAATGGATCTTCGCTGACAGCGGTAAGAGGATTCATCGCTTCCAATTACAACATCGATATGGAATCATCGTCAACAAATAATCGAATAAAAAAGTACATGAAAGACTGCTTGGCAAATGGGAAATTTATTAAAACATCGGGTAAAGGTGCTGTTGGACTATTTAAAATGAAGCCTCTGCCGCAGAGAGGTCCGAAACCAAAAATTAAAATAAACTTAACAGGATTAAAGAAAAAAGATCAAGAAAATAAATTATTGAAGTAAACTCTAATGAAAAATAATTTTAATAGGAAGACAAGTAAAGAGCACTCAGTCTGGAGGGAACCAATCGGATGAACTTGGAGACTAAATTAAATATTAAATTTGTTTGTTTTTGTTAAAATAGGTTGTTTTGAAGATTGTGATTTGTGAATAAATAATTGTGTTTGTAAATAAAAAAGAGTTAGATAAATGTTAAAAGATTTTAATTTGATAATAATTTTGTTAGGTATAGGTATGTGTATAGAAACACTGAAACATGTAAGTACAAAAATTGTGTTTAGAATTCTGTATTCTCAAGCCCGTCAAGTTCCTTTGAATGTCAAGATATTAAGATTGTTGAGAGCTTTTCTCGTAAAGAAACAAACCCATCACATTCAGTCTTTTCTAAATATAGCTGTTTAAGGATACATGACGGTCAAGAAAGCTGAAGAGTTATCAGAAAATGACTTTTTAATAAGATAACGTTCCCATATCCACTTCTCTCGCGAAACCTGATAAACTGGTCGATGAAAAAGAAATTAGTACTTTCGACTGGCCATTTGTCTTAAAGACAGAATTCCCGATATAAATTCTATTGATAACTTTTGGGGAATATATTTCATGTTTTTAAAATGAATTCATTTAACAATAATGTCCAAGAGCTTCGAGGGTGTATAACTTGTATGATTATCATGGCAGACTTAAAGAACCTTTTTGATTTGATCAGATCCAATTTTGCAGTTTCCCTATTTTTGTTTACTAAATTTAATATATTTTTGCTAATAACGATATCGTTTTTAAGGCGTTTTCCACTTAGTTTTTTTTTAGTGTAATTCTTTGTTGAGAACTTTAATTTTAATTCATTTTCTTAATCGATACATTCACTCTATATATAACTTTGAGTATTTTAACTAGGTCCATTCAAATAAGAATTTTCATGAAAAAAATAATAAAATACAAAGAAAAAACCATGTAGGTTTGTATTTATATTGTAAAGGGTGTTTTTTTCGAGGTATATAACTTTAAGTTAGCATTACTTTTCAAGACGGAGACCGATTTAACAGCTGTCAAGTGATTTATTCTCAGTTTGGTTTGGCAATTCATCATGAATCGACTCACGCCCGAACAACGCTTGCGAATTGTGTCGAATGGGCCCAAAACGAGATGGACGTTGTTCCCGATTTTCATAAGCGAATTTTGTTTAGCGATGAAGCGCACTTCTGGTTGAATGGCTACGTCAACAAACAAAACTGCCGCATTTGCAGTGAAGCTAATCCTCAAGTGTATGTCGAAACACCGTTACATCCAGACAAAACTGACTGTTTGGTGCGCTTTATGGGCTGGTGGAATCATTGGTCCGTACTTCTTCAAAAACGATTATGGCCACAACGTTACAGTCAATGGTGATCGGTATAAAGTCATGATTACTAACTTTTTTCATTCCTAAATTGAACAATCATGATGTCCAGGAGCTGTGGTTCCAACAAGACGGCGCAACATGTCACACAGCTCGTGCCACAATCGATTTATTGAAAGACACGTTTGGTGACCGCCTAGTTTCACGTTTTGGACCTGTGAATTGGCCTTCAAGATCTTGTGATTTAACACTGCTAGACTATTTTCTGTGGGGTTATGTAAAGTCATTGGTCTATGCGGATAAGCCACAAATGCTTGACCATTTGGAAGACAATATTCGCCGTGTTATTGCCGATATACGGCCACAAATGTTGGAAAAATTCATCGAAAATTAGACGTCCAGATTGTACTACATTAGAGCCAGCCGTGGCAGTCATATGCCAGAAATCATATTTAAAATGTAATGCCACAAGATTATCTTTCGAATAAATAAAAAATAATGTCAATCGAATATTCCATAGTTGTTTTATTGCAATTTAAAGTTTAATACCTTTAAAAAAAACACCCTTTAGTTTCCATTACTGTACCTATCTATATGACATATCATTCAAATTCCAAACATGTGTTTTGTGGAAAATCTTAATTAATTAATATTAATTCTAGAAATAGATTACAAATAAAATTCTAGAAATACAAACTCAATATTCAGAAATCAAAGATCAAATTTACAAAATTTCTTAAGTTATACTTACATACATACTAAACATCACATACATGCATTTAGATGTATGCAATTGAAATTAACATTCTATTTTCATAGAAAATTCTAAAGAAATCCATTGACTTAATATTACTTCATCTGTGTTCACATTTGACTGACCTCATGATGAAGAAATAACATTAAATATTTAATAGTTATGTAAATATTATAAGTAATTCATAATAGATACATGTCACATTTCAAAAACGTGTTTTCACAGGTAAGCATATTAAGGCACTACACCCAATATAAATTTCAATACATCTTGATGTTGAAAGTTGATTACAACTTCAGTTACACAACCAATAACATCCTGTTCACATAGTATAAAGAAAAAGGTAAATCTATCTTTACATTTTGGTTTAGAAATATATTGACTTACGACAACACGACAACTTTGCATAAACATATACATTATGTGTTACGTAGGTACCCTGTCGACATGAAGATGAATCTATTGACCTGGTAAATCTATAAGTAAAGAGTAAATGCTTGCCTTGATCGAAACAAGTATAATAGAAGAACAACCAAGAGAGTAGCGCTATTGCTTCCTGATGAATATATAGCTCAGGAATTTAATTTCCTTGTGCCATTCAGGATGCCTTGTGAGGTTTTGTTGTTGTTATCTGCTCTGTCTTTTGTGGTTCATGTTGACACTTGGAAACCCGGATAATTGCTTTCAAATCTGCAAAACCTCAAATTACTTTACTTTGTTCCTGCTGGTTTATATAAGATTTAACCAACATCAACCAACATATCCCAGCCTCTTCTGTATGTTAGTGGGTCTTTAGCAAGAATCACATATATATAGAAAATGGTCATTATGTGATGGTGTTCCTCACTGTAGGAGTATAAACAATGTAACTGACAGACAATTTCATAATAATCACGACTATTCATTTCAAGATTACAATCCTGGAGAAGGTATATGATGATGAAAGACAAGGATATTCAGAAATGAATGATGGTGCAGTAATGTGATTATGAGATCTTCAGTCACTCACTCCAAGAGATGACATTAAGACTATAGAAACTTCAATTTTATTACAGAATGACATTTGTAAAGTTTAAATCACTGTCAAATTTATGATGAAACCAATTAATTATTTTCTCTGTATTCAAAGAAAAAATATATATGTAATCAAATTCAGTTAGATTTACAGCCGCATTATTCTGATTTGCATTCATATTTTTTTTGACAAAGAAAGTGGTTTTCTCCCTTGCAGTGCCAAAGTCCATCCAAATCCGTTCTAGATACATTCTTCTACTTGTGCCAACAACCCGTATACTTTCATAATGCATAAAGGATCTATAAAATCCCTTTCGTCCATTTCTTTTCCGTATAACAATCCTAGAATGCAGTTGTCGTGCATATAGAAGTGAATGATAAATGGGATTTGTGAGATTCTTAAACTGGCTACAGCCGGGAATCTCTAGGATTCGAAAAGCATATCTTTCTCTCTACGGGGCGAGTTTAGCTAGGATATTCGCTGTGTGCTGAATTATATGGACGACCGAGAGGCTTTTGCTGCTCCATTTCATGCACCAAATCGAATCGATTCAACATAAACCCATAACGTATAACACTCAGTGTGTCTGTTGTGCGGTTCAAAAGTTATCCCTTATCCTTGTTAAGAACCTTGCTGCTCCTTCAATTGTATATATAGAGAAACGGGAAGGAGAAGCAAAACACTGCTTTGGCCACTGCATTGATTGAATGAAGGCCCCCATGTTATCGCCCAAGGATTTAGCTTGCACAAATGGATTTGTATATATTGTATTGTGATCAGTACCTATCCTTTTCTTTAGGGATGGAAAATAGATATTATTCGCCTTCACATTTTATTGATTCAGTATGTTATTATAACGTTATTCAACGGAAAAAAAACCCTTTGCATTGTAGTGTAGGTACATACTTACACAACTTAAGAAGCAAAATCTGATAAATCTCAAAGGACATCTTTTGCCGAATACGCTTTTGTGAAAATTGTTATGCGTATATAAAAGTATCTTATCCCATTTTTTGTTTGTCTTTTTTCGTCAAACCCTAATATCAGTCTGATAAAGACTGTTTGATATTTTCTTTTTTTTATAAAAATGAAAAGCTATTGTAAGAAAGCGACATTCAAAGAGCAGCAGTATGTTAAAAAGGATTTTGTGTTAAATGCATGCACACTGCGTGAGTCCTTGTCTTCTATTTTTGTATCTTTTTTTTTCTTAGTATTTGAAAAGATGTAATTTCGACCACAGCAAGCTAGCTGAACATATAAGGGGAATTGCATAAGAGGCTTTGGCTGATGTATACAGCAATTGTGTTATGTGGAGAGAGTTCTCCGAAAGCCAGCTTTCCTGTCATCCAGAATATGCTTGCTCTCCACAATAATGGGTTGTGCGTTTTTTTTTTTTTGAATATTTTTATTTTTGTTTTCATTTTCTACTCAAAGTCAAAGGATAACATGAGGAAAAAACGAAGAGCAACGAAAAGAAAAATGCTCAGGCTCGCCTTGACATTTAACTGTATAATTTTTTGCTTCTTTTTTTATTCTCGTATCTCTTCTGTTTAATGTGTGCGGTCTTTCTGATCTTTAAAGGGAATGTCAGGGGCTTATGCGAGATGTATGGAAAATAATTTTTTTGTTCAACCTTAAGAATGCGTTAGTTCGCTGAATGTGACGGGCTTTTCGGTCTGCCAAAATTGTTTTATTGTTGTCGTTTGTGTTTTGAAGCTTTCGGTGACATTGCGAGTTCATTATTGTTTTATGTGATTTTAGACGTGCCAGGACCTTGTTGTGGTTTCTTTGCATGATGTGGTCTAAACATACAAAGGAGCTTCCAGTATCATTTGTTCATGATGAAAACATTGCCATGGAATATTTTGTTTAGTATTTGCATATTTTGATAAAACTAACTAAAGAATTTTCTTTGAGAGAATCCTTATAAAACAAAGACTTATAAGGATAATAATTCAGATGTCTACTTATACCATAGACTTCTGGATTATGGAGCTCTCAGAAATATGAATGAAGTGAAAGAGGATTTCATAAGATAACGATTTAATTTTCGCAAATTTCCAATTATATGGGCGACGAACCTATTTGGAAAGCCTACTAAAAATAAGAAGAATTCTTGGTATAAACAGTGGGGTATAGATATGAGGGGCCGGGCTGCCTCCCTGCATTTCTCTTGGAATTTAATATTCGATTTGAAATGTGTGCGAGTTTAAGTACATGCAAAGTTTCTTTTGGACTTAAATAAATATTTATAAGCAAAGTTTCCACTGGATCACCTTTCTATACCAAGCTGAGTACATGGTTTTTTTTAGGTTTTATTTCCAAAATTAAACAAATTATTTTTGGCATAATTGGTCGAATTTCAATTTCTAAAACATTTTTAGCGTTGTTTTCTTCTACAGAAACTCGATGTTCATTTACTCCGCGTGCGTTTTCGTCGAGCCGCGTGAATGTCATTATCTTTTTCGCCATTACCTATATTTTAATCGGAATTCTGAGAAGGATACCAAGGCTGGATTCTACGAGCTCTTGTTCCTGCATCTCGATATGATCAATTGACCGTCAACCATACTGATCACATTGTGATCCACGCAAGGCATTCTTCCAGTATAGATGTCCGAATAATCCGAGGAGGCAACGTTGACTCGGACAGGCACACAAAGCAGACTACAAAGAAGGACTTAAGCAGCGCTAGAGCTCTACAGGCAGAAAAGGAGATAGGAACACCGACTTCTTAGGTTAAATAAAAGGCACTACTGGGTCTCACAAACTTGCTCTTGTGTCCAGTTTCCAAGCTTAAAAGAAAAATAATAAATACAAATAACTTTGAAAACCACTTTATAACAAATGGGAGTTTTTCGATAAAACCGTGGTATGCCAGTAATTATTAAATATTACAATATATTTTTTTTCAAAATCGTAGGTCCAGTTTTAAAAAAAAAAACGATTTTTTTTAAACAACTTTTTTAAAATATTTTTTTGAAAATTTTGGGGAATTTTAGCTAATTAATAATTTTCACCCGAACTACAAAAAAAAATTCATGAATAGGTTTTCAAAATATTCAATTTTCAAAAAAAAAAAAATTTAATTAATTTAATTTTTTTAAGAAACGTCAGTAAAAAATTTAGTTCGCAAATATTGTTTGGCTATCTAGTTCTTCTTAGGAATACAATTTTGTACAAATCCACTCAGTCGTTAACGAGAAAGTCAAAATTAAAAAAAACATTATATGGCAGGTACCGTTAAAACTGTTTCTAAAGAAATATGGTTCATGCCATTTGAAAGGCTTTTAATTACGTATCACTTATGTCAAATTTCATCAAAATCGTTAGAGTTGTTTTCGATAAAAATGAGTTTTTTCATAACCGTTATATGGCAGGTACCTTAGTTTTTTGCCTAGAACAAGAATTCAAAAAAAAAACCCTGACTATCTTACTAAAAATCCTATATACCGAGTTTAAAGGATATCGGTCTAACCGTTTAGGCTGCAGGTGCGAATGACAGACAGACAGACTGACAGACTGACAGACTGACAGACTGACAGACTGACAGACTGACAGACTGACAGACTGACAGACTGATAGACTGACAGACTGACAGACTGACAGACAGACACACACACAAAATTGCCAGACCCACTTTTTTCGTCTTCGCTATCATCGTAATGTCATGTTTGATTGTTATCTAAAAACTTTTTTTTTTGCACGAATTCATAACTTATGTGTGGCTTTAGACCAGGAAAGTGCACCATCGAACAAATATTCGCACTACGGCAGATCATGGATAAAACACAGGAATTTCAAATCGATACCCACCATATTTTTTTCGATTTCAAGGCCGAGTATGACAGCATCTAATGAGACGAGCTACACAGAGAAAAGTATAGTTTTGGCATCCCTACCAAACTCGTTTGTTTAGGCAGGATGACAACTGAGAATTCACGCAGCTATATCAAAGTCAGAAAAGACCTCACCCATACATTTGATGTCAAAAAAGTATTTATACAAGCCAAAAGTGGCATTCTGATCTTATCATTAACCATAATTGTTTCTTTGGTAAGTGAATCTACAATTAATAATGACCTCACGTTGGGCGCCAATTTTTGCATTTTAAAGTAAACCCCACACATAATAGATATGATGAGAAAACACCTACCAAAGCAATTTTTTAACGTGTTCTAAGTTACGTTATGTGTAGTACCCCATACTCTAGTGGTTAGTGTGTCTCAAACTTTCACACCAGAAGGCTGGGTTCAAATCCTGACGTGCAACTAATGTTTTTTTCAGGATCACTGCCTCTCGCGAGAAAGTGACAAATCATATTGTCATGAAAAGTGCCTCTCTCCTATGGTCGTTCGGATTGGATGAACATTTATAGGTCCCATCTAATACTGTACAACTAACAACGCACACAAAGGGATTGGTTGATAGTGTAAGTCAGTCTCATGCATTGGTTCTTCGAGGCTGTTGGTCCCAGTAATTTTGTTTTTGAAGTGACGTTATGTTGCGTTCTCACCCCTACTGGAAGATGGCTGGACAGCTTGACTTTGCTAGTTTCTTAAATCGCTTGTTTCATATTCGGTTAGGAATAAAGTAAGTTTTAACGCAAAACTCTTTTAATAGTTCTTCCTTGTTCGTATTTCTAGCTGTGTTATACATTCATGTAAAAATTGACTTTCAAGTCCTTGAAATTACAAACAATTCTCATAAATAAATTCCTTCAAAAGCCTTTCTTCCCTGCTCAATACAAAACTAAAATAGAAATAAATAAATACCCAATGAATCGAATCTCGGAATGCATTGATAAAAACAAGCAATGGCATCAACCACAAAAGAATATTGCAGGTTCTAAGGTACTTCTTCAATGTCCCTTTATTTTATTGAAAATTCTTTGCTTCCTCCAGGTTTTTTTTTTATTTATAAGAAAACAGAATTTATTGTCCTATTTCGCATCCTGTATACCTGATTTAAATTCAAGCTCCACAATAATTACATAGCTTTACCACACCCATATACAATATAGTGTCTTAAAAATATAAGCACTCTGTTAAGCTCTATTTTATCCCATCAGGTGGTAAATATAAAGAGAACACGTGAATTCTAGACAGAAAATTTATATAAAATACAGAAAGGTATATAGTATCTACATATAATATAAGGTGTACAAGGACGAGTACCAGTCCAGAAAGATCAAGAGTGAAAGATTTATTAATTTACGGTCAGCAATTTGTTATTGGTTGAGGGAAATTTAAATTTAATTGAAATGTTTTCGGAAATACATACTTTTCTTCTTCTACGACGGCAAGTGGGTTACCACACCGTCTGCATTTTGTATAGATATCCTTTTTTGAATTATCTATATGGTTTCTATTTTTAGGACAACCCTAGAGTCCTTAAAACTTGCACATTTGCAACTACCTATATGTACAACACTATCCAACGTTTTATTGTGTCAAATGTATAGAATGCACAAGAATTACTAAATTTGAAATTCCTTAGAGCTTTATACGAGTATATATGGGTATATATACATATTATGTCCAGCTTTCTGTATACCTATTTTGTTTTTCCTTATCCAAATGTGCATGCAAAAGAAGAGGTTTCTATATCTATATTGTCGGCAATCTAATGAAATTTGAAATTGTTGTGTGAAATAAGACAAATGTTCCCAAATGTAAACTTCACCTACACGTTTGCTAAACTTATTCAAATAATCTCTATTACCTACGCTTAAGGGGTGAATGGGCATCTTTAGATTTATTTCAAGGAAGGATAATTTCTTGTACATCGATTCCAGAAATTCTTAGAGAAATAAAACTCCAGGGATAAAGTACATTACTTGTCATTACCATTTAGGATACACAATAAACCCATTTGAAGATAAAAGGACCAAAACCCTAATCTAAGCCCATCTTCTTACATGATCCTTTTATTTTTTATACACTTTTGTTCCACGTGTTTTTTTATGCAGAAATAGGATATCCTTTTATGGGAGAATATTTGTGCAATATGTGTGTATGTTGCCTGTAAAAAAATAAACAACAACATTGTGCAAAAAAAAAAGGGATAGATACTATTGATTGTAGTAGATATGATATGTGATACTCAGCCAGAAGTGGGGTCGACCTTTCAATGATTAACATCCCAAATCGTTTGTATTTGTCCTTCATCGTTGTCAGTCTTGTCTGGGGAATCACATTCATTCATGATTAAGTCGACACTTTGTATAGTTATCGGTTTCGTCTGCAAGGATATAATAGGTTTAACTCTCACAATTCAACTTAAAGTGGAAATAAAAAGAAACCTTTAAACACTTTGCTCTTAAGAAGCGTCACCGAGGCTTTATCCCTGTATTATTCTTTGATCAAATAAACTCAAAAGCAAAAGGTAAGCAAAAAATCATCTTCTTAAAAAAAAATCTATATAAATAGAAAAGAAAATTCTAAACACATCCTTTGAAATGAAATTTTCTAATTTTCTATCAGACCACACACATCATATAACATTTTGCGATGGCGACCCATATCAAAGTGGAAAGGATTTTTTTCATTTCGCCATACACACGCCGACCGACAAAAGGATATACTAACACCACCCATCATGCGTAACCAGTGAAGAAATATTCACAAAATATTCCTTTTATTCTCTATTTTTCTTTCTTTTTTCTGTTATCCTTAGGGCTTAATACAATTTACAGTGATTCTATTTAAAAAAAAAAAAAGTTGCAATGCTAGGATATTATAATATGTTAAGTACAGTGATGTTCAAACTTTAATTAACACAATTTTAAAAATAAATTATTTAAAAAATTCAAATATATTTTAAAATAAAATAAAATCCCATTTTAGTTGGCTTTTTGAACACAAAAAATAAAATATAATATTTTAATTTCAATTCGAAAAAGACTTTGGAACTATGGCAAAATTGTAAAGCTATTGAGCTCTCTAAGCAGCTGCTATACAATTTGTAATTTGTAAGCGAAATTGGACGAGCACCTATCGGAGGATGTTCTAGTTAATACCTTTTCTACGGTATACAACAAACTTCCCAATAAAAACACGAAAACGTTAACATTTCATGAAACTATTAAAAGTCTCCCCTCTTACATATCCGGAACTTTTTTTTCCGTCCGTGAATATGTTTCCGTGAATATTTCTAAGTAAATTAAATGGGACAACCGTTCTGAATTACAATTTTTTTCTACGGCTTACACCAAACTTCAAACTTTCCAATAAAAAAACCCGAATTTGTTCAAGCCACCAAAAGTCGAGTCGTACCTCCCTTCCTAATACACTCGCAACTTTTATTTTGTCTGTTCGTGAACCCACGTGAAAAAATTATATGGCGCAGCCACTTTGCTTAACGATTTATATTTCAATTCATAAAAAACTTTGGAACTACCAATGTAAAGCTATTAAGCACATAACGCACAGCGGCTTCCATTTTGTAGTTAAAATTGAAAGAGTACCATATGACGATCTTCTTCTTCTTCTTCTTTTCCGAAGGTGTTATGATCTCGAGTGGGATCACAACTTTCCCACTTCACCGCTTCTCTACTGATCTGCTTGTGGGGTTCGTCGGGTTGACCTCAGAAAGTGTCGGCAAGCTTCCCGGTTATGGATTGTTCCATGTCTGAGGCCAACTGAATGCTGGTGTCGTTGCATTTGTTTTCTCCAGGAGTTCTTGGGCCTGCCTCTCTTCCGCGATTGTACTGGAACGTTGTATGATAATGCTTTTTGGACGGGGTTCTCAGCGTTTCTCCTAAGTACATGACAGTACCAGCTGAGTTTGTCGTGTTGCATTTTTTGAACGATGGTTTCTTTGACGTGGAGGCTTTTCCGGATCTTTCTACTCCGTATTTGGTCAAGCTTAGTCGCTCCTGCTGTCATGCGAAGCATCTTCATCTCAGTTGCCGTCATTTTGCTTTCATACCACTGGTACGCATAGTCCAACATTGTGAACCGTATGTAAGCACTGGACGGACCACTGCAGTGTAGAGCTTTCCTTTCAGCTTAGGGGGCATTTTTCGGTCACAGAAGATGGCAGAGTTCTCACGCCACTTCATCCACCCTACGCTTACGCGATGGTTGACGTCGTCATCACAAGTTCCTTTCTTATTGATCATAGATCAAAGGTATTTGAACTTTTCGCACTTGGGAAGCACTGTTCCGTTCAAATAAATATCCGGAATAGGCCTGAGTGGATCAGAAAATGGGCAGCAAAGGTATTCGGTCTTTTTGGCGCTTATGCGATACCCATTTCCCTCCAGAACGTCCACCCATACGTCCAGTGCTCGTTGCAAGGATGAAGGATCTTGACTTATGATGACTCCATCGTCAGCAAAGAATAACTGAGTCACTTTCGGGTTCCTCATCTTATCTTCAAGTAGATAATCAAGCACTGTTATAAAGAGCAATGGGCTCAAGACGATTCCTTGGTGTACACCAACTTCGATTGGGAAATTTTCGGTGACTCCTGCAGTGCATCGAACCTTTGTTTTGACTTGCTCGTACATATCCATGATCATCTGCACGTAGATTTCTGGAACTCTTCGTTGCCTTAGGGCCACCCATATCAGATCCCGTGGTTGTCGATCGAACGCCTTTTCAAAATCAACGAACACAGCATGCAAATCGTTCGAGGAATCGCGATGTTTTTCCATTCTGATTCTTACACTCTGGATTGCATCTGTGGTTGATTTGCCCGAGACAAACCCGCACTGGTCATCAGATAGCCGTATTATTTTTCGCAGGCGGCCATCCAACACCCGCTCAACGATCTTCATGGTATGTGACATCAGCTTGATTGATCGGTAATTGTCGCAGTTCCTCGTATCACCCTATGACGATCTTCTAATATAAAAAATCTTTAAAATCAGTATTTTCCGAATGCAAATAAAACTATTTGGTAAGCACACATTCTAGAATTCACTTCTACCACCTTAAACTTGATAATCCAGATAAGGTATTTCTCCCGTAATAAATATTATCCTGTTTCTCTTCGTTAAATGGTATTGAAACGCTTTCAGATTCTGAAGAATCCATGTTCCCTGTTCGAACTGTTCAATCAACCTTTGCAAACAGTACAGGCTGGGATAGCAGTCATATGAATGGCGATAAGAACTACTCCCCTCCCCATTCCACCCAACGTTTCATTATAATCACCATTGTATATGCATTTCTATAGTATTTTCATGCTGAATAATCACCGACTGGCCATCTTGAGAAACGTGTGATAAACACATTTTTAGGTTCGTGCATTTAATAGTTGTCTATTCTGTAACTTTGACAACAGTCGTAAACATATATTATTTTATTTTAGTTTACGACTCTTGTCAAGGAAATATGGATTTTAGAGCCAATAAAATACATTATATATTATTAATTTGTTTCGTAGACGACTATTGTTAGGTTAACAGAATATACACTTAGTAAATGTAAGAACCTCCAAATGTGCAGTTAACAACTTTCTTTAGAAGGCGCTGCTCCATGGTTGTACTATAGAAATTTATATACAATGATAATCACGATGAAGGGCGTTATCACTGATAATCGTAATTCGGATTGTAAATTTCAAAATAATTCTATTTATAAACTGTTTTCAGGTAACCTTAATTAAAATTCACGCGAAACGCCTCTTTCTATTTCTGTTTCTACCATTTTTGAGAACCTTCGGGCGTTTCGGGACAAAGATAATATTGGTTTAACAACTATACTTGGACTAAATTTATTTTAATATAAACTGAAAACAAAGCCTTTCAAAGCGAACCTTGCGCTTCAAAATTGAATTTAAAAATAATAATTTTGAGAAAATTTTCTGCACATGAATGCATCCATTTATTTGATAAAATAAAAAAAAAAAAATAGCTTTCAAGAGGAGCTGGGCTGTCTATCCAATAACCCGACTAGGAAACTTCACATTCTAAATTCATTCATTCAATTTCTTGTCTTTTTTTTTTTGTTCGTTCCTCTCGTCCGCCTTTGATTTTATATGCGCGCCCCTACATTCGGATTACAGGACGATCATTCGTATGGGCGGATATGATAGGCAAAGTGGGAAAAAAACGAAAGATATACACATATAAAGTGAAATCAACCCGCAAACGACATGATATTGGGGTGGATATGAGTCAAATGTTCCACATACGCAGTGGGTGCCCTTTAAATCGAAAGGATGTTAGCACAAAAATGACAAAAAATGTATGTGGTGCTGTTGCTGTATAATATACGTCACTCGAATTGAATTATGCAAATTATACTCAGAACAAATGGCTGTCAGTACCTTTTCTCAGGGACTTTGTATGTAGTTTGTGTGTGTGTCAGTATGTGTTTTATACTTGAGTGATTCTTGCGCGACCATTTAGTAGAGTTTATCAATTGATTCCATTCGGCATGCATCGGTGGTTTTCAATGGAACGAGAGGATGATTCCTTGCTTTCAGAGTAGCTTTCTCTGACACTATGTAATGTCATGTCTTGTGTTTAGCTTGTTCGACGTCTTTCGTATTTGATCCCTTATTCAAAGGGTTGGAGTGGGGGTACCTCTATAGTGTCTCTAACATGTGTGTAATTCTATGTAGGGTAAATGTTGTGGTGGATTTTGTAGTTGCTGGTAAATTTATATAGGAAATTGCATTTATATTGAGCATTTATGGAAGTTTAAAATTCATTGGTAACGGAATGCAATTACCTTGCAATCTTTGCACACAAGGAATGTCGAATGTTCTGTTTGAAAATGCAATTAAGTGGAAGACATTCCCTCAGTGATATTAGACGATGGTCTACACTATGACTGGGTGCAAGTACAATTCTAGGAAAATGTGTAGGTACACCAATGTTCTATATTGGACATTTAGAAATGTCCATTTAGGTACATAATGTTTATATGCAAGCTTTAATGGACTATTAAAGGGCGGCTGGAATGGTTTGGTTATAATATGCAAGCTATTTTGGTTGAATTTTAATGTTATAGGTTTCTAAAGAGGAGGGAATGAATTTAATGATGCCTGTCATTTATCCAAGTTAAACATTTTATTGATTGACAATTGACTTGCATTTTAATTGCGTATGCATTTGAAGTCGAGATTGGTTTTTAGCCTTTGATCTTTTGAATGGATATACTGGCATTTCTATATTTGAAATACAATGAAAATAAAATACAAAAATATTCTATTTGAATTAATATTGTATTGTTGAGTTTGAGTAAAAACATTCAAAAATAACACATCGGTATCAGAATCTCTAGGAGCTGGTTGGAATTGCGTAAAGTGATTATGGATTGTCACATATTGAATAGTTACTTACTCGCAATAACATTGAATTTTTCTTTTTCGCGAGGTCATCAAATCTCATCAAATAACTCTTAAAATAGGTAAACGATTAATTTTCGATTGTAGTAAAATATAATAGGGGTGTTTTTTCGCCAGTCCATACAGTCCTGATATAACGATATCAGTTTACAGTACCTAAATACAATAATAACATAAGTCCAGATAACCATCGGGACTTAGCTATTTAGATACCGATAAAAAATGTATTACCTACCGGCACAACTACCTGTATATATGGCATAGTCAAATTTAGTCGGTAATGCTGTCGGCTCCAATGTCTTTTTTCATAACGCTACATGGACTTCCCGGTTTTGGTTCTAGAGATACTATTTGCCACTCAGACGTCAACTTCATATAAAGGCAACAACCACAGTTTTTTTTTTATTGTTTTTATCAACTATTACCACTGCGAAAATCCTGTCCCGCAAAATGTATAGTACCGACTAGCTGACCCGTTGAACTTCGTATCACCTAGTTCGTTACTTACAACTTTTAATTTGTGATTACTGGTTGCACTATGTACGTTTAAGATGTTTCGTTATTTACTCAAATTTATTCATAACTAAAAAAAATTGGAAAACAGTCGACTTGACGGGCCATCCCTGCAACTTCCCACTATTTTTGGACATTAAGTGCATACAATTTTGTGAATTTTAGTGCTTCTGACTTCGCAAAGCTTTTAATTAAAAAAAAACATTATATTTTGAAATTTAAAATTATAATAAGCTGACTCGGCAACATTGTTTCGTCATTTATATTATTCCTAGGAAACATTTTTTTAGTTCAATAAAAATAACTATCTACTATAAGTGTGTGAGGATGAACTTATAATCGAAAGCGTTATAAGCAATAAAAGTATGCTTTATTTAGGTTAATGAATAATTATTTATTAAAATAACGACTATATTTTTAATTATAATTTCTGATAGCTATCTAAACATCAAAAATAATTATTTACATTGTTACTATCAATTATGGCAGTTGAAAAAAAAAAATTATCTCTCAGTGCAATAGATTGTACAATATTCTTGGTTAGTCCGTCTTTAGCCAACACAAGCAAACTGGATGGTTTCCCCACGCGAGAACATGCCACATATAGTTGTCCGTAGGAAAAGCATGGTGTTCCCAAATAAGAGCGAATACCTAATTTTAATTAAAACACTTGTAGTTCTTTTTACATTATTTTCATAGTAAGCTAACATAGTATTTTTCATAGTAAGCTAACATAGTACTAGTTTTGAAACGTTTGTCACTTCCTCGCAAGACCCCTGAAAAAACATTAGATGTACTCAGGGATCGGACCCAGAACTACGAAAAGTTAGTTATTCAATATCAAAAGCAACAATAACCGCGTGTTTCGCGATTATATCGGTTTCTCTCAATTAAGTGATGCTGACATCTATTATCAAAATTGTAGAGCATACAATTTGCGACAAATTTCGTAAAAAATATTTTTTTTCATGCCCTCAACTGTTTTGAGATAGAGGGCGGAAACCGTATCGCGCCACTCAGCTATACATACTGTTATGAAAGGTCGTGAGATAAAATAAAGTTGTTCCTTCGAAAAATTGTCCAGGCTGCTGAAGGAGTTAACATACTAAAAGTCCCGACGTCTAGAAGGTGAGCCGTGAAAAGGGAAGGGTCATAAGGGCCCTTTTTTTATCTTTCGCTTATAGCTTATATTAAATTACTAGTCCGGTCAAGTTAGCATCAAAAATAGGGGTAAGGTTACATTAATTCGCACCTTGCTAAAAATTGGCATGAATGTTGGGAACGGTATTATACACAATTTGTCAATTATCCACATCAATCCGAAGTGTGGAAAAAAATTTATTCAAGGTCAAATGTTGCAAAAATCGGTTTTTTGAGTTTTCCAGCTAAACGGTAAGTTTTATAATAAAAATAGATGAGACAAAAATTATTCATCATAAAATTACCTATAAAAATTGTTCTTACACTTTTTTTCCTAAGAATCACCATTTCGGAGATACAGTGATGCAAAATGTTCAAACAGTTGTATTCTTCATAATATGCATGTCAATTACCGAAATACACGTTACAGAACGATAATATAAGTAAAAATATTAAATTTCGTAGCGTATACATAAATATTATACAGTTGTAAAAATATAAACTCGAAAAAAAAACCCAGTCCCTCACTTTATATGACCGTACGGCCTTGAGCAACATCTGTCTGCTATTCAATTGTCCACGTGGCGACGCTGGTATATACTTATATTTTCAAACAAAATTTGTGCAGTTTTGTGTTTGTAATAGAAATGTCGCAGTTGTGCTTTATTTGTAATAAACATTTGACCGAAAGCGAAACAGTTACTGTTGATCGTGGCCTAAAGACATTAATTAATGCAAAAAGGTGATGAATTTTCGGAATACCTGAAAGACCAGACTTCTGTGACAGTTCATGTGCAGTGTCGAAAAAACTATACTCGGAAGGGTACAATCGCTGCATTGAAAAGAAAACAGGATGAAGAACAAGCTAGTACATCAAAAATAAGTCCACCTCGTACTACAGCACGCGTAAGTGAGTCATTTTTTTGTTTTAAAAAGTGTTGCTTATTTTGTGGCAATGAATTGAATGAAGAGCTAGAAAACAGGAAAGCACTGAAGTATCGGCGTAAAATTTTTCATGTAACAACACTTTCATTCAAAGAAACAATCCTGAATATAGCCCAGACTCGTTTTGATCATGTAGCAAAAGCTGTTATTACTCGAATTGGGTTCAAACATGATTTAGTTCCTGCCGAAGCAAAGTATCATAAAGACTGTCATAATGCTTTCTTGAGACCGACTACGGGGGGTCAAGCTGGTCGTCCTCAATCTGATAATACGAATCTTTTAATGGAAGAAATATTTGCACACGTCGAAAATAGTGATGATTGTCAATTTTCATTAGACGAATTACAAAATATTTGCAACAATTCGTTAGATAATAGAACCATTAAGTTACGATTGAAGTTGAAGTATGGCGATAAAATTATTATAACAGAAAAGTCAGGAGCATCAACATTAATATGTTTTGTTGATAATCACTATGACATTTTAAATCAACAACTGTTTGAACATTTTGCATCACTGTATCTCCGAAACGGTGATTCTTAGGAAAACAAGTGTAAGAACAATTTTTATAGGTAATTTCATTATGAATAATTTTTGTCTCACCTATTTTTATAATAAAACTTACCGTTTAGCTGGAAAACTCAAAAAACCGATTTTTGCAACATTTGACCTTGAAAAATTTTTTTTCCACACTTCGGATTGATGTGGATAATTGACAAATTGTGTATAATACCGTTCCCAACATTCATGCCAATTTTTAGCAAGGTGCGAATTTATGTAACCTTCAATGTCTATTTTGACCGGACTATACAGCTCATAAAATTTACTACAACATTTTGTTATTTGATTTTTTTTTTGAAGTCTCAACCGTTTGCGAGCTATGCATCGCTTAAGAGAAAATTCTTACTCAGTGTTTATTTACATGAGATTAATTAATTAACTGAGAGTTAAAACTATTTTTTGTCAGATTAATAAATTGTAGATAAATAATTATTGCACTGGAAATTAATGATAAATTTACGATGATAGTAAAATTAACATCAGAGTTGCACAGAAAAATTAAAATAATACGTATAACAGTCACTGCTACGATAGATACACAAATAAAACCAACAGAAATGGCTGAAAAATGTAAAGTAAGTGAGAGAGTAGACCGACTTCGTCCTCATCCCTACTCCGTGATGTTTGCTGAATGAGTGGGGACACCTGACGGGGATAACTGATCGATTGATAATTGATCAGTTGTCGACCGGTGAGGGCGTAAGATCAAATTAAATTGGGTTGATCAGAGTAATATGAATTTTTTCATTCTAAGTCATGACAAAATAAAAAAAAAAATCCTTGCAAAATAAATTAAAGTTTTTAATTGACAAATAAAAAAATAAAATAGGGGTTGATCGTAGAGGGGTTAAAATTAAGGGTTGTATGTATTTTTGTATGCTGTATCATAAAAAAATTTAAAAAAAAAAATTGTCCAAAAAAATAACAAAAAAAAATTTAGGGGTGGACCACCCTTAACATTTAGGGGGATGAAAAATAGATGTTGTCTGATTCTCCACCCTGGCCGATATGCATGCTTCGGATGACGAAAATCGGTCGAGCCGTTTCGGAGGAGATAGATTACAAACACCGTGACAGGAGAATTTTATATATAAGATTTGTCTAACTCATACAATCGAGTAAAGGTAAACAAAAATTGGGTGGACATCACCATATTTAGGACCGGGTGTTATAGACGCCACCTTTCCAAGATGGCCGCCACCAATGTTATTTGTACATATATATTTCTGCATTTATTTAGACACTTAAATGTAGATTATGTCATTTACAGCAGCAGAAATGCCTTTATCAAAAATAAAATTGTTTTCATCCATTTTGGAAAATGACTTCTAATGCAGTCAGGCGTCTTCAGAGAACATATAAATCGATTCCTAGGTCTTCAAAACTTGATGATAATGACGGTCATTGGAGCGGGAATATTTCCAAAATTAAATTGGTGGCTGCCATTTTGGAAAATGGCGTCTATGTGGTCAGACCAGTTCGGATTTAGTATAGCAAGTACTGGACGATTGATCAAGTTCAGAGAATCGCGGTTGTCATTAAGAAACTCTTAAAGAAAAGAAACATTTATCAGCATATTTTTGGATGTGTTTAATTGCAAGCTTTTGACAAAGTATGACACTTAGGTGTCAAGTTCAAATTAAAGCAAGATTAAAGAAGGATTCTCAAAGAATATCTAGAGACACTGAAAGGAGAAATGAGTATTAATGTACTTTTAAGATATAGTAGCTGGAGTGTTGTATACTCGCAGGGTGTACCAGCTCAGCTGGTGTTCTAGGAAGGGTTAAAACTATTTAAAAAAAATATTGTATTTCCCGCTTGAAAACCTGCCGACATAGGAACTCATAATCATTTGAAAAAGAAAGGAAAATATAACGATTTTTCTTAACAGCTGAGAACTGAGGATGTTCGAGAAAATGTGCCAGTGTGCCAATACGCTGTCTAGAACACAAGCTACTGAGCTGTTGAACCTTTGAGCATTTAAAACCTTTCTTACAAGCGATATACCTTAAAGGAGGAGCCCTTCGTTGCTATGTTCGCCGACAATAGCCAAATACTTGCAGAAGGCAAAACGATTAATGAATTTAACATTAAATTGCAAAATATTCTAAGGATTATAAATGAAAACAAAACAACTTGGAGTAAGCGTTTTTTGTAATAATCAGTAGTTGCATTCACCCCTTTTAAAATTAATTGTAGCAATTATACTAAAACAATGCCAACCACTTTACCTACCCTATCTCCATCCAGACGTACTGTTTAGAACATTTATTTATTCCTTAGCCGCACTGCTCGAATGGGGAAATCAATCTAATCTAATCTAATCACTGCCCGAATGTGGAATGCTATATCAAGCTTTAATCTAGAAGCCAGTGACTGATTTTTCTACATTTTTTGGGTGCGCCTGAATTTTTATCCAGTTATTGCTTTAATGTCACTCACTATCATCAATGAATGATAATTATAGCTACCGGAAATGGCCGGACACCAAAGATAAAACAAGGATTCCAAAGCAACTCAAGATTCTATAAATATCGTTTTGTAATTTTTTCTATATTGTTTTCTTAAATCTTTTTATACTTTAGTTAGTTTTCTATATGAATAAAAAAGGCAAATATTGAAAAGTACTTAATTGTTATAATAGTAAATGATAAGCAAAATATATAATTATATTATTTTTTGCGTCAACTGACCTTAAACATTGTTTCAACCGCCTTTGGTTCAGCTTTACTAGTATCAATTCAATTTCAATTTCAATTTTTAATCCATTTTATTCAAATTTTAAAGTTAATTTGTATGTAATACAATTAAATGAATTTAAAGCTATGTTGTTTGTTTTTTATTTTTAAAATTTGTATGTTATTTGGCTATTTTGCTGAATAACATGTATATTACAATTAAAAGAAATGCATTTCTTTTATTGCATGCTATTTTATGTCTACATATATATTTGTTACCTTTAGTGATTAAAAAGTATGTTCTTGATACTTTGTTTAACCGTCAGCACGCCTTGGACATCAAGCTGAAATCTGTATGATAATCTGACGCGCTCAAGTATTTAAAAATGGCGTATTTTTGTTTTGCATTTTCAAATGGCCACCACAAGCTTGCGTCACGTCCGAAACGTTAGTCTTTGAAATGGTAGCTTCTTTTGGGTTCACTTAACATCCCCTATGATAATCTGACGCGCTCGAGTACATCACCGCACGCAAACCGTCAGATTAACATACAACCGTCATATGAATTTTTCTCAAAAGTGCTGAAACTTCTTTTTACAAACATTCAAGTCAAAATCAAAGTATGCAGAAAATTTTGCTGCATAAATATAAGTTTACGAAAAAAATTATTCCAAAATCGTTCGATTGGTTTTTAAATAAATCGATGTTTACTTAATATTTTTTATAAAAAAGTTTTTTTTACAAATTTGAAGAATTCCATTTTAAAGTGCTTAGTTGTTTGCCTTTATGCACAAATAATACAAATTTTTTTTTAAGGCGTTTTCCAAATATTGAATTTACAAAAAAAAAATTAAAAAACTAATTAAAACTAAAATTAAGTTTTTTTGCAAAATGTTGGTATTGAAGTTTGTTCAAATTATATAGACCTTTGTAAAAGAAATATTTGGTTTGAAATCGATTAACACGTTCATGAGATAGCTCAAGAAAAAAATAACGGTTCTATGGGAGGTATCGTCAATAGGTTTGTCAATTTTTTTTTTGCAATTAACAAAAGGAAATCAAACAAAAACCATCAATAATTTTTTTCCAGAAAATCGTTGGAGCCGTTTTCGAGAAAATTAAGCTTTTCCAAAACCGTTATATGGCAGGTACCGTTACTTTTTGAAATAAAAAAAAATCAATTTCTTCTCTAAGGAATGGTCTACAAGCCCTATATACCAAATTTGAAGTAAGTTGGTTAGGCCGTTTAGGCTGTAGGTGCTGATACATACAGATAGACAGACAAACAGAATTTCCAGACCCACTTTTTTCGTCTTCGCTATCATCGTAATGTCATGTTTGATTGTTATCTCAAAATTTTTGTTTTTTTTCCCCGAATGCATAACTTGCCTATAATCGCAAGTAAAAATCGTAATCCACTGAAACTAACCTTAGTAAAGTAGTTCAATTATTTTTTAAAGTCTCATCAAAACTGTGTGTAATGCACGTGACGACCTTGACTACTTCGAAATTAAGCATTTGATTTGATTTCGGAAGAGATTACTTTAGATTAGACTTTAGAGTAAAGACATACAATTTTATTTTTGACAATTTGCTGTCTGATTTACCGGAAAGATGCCACAAATATTAAAAAAATTTTTTGAAAAATTGGGTGTTCTTATTGATTTTGTAATTTGGGTTAATGCTTATATTGGAAAAAGTGCAAAACATTTACAAAAACCATTCAGGCAAGATTTAGAGTGTTCATTTGATGATGAACTTATCCATTTCAAAGCTTGTCTTGATTTCAAGAGAATTCAAAGGGGTTAACGTCAATCGAAACTTTTGAGTTTAAAAAAATTGACAGAGTATATAGAATGAATTTTCCATGGCTGTCAGAAATAGGGATTTTTAGGTAACAACGATAATATCAATTTCTCTTTCGCAAGGCAGTGTCAAAATCAGCAGTACGCGTATGACAGCTGAACATTTTTTTTATCATTGTTGAACAATTGATTGAAAACAAGAACGGAAAAATTGTAAATATTGTGTTATTAAATCTCAAATTTCACAGGAAAAGAAGAGATTATTTACAAAATTCTTTTACAAGATGAGTTTGACAGTTTGAAAAAAGAGCAATACATAATTTAAATCTGTCATCCGCGTAGTGTGAGCTGTCATTTATTTTTTGACAATATGGTAAAATTCCCTATTGCAGTGGTGAGAGATAGTTTTCTTGATTGAAGCGGACCAAAAATTATATAAAGTCATCCATATTTGTCAATCTCGCTTAAATACTTTGGCATTATTATTAAAAGAAGCGGGCATTTTACGTTCACTAGATTGCGATGATCTTATTTATAGTTTTGCGTTTGGAAAATCACTGCGTAAAACCATGAAAATATGGTACAATACGTAAACAAAATTAGATCAGTTAAAAAGGGGAAGAGAAGCGTTAATTTACGATCTGCCTAGGGCGGAAAAATCTCTTAGTCCGGCCCTGGACTATCATTTGGCTATCAAGGCTCTTTATCTACATATATTAAATATGAAAAAAAAAAGAAAAATCTACTTTTTATTTTGCGATTGTTATGGAAATTGAAACGAGATTGCTTTTTTTTGTCAGCGAATAGGTTTTTAAATTTATCAGATTTTATAGCGGCGGTCATTGCTCGCATTTTTTCTCGAAAGATATATGGATTTGAATAAATAGCTCAATTTAGATCAAAAATAGACTAGCTAGTGAATAGGGCGGTGTTCCGATGGACTACACGAAGTTATGCCAATACTTTATTCTGATGTAACTAATAACCATTCCCGCACAGGGATTTCATTCATAGAGCCTTTTATATATCTCCTTAATGTTTATTTTATAAAAGTCTATACCATCTCTAAGTTTAAAGAAAGATGATGCAAAAAAGTGATGAAATATTATTCTAGAAGCTCCTTTGGTGATCCGATCACATGACACCTGGTATGATTAGAAACTCAATCTTTCATGTATTTTAAAAAGACTTTCAAGCTTGATTACAGCTCTTAAAAGTTTCATCCAAAATTTATTTTACACTACGTAACCAATAACTATTCTTCATAACTTAATACGTATACCGGTATACATACATCCTTCACTTAATATTTTTACACGTTGTCGTTGCTCGCTATCAATATTAATATGATTATTCAAAATATTATGAACATTTTCATTTACCAAACTCTTGAAATTCAATTATTTCGTGTCAAAAACCTGGCCATAGCCTTTTATACATTGTGTGCCTTGTTTGAAATCTACAAAATTTCATTATTCCAGCTCAACTCTATCGACATCCAATTCAATTTTCATCATCCGGACCTTTTTCGATAGGTCAGTGATGTAGCCGCTTCTTAAAACCATTAAACTAACCATAACCAACCCCTTGGAATTTTATATATAATATATCAAGTACACATATTGCCACTGTAGGTGTATGTCCACCCCATATTTACACGATTTTGTGTGCAGATATAATTTTTAAAGGAAGTTCTTCTGACCACAGATAGATTGACCCACAAAGCCTTCCGAACAAGATACACCACATTATAACAAGAGGTGCTAATACCTTAAATTCACATCCAGCTGTGAGTAAAAGTTTCTGAATCGAAAGCAATCGATAAATCACTTCCTTCTTCGTCCGGTACTCTGTTCTTTCCTAAAAATCTTTCAAACTCAGAGGATGTCCGGTGTGATGACCAAGACCAAGTACACCTAAGCCAAACGACGACGACGACAGAACACCAGGTAGACGAGACGATGTACAAGGGAAAAGCCTGAAGACTCTTTATGGCCTCAGGCGAATTTCTAATTAAAGTTTCCTCTTTGTGAACGCTCTGAACAAAAGTTGAATTTAGGGGAAGCTGAAGGTCGGTCACCCACTGAAGCCGGATTATTATCTTACAAAGACTCTTGATAGCAAAATCGTTTCTTTTTTGTTCGTTAAAATGGAAAAGAACAAAAAAGTTCTAGACCTACTTACCTTTCTCTGATTTAGAGATTATAAAGTTAACAGCACCTTGTTGTACTTGACTGCTCTTCTATTTTTATGCCTGTTGCTTCCATATTGAAGCATCAATTTCCCATCGATGACATCTAATTTGCCGAAAAGTTAACAAAAGTTTATAGCTTGGCCCGTATCTTTTTCCTGCGATGTACCATGTACACTTCTTTTGTTTTGGATATGGAGGCACGGCGTGGCGGCAGTGTGGATTACCCTCTGAAAACGATGAACAAAATTTGCATATTTCGCTCCTACGTGATGGAGGTAGATTTTTGGCCAAAAATATACAATAACCAAAGTAATAGGGTGATTCCACGCAACATTTGCATGTGATTTGAAACAAAGGAACCAACAAAAATCCTGCTAAGGAGTTTATTTAAGTTTTTTTTTTTTTGGCAGCAAGGAGTTTGAGCCAAAGTGAAAGTGCTGAAACCGTTTTCCAGTAAATTTGTTTTCAAGATGAAAAGTATCTTTAAAATATATAATAGGTTAGGTAGAGATACACTGTTTTTTTTTTGTTCTTTTGTTGAAGGAGGTTTATGTTATCCTTCTGTTGCTATTTATCGGTGAAAAAATCAAGCAGGAATGGGTGGAGTAAGTTGAAACCACACATGACACAACAGTGGAGAAGGAGTAAACTTCAAGAGTTTGAAATCGAACGAGGTGATAAATCTATTGAATAGGTAGGTATGTTACTTGGGAAATACAAAGTCTGAAAGGATATTGGTTTTTATCTTCTATCTATGGAAACGTTCCTGGTGTATACAGATATGGTTTCCCATGAAGTTGATGAGTTCGGTTTATCGCTTACTCATCTCTTTTCCAACCACAACAGAACACACAAAAGACCATATTCCTAACTACCTTTATTGACAAAAAAAAGTGTGCAGCATCAAATGCTTCGTATAAGTGGATAGTAGTTACCTGGATTTCTGGTAATCACTTAAATAGAGGTTATAGGAAATATACAAATACAAAATCTTCGTAAAGAGAAAGGAAAGGTGAACGAGGGTATTCAATTATCATGTCATCATTGTGAAAATCGGAAGCAAAATGAAGATCGAACTTTGTAATTTATTTATAGGACCATGCGTTGGATTAGACTTTGTTGTGTTTCGATATAAAGACATTCACAAACATAGTTGCGATATATTTTCGGTTAGAATTTTGATGATTCTTTAAATTGAAAGAAAATAAAACTTCAAAGAAGAAGAGAACCTGCCCATCTAATATCTTTTTTTCTTAAATAGCTCACCGTGGCGTGTTGGTCTGGAAGAATCTCATACCAGGTTACGTGAAATAACGCCAAACGAAATAAGATAATTTCAATTTTGGTCTTTTTTCGTCTTCAAAAACGAAATAACACCAATTTGGCTTTATTTCGTTGTCGTAAACGAAATTATTCCAAAAATGTTTTGTTTAGTTTTGGAAATTTTCATTTCATTTCATTTATTTTTTTACGCAATTGGTGTATAAATTAAGATGAAATAGAGCCAAATCATTTCATATTAAAACGCAAGGTATGTTTGGGGGGTATGTATGTAGCCCCCTACTACCCCCCTGCCTGGGCCTACGATAGGATTTGGGGTGGGTGCAATTTTGGGTATATGCAGAATGGGTTATTCAAAAACTTTGCATTTACCTAAACACGCAAACAGGGCAGGGGGGTTGCAGGAGGCAGCATGCCCACCTATACGTATCTTACTTTTTATTGTAAAATGATTTGGCTTTATTTCCAAAATTAAACTAAACTTTCTTGGCACAATTTCGTTTACCACAACGAAATAAACCCAAATTGGCGTTAATTCGTCTTTGAAGACTAAATAAGACCAAAATTAAAATTCGGTCTTATTTCACTTGGCGTTCTTTTACGTCACCGAAATACCTTGTTCTTTTGATTGAAAACGAAATCAAGCCAAACTCCAAATTTGGTGTTATTTCATTTTTAAAAACGCAATAAGGACAATTTGGCCTTATTTCGTTTGGCTCTTTTTCACGTCACCCTCATACCACAGACAAAGGTTACAATTCGAGCGGGCGAATTGTAACCATTGTCTCAAAAATTAATTTATTAATTCTAGATTATTAACAACTCGAGCTCGTAACCATTGACGTACAAGATATGGACCGCCAGTCGGTTGAATTTTTCATACAAACGGAGAAAAAAAGATGTTCCAGCTAAAAGCATACTAAAACAGTGAAGTAAAAAAGCGCCAAACGAAATAACACCAAATTGGTCTTATTGCGTTTTCAAAAACGAAATAAGACCAAATTTGGAATTTGGCTTTATTTCAATTTAGAAATGGAAATAAAGCCAATTTGGCGTTATTTCGTTTCCAATGATCAAGAACAAGACATTTTAAATTATGGCGTATAAACAGCGAGGTTCGTATGGGGGGGCATGCTGCCCCCTGCAACCCCCCTGCCTACTATAGGATTTGGGGTGGGTGCGAGTTTGGGTGTATGCAGAGTTGTTTGTTCAAAAACTTTTCATATACCCAAACTCGAAAAATTTGGCTTCCTTTCCATTTTGAAAACAAAATTCCGCCAAATTTTGTATTTAAACAAATTTGGCGTTATTTCCATTACTTTTTTGGCATTATTTCGTTTTAGTAATCGAAATAAACCCAAATTGGTATTAATTCGTTTCGAAAAACGAAATAAGACGTCACCTACTAAAACCCCTATCATCTAGTACCTAGTATTAAATACATGTAATAATTTCGTCGTAAAATTTAAATGAAAACGATGACATATTCATATGTAAGTAAGTTAAAAACAGTGCAGTGGATTCCCCGCAGATTGATGGTGCCCCTAGTTAATTTGGAACACGAGTGAAGTTGGCTACTGGCGGTCCATATCTAAGGCGGCAATGCTTTTAACCTTTAACAAAATGTACTCCATATTCTTTGTTATGTTATGTATGTATATGAAGTAGTTACTTGGATTTTTTGTATCATTTTGATATTTATTATGATATGTATTGTTCGTATGTACTTAATAAATACTTAATAATTTTTTTTTCAAATGTTGATTTTTTGTTGAATTTTGTTGTTGGTTTGACAAAAAATAACATACGTTTATGATCTAGAACTCGGCCTTGCAAAATAAAATACAGCCCTTGTAAGGTTCGCTTATAAAATTAGCCATCTAGTTGTGAGAAGTATTGACTTTTAAAACTCACCACGCATTTACTTATTACTTGCCCTCATTTCTTACCACATCACCACCTCCATTTTGCTGACGTTGACATTTTGCCAAACAAAAAAGAAAAACGGCAACAAAACGAAAAACTAGAAACGTCAACAAAATTTAATCCGTCAAACAAAAATACAAAAAAAAAATACAAGAGAAAAAGGCAAAAATTCCTCTATCTCATTCTTTTATCTTCTCTGGCTCTCTTGTTAAAATAAAAATCGAACTTCATACAAATAATTTTACGCCAACGCTTTATCGGTTCCTGAATCCTCTGTCTTCCAAAAGCCAGGATAGTGATTCCCTCTTTGTTTTTTTCTATTTATTGAATTACAAAAAAAAAACGAAAAGAATTCGTTGTAAAATTAATTCACAAATCCCTTGAAACATAAATCCATTCTACTTGCGTTGTTGTTCTCGTTGTCTCCAGTCCATTCCATTGATAATTTCGTGAGAGTTTTGTTGTACACGTCACTAGATTTCTTCTTCGCGTCCACTCCACTTCTATCTATCCAACGAACGATTAGCTTGTGAATTGATTTGATAGTATAGTTTAGTTCAGTCTTGGATTGATTTCATAGTGAGTGAACAAGTGAAGCGTGAGGGCAACATGGCAATTAAACCAGGAATGGGACGAAAGTCTTCAAACAAAAATCCACCAATTCTAAGTCATGAATTCGTTATCCAGAATCATGCAGATATCATCTCGTGTGTGGCAATGGTATTTGTTGTCGGTTTGATGGACGAGGTAAGTGTTTCAGCATCCGGATGCAACTTGAAGTACTTTGCCACGTATCCTCTTTACAATACAAACTAGCCTTAACCTCAATATTGATGATTGGAATGAAATGCCGAAAACCTTGAGGTAGAAGCACCTTCACTCGTACTATCAATGATGAGGGTCGGATTTGGTGAAAGTTGTAATAAGACGGAATGTGGCTGGCACTTTAGTTCTTTTTTTTTTTAATGTGTCTTTCTCTCCTTGAAGACTGCAGCAAAGTTTGCTAGCCCGTTTGTATCCCTGCATCATAATGTGAGTGGTGAAGATCCAAGTCATGAGTTTCCTACGTAAGTTAATAATCATTTATTTTATAAGAGAAGTATTTAAATTATTTTTTTTCATATTTTCTTCCAGTGGAAAGCCATATACTTACGCTGCAGGAGTCAAAGATCAATGTGCTATCTTCTTCTACACCTTGACTTGCATTATTATGCACGCTATTCTTCAAGAATTCGTTTTGGATGTGAGTATAATTTTATATGTTTTTGCGTAAATTTTGAAAAAAAAAAATTCATATGAATATTTTGAATCACAATCTGATAAGTAGAGATAAATCTACATAAGTGTTTTTGTTTAAACAGTTGCTTGAGTTAGCTAGGTCCCCACCTGTACTCATAATTAAATGTATTTATTGCTAAATTTTATAAAAAAAAATTTTCCATGTATGTATAATATACCCTATCTCCAGAAAGTTATATATTGACGCCTTTAAGTTAATTTAAACAAACAATAATTCAGAAGTTCCTTAAAAATATTGTAGTCCAAAACTTCATGATGTAATGGCTTAGGCTGCAGAGCTATTTTCCTTTGGTTCTTACAATGAACAAGTTGCAACGGGTTGTCCTGCCCTTGATTGATCACTTTTCATTTGTTGTTTGTTTTAGGTCTCGATTTTGTGTAGTTCTCAGAAATGTTGATGATGTAGGTAGGTGTTTTGCATAGCAGATCAAAGCACATGTTATTTTTTAAATCTTTAAAATGAAGCGGTCGAATTTCATAATTTGTTTCTAAATGTTTATGTAGACTTTGTTAACATTACTTTTCAATATCAGACTAAATAGTCTAAGAGCTAGAGACAAAAATACTTACGTCATTTGATAACGAAAATAATTTGTCTCATTATCATCTCCCAGCACGAGTGATAAATAATCCGTATTTCGGAACTCTGCCAAGCCTCCAGTATTGGGTGTAGCCTCCACGCATCTAAAGGTGTTAAAAATTGTATGGGACAATTTTGTCGTTTCAGACTCGTAATGGGATCTTATAAAGGGACAAACTATAAGCATATTCCACTACAGGGAGGAGGGTCCATCTTCCGCGTTTCGCCAGAAGGTGCAGTTTTAAAAAATTACCCTTCCCGGCGAAATGCGCAGAGATAAACAAGGTCCTATTATTAGTTTGCAGCGAAAAAAATGTCCCCATACATTTTTAAACTTTAACAGTGCATGGTGGCCTTGTTGTTAGGTGATATTAATTCTAATTATTTTCGTTATCAAATGACTTAAGAATTTTTGTCGTTGGCTCTCTGTCTAATAGGAGTAGTCTTCGATTGAGTTTCGCTATTGTTGACCATTTTTTATTGTATTATTATCGTTTTGGCGACAAATTTTTCCGTCAAGTTTCCGAACTCTTGTCAATATCCGATTTACTTTGAAAATTTCTAGAATCCGTGTATAAAGATTGTTTCCATAGGCTCCTGATTTCAAAAGACTGAAAAAAGTTAACCTATACATAATTAATTAATGGTAACCTTTACACTCTGTCTAGCGTAGCCACGGGCAATACTTGGCTTTACCATAGTTCATTGTTATAACAACTTCGTCCATAAGGTAGCGATGGCATTAATCAAACGTAGGTCGGGGTGAATCTGTTCGCTTACGATAGTTCTTACCAGTGGGTTGGTATATTTGTTCTGATTGTTTAATGTCTTCTCTCGGCATTTATCCAGCCGAGAGATTCCAGCTGCCTCGTAGAGATATTTGTTGTTATAGTGCCTCTGTCTCTGAGTTGGCCGTGCTGTATTTTGATCACGATGGTATTTTTGACGTAAAGAATCCAGGGCTTTTTAACTTCTAATTCGATGAAGCTCCACCGGCCTTTTACCTTAATCATAGTTGTCGTTTATCTACTCTCATACTTTCTGTACATTATTCAACATTGTGAACCGCGTGCATAAACTGGGCGAACATTTGCATTGTTCGGTCACAGTGTTTTCCTTTATTTTTTTTTTTTAGAGAGAGTACCTTTTACATTATTAACAAAGACAGCAGGAGCTTTTGGGAAATGTTGATAGAATTTAAGAAGCACATTGGTTTTGAATGTCTGAACATTATAATAGAGCAAAGTTAAATAGAGCATTCCGCTATTGTGCACTGGTCAAGGATGAAGTGATAAATCAGCAAACGAATATGAAAAGCTGAGTGTGCCACAGTAAGGGAAACAATTAAGCGTACGCGTACTAGAAGTTTCATACAGAATATCGTCAATAAACATCAAAAAGATAGTCGGAGACAAAAAGGAACCCTGAGGCACACCAGGATTTACTTACAGATTTCAGACATGAAACTATCCAATACTTCTTGTATTCAACCTTACAAAATGTGATTTCTAACCCATAGAAGAAGAGATGTATCAATACCAAAAGCATAAATTTTTGATAAAGGAGCTTGATGTCAAAATCTATCAAGTGCAATCATCTTATTTTTTACTTGCTCTATATGGCAAGTCTTGGATTCGTGCAAAAAAAAAAGAGATAACAATCAAAAATGACATTACGATGATAGAGAAGACGAAAAAAGTGGGTCCGGCAATTCTTTAGGCACCCATTATAATTATTGAATCGAACGTTCGCCAAAAAGCGAACAATGAAGAAATCCAAGATTTATTTTATTACTACATTATTATAAAAGCGAGTTTCGTCAAACTTTTCCCCTTTTAGGTGAAATTAACAATTTAAGTCGCGAATTTAATTATTTCAAAAACGTTCGCTTTTAGTCGAACATTCGATTTGCTAATCATAATAGGGGCCTTATTATTAATTTTATTATTATTATATATTTTGTTATAATTTTTAATTTACATGCTTAATTTACTTACTTTAATTTTACATGTAAATACTTTTTTATTAAATAAATAAATATCAAATATCAAATAAATAATACAAAAAAAAAATATGAAATAAATACAAAATAAACAATATAAAGCATGTGAATATTGTAAAATTAAAAAAAAAAGTTATTACTAAATATATAAAATTTATGTATTTTAATAGGTTTTTAAATCCAATTTAATCGTAGCCATGAGCAATCTTCCGTTTAAATTTGACAATGCTCACTATCTGTATTTTATTTTGTTTGTTTTTAATCTTTGAGACAAACCAGGAGATCGACTTAACGATAAGCTTTGAACCATTTTAGCTTTGACTCTAATTCATTTCAGTTTGTTTTAACCAAAGAATTGGTCAAAAATAATAATATATTCTGAATTGCCATTATTTTCATGATCTTTTTATTCGAATTTACAATATTAGTAATTAATTTCTGTCTTGTAATTCGAATTTTTTTTGCAGCGACCGTGATAAAACATATATTTTTCTAAACGAAACATTTTATAATTGCAATATTTGATATTTACAATTACGATACTTTGTAGTTGACTGGGAATCCTCGTTTCTTAAATATATTAATTAGCTTTGTTGTTAGAATTAATATTTGCTTCTCAGAAAGTTTAGACTTTTTAAATGCTATTGCATTTTTCTTCGTATAGAATAAACATACTTGAGCTGCCTGATTTTACATCTCAACAGTTCTGTTCTGATCAATAGGAATTTGTCATGAATTTAATTTTGTAAATAATTAATTATTAGTATTATTATCCATTTATTTTGATTTTATCATTAAAAAATCTTACCCATATAAATAAATAATTTCAGAAAATCTCAAAGAAGCTCCATCTCTCCAAATTCAAACTGTCACTTTTCAACGAATCTGGTCAGCTTGTAGTATTTTACATTCTTTCCTTCTTATGTGGTGCCGATGTGATCCTTCGCGAAGGATACTTTAGTAAATTCTCTCTGTTGTGGGAAGACTTCCCCAATCATCCAATGATCTTCCTGCACAAATTCTTCTTCATTGTACAAATGGCTTACTACTTGCACATGCTGCCTGAATTATATTTCCAAAAAGTCAAGAAAGAAGATCAACAGCCAAAGATTATTCACGCCATTACCGGATTTTCAATAATCTGCCTAGCTTATACTTTTGGGTGAGTACCTACAATAATTTTACCAATTCATTGACATAAAAATAAAACATAATTTTCTTTATTAGTTTCCAGAGAATCACCCTCGTTCTACTCACTCTACACTACTTGAGTGAAATTATTGCTCACATTTTCCAACTGATTGGAGTATTTGACCGTGACGAGAAACTCGCCAGTATTCGCATTGTAAACAGTGTGTTCTTTGTTTTGGTTCGCTTTGCCACTATGGTCATTGCTGTGCTTACTCTCTATTACGGAGTAGCCAACACAGAACAGTCTACCCGTGGATTCATGGCGTTGATCGGAGTTATCATTCTTCAAGGATATTTGATCTTCTCCTTCATTACTGAACAGTTGCGTGCCAAACGCGAACGTCAACGTGAAGCAAAACAGCAATCGCAGGCAAAGAAAAACAAAGCCATTAAGGAGAAGGCAAAGAAGAAGAAGGAAAGCGACCTCCCCGAAGCTGATCAGTCACCCAGCCCATCACACAGTGGCAAAAGTAAAGTTAAATAAATGATCATCTCTAGCTTGCTTGCCATTTCTATCTACAATTCCACGAGTATGCTGAGTATTTCTTTTCTCCTAAAAAAAAAAACATCTAACGTGATCCCTCTCCAGAGTTTTTAGTGTCAAGTTGTATGTGTTGTTGTGCTGGAGTGCAACAATTCCGTTTATTATTGTCCATTAAATGGATTGCGTTCTGTTTTTGTATTTTTTTTTTCCAATTTCATGGAGATGGATCACTTGTATCTACTTTACTTGTCTCTATAATCTTTTTGTTTCGTTTATATTTAAGCAACTTACTTCGTCCTTTCTTATAATTTCTTTTTCTTTAATTATTTTTTTTTATACAATGATCTGTTAAACATTTTGCGAATGCTTGAGTAATGAAAAAGCTAATAACGCAACAAGACTATGATAGTGAAATGCACTTAGAAGGTAATGAAATAATTTTTTTTTCTCCAGATAAAGCAAACTATTTTGTACAAAAAAAAAGAATAAGAAACAAACAATTGAAACTTTTTTTATGAAAATTCAAAATAATTTAAAAACAAAAACAAAAAAAACATATAATAAAGTTATGAAATAAAAATAAAAAAAAAAAAGAAAACAATTGTTTCATTGTTCTTGAATGCACACGCTTTTTTTATTTTAATATTTTGAACTTGTTTAGCGGCTTAAATATGATGCATACTTATAAACTTTTTAAATGGTAAGCTTATTTAAATTCTTGCTTGAAAATATGTATTATAAAATGCTGATTTAATTTTTTTTTTCTTATACCTTTATTGTTGTTCTCGAAACTCTTGCTGACAAACACTTTTGTCTGTTACTTAATAAATTTTACATTCGATTAATAAGTAAACTGGTTTTGTACACTTATCGACTAAATTTGTTTGTAGTTAATTTTGTGCTATTTTTAAGTTGCCTGTGTTGAAATTGTTGTTTATTAAAAAAAGTGTTAAAATGAAGATTTTTGATATAATGTATGATTTGTCATCAAATTTTAATACGATTTGATCAAATCAATACTTTTCTTGCAGAAGTGTGAACACATATTATGTCTGTTAAAAAAATTGCAGCCAGGTTCCAATAATTACTCATTTCGCTTAAGTTTTGTGGGATTAAGAATCCCTTAAACAGACTTTCTTGGTTTATTCATATCTATCTCGTATTCCTGATAAAGTTTAAAGTAGTATATGTTATACAATGAAACAGAAATTAAAAGCATATAATGGTCATAATTTATCTCCGATTCTTTGGGTTAGAGAGTCAATGGGACATTTCACATAACAGTGATATATCTTTACCATGATTCTCTTACCGTTGACTGAGCAGTTTTTGTCTGAGCGCTAAAAAAAATTGGCTTCGGCACCTCAACGAAAAAAAATGATATGAATTGCTTATTCCGACTTAAATACAATAAAAATAATAAAACCAAACAAAAAAGTTAGTACAATATTTGTTGGCGAAAAGATTGTCTACGAAAATATTAATGGTACCTCCCAATGAACCCTTTTCCATACCGACTATATCATGAAAGTCTGCACCGATTTTGAGGAACTTTTTTGTAGTTTTAGACAGAGTTTATCACGCATAGGCTGTGTGAGTAATATGCCTGCGATCCAAACGATCATCATAACATCACTAGGATAGCATTGTTTTTTGTATGCTTCAAGAAATAATAAGTCGTAATTTATATTTTACACTTCCATTCCATTACCGTTGTTTATTTACTTGAACAATTGTATAAATACGTACAAAAATTGTTCGATTTATGAAAAATATTATGAATTTGTATTTTATCGAGTGCAATAATATACCTATAGTATCCAACAATACCCCCCCCCCCCATTGGGATAATAAGTATACTGAGAATCAGAAATCATATATCCAATTTCGCCTTCTTTTTTCCCAAAAAAATGTTTAATTATACACTGAACTAATTGCACCATACTTTCCAAATGTCAATCGAACTTGGACAACAGCAACAAACGAACGGTCCTTTTTAACACTAATCCACGCAATGTGTTAATGAACGTGAGCCAAAGTTGCACTGCAACAGACGCTTTTTAAATTGATTTGTATTCAGCATTCATTCCTGAACAACATATTCAAAACCAGACAAAATTCAACCATTAGGAAAATCTCAAAAAATGCATTTAAAATTGAGCGGTATGTGTGTGTAATATGTAGTAGGATGTCCAACTTGTGGAATTCGGTCAAAGTGGGAAAAGTTGATTCACACTGATTAACACCTTGTAACTTTTTCCCAGTGAAGAGAAAAATCGGCTTTAGTGTCAACAAAACAAAATAAAAGTTATTGCCAGTGTGTAGGGCTATTCAGTATTTCAGTACCCATCTTTTAAATTTTACTTCAGCCCAATCGATTTTGGAGAGCGGGCGGGGTGTTAATCGGTTACGGTTTCCATCAATTTTTCTCTCTATAGCCATATAATTGCAAATGGTTCTCTAAAATTAATTGATTTCCGATTTGGCTGAAATAAGTTTTAATGGATATAGGGTTGGTTAGATTTAAATACTGACACTAACCTAGATTTTTTTAAATAAAAATTACAACCTATTATCACAAGCACATTATATTTCATCCGTCGCATTTTTCGGAGTGTTACATATAGTCTATTTTGTCTGATTTTAGAAATTATGTTTTTCAAAAATGAATTCTGATTTCTAAACCCTTAAAAAAAATAATTTAAAAAAGCTTCTGTTGCAATTTTGGCCACGTTTAAGGTATTTTTAACTTATGTCATATTCGGGTGGACGTTCGGTGGGCCCTCCGAGTGAAAAAAAACTTCCTAAACCGGTCGATTGGCTGCTCGGATGATGTTTGGAAGTGATAACTTGCCTTCCTGAATTGAATTGGGAGTGCTGTCACAATTTACTACCGCAAATATTTTGTTTACATCGGCCATATGGTATTAGGGAACTAAAATAATAAGTGGAAATAACAACAAGTACCTACTGAAAAAATACTTTTTATTTCGTTTTTGCTTTGTTGAGGTTACAAAAAACGATTGTAAAAATCTTTGGTCAACTACTACATACCCAGTGGAAAAACAAATGTGTTTTTAATGATCCAATGGATTCATAATTCCCTCCTCTTCGGAGTGAATCCACTCAAATATGAAATTAGTTTGCCCAGAGTAATGTCAGAACATATCTCCAGAGCTACAAACTCTGGAAATAGGCTGAGATAGGCAGTTGATACCTCGCAGAATCAGTTTGCTAGAAGTCCTAAAAAAAAAAAAATTGGGATAGCAATCAAACATGACATTACGATGGAAGCGATCAGGAAAAAAGTGAGTCTGGAAATTCTGTCTGTGTGTATGTCTGTCTGTCTGTCATTCGCACGTGCAGTCTTAACGGTTCCACCAATATCCTTTAAACTTAGTATCTAGGGTTTTTATGGTGACCGTCAGGAGGGATCATCTATAACTTGCTCCAAGATTTGTTTTGTCAGATTAACAGTTTAGACGTTATGACGGAATGTTAGATGAAAAATATGGGGATAACCTTTTATAACTGTAGCTCGGAAACAGTTGAGAAATGAAGAAAAGTGAACATAATAAAAATTGTGGAAAATTTTATGGGCTTTAATTAGTTTAAACAGCAAAGACTTGTAGTTAGAATTGTGATTTTATGCAAATAGCTATAAAAACAAGTTTTTCATTTTTACACACAAGAGTGTTTTGTTGTAAGGAATTTCAATTCGCTTGAATTTTCGATTTTCAGACCATAAATTTATTATCATTTCGCCAAAATGCTTCTCCACTAGACTTTTCTTAACTCACCTTACTACTACATAAAAGTCTGTTAGCCGATTCCAGAAAGCGATCCGCCGATATTTTGGGTGCGAATTTAAATTTTCCTATTAAGAATAGCATAGGAATATTCGAATCGAAATCAGCGGATCGAAATCGGCGGATCGCTTTCTATAATAGGGTTACTGTATGTATTTATTTTGAAATCATATCACCTTATGTAAGGGCACCCTTTGTTCCTATATGTTATCTCTATTTTTTTGTTAAAGGGGGAATAGGTTTTTTGCCACACTTTCTTTATCTCTTTCTTCGATTTGGAAAAAAAAAATTTTGGTAAAAAGCAAAACCCAGGAAGTTTATTTTTTGGATTCTTTTGGAACGTGTGGCGGGTAGGTACTTAACCCCAATTAAAACTTGGACTCGTAATTTATTCGTTAATAATGGGTTCGTTTTGTGATTATGCAAATTAAATCAAGTAGGTAGGTAGGTGAAATAAGAAACCAAAAAGTCGGAATGTCATACTTTTGATGTAGTTTTACTCAAATTTGCTCACTACCTCTAATAACCAGACTTACATTTTTATGTTCACCAAAACGAAACCTTTCTATTTTTGTCAATATTTCGGGCCTTTCATACACCCAATCTACTGTGGGCACTTTGACTATTTCCACAATCATATACATTTAGATTTGTGATGCCCGAATAGGTTTAAATTTGTAAATCGCTTTAATTCACAATTCATTGACGTCAGTTATTGACTACCAAGATCCTGTGATTTAATGGCAATGGATTTTTTTTTGACTGGAGCACATTAAAATATACATGCACCTCTTAAGAAGTGAATAATTGCCTTTCTCTTCTGATTCCATACTAAAGCGGCTTTGTTCAAAGGCATTATTCATCGAGTCCAACGAACAGATTACAAGTTTTTAGTACTGAATTCAAGTTGTTTAATTTTGATCAGATTCTTCTTTTTTGTCATTCAACAACGTTTTTTGCGACATTAAATAATGTAATGTAATCAACGATTAGGTGGGCCATTAAAGCTTAAACAAAAACTAACAAAGATTAGGTAGATATACTCAAAATGAGGATTATAACACGTTGGGATTGGGACTGGGAGTACCTCCAGTATTTTTATGACTAAAGATAAATCTTGAATTCATTTATAGCATGTTGATTGGTCATTTAAGGTGAGCTGTTTGTTGTATCTATGTATGTATATGAAGTTGCATTGTGCATGTATAAACATAATGTACTGTACTTATATGAACTATGCGCTTCATCAACAAAACAAAGTGCAAAGTGTAATGAAAACTATTCGCTATGTGCAAAGAGACAGAGAAAGGAGTTTTTATTCAGTACACACAAAAATGTCAAAAAAATCACAACAAATTCGTTAGTTTCTATGGAAATTTGTTCACAATAAATTTTATTTTTGAACACTGATATAACTGACTGTAAGTGTGTCTATTCGCTATGTATTGTGCGCATATTGCTCCTCTAGTTAAGACACACTTAAATCCAGCGCTATCAGGGTTCAAAAATAAAATGTAGTGCGAGTAAATTTTCATGGAAACACATAGAAACCAACGATATCTTGTAAATAATAGAAGAATTTTTTTGCACATAGCGAATTCGCCTACAGAACCTACAACTAAAAACGACATAGGTACATTATATTGAAAACAGCATTTGAGAAAAATTGAAAAAAATATAACGTGACCGCAACATTGACCATTTCACATGAAATTTGTTTGTATGTACGAAGGAACTGTTAGAAATCAATGAAATCTTAAGAACCACATTTGGTAAAATATTCCTAGTAGGTATCTATTGGTAGCAATGTCTTCAATAATTGCCCGCCCTTTAATTTGCCCGGCTTATTAAATATATAGATTTTCTTATCAACGGAATTCATGCAAATGAGTACCTATTATTATTGCAAAATTCGTAGAACATTATGTTTGAAAACGTTTTATCTGCGAAAAATTACAGGTTAATTTCTATTAATAGGCCACGCCATGAAGCTAAGATTCAATATTGTTGTATTCCTTGATTTTTTTAAATTTTGTTGATTGTTTTCTTAAGTTTGGCTGGGTGCTCATAGAAACGATATAATAAAACAAAAATTATTTATTTGTGACAACAGTCATAACCAATTAAGTTGTCTAAGTTGCTAGTTTTACAGAACCGAAATTTCTGATCATACAAAATACAAATGGAAACAGACAATTTTAATCCAGACAAAAAAATTCCCTTAAATTTATTATAGCTAGTGGCCTTAAGTGATAAAAAAAAAATAAAGTACGTGTGACCCACTCGTGAGTTTTAATTAAAGCAGTTATTGAAAAACATTGTTCGTATAAGAACTCCAGTAAAGCAGTTATTGAATAACATTTTTCGTATAAGAAATCCAAAACAATCTCGTTTTAAATTGTTTTTTTTTTTTTGTAAAACAATTTGCATAGTGTGAACCACAATAATAAAATTCAACAAAATAAAACAAAATGTTCCTCTCACAATTCTTAGTCACTATATGAAAGTAACTTTCAAGAAGTTCTCATCGGCATTAGCAGACATCCTTATTCCAATCGAAAATAATTCCAAAGAAAAAGAGAATATATTCTTATAATAATAAAACAAAAAAAAAAAAAACAAAAAACAAACAAACCAAAACAGTATAAGGAAAAAAATTCTTTCACGCGCTAACTTTCAGAATCATCATCGGTCTTAGCATTTCAATAAAACAAGAATCATCAGCTTTGGTATAAAAGATATACCCAACCGCCTGGGCAGGTTAGTTTAGACCCAAACGTCGTAGAACCTTTATCGTGAAGATACGTATTTGTAGAACAACCATTCAGAATTTCATTTTATTTGGATAATAACTTAACAAGCTGGAATCATGAAAATCGCCTGTTTAGTGATGTGCTTTATGGGTTTAGCCGCATTGGCTAGTGCAGGTAATTTAAAGATACATCAGCGATAAATTAAAAATAGAACTGCGTCACAGTGGTGATGTGTTTTGTGATAAAAAAATAACTCTATTATATGAGCTTTAAGTTATAAAATGTAATTAATACTTTGCCTTTCTATAAACTCGGGTTAAGTTCTAAGATAACAAATTAATTAAAAGAGTGTCAATTTCCGAAGATGATGCATTCCTACGGATTAAAGAATCAACATCATCATGAGTCATGTCAGCATACAAATAATGATGATCATTTAATGATCTTTTCAAATTCCTCAAATGAGGAAGTGTTTCTTTTTGACCCTCATTCTAAGCAGAAATGATAATCTTCTCATTGACAATGTTTACAGTGCGATTGTCAGCAAAAAGATTATGTGTACGTGTCTAATTAGCTATTCTGGACAGTCAACACTCGTTCTTAGAATAACAACATACCTACAGGGCAATGTATCTTTTGCCTTTCTAACGAAAATTTGAGATCACGATGTTAAAGTTTGATGTATCTATGAGAAAGTAATGTACATTATCTTAAAAAGTAAATTAGGACCATGTACGCTTTGTTATTAGCTTCACTATAGAATGGTGAGTGTGCATTAAATTTTAAGAACTTCCCCCGAAAACAAGTTCCATGGTATTAAAAGCCGGTTTTTTATTTTTAACTTCTTTTTCGCATGAAGCTCATTATGGTCAAAACATTCGTATAGTTATTTAATTGATGAATTTAAGAAATCCCGTATCTTTATAGCTTAAGATGATTTTAATTAAAAATAATTACTTCTTATATTTCCGGTTAAAAATTTATTTTGGTTATAACGTCATTTGTTTTATACTTTTTCTTACAGATTCTGGATACTTTATGCCTAAAGCTTTTTACAAATTAGATGCCGAAGGTCATAAATCAAATGTTCATGAAATCAATCCACACGTATGAGTTCATCAATTATTATTGTTTACAAAAATAATAGAATTTTATAACTTTTTAAATAAATTAGCAAGCAAACATTTTGAGACGTCTTAGGAGACAAACTTTTTCATCCAGTGGAGCAAGCACCAGCACATTTTCAGCTAATGGTGGTCCAACATATTACGAAACACATCAAACAGTTCAAGGGTCTCCCTCGTAAGTTTGTACGCAATTATTTCAATTCTAAGATCCTAACAAAAGATTATATTTTATATTGCAGCCTGAAAAGCCGTTTTAGTGGTTTTGATGATGATGATGATGATTATGACTCAAACATCACTGGTCATGCTGTGCACACTACAGGTGTCATTCAAAATGGCCGTGTTGTATATCATGATGTTAAACACGAAAAATTGTAAAACCAATTTGCAATTTTATTTAAGAATAGTAGATTTGTGTGAGAGTTTTGGAATAAAAGTGATTTTATACGAAAAATTGCAATAGGTACATATTTTTTTTTAAAAAGAAATGGACATCGAATGCCAAATCAATCATCAATTAACTTTATGGATTTGCATGAAACTTTTTTATCAAGATTATTAAGACTGGTTATAAAAAGTTCTGAATTTCGGGATGATTTTTATGAAATTTTCAAAGAAACTCTATTAAAATCTGAAGAAGTGTTTGATTCAGACCAAAACACCTACATGAACTTTAAGGAAAAATTCTAGCCACAGTTCTCGAAACGTGCAAAATTATAACTTTTGATCAGATGTAATATGGTTCATATAAAAACGTTAGAAGCTCGCCTTTACCGAACTCGCGATTTCTGAGAAAAAATCATCTGGTAAGAGACTATCTTAAGTGTTTCTTGAGTTCTTGCTGCTGTTTCTCGCCAAAAATGTCCCATTATAATACCTATTTTATGGATGCCTGCTGATTAGGTGAATACCTGCTTCAAAGCATTGTGACCTGCTTTAAAGCATTGTGACTTTTGCTTACAGCAAAAATATAGGTATCCTGTTGCTGCGCAAGATACATCTCCCCAAACATTTAAAAAAAATCCTTCTTTATTTATTAAAACAAAAAATAAAATTTTTTTTTATTGACAAACGAACGAACACGATATATTGGATAGGTATATACATTGTATCTAATTAATTGCGGTTGAAGGATTTTCGAAAATGATGATTTAAGGAAGAGACAGTGGGTTTTAAAACAAATTCTGTATTTAATAGTCCAAGAGGTGACTGTAGGATCATTTATTTCATCGCCGCGCCGCCGCGCCGGCCGGCGATGTTTCGTTATTTATAAGCCATACAAATTATACGTGTAACCATTTATAGTATTAAAAATCAATTTTTACATCAAATGTATCTTGCTATTAAAAAGTGAAATTATTGTTTACCTTAATGTGAGGAAGGACCACCAAAGGTGAAGTTATTTCCCGCGAAGTTACTTCCCTGCACTTATGTATTAATGTATAACTTAATGGCTAGAAAGAGGGTCGTCTCTACATTATGTAATAAATAGCATACTTCTAGGAGTTGAACAAATTAAAATAAACAGTTTGAGTGATAATTCGAAATTTTTATTTGTTTGTTATAACTTTGTTCGTTTTTATTTTCGTTCCAAATAATTTTTTTATAAAACCCGCCTTAAACCTATTTTTTGCATAATGTAAGGCACAGCCAAAAAAGAGACCTATTTCCCGATCAAAAATACATGAAACAGCTTGTCCGACTATATATATTTTGCAATTCTTACGGCTAAACCTATCGAGTAGTGCCCATTGGTTTGAAAGCTGCGATGAAAAAGGTGATCTTACGGTCACCTTCATACTATAAAATTTACACAACGCTATTCTCTGAAATTTCAACAAAAAAAATCCACTGAAATCGAGAAGTTTGCTTTTCAATAAAACATATCTTCTGAATTTTTCTATATCAGACAACTTAACACGCATCGGAACTGAGAAAATTTTCAAAAAAGTTTTTATTTCATATTTTTTCAGTTTTAAACTTTTAGCAAAAATTTGGGGAAAAACTTTTATTTATTAAGTCATGACTTAATGCTTTCTTGCAGTACTGTCCAAGTGTATAAATTTTCCTTAACTGACAAATAAAAAGCACTAGGTCAACTTAGTGCGTTCTTTCAGTAACATACACTGTTTTACTGACTTAGTACAAAATAACACCTTGAATTTAAAAAATCCCTTTAATATGACTTAGAGCATTTTCGCAGTTCATAAATATCATTATTATCTGAATCAATCTACATTAAAATGTAAAAATCCTAAAAAAACGACTTAGTTCCTTCTGCTTGTACACCCATGATTTTTATTTTTCACTTGTAAAATTATTACTTTCGATTTATCAAATTAATTGATTTTGGTCTTATGCATTGAAAAACCCAATTACAAGAGTTAGTTTCTTAAAGGAAATTTAATTTTCTATAACTTCCTCTATAAGAAATGGTTTTTGTCTGATTAAAAGTTTAATTGATATGACGGAATGTTTATAATTCGTCCCCTTTGCGATGCGTTTAACTCGGAAACGGCCGAGAACTAAAAAAACCTGATTATATTACAAGTTGTAGGAAATTTAATGGGCTTTAATTTAGTCTCAGAGAATTTTTCCCTACAATGGGCCATTTCGGTGATGGTATAAGCGTAAACCTCAAAAAGGGGAACTTAATTCTCCTCCGGCTCAACTCCCAAACTTCAGGACTTTTAGTATGTAAACTATTTAAGCAGCCTGAACAATATTCCGAAAGAGTGGATTAGGTCCCTGCTCACGCACTCTACAACCCCTTTATTGACTGGACTATATTAGGCATTCAAAAACCCAAATTCTAGAGTTAATTTTCTCAGATGAAATTACAGTTTGAGAAAAAATATGAGAGACTTTTTTTTTTAAATACTCTCTTTTGCGATGTGTGAAGCTTGGAAACTGTTGAAAGTTGGGAAAAAAGTGTGTAGGTATTCCCTAAGTTAAAGAACTTAACAACCCTAAAATTTGATTTCAACTAAAGTTTCATAGTGCCTCAAGAAGAATTTTTTTCTTACAACTTATAGCTCCGCTTAGAACCGCGCTCCCTCTTAGTCATGTCTCATTTCCATATTCAGACAATGATTATAGGAACCGTTATACAAAGGTTTCGTTTTTCCTCATTCATGGATTCATGGGAGAAAACGGATGGTTGGAACTAGAAGTCCTAATTCGAAGTCCCAATTCGTCAGTAAGATGAGGAATTGCTGAAAACCCTTAAATGGGTATCACAATAGGTTTCTTACATTGGCCTACGTATGTTGGAATAGGGTTGATGGTCCTTCTCCATCAATCCGCTAACCTAACCTTAACCTTAATTTAAATTAGTATTAAGACGTGATAACCGCCATCTAATAATGTTGGTAAGACTGAAAATTATTATCAATTTATATATTACTGCAATTTTATTTTTAACAAAGTAGCCTGAAAATTTCGTACTTTTTTTTCTTTTTTCTTTCTACCATCTATAATCTTCAGAATCCGTCAATGAAATGGTGGCACTAAATGTGTCCTGTTCCGTTTTTGACGTTTTCTGAGATGAAGCGGCGAATTGTGAAAGTTGTAGGCTCATTCGAAAAAAAAGAAGAAGAAAAATTAAGTATATACCGTCTAGAGTCTAGCCCGTTTTGCTGGTTCAAGCGATTTTAACTCCCTCAAAGTATAATTAGTTCCACTCACTCAACTTCTTTGCTCTTCAGAGGTATGAACCTACATCGTCTGGCAGGGACCTATTTCAACTATTTCCTTAAACAGTATATATCTACCTTACCTATACTGAATATAGCCGACGTATTTAATTGACTTGTAAGCGAAATGATTACTGGTGTTAGAGACAAACCCACCGACACGAATTGAAACCCAATTTTCTTCAACTTATTAATGCCGGACGGATCATAAATACACTTACCGCCTTAATTATAAGAATTCCCTATTATCCATCTGCACGGGTAAATAGTTACGCAGTGAATAAGATTTTATGCGTCCCCTATTCTATGATGAAAAAACGCTTATATATAAAAAAAAATCCCCAGGCCATTTTAGTTACAATGCGCTTGCAAACAAAAAAGTACAAGAACAGGAAAATTATTATCATTTACAGTTGCTTCCAAGTTAATCATACACCAATAAAAAACACATATTTTTCTTTTTTATATGATTTAGATGCCATTTTTTCGAAGATGTGTTTAGTGGTATTATTTTATTCAATAAATTAACTTGAAAAAGCATCATAATCTTCAAAAAAGCGTAAAATATGTGACTTGTGTAATATTGGTGTTTGTTCAATTTTGGGAGCAACTGTAGATGTCATGAGTCCATGACAAAGCGAACCATATTTTTTTTATTGAGTTGCATGTGTAAGTTGTTGCATATTTATATTTTGCTATATTTTGTTATTGCGTGCTTAAAAGAATTGTCCAATAAAAACTAAAAAAAAAATTATTTTGTTTTGATAATTATTGTATTCCTCAATGTGACATTTCGATACCAAATCATCCCTATTTTTGACACTATTCAACCACCCCAACACTTAATAACTTATTATGCCTCTATTACACGACCAAAAGTTTTATAAATAAAGTTTTTGTTTACCGAAGCATAATAGGGACTATGCATTTGCTATTATACGTTTATAAATAAGGCTGTTAAACTTTTAAAATTTCGCAAAGCTGAATTTTATTCATTAAATAACATTATTCGAGCAGATGCTGGAGGAAACATAAATTCAGTTGTAGTTTTCGGTGGATTTGTTGGATAAGTAAAGGGATTTTCTGGTTGATGGTATATGTATCCTGATCCTCCAAGGACTTCATTGAATTCTATGTTTTCACGATTGAAAGAAACAAAAGGTTTTCTATAGGTGTATCCTTCCTGTTTTTTAATGAAATTATTATCTTCAAAAGTTTCATATTGGTTTTTTAATACAGCTTGCTCCTGAAGTACGTTATCGGTATCAGATATTTTTCCCAATAGTGGAGTTAACTCAACAGTTCCAAATACTAAAATCAAACGAAATACAGAGTCCTTTAATGTATGCAAATTTTTTTTTACTAAGCAGTATTCTATATCAAACTTACATTTTATAATTATTGTTAAAAATACAAAACTTAAGATATGGTTGTAATGAAACATACTTGAAATCTTAACGAACACCCGCGGCAATGTCTGTAATTGCAATGCGTGTTTCCTTTAAATATTGTTTGAGCTTAACACTCTTGAATGAGTGCATATTTTTTTTTTTTTTTTTTTTTGTTATGGGGGTCTACTAAGAAACTAAAACCCAAGTAGGTATACAGGGTGATTGGTATAAGATGCACCAAAAAGCTTGAGCGTGTAGGTGGAGTTAAGACAAGAAAAAAATCGTATGGGAGGGGGGTCTATTTCCCCCCGTTTAGGCGAGAGGGGCAATTTTCTAAAACATTGACTTAAATCAGAAAAAAATTATTTTAAAACAACGGTGAATGATACAAAGCCTTGTTATATTTTTTTGGAAAGCCAGAAAACTACTCTTTTATTTAATTTTTAAATTAAGTTGTTTACGTGAACAGTTTTAACAATATTAATTTTCAAACTCAAAATTTTGAAAAAAAAAATAAAAAAAAAATGTTAAAACTAATTTTTTTCAAAATTCAATGCTCTTATTAATTTTAAGTTAAAAACAGAAAACCGGATGCCAAAATGTATCTTAGTTTTTGAGAAATTAAAAAAAAATAAAAGTAAAACTAGTAAGTAAAGTAAAAAGTTAATTCATTTTTTTTTTATTATTTGATTAAAATCCGATGGTATGTAATAAAAAATAAAAAAGGGATAATTCCCTAATTAATAATTGACCTGAGAAGGTCAAATTTGGGAAAACCAAAAAAAATATTGTTTTTCTTGGAAAAAAATACTTCTAGTTTTTCTTAATTTCTCAAAAACAAAGATACATTTTGGCATCCGGTTTTCTGTTTTTGACTAAAAATTAATATGAGCATTGAATTTTAAGAATAAAAATAATAGTTAATCACATATAATTTTGAAAAAAATTAGTTAAACATTTTTTTTTTTTTTTTTTCAAAATTTTGAGTTTGAAAACTAATTTTTTTAAAACTGTTTACTTAAGCAACTTAATTTAAAAATTTAATAAAAGAGTAGTTTTCTGGCTTTCCAAAAAAAATATAACAAGGCTTTGTACCATTCACCGTTGTTTTTAAATAATTTGTTTTCTGATTTAAGTCAATGTTTTAGAAAATTGCCCCTCTCGCCTAAACGGGGGGAAATAGACCCCCCCTCCCATACGATTTTTTCTTGTCTTAACTCCACCTACACGCTCAAGCTTTTTGGTGCACCTTATACCAATCACCCTGTATATGTTTAAATAAAATTTGGAAGTGATATGTTTAAACAGATAAAACAAAACGACTGTTAACGAACGGAAATGGGTGTCGGCATATTTTTTTAAGACTGAAGCACATTTTTAAGTGTGTTACCCAAGGCCAAAGAAGTGCTGTAACCACTTATATCAACATAATTTTCTACCCATCCTTCTTTTAAAAAAGGGTACTTGGAATTTGTATTGCAATTAATGGCACAGAGAAATAGTTTAAATTTACTTAGTCAAAGTTTCAAACGAAAGCAATTGCGGTGGCGATTAGGATAAATGATTCACATGTAAGTATGTACTTACGGTTTAAAAGTACATCTAACGATATAGCAACTGTGCGAATTTGTTAGACATTCTGCAATCAAAATAACTAATTTTCAGAACGCAGCATATGTATTACTTGCCCGTTATATCAAAGTAAAATTTTCAATTCAAAGTTAGTAGATCTTACACAAAATAAATTGAAACTTTTTAGATAAAATAAATAAATAGGTACAAATTAAAATTGAAATAAGACAGTTTACCCGTATAAGATTTGCCTATCTATCGTGTGACCAATCAATATAGAGTAGAAATACTTTTACCTAATCTTTTCATGTGCTTTCTTATTTCTACTGGAATTAAAAAATATCAAAACTTATATAAACATAGGGTATTACACATTTTCAACTAAGCAATTATGTGAAAATCTTCTACATACAATCAATTAAACGTTAAATCTGTTTTTTCCTAAGATAACCATCTTAGGAAGAAACATGTAGTTCATAAAAATGATTAACATTTGAAGTTGAAATAATGTTTATGGGTGCTTTGATAGTTGTTATAGGTACGTACTATTTTAACCATGGTAACATTTTAGATTTCTTTGAGCAAATTCTTATTACAAAATGATGAGATATTTGTTGAAATGGTAAGGTATATGAACAACAACTTTTAATATTGGTACATTTTTCATAAAGTGACGGCACTGCACAAAGATTTACTTCGATCGAGGGCCAGACACAAAAAAAAAACTTTTTGATTTTACTAGCACCACCGTGCCAACACCAGCCCACATACATGACATTATTTGTGTACCAACACGTGCGCGCAGCGGTCTGGTGTCTATGGGCTGCTTAAGTAAATAGGTTGAGGTGATATTCACTCTCAAAGTATTTCATAAATTTACTTATACAATATGTGATTCATATAAAATGCAAAAAAAAAAAAAACAACTGAAGAAAGTATGGGGGGTCTTTCACCCCGTTTAGTTGGGAGGGGCAATTTTCTAAAAATTGACTTAAAACAGAAAAAAATATTAAAAAATAATAATAAAACCTACAAAGCCTTACTATTTCCTTTTGAAAATCCAAAACTCGTCTTTTATGGTTTTTGAAAAATTATTTCAAAACTAAAAGTTTAAAAAAAATTAACTTTATTAAGTACATACTATTTTTGTGTTCAAAATTCAACGCTCCAAATAGTTTTTAGTCGAAAACAGAAAACCGGATGCTCAAATGTTTTTTGCTTCTTGAGAAAATTTAAAATAACGGAAATCACCTCTTCTAAGAAAAATCAAAACAAACAAAGTAGTTTCTCTTGGAAGAGGTGTTTTTGTTATTTTTAAAATTCTCAAAAAGTATAAAATATTTGAAAAATCCGGTTTTCTGTTTTTGAATAAAAACTAACTAGATCTTTGAATTTTTAAAACGAAAACAGTACCTACCTAATTACGAAAAATTTTGCAAAAAAAAATTCAAATACTAAAAAAAAAAATTTTTTTTTTAATTTTGAATTTAAAAATAAATTTTTCAAAAACCATAACTTTATTTGAAAACAAAAAAAAGACAAGATTTCTGGCTTTTCAAAAAGGTGTAGCAAGGAACTCTAGGTATTATTTTTAAATATTTGTTTTCTGTTTTAAGTCAATTTTTAGAACATTACCCCTCCCGGCTAAACGGAAGGTTATTGACCCCCCTCACAGACAATTTGTGTCCTTTCTTGATCCAACATACTCGCTCCATCTGTTTGTTTTTAATTTTATGTGAATCGCCTATTATTGGTAAGTGATGATGGTAAGTGGATTTGTGAGATACTTTGAGATTGTCCTCAGCCAATTGACTTAGAACTTTGGTGTAGTAATATAAAATTTTCATTTTAGTACGGTTTATCATAAACCGACTTTATTTTTATGGCCGGCTTAAATAATATTAGCCCGAACTTATATATGAAAAGTGACGTATGCCGGATGTCTTTTGGACCTTTTGGTATGTAGAATTTGTAGACCATTCCTTAGAGGAATGCCATATAACCGTTTTAAAGAAGTTTATTTTTCCCGCAAACGGCTCCAACGATTTTCCTAAAAAAAACTAGAGATGGTTTTTATCTGATTGTCTTTTGTTCAGTTTAAAAAAAAATTATTTAATTTATTTATTTTTTCAACATTTGAAAAACGGATTGAATATAAAAAGTTTAATTTTATGTGCATGAAAACTATAAACTATTCAGCACTTAAAATTCGATTTATTTAGAAACCACTCGAAAATAAAAATTATTAATTTTATTATTAATTAAATTATATTTTTCTCAAAAAAATACGATCAATTTGAATAAAAATTTATGAATTCTTTTTTGTGAAAACGGTGAAAAGTCAACGAATTCAGCAGTCGATAACACGAAGGTACTTGCCACAAGAGCAAGTTCTTACGGCGCAGTCGTGCCCTTTATTTCTAGATGATTTTGCAAAAACTGTTTTCTTTTTTAAGTTTCCTTTGATTATACATTTCGATGTTTCCCTTGTAATGGATGTTAATTTAATACTTACAATGTGTTAGCTTCTTTTCAAAAAAGTGATACAAAAAACTCACATTTATCTGTAAGCTAAATCATTCCGGTCAAGCTTCAATGTTTGCATACCTTGTTTGTTAACAACAAAAAATTGTTGTTAAAATATTTGACTTGTTTGTATGAAAGACAACATGGTATATGAAGTTTTTTTTTAATTTTTGTAGGTTCATCACCACTAACAAAAGTCCCGCTGGCAATTTAATTATTATGGGTATGACTGATTGTGAGACATTAAGATAACATTTTGTTTGATCTTTGATTTATTTTTCCTGTTAAATCTTGAATAATTACTGCTTATTTCATTGAACAAAATTATACCTGGTGCACGTATATCTACAGCTTTACCTACTTATGTTTTTTTTTTAAATGACTTATTATTTGTTTGCTGTTGAGTAACCCAAATAAAACACTTCACGAGTGATGTGAAAAAAAAAGTTCAACAACATTTTAAGTGGAAATTATGAACACTCTACTCACAGATTTGAAGAAAGACGATTAATTTAATTTTGTGCGTCTCATAAAATGAATTATATGAATGTACCTACATACCTATGCAATTCGAGAAGCAATGGAAAATTGTAAACAAAAATTCAGCAATAAATTATGGCAAGGTTTTCTGGTACGTTTCAAATAAAAACAACAATCATTATGCTAAATATTTATATAAAAATATTTTGTTAACGATAGCTCAGTACTTTTCATGGTACGTTGACACTTTTGATGTCAAGCTATCAGAGTTGTAAAAAAGCAGTCAATTCATGACTGCAGTTAAGTGACTAAAAAGACTTTTTTATAAAATTGACTTAAAGTAAAAAGACTGCAGTCAATTGACTTACTGACTGCAAAAAATGACTGCGGTTAATAGGTGACTTTAACCTGACTTAAGTACGTGACTGAATGCAGTAAAAAAGTACTGCAGTCATTTAACATAGTAGTCAGCACCAAAAAGCTTGAGCGTGTAGGTAGAGTTAAGACAAGAAAAAAATCGTATGGAATGGGGGGTTTTCCCCCCGTTCAAGCGGGAGGGGCAATTTTCTAAAGCATTGACTTAAATCAGAAAAAAAAATATTTAAAAACAACGGTGAAAATTACAAAGCCTTGTTATATTTTTTTGGAAAGCCAGAAAACTACTCTTTTATTTAATTTTTAAATTAAGTTGTTTAAGTGAACAGTTTTAAAAAAATTAGTTTTCAAACTCAAAATTTAAAAAAAAAAAACTAAAAAATAAATGTTTAAACTACGCTAAGCAATTCTATTTCGCTACGGCGAAATTATCCCTAATTTTTTTTTCTAGAACGTTGAATTTTTAACAATTTTGAGTATTCAAACATGTTTGTTTGACAACTCGTTACCGAGATATGGGGTTTTGAAGAGAACTTTAAAATTTAAAAATTACCTTTATTGAAGTGCCATGTCCAATTGACATACAATCATGTTTGAATATTAAAAATTGTTGGTAATTTAACGTTCTAGAAAAAAAGTTAGGAATGTTTATGCCGCAGCACGTAAGGGAAAATAGTTATTAAGAAAAAACGAGTGAAAGGTCGAAAACTTTGCAGTTCCCCCTCCCCCTCCTTTTTTCCCAAACTTGAGAAAATGTTTATTAACCATCCCTGAACAACATCCCAAAGATTCATTGATTTCCGAACTTTTTCTATCTGAAACTATCTGTCGAATGGACTATATTGAGCAAATAAAAAATAAGACTTTAAATCACTTGGAGATTAATTGAAAGCAAGTTTCCGCGGCTGATTCAACTTGAATCAAAAAGGACATAAATATACCTTTCTGTTCATATATAGCATTGTTGGCCCGTAACAGTAAGCAATTTTATTTTATTTTATTGAAGCCCTTTTTATGAACGCAAGCATGCTTATATTCAACCAGATTTTAGCTCACAAAAAAATATGTAATGAACGTTTTACTTGCTTCTAATATCTCCATTCCAAAAAAAAAAAATCATAAAATATAAAATGCAAAAAAAAAAATGCCGTCGGGCTTACTTTTCGTGAACTAAGACTCAAAAGTTATGTGTTTCCGCGATGTGATGATAATAATCTGACAGTATAGACTAAACTTAGATAGTTTTTCTTTTTGCATTCGTTTTTTTTTTTTTGCATTTTAATTCATTTTTTATTTTTCCATTTTCTTATATTATATATCTTAATGCTAGACAAAAAATCTTAAACAACTAGCTTACATATGAACTTAACTAACTTACTGGCCCCATACGGGCGCTCTAAATTATACTATAACTATATTTAAAAATGCCTTTCGGCGTAAAGACTAGTTTAAATTTAAAATTCAATATAACTTAAACCTAAACAAGAAAATTCTTTAAAAACTTGTTTTCCATGACATTATTTTTATTTATTTAAAAACTTAAAACTACCCTTTACCTAAATAAAACTAAATTAACCTAAATAAAACTAAAATATACGTAAATATACGTACATAACTTAAAACTACTTAAAAATACTTAAAATAACTTAAAACTAGAACAGCCACCAGCAGCATATTTTTTTTTTTTTTTTTTTTTTTTTTTTTTGAAGCAACCTATGTATATGCCCACACGCTTATACATATGCATATATTGACATATATGCATATGTAACAGCGCCAAATGCGCATACCCACAGACAAACGATTTTATGGATTTTTAACATTTTTTTTTTGGTGCCACCGTTACTGTCCTACTTAATCTACCTTAAAAATATGTAGGTCGGCCAAGGCAACAACTTTGACTAACCATCAATATCAAGGTGGTCACCCAACCACCAGTATTTTTTAACTTGCTTATTCAAGTCCTTTTTGTCCCGAAGGGGCACAGCTCTACTGAACCGCAGACGCTCTGCTCCGTTCCCAGAGCCGACGTCTCGACCATACAGGATTCGCCGATCCACAGTTCTACGGCCGACGTGGTAGATTAACGGAACCGCCAATCTATCCTGTATTTGCATTCGTTATTAGTCTGAGATATCCTAAGCTTATTTAAATGGTTTTCAATAAAAACTGTTACAATATTTTTTTTTTAATTTTGGCCAGTACAAAATGGTGATGGTGGAACTTGTTTTCTGAATTTTCGTTTCTACACCGGCTGCACCGATTTTGACGCAATTCAATATTCTAAAACTACTGCTAGCCTTAAAAAATACTGCAAAAAAAAAATATGTGAAAAAAATGTTTTTCCCAAAAAAAAATTCGATTAATTTCGATAAAAGTTATATAGGATTTGATTTGTTACCAAAGGTAATGTCTTCATGAGATTTTTAGTATCAGCTTTTTCGGTACTTCTCATAAAACCGTTCTTTTGTACACCAGCTGTCTTTGAATTTGAAGAAATTAAATATTCTTCAAACACTGTTAAACTTGATAAATACTGCAAAAAAAAATTAAAAAAAAACATAGGCGCAAATTTTTAATCGACTTAGCATAATGCTAAAGTGAATTTAACATTTTACTAGCGTAATTCGTTGAATTTGAAAATTTTTAACTCCATTAGTATCATACTTACGTTAAAAACATCAATCACCTGTTTTTAGAAACATGTCAAACCGCAGAGAAAATTACCATTTTCTTTTACAAAACAAACTTAAACTAACGTAACTACAACGTAACTACACACAAACACTGCGTAAATCAAACAACAACACCGCTTGATAAACAAAAATAATTCATTGTGAATTGTACAGAGATAATATTCTTATACTGTGAGTATACAGGGTGATTGGTTTAAAGTGCACCAAAAAACTTGAGCGTGTAGGTGGAGTTAAGACAAGAAAAAAATCGTATAGACCCCCCTATTTCCCCCCGTTTAGGCGGGAGGGGCAATTTTCTAAAACATTGACTTAAATAAAAAAAAAATATTTAAAAACAACGGTGAATGATACAAAGCCTTTGTTATATTTTTTTGGAACGCCAGAAAACTATTCTTTTATTTATTTTCTAAATTAAGTTGTTTAAGTGAACAGTTTTAAAAAAATTAATTTTCAAACTCAAAATTTTGAAAAAAAAAACTAAAAAAAAAATTTTAAACTATTTTTTTTTGAAAATTTTATGTAATTAACTGTTATTTTTATTTTCAAAATTCAATTCAAAATTCTTATTAATTTTTAGTCAAAAACAGAAAACCGGATGCCAAAATGTATCTTAGTTTTTAAGAAATTAAGAAAAACTAGAAGTATTTTTTTTCCAAGAAAAAACTTTTTTTTTTGGTTTTCCCAAATTTGACCTGCTCAGGTCAATTATTAATTAGGGAATTATCTCTTTTTTATTTTTTATTACATACCATCCGATTATAATCAAATAATAAAAAAAAACGAATTACCTTTTTACTTTACTTACTAGTTTTACTTTAAATTTTTTTTAATTTCTCAAAAACTTAGATAGTTAATTACATAAAATTTTGAAAAAAAATTAGTTTAAACATTTTTTTTTAGTTTTTTTTTCAAAATTTTGAGTTTGAAAATTAATTTTTTTAAAACTGTTCACTTAAACAACTTAATTTAAAAATTAAGTAAAGGAGTAATTTTCTGGCTTTCTAAAAAAATATAACAAGGCTTTGTATCATTCACCGTTGTTTTTAAATAATTTTTTTTCTGATTTAAGTCAATTTTTTAGAAAATTGCTCCTCCTGCCTAAACGAGGGAAAATAGACCTCCCCCTCCCATTATTTTTTTCTTGTCTTAACTCCACCTACACGCACAAGCTTTTTGGTGCATCTTAAACCAATCACCCTGTATAAAATGTTCAAAAGTAGCAACGAATAGTATGATGCTTTCAAATGTTAACTAGGACCATACTATTACCTACAAAATATGATCATTCAAAATTTGCGCCATAGTTTTTAAAAAAGTTATATCTACATAATTTTATTTTTATCGGAAAATACGATAATAAATTTACCAGTCATTAACACCAAAGTAACTTGCCACAAGAGCAAATGTGTGAAACACAGTCGCGCCCTTTATTTCTGTATGAAATTAAGAAAGAACGAATTTTTAAATATAAAAATAATTGTTTAAACTATAAATTGTTTATTAAAATGGACATTGGCGGAATCAGGGGAACACCAAATGAAGAAATTCAAGATATAGAATAAAATGTCAACAAAACTAAATTACTTATCACTTAAATCACTCCTACGCATTCAAGTATACCAATGGTATTTATTTCATAGATAACCTGAATGCTATTAATGGAGATATTATGAACGTTATATAATTCATTGGGCAGCAACACAGCAGAGGATATATAAAATACTAGAACAAAGAGGAAAATCCCCAAGATGATGTTGGAAACAAAAACCTCTTATACCTATAATTATAAAATTCTCTTAAAGAAAGCAACAATTAAGGAAGAACCTGTTTCTTGTCTTCTCAATCTGGGAATTATTTCCAAATACAAGGACTGCTCATTACTAAATCCCTACTTTGCCAAACCAATTTTGTTTTCTGAAATTTATTCAGTTTGTTTTTAACTAATTACCCAACATTCCTCAAAAATAAGTCTAACTTTACTTTCTGTCTCAATATGTCATCTTGCTGAATTGCCAACCTTCATTAAATTGACCCATGAATATTTTGTGATACCTACATAAAAAGACTTTGCCGACAATGGTATTTCACTTAATTTATGTTGATCGCAAAATTTATCACATATCGTCAATCTTTTGATATCAACCAAACAAGAAAGTTTACAAATAAAAATTTTACTCTTAAAATTCAAATGGTGTCTAGGATAAATGTCAAAATTATAAAGATCCCATCTATTTTGCTAAGAAATAAAATAAAATAAAATACATGTTTGTGGTATATGAATGATTAACGTAGGTGTGACATAAATTATATCTATCATTGATATAAACAAAAAGGTGGTCTGACTATTTTTTATTATCAAAAGCTAACTAATTGACTCTATTCAAAAAATAATATGGTTTCATCAGACACAAACCTTGTTACCAATCAATTCAACCTAATTTATTCACGACCATAAAAGGTAAAAGATGTTTTCAATTGTTTGCCAAAAATTGGGTTTTTATGTCATAAAAGGGCCCGCATCATGGCGTTGCATCTGCATCTCGCCACCACTGACCACAGTCCACAATGCAAAATTGTATATCTGTGAATGCCACCCAAAATAACCATATAATTACATAAGAAGTGCTTACACCGCCCAACAGGTGCTGTAAAATAAAGCCGGTTATTTTATTACATGCGACGACAACTAGATGACGCGTTAAGACATTTTTTTTCTTCTTCACAATGACCTCGAACATTATGCCAATTACCTGTTCCAAGTATTGGAAATAATATCACTCCAATGGCCAATGATGGTTATTCTTCGATATGAAAGAAAACTGAAGCTTCCACCACACACTTTGGCATACCAACTTGAATAAATGTTGATCGAAATTTCATTAGATAATTAATATAACAACAAAATCTGGTATAACCGGCAGTGGTACGAATATTTCCAAATTTCCCGCTGCTGGCAAGACAGACAGACAGAAAAAAATGAAGATGAGTGCGGTTCCACCACGTGTATATAATAACTGTCCCATGGTGTCCAGTACTCAGTTCAAAGTTTACCTCATTCGTGAACATCGCATACTGTCCTACATCGGGAGTCGAAAATTAAAATATATTTCAACAACAAGCCATGTTTCGATTCGTGTTTGTTGTTTGCGCTTTAAGCGCCGTTTTAGCTGCTGTGAGTGAAATTTAAATTTAAATAGTATTTTATTTTTATTATTGCTACATTTTTGGCCAAACCTTAAAGTGAAAAATTGAAAAAAAAAATAGGAACGAATTTTTAAGAAAGTTAAAGGACCAAGTTCTTGACAAATTCATAGCGATATTACTTATAAATTCATTGACTATTGTTACACAGAAGGGTCCGGATCCAAGTTCGATAAAATGTTTGGTTGCATGAGCGACCGTTGGAAAAATTCGGACTTTACTTTCCACTATTGCATTTTGACGTGCAGTTTTTAAACTAGATTGTGAACATCGTAAAATTGTATAAATATTACAACATCATACAGTTTTCATCAGCATCTTCTCAAGACAAGACAAACTTATCTTTCCAAAACTTCTGTTAAATATACTAACCTATAATCCACTTGCAACACTGACCCAGATAATAGTGAATGTTAATAATTTGTAAATTGAACTTATGATTTTCCTAGTTATGTTTTAAGGGCAAGTAGTGGAATCGCGAAAAAATGTCGAGCATATTATATCGATAGAGAATATAAAAAAAAAATCTGAAACTTTTATGACATAAAAACATATTTATTCCTTCTCTATATAAAATTCTATTTTCAATTTCTTGATTAATTCTTAAAAATGAAATTGAAAATAAAAAAAACATAGTTCAATAAAATATTATATAAAATAGTAATAATTTATTACTTTTATTTTAGCCACAAAAACAAGAACAGTCTGCTTCTGCACTTGCAGCCAAAGCTGAACTTGAACAATTCCAAAATGAAAATGCTCATTACTCGTTCGATTCTGCCGTCAATGATGATATCAATGACCAAGCTCTCCAAAGGACCGAAACTCGTGATGGAACTAAAGTAGAAGGCTCATACTCGTACAGTGATGGTTATGTGCGCCGTACTGTTCACTATGTTGCTGATGAAAATGGTTACAGGATTGTCAAAGAAGATATGGAAGAAATTGGTCAAGGTCCAGTCTTCAATCCCGATGGACAAGCTGATGTTTCTGGATCACAAATTGGATCGTACTCGATCAAGTTAGACCAATCTGACAATGAGAAGCATTACAAGGAAATCAAGGCGCAATAAGTACATATGCGTTTTTTATTTATACAAAATACAACCTTATCTGTATTAGACTGAAATTATTTTAGTTGATAGCTGGAGCTGTAAGATTTATTATAAAACAAACGAAAAAAATATAATGTAGAATAAAAAGAAGGACAGGTTTCACTGTTAAAAGTGAATTCAATGTGCTGTGTATCTATGTGTGTTACATAAAAATAATATTTTGTTTCTTTTAGTTTGAAAATTAAGTTTGCCATAGACTTTTCAGGTCTAAGATCGAATTGCTAGTACCCATTGGGTTTCTATTTAAGGTTTCTGTCTCGTAGAACATTATGATAGAGCAAAGCAAGACTCAAGCATAAAACATTTCGTCAAAATCTGGGTAGCCGTTTAGGAGATAGAATTTATAAAAACAAAAAACTATTCTATGAGCGGTATTGTTGAGCTTGTGTTCCAATGAAAAACATAAGCCTGGCAATAAATCACTAATTCAAAATTTTATCGAAACCGATCTATGACATTTTTTTGGGGAAAAATATAGATTACCGGGTGATTCTTATGTACAGGTACTAATACTTTACTTTAAAAATTCTGAGTACCTGCATACAAAATTTCATGAAAATTGACCTAACCGTTTTTGTAGATTTCAATATATCCGGACAGACAGAGAGAATTGTCGTACAGAGTTTTTACACCTTTTTGTATTGTCGTAACTTGTCATGTTTTATTATTGTCTCATTTTTTAATTTCGTTATATACACTCCTCGTCACTTAAATAAGACAAACATCAAGTGCATTTTCTATCGTTATTTGCTCCCAAACTATGCAAGCTAGAGATCTAATTTTTGTTTTCAATTAAAAAAAAGAATTCATCGTATTTTCATTTCAAACAATAATTACAATGTAAGGACTGAGGGAAATATTCTGTTATAGAACTGAATGGAAAATATATTTTTTGAGAGACCGCTGGTAGGCTGAAAGCCATTACAAAGGTAAGGACTAAAATTCAGAAACTTCTTGAGTTATAAAACTAACGGGACATGATATTTAAAAATAAAATTAAGCATCAGCATTTAGCTCAGTTTATACTTTATCAAGAACAAGTATTTAATTAGCATATACAGTGCAGATATAAAAATAAACCCATAATAATAGTTAAAGTTAGAGTATTTTATTGATTTTAATTCAAACTTTGGTAAATTTTCTGAGCAATATAAATTTTTGAACATCTGAAATTCTTGATTTATGATACACTTAAAAGATTTTTATCAAGCCTCATCTTTAAAACCACAAAAAAAATAAAAAATTAAGCTCAATTTAAAGTAAAACATTAACATGGTTCAAGCTTTGTGTGAGGTTTTATTAAACTCAGAAAGACAGACATTCGAAATGTTTTCTGAATAAAAAAATGCTTAAATGTAAACAGAATATGTTTGGTTAAACATGTTAGGAAGACGTAATTGCAGCTTTATTAATTGAAACTTTACTTTTGCAAAACATTAAAATATCCCTACAAAGTTTTAATCATCCTTTATTTCTTTTAGTGTAGCGCTGTTTGTTTTCAATCTTTTGATAGTTTTGATGATGAAGCTTTATGCTAAGCTTTTAATTTTTTTTTAAATCGAGCGTTTCAGATTTTTTAAAATTTATATTGCTCAGAAAATTTTCAAAAGTTCGAATTAAAATCAATAAAATACTCTAACTTTAACTATTATTATGGGTTAATTCTTGATGCTGCAATGTATATGCCAATTAAATAATTGTTCTTGATAAAGTACAAACTGAGCCAAATACTGATGTTTAATTTTTTTAAATATCATGTCCCGTTAGTCTTTATAACTCAAGATGTTTCTGAATTTTAATCCTTACCTCTGTAATGGCTTTTAGCCTACCAGCAGTCTCTCAAAAAATATATTTTCAAATCAGTTCTATAACAGAATATCTCCCTCAGTCCTTACATTGTGAGTATTGTTTGAAATAAAAATAAGATGAATTCTAAAAAAATATTATTTTTTAAATGTGTCCTATTCATGTGGCGCAAAAAAAGCACCTTGCATTCTGCCGGTTGTTGGTTAATAATTGTTTGTTAATACTTAAGACCGTGTTTAGACTGGGAAATTTGAGTCTGGCGTGGGAAAAAACTTGAATATGGAACTGGAACAGTACTCACGCTTCCGATGTTTATAATTTTAAGCTGGTCACGAGAGTAATCACCCCACATCCCTCTCGCCAACGAACTTTCGTCAGTCCGGTCTCAAATTTCCCAGTCTAAACATGGTCTAAGGCTTTAGCATTGAATCTTTCTTCTGGTCAATAAATAACAGTTAAATGAACTTTAATTGAAAAAAAAAATTAAATCTCTAGCTTGCTTAGTGGGGGAGCAAAAACGATAGAAAATTCGCTTGAGGGGTGTCCTATTTAAGTGGCGAGGAGTGTAGCTATATTAGAGAGGGTGATTGGTTTAAGGTGCACCAAAAAGCTTGAGCGTGTAGGTGGGGTTAAGACAAGAAAAAAATCGTATGGGTGGGGGGTCTATTTCCCCCTGTTTATGCGGGAGGGGCAATTTTCTAAAAAATTGACTTAAATCAGAAAAAAAATTATTTAAAAACAACGGTGAATGATACAAAGCTATAAGCTATGTTATATCTTTTTGGAAAGTCAGAAAACTACTCTTTTATTTTATTTTTAAATTAAGTTGTTTAAGTGAACAATTTAAAAAAAAATAATTTTCAAACTCGAAATTTTGAAAAAAAAAAGAAAGTAAAATAAACTAAATCAACCGTATATTTCACCCTTCGCTATACATTTATAGCCGGGCTAAAACGAAAATTCTGATTTGTCCTCTAAGCTATAGAAAATCCAAAAAACTGCTTCATACGAAATTTAAAGAAAATCCGTCCAATCGCTTCTTAGACTGCCAGCTTGGCAAACAAACTACTAAAACAACACGTCCCACACTGTCAAAATTTTGACTCTCAAAACCCCCACTGAAATACCCCAATTCCTTAAGTCCCGACTCTCAAAATCCGAAGTCTTAAAATCCTGAATCACTAAATCTCGACTGTTAAAATCTTCACTCTTAAAATGCCGACTGTCAAAATCCCTACTCTAAAATTAAAATCCCGACTCTCAAAATATTGACTATCAAAATCCCGATTCATTTTCACTCAATCGTTGTAGAAGTTTACGAGAAATCTGATGCCAATTTTGTTTTTCTGAGAAAAACATTCCGACCAAAAACCAAAATGATGCGGCTTATTCATTTTTCAGGGGGGCAAGTTAGGAAGAGCATCTAGCCGAAATGGTTTTTGTAACCATTATATAGCATATTTAATATGTACATACATACATAAATAAATATAGCGTACATATAACTATAAACATAATTCTGTTATGAAATCACCAATAAAAAAATCTGATGAAAAACATTGCCATTAGCAACAAGTACCTAACTCATATAAGATTTGGTTTAGTTTGTCGGTTTTGATAGGAGTTTTTCGACCTGCATGTTCTATTGCATATATATTGTAGCTGTATATCGTATGCGAGCTATTAAACAAACTTCATTTGCCTAAAATCCGTCTAAAAATGATTTTAGATGTATAAATAATGCCCTTCGCAACTTGCATTTCAACCGATTAGAAATGTTGATCAAAATGTCTTTAAATAATAAATAATTCATGAATGAAACAACAAAAACCGCGCAAGAAATCTGGAATAACCAGCAATAGTGCGAATATTTCCAAATTTCCCACTGCATGGACAGACAGAAAACTTAATGAATATGGGGATGGCCCCATCAAATGTATATAAAAACTATAACGTAGTGTCCAGTAGTCAGTTTAAAGCTTACTTCTTTCGTGAACATCGTATCTTGTCCTATACCGGGAACCGAAAACTCAAATATCTATTATCACAAGTCATGTTCCGTTTGGTGTTTCTTGCTTGCGCTTTGAGCGCCGTTTTAGCTGCTGTGAGTGAAATTTAAATATTTAAACGATAATTTTGTTTTTATTATTATTATTGCTGAATTAGATTATTCAAATTGTTGATCAAATATAAAAGTGATAAAAAGTTAATGGAAAAGAAGAAAAATTTAGGAACGGACACATTTCGGGCGTTTAGTTGATTTATCCATATCACATTTTTCAAAAGAGCCACATTTTACATTTCCACAATAAGTTCCAGAACTAGCGTCTAGAAAAATTCATAAAAAAATTTAATTTATTTATTTCTTGAACACTTTAATTTGTGCTTACATTTATCACCGCCACTGCTACCAAAGGCACTTGACCCAGACCCCCCAGAGTTTGAGAGAACGTTTGGTTGTGCGCATGAGCGACCGTTGCAAAGATTTGGACAACACTTTCCACCCATTTTACTGCATTCACTATCATGCAAGCACTTTGGTGTGCAGTTTTGCACCTTTGTAGATGACGGACATTCTACAGTTTAAAAAAAAAATTTAAATATAACCATAACTTACAAGAGCTTCGCAAAACTAAGCAAAATAAACTTTCCAGTAGGTATACTACATTAAAAAAAAAAACTTACCAGCTGCACTTGCAATAGCAAAGCATGCAATAATGGCTGCCAAACAAATAATGAGTTTCACTGAAATAATTTACAATTTAAAAATTGTATATTTTTACTAAAATTTTGCTTATGTTGTTTATTCAAATTTTTACCCATAATTGTAAAATCGGTATTCACGTCTTATTTCTTCAAGTTTATGTCACAGACTGATTGCTATTGTATTTTGTTTGCTTTAAGTTCATGTTGATGATTTTTATACACCATCTAGAGACATTGGATGTAGACTTCCAATGCCAATTATTATTATTATTGTGTTGCTTGACTAGTTAAGTGGCAGTCGGTAGCGTCACAAACAACCTTTAACCGCACTGACTTATTAATCTTTTTCTACTAGTGAGGGCGAGACTCTTTAAGAAACTGTTAGATAAACTGATAGAATAAACCAGTTTAAGCGCCATCAATTTATGTATCGCAACAATAAATAATTATGAGCCAGTGCTGCAAATAATTTCTTTTGTTAAACAAAAGTCGCATCCATTATCAATGCTAGTTTCTTGGATAATACCTATTTACCTGTTTGTTTTGAATCTTTACCAAATGAAAATTTATGGATTGTACAATATGTACATTAGTGTTTACTAGAAAATTAAAAACTAATGCCAAGTAAGGGATTTGAAAAAAAAAATCACTTTTCGATTCGATATCATCAGAAAAATCAAGTGTAGCAATTATAGTTCTGCTTAATGTGACAGCTTCTGCAGCCTGAAAAAAGTTAAAAGTCTTTTTCGAAGTAAAATCAATTTCTTGCAAAAAAAAAAATTATAAGGGATTTGAAAAAAAAATCACTTTTCGATTCGAGATCATCAGAAAAATCAAGTGCAGCAATTATAGTTCTGCTTAATGTGACAGCTTCTGCAGCCTGAAAAAAGTTAAAAGTCTTCTTTGAAGTAAAATCAATTTCTTGCAAAAAAAAATTATACATTTACTCAAGAATGACTTTTAATCACATTCGATTTCGAACACCACCAATCTGTTATACGCTAGCCATTTCGTCCGACCCGATCTTTGGCTTAATTTTGAAATGCAATAAATGAGATGATCAGGGGATTTCTACAGTCCAGATTATAAATGATGGCCACACATTATTTAATATAGATTCACACACAGCAAGACAAGTTAAGTGTGATTGTTATTCAATTAGCTACTTCTCGGAAGTGGGTACGGCAACGGTATCATTATTCGTCATCTATTTCACCAGATTTACTTTTAAGTGCTTCGAAGTAGTTGAGCAAATATTGAAAAATTTAAGTTAAAGTTAAATAAAGGACACGAACGGGTTGCACGTTATTCCTCTTGTAGTTAACTTAAGTTAAGACAATTTAAAACCTATTAAAATAAGCTTGAAAGTTAAGAAAAATCAACAAACGTTTCTCAAATGTTGAATGCCATTATATGGTAGGTAACATTAAAACGATATTTATATATGCCATACAAATTTGAATAAAATCGGGCAAGATTTTTTTTTTTCAAATGTAACAAATGTCTCGACAAATGTAAAATTTTATCAAAATCGTTAAAGAGGTTTCAGAGAATTTTTTGATATACGAAATCCATTACAGTTGGACCACAACCAAAAAATTTAACAAAGTTTGAAAAATACGATATATTAGCTCGGTGAACAGACTCAAGTTCTAATTCCATAGTACTCTTTGTGAGGATTGTTCACCTTATTTTAAGCTTAACAGCTTGACAATCTATTTTTGGCTGAAGTGTTTCTATTTTTAATGAGATTCCAAGTCTTTCAAACTTTAAAGTCACTCGTTTACAATTTGATTTGTTGTTTGCAAACTTAGAACGTAACTACGTGCTTAGTCCGATATGTGGCGTATGGCGAAAACCACGCCTCCTTTGTAAAAAATTATCAATTTTCATTCGGATTCTTTGAGAAATAAAAACTAATTATTTATCTTCTTCTATATTTTAGCCACAAAAACAACAAGAGTCTGCTTCTGCAGCTGCAGCCAAAGCTGAACTTGAACAATTCCAAAATGAAAATGCTCACTACTCGTTCGATTCAGCTGTCAATGATGACATCAATGACCAAGCTCTTCAAAGGTCCGAAACCCGTGATGGAACTAAAGTAGAAGGCTCGTACTCGTACAGTGACGGTTATGTGCGCCGTACTGTCCACTATGTTGCTGATGAAAATGGTTACAGGATTGTCAAAGAAGATATGGAAGAAATTGGTCAAGGTCCAGTCTTCAATCCCGATGGACAAGCTGATGTGTCTGGATCACAAAGTGGATCATACTCGATCAAGTTAGATCAAACTGATGATAGAGAGAAGCATTACAAGGAGATTAGGGCGCAATAAATTGATATGCGTGTTTTGTTGTATAAAATACAAACTTATTTGTGTTAGACTGAAATTATTTTAGCTGATAGGTGGAGCTGTAAGATTTGTTATAAAACAAAAAAAAAAAGTATAATGTAAATGAAATAAAGATAGAAGCACATGTTTCACTGTTAAAAGTGAATTCAATGTGTTATGTATAAAGTACATATAAGTACATATATGTCTTACATCAAAAACTGTTTTTTTGTTTTGTTTAAGATCATCGTAGTTCAAATCTAAAATCAAACTTGTTTAAGATCATCGTAGTTCAGATCTAAAATCAAACTGATAGTTACCGATTAGGTTTTAATGAAACATTTACGTCATTCTAAAGCTTTTTATTGATAACCGAACTTTCAGTAATAAGATTCATATGCAGGAGCATCTAAAACTCTTAACAGAATACATAAATAATTTCAAGAATATAAAGGGTATTTTCTGACAGTTGTAGTATAAGGTTGCGTCACTTGGGGTTTATTTTATAGTGTCTTAGTTTAATGTTTTTCCACGTAAAGTTGTCGTCGTCCATAAAATTGCCTTATGTCTAACATAAGTATAATAACAATTAAATTTTCATAAAAGCATTTTTCAAGCTATTTTCTTATTTCCGTGACAACTGCTAGAAATCTATTTACCGCGCTCTTAACGTGACTTTATTTACTTACCTTAAGACTTTTCGGGATCGCAAAAAAACTAGAAATTCGGAAATGCAATCCACATTATGAAAATGTTCTTGAAAAAGATGTGCCCATTGAATTTGAAAGAATAATTCTTGGTATTGATTCGATTGACTCCCGTTTAACGAAACTCTTTGCTTGTGATAAAATTTAATGCTTTGCGAGATGAATTACGGTAACTGCCGTATAATAATTTTTTTTTTTTAATTTTACATTCTCGATAACGACTCAGTGATGACTAATAATGGCGTACTTAATTTATTCATAATGTTTCTAAGAAAAATTATATTAATTAAATAATTTTTTTGTTTCATAATTCATTATTTTCTAAATTCAATATTATTTCAATATTTAAAAAAATGTGTTTTTTATTTGTTATTAAAAAATATTATAACTTGGTGTTTTGTATTTTATTATTTAAAATTTAAATAATTTGTTTTTTTTTTATAATGTTTTATCATTTGTTTTATTTAATTTATTTTGAGTATGATCCCCTGATGAAGACAAAAATCTCAGTCGAAAGGTTGGGAAAATCAAATGTTAACTTTGTTTCATTGCCATTACCTACTAATGAAAATGACCAAATAAGTCGATGGAAGAACAAGATTTTATCAAAAATAATCTAAAAGTAATCTAAATTGGTCAAAACAATTTTCAAGACCAGTTGATGTTTTTTTTTTTTTAATTTTCTTTTCGCATGAAAATAATTAATTTTCAAAATTGGAATTGTCAAAATTTTTAAATTAATTAAAAAAATATGTTTAAAAAATTGATTTAAAATAACGATTTTGGTAAAATAAATTTTGAAATACATTTGAATATACATATCAGAATTAAATTTTAACCGTACCTGCCATATAACGTTTTTTTTTCAATTTTCACTTTTTCGATAACGACTTAGCGGATCTTAACCAAATTTCATTTTTAAAAAGGTCAAGGTAGCCAAACGATCGCTTGTATCTACTTATTTTTGCATAACTTTTATAATATATATTATATATTGTATGTACCTATATCTACTTAAACATTTTCAATTTTTTTTTTTTTTTTTGAAAATTAAATATTTTGAAAACAAATTGATGAATTTTTTTGAAACTTAGTTTTCTCATGAAAATAATTAATTTGTTAAAATTTTCATACTCAACATTTTTCATACAAATATTTAAAAAAAATTGTTTGAAAAAATAATTTTTTTTTAAAAAGTGAACCTACGATTTTGGTAAAAAAAAAAATGTTAAATATATTTTAAAACAATTGGCATCGATTTTCTCGGGAAATTCTGGTTTGTTATAAATTAATTTACAAAGTTATTTATTTGTTTTTTTTAATTATTGCATTTTAAATTAATTGAAAGAACAAAATTATTTCAAATAAAAAAATTGAAAGGCTACAACATTAAACAGAAGTACGCGCGACCCAGTTGTGATTTTTGTTCTGATAAGGCTTAACTTACCTTTTTTTAAATATGTAGGTGTGTTAAACATAATAATGTTTGCAACTTTAAATAAGATACAAGACTTGGTCGCATAAATTTACTCTTTTAGTAGTTTAAAATAATAAAATACCTTTCCTTTTTGAGGGCTACAATTCTTTTTGAACACTGCCAAACTAAATTTTTTTCGAACGCCACAAGCGGTTTCGAAAAATTTAACAGTTTATGGTGTGTGCCAAATCGTTCCCTTCCTTATTTGTTCAACAAATAGTTGGCATACAACCAGGTTTGCCCCAAAATCGGGAATTAAAATAACGAGTTTTTCGAATAAGCATGAGGTTTATAAATAAGCAAGCATATCACTAATGAATCTGATGATTGGTTTGGAAGCCATAAAATAGCTATAATTTTTTTTTTTAAATTGGTTTGGTGCGCAAAAGGCTATTGTTGATTAATTCACTCACTTCAAAGTTATCATAATTTCAATAAATTTAAAACAAAAAGTACCAGCTTTTGTTCGATTATTCATAAATACACAATATACGAAAAGAAGCGTATAATTGAAATTAAAACAAACGGAATAAACTTATTTATTAACATTTAATTCAATATTGTGCTAAAACAAGAAAATTAAATTTTCTTACGGAAGAAAAATTTAAAAATTAATTTACATTTCATTGTGCACAGTGACGTCACATTCGCCACTTAAAGAACTGCTGCTGCTGTTAGATATTATAAGTGCTTTTTCGGAATCGGTAAGATTGATGAATTTATTTTTGCTCTTCAATTCGATTTGTATCGATGAAAGGAGATCTGGAGACTTTGGTCGTTTTTCATTCAATATCGAAAAACTATTTTGGGGTGCTTCTTCCGTTGCAGCTTCAGTAACTGGTATTGGTTCAATTGCTTCTTCTTTTTCTTTATTCTCAGATCTCCTTTGGAGTCGTTTTGATCCTTTTGTAATTAACATTACAGCTGGAGATTCATGAGAGAGCGCTTGAATAACTGTCTTCAAAAGCTTTGGTGGTGTTTCAGGTGTCTTGGGATTGCCAATCACAACATCTGCTTGCACAGCACTACGTCTAGCTTCTTCACGTTCTCGAGCAGCATTTTTCCGCATAAGACTTCTTGCTCGTTTCTTAAGAATAGCTTGGGCATTTGGATAGTAGACGATGACTTCATTAAGATCAGACTTTGACAGGACAAAGAGATTTGCATAGCCCTTGGATCGTACATCGGCTGTTCGTCGATCGGCTCCATTTATACCAAGAAGACTAATCTCTCCAAACACAGAACCCTCTGAGAGTGTGGCAAGAACGATTTCGTTACTAGGACCTCCCATTACTTGAACTTGTCCTAATTTAATTATATACATCTCACGGCCAACTTCACCTTTGCGACAGACATAGTCACCTGGTAAGAAAGTGACTGCTCGTAGCTTTAAAACCAAATCTCTGAGAAGTGCTTCTTCACAGTCAGCAAAAAGTTGAACTTTTGACAAAGTTTGGATGTGAACTGAGATAGCAATGTCTGTTTTAAGATTGATTGGAAGTGAGTCCAATATGTTGCTTTCATCTGGAAAATTTTTCATTTATTCATAAGTTCTGCAAGAATATATCTAATGACTTACCTAACGTTCTCTGTTGATCCCAAGTAAATTTAAACCACATTTTTACTCGCCTTTGAACTTCATTAGGTAAATTCAAACGTCGCATGTATTCAAGCGTTTCATCTTCAAGCTGGCGGTATTCGTTCTTATTTCGAGTTGCTGTTGAGATGATATCTCGGATTTGACCAATGAGCAAAGCGAAGACAAATACACCCATCAGCCAAGCTGCAGTCATAAAAACATATTCACCTTCTCTTTCGGGTTTGGGATTTTTTCCTGTTTAAAAAATAAAAATATAAGTTATTCAGATAAGTACAGATGACAAATGGCCAGATGAACACATGTAAATCCTCTTTTCTACTTTCATCTTCACGCGGTGATTCCTAGATACCCTAACATTGGGCGAACCTATTTTTAAATCTTTTTGTGATATCTAATAAGAAGAACCTTCCCCTGAGGCGGAGGGACCTAATTACAACTATAATTACGGCTGAATTCATTAACACCAGCCTAACTTTGCTGACGCGCTCCTTTATACATATAATCGAGTAATATAGGACAACACTTGCCATGATTATGTTCTATGCGCTACTCAAGGGAACCAACCACAATTATTGTTCTAGCTATACTGGGTTAAAATCGTCCTAGAAGACTTCAACGCCAAGCTTGACAAGGAAAACAATTACGCTAATTGAGCTGTTAGAAACCATAACCTTGACGAAAACACCTCCGTTTACGGACTTTGGCTGATTTACTTTACGCGATTGCTCGATACAAGAATTCGTAAGGTTACATGGCGTTCTTCTGATTAATCAGCCATAAACCAGACTGACCTTATTGTGATCAATGCGAGACACCTGGGATGCATTCTGGATGCTCCGAACTTTTCGAAAAAAAAAAAAAAATTGACTCTTGACTATAACGATGAATTATAACGATGGACAACGTGCTCGGTACTTATCAGTTTTGTTTTAGACCAGACGATATGTTCATATTAGCTGAGTCCCCACTAATGATGCAAATGATGATCAATAAACTGCAAGGTTACAGTCAGCTATCTCACGGTGAATACCAATAAGTCCAAAATTATGATCTTTCGAAATGGAACAGGCAAATATGCGAGAGAAGAAAAATGGACCTGGGAAAACGAACCGCTCGAAATCGTCAAAGAGTATAAATATCTCGGAGTAACCATTACACCACGACTTTCTTTCAAGAAGCACCTGCAAGAAAAACTTTTCAATTCAAAAAAGGCAATCAATTGCAACTGGAAGGGGGTACTAGGAAAAAAACACATTGCGCCGAGTGCTAAATACAAACTTTTCGAAGCGGTGATGCGATCAATTATGTGCTATGCTGCTCATATGGGGTTCTCATCAATACGATGAAGTAGAAAAATTGATAAGGTACTTCATCCACAAAATTATTCGGCTCCCAGATAATACGCCAACGTACATATATGCTGCATCTAGAGACGGGTGTTTCGCCCCTTTTATCTTCTCACTTAAAATGCACTTCACATACATAATAAAAGTATTAACCCTTCCAAACCATCGACTTCCCAACATAATAGCGAGGCATCGCAGTTTTTCGCAGAATGGTCACGCTTGGAAATACAACATAACGTCCAAATACTACAAAACCGAATTGAGGACTGGAATACAACTTTTGTGATTTTACTAGCTAAGATCGAAGAAACGTCCTTTGAGCAGTTTGCAGAGATGGCACAACGAAGTGAGACAAGAAGTAAGTACAAAATTCTCTAGTATAACCTCGGCGAAAACAATTATTTCAACGACAACTTTTCTATTGAATCAATCTCCACCATCTTCAAAACCAGACTACTACGACTGAATTATCAGCCGCATGGACAAGAGAGAAACGCAGAGTGTTCTCTGTGCAACCACAGATCGATTGAAAATAATTTCCATTTCTTAGGAACATGCCCCGTTTTAAAAGCAATAAGACATGCTCACTGGGGTAAATCGTCATTAACTTTGAGCGAAGCTGTTGAAGTTCTCAATGGTCAGGAATGGGCTGTGTTATACAGTTATGTTAAAACCGCACTTAAATACCGAAACCAGATAATAAATGAAGCATTTTAGTATTATTTATGTACCTATTAATATTTTTTTACTTTGTTTTTTTTTTTTTTTTTTTTAATAATTTTTCAATTTTATCTACCTATTTTTTAGAATTTTAATAGTATGTATATTTAATATTTATGTGTAACAAACTAAATTGTAATTGTTGATATATTATAATACTCTTTTTCTGGCTGACGGCAAAAGCCAATGCTATAACTATTGTGAAATTGTAAACAAGAAACACTTATTTTGTTATAATAAAATCACATTTTCTACTACTACTACTACTAGTCCAAATATTTGGATCACGATAGAGCCCCCGGATATTACGCCATTATTTTGTTTTGGAAAAAACGCCACACATTTTTCTGCCTCAAAATTGGAAAAAAAAAGCAGAATTTTTGGAAGTTGTGCAAGATAGGTTTGAAAAAGAGCCAGAAATCAAAATGGAAATTGAGCCAGAAAATCAATACTTTCTGCGGCCTTACTTCCAAATAAAGTTTTGGAAAAAGAGAAAGAAAACTGTATTTTTAATCAATTGTTGTAACAAATCTACAGTTATGTTAATAATTTGGCTTGGACATATCTTATCAATGCTCGCGTTTTTTCCAATTCGAGTAATGGAAAAAAGTTAGATTTTTTTTAAACACCTGAAATTTGAATGAAGAAGTTTCTGGAGTTTTTTCGAAAAAAAAATTCAGGCGTAATTTCTTGAGGTGTTATTTTCGGGAGCCCACGACAACCCAAATCGTTGACGTTAAAGAGAACTTTTTTGTTTTGTGCTCTCTTTAGCATGCAAGCACTGTGTGAGCACAGCATACGAAAACCCCCGTAAGCCTGACCCCTGACACCGCAAGAAATTCGACACTGTTCACAAGAGTGAGGAGCCACCTTTCTCATTCAGGTGATCCCGGTGCTATACGGTTCCTCAAATAAAGAAAAAAAGAAATAACATTCCAACAGGCTCTCAGTCAAGACCAAAAGGCCCCAACAACAAAATGGCTATGTATCTCTTTTAGAAAATTTAATGCTCTTTAACTCTGCAATGTGTACGAAATGAGCTTATATAGTTAAAGAGATATAAGCGAAATACTGAAAAAAGTCAGACAATGGTAAGATTTTTGCTCCCTCCATAAGTCAGTACATGGTCCTCGAGGTCGAAAACTTAGGATAGTCTTCCTAGTGCACCCCAACCAATCAGTTAAAGTTTCATTAACTTCAAAATACTTTCCAGATAAAAGGTACATATCTGCTAGACTATTATAATTCGTAGAATTTTTTTGAAACATTTTTCACTATCGTAAAACCTAACAATTGGTGGTGGTGGTTACTTGTTTTCCAAACAAAATTAACACCATAAGTGTAAAGTTAACAATGTACAAAATGTCATCATTCACCATTACATAAAAATAGGAAATGATTTTCCAGTTTTTATATTCATAAAAATGTCATACCAATTGATGTAGCAGTCTTCGTTGCAAATGCAAAACATCTTACATACGGATGACCTTTTCCACTAAACACCCAACGATTTATTCCGAGACCTAAAAAATGTAAAGAAAAAATCATATAAACAAATAAAATTATATATTAAAGAAGATCGTTGCAATGTTTTGTGATTAGCATATCAATCATACAATTTAGCAACGATAAAATAACTGGCTTACCTTGATACAAACTATACGCATAGTATGAACAAGCTGTGAGGTGTATCATATAAAGCATGTAGGTCAGTGTCTTTGCAACGCGAACCTATAAGATTGAAATTCATTGATAATTATGTATATGGGTTTATTAAATTTGCTTACAAAATGTGGAGAAGAGATAACACGATCAAGTAGTTTAAATACTTCCCAGAAGCTTTGAATTTTAAGGAATCTTGGAAACCGCCAATAGACCGCACTTGTTCCAAATTTCAAGTAAAGTAAATCCAATGGCAGAAGTGATAAAAGATCAAGCTGTTTGGAAATGAGAAAGGTGTTATGGAGCAATATTACCTAAATGTTAAGCCTCACCTTAAATTGCAGCTTTCTCATGTAGTTCTTCCGCGTAAGATTCTTATTTTTCACCCAAAAGCCTTCGAAAAGATACATAACCCGGTGCTTGAAGAATATCACATCAAGAAGATAAATAAGATCGGCACAGAAGTCGCATATTAGCCATGCATTTGTATTTTCTGGAGTCTGGAAAGGGAAGGTTGATCGCAGTGGAATTACCCAAGCGTTGTAGAGAAAACTTATGGAAACCACACACAACCAAGAAATGTAGATCTTGCCTTGAGGATCAAGAGTTTTTTCGTCATTATTACTTCCACAAAGACTGGAACAGAGCCATAGACTTGATTGTGGATTATCTGCCTCGAATTGTCTGCGGTTGTTTCGGTTAATGACTTTGATGTTAGAATGGCTATCACCTTTGTTGGGCTGCTTTGAGATGGATACTGGTGCTGAGGGTGGTGGAGGGGATGGTGAACTCGCACTGCTCGAAGGAGTAGGTGGAAGCTCTAGCCTTGATTTGACTTTATTTGCTCGAGCTGTAAATCGCCGAACTAAATGTCGAACCTGATCTCGAAGAAACTGCTGACCATCTGAATCGAGACTGGAAATAAAGAATTTTAAGCGTTGTTCAAAACTGGTGCATAGGAAAACTTACCTTCCCGGTATAGATCTGTCTATGGTGTTGTTTTGAACATCATTCTTATTTATTGCCACCAGCTCACTGTCCAACATACTTCCTTCCGGAATGTTCTTTTCGTCATTGGACATTTCGGGAGACTCGTTGTAACATATTTGAACATCCTTCTCATCCGATTCTTTTTCTTCTTCAATTTCATTCGTTATAGACTGTGCGAAGTCATCAACAGTATCCTCTGGAAACTGAAGATCAGTTACATCTTTTCCAGTTTCTACCATAAGAGGTCTGCCTGATTCCTCATATTCCTCAAACGGAACCTGCCCTGGCAACAGACACTCATTCAATACCCTCCGGACACTCTCTGGACTGACAAGCGGTTTCTCATTTTCATATTGAAGAATGTGTTTCACCAAAGCGTGAGTGCTTTCAATATTTGATGTATTTTGTTCCGCTTCAAGGCATCCAATTTTTCCATTCCGAAAGTAAAGCTTAGAGTTCAAGACCCTTGGACTACTCGGTTTCGGTCTCTTATTCTTGAAAGAGTTTATTTTATACGTTATACCTTTTTGAGAATTCTTTCGCGATGAGGCGGGAGTCTTTTTCAAGGGACTTGGTGTTTTATTTTCCTTGTTCGGGCTTGAAATCTCACCAGATTTTCTGCGCTTGTTTTCATCGAACTTCCGACGTTTTTCTCTTGCATATAGTTCTTTATCTCGCTCTTTCTCTCTTCGAATGATATTCTCAGTCACTGTGAGGAAATCTTCGATTTCTTTGATATCTTTAGAGATTTCTTCCAAACTCTTTCGCACCGAAGCCTCTTTCTCACTTGGCGATGAATATTTTATTTCAAACCCCTTAGAATTGATGACATTTCTCATAAATGGATGTCGTTCCAAGGTGTCCGAGAACATTGGCGAAATTGGTCTATTGACACGTGTGGGTGGAGGAGAAGTCATTTTTCGAGCGGCCTTGCGAAAGTCTTCATACGGAAAATTTTCTAAAATATTCGGCGATGACTTAAGCAGATACTCCGATTCACAGCCGAAAGGCTTTACACAAATAAAACATTAAATTAAATAAATTGAATTACTAGACAATCACACGTTAATCCAAACACATTGCTTAGTGCTACGATACTAAGACCCATCGTCGATTCTGTAAATTCCAACTGAATAGATACAACCAACTAGATTCATTGACCATTCGTAAATTTCTGGATAAACACCGTATAGGCGTTTGTAGTTGTTTGAAAAAATGCCATTAAATGACTCTCGTCACGTCGGTTGTGGTAGCAGTGCTGATGCATACGCCTGTTGAATATCAATTAAAATGAACGTAGGCTTAAACTTTATTATTATTATCGAGTGTCTTGCAATTGCTTACACAAGATACTTCATCAAGTTTATTTAGTTTAATTTAGATATCGATCATGGGTCGTCGTATTTGTAGCATAAGTATATTAAGTTCGTCTGGAAATGACGTGCATCCAAGGACAATATATAACTCACCTTTCGCAATAATCCAACCTTTTCCATTGTTTTGAATAATTTTTTTATTTGTTTTTAGTTTTTGAGGATACAAATTGGTTATTAGGATTTATTTATGGTGCTGAGTCATCTGAAAAGAATGTTAATGTGATAAAAATATGGTAAACAAGCAATACACAATTCATTGTAAAGACTTATATAATAAATCAAATTGAAAAATAAGAAAATATTTCGTCTTCCGAATTCAAGTTTTAATATTGGTTTTGTTATCCCTTTAAGTAAAACCTGCGTAATGCGTTTCATATGATATTATACTGCAGCTAAATTAGCGTGGAGGCAGTGGCGTACCGACGGGGGGGATTCGCAGAGTCGGCAAAGTCAGCATTTTTAACATTTCAAAATATTTAAAAGTATTCCAGTCATTGAACTCGAGATTTTTGAAGTAAGTTGTGCAAGTCAGCATTCTTAAAGGTAAAAGCAAGGAAGTCGTAATTGCGATGGTTTCTAAGCTAAAGTGTACAAGTCGGTATTTCGCCGCCTGAGTGCTTAAGTGCCCCATAGACCACTTTTTCCTGAAATGGCGTTAATGATACAGTTATACTTATTTGAATATTCTCTATCGTTTGGTCCTATCCCCATTGCTCTATCTCTATTATTAACAAAGTTAGGGAAACCAATTTTGCTCTATAGACCACAAATGGATATAGGGCAATATCCAAAATTTGTACTAGGTGCGTCAATTTTTCGTAGATACGTGATTGTGATTATTTTGTAGAGATGAAAAATTATGTACCTTCACGTTGCCAAAGTATATAACATAGTTAAATGTAGTCTTTTTTGAAATTTTGTATCGATAATATTTAACAATTTTTTTATACTAAAATGGATAAAAACAAAACTGGTAAGTAAAAACTTTAACTGAAAAAAAACCTTACAATACTAGAAAAAACTAGCTCCTATGAATGTTCAAATATTTTAATAATCAATTCCGAATAGAATTAAATGTATTTTTCTAGAAAATTTAATGGATCAATATTAATTTAAGGAATTTTTCATAATTTAGTATTAAAATAATTTATCATTTTGATACGTTTTTTTACGACTTGGAAATGAGCCAATGTGATATAAAGTAAGGCATACCCACAAAATTAATATTAATTTTTATTTCATATTTTTATCACTTATTTTTTTTTTTAATTAATAATGCTAGTGATGGAGCAGGGTCCTATATACATATCTGACTTTTTTTTTAATTTTTTTTTATTTTTTAACCGTAAAGATTTTTGAACCAAAGGATTTTAAATGACAAGAAAGAATTGTTCAATTAATATGTTTAAACATTCAGGGGTCATGTTAATTAAGTAGAAAGTAACGAAATTATTTTTGAAACCTTAAAATTCGTTATCTGATGAATAATTTCGATGGATATGAGGCACTTAAGCACTCATGCGGCGATTTGCGTAGAATTTTAAACTTAAAGCGAGAATATAGTTTTTAGTTTTTAAATCTATTAAATCAAAAAATAGTTATTTTCAAAGCTTTGTTATTTTAAGTGTAAGTCGGTATTTATGCAGATTTGTATACTTATAACAGCAAAAGAGTCGGCATATGCGAAGGTTTTTGAACTTGAGTGTGAAAGTCAACATTTTTGCAAGTTTTCAAACTTATTAGAAAGAAAGTCGACAATTTTTTAAGTTTTAAAATTAATTAAAACATGAAAGTCGGCATTGTCAAGGGTTTTTAATTTTAATTTGAAAGTCGGTATTTTTAAACATGAAAAGTGCATCTCCAATCCTGTAGAACTAACAACGCACAAAATGATTGGTTGAGAGTGTAAATCACTAGGCCTTGATTCTTCGGAGCTGTCAGTGCCACCAACATTTTTTTTTTTTAGTAATAACTATCATTGAATCTCAGAATTAAAAATATTTTCTTTTTCAATTTTTAGGCAAATAATTCCAACATAGTTGGTGTTAATTTCCGATTATTATTACTCGACGTTTCGACAGGGTTACACTTTTCGTGGTCACAACCCGTGATGTTTCTTTTCACGACAAGTGTGACCCTGTCGAAACGTCGGGCAATAATAATCGGAAAATAATTTTAGATTTCAATAAACAATCGCGGTAAGTCTGCTAAATGTTTCTTTTTAAAAATTTACTAGGTTATTGCAACCAATTAAATTAAGAGGAATTCAACCGATATAGTAGTTTAATAAATTTTAATACACTTTAACCGAGGTAGGGGGTAAAATTAAATATTCAAATTTCAAATTCCTTGAACCCGTGAAGCAAAGCGGGCCACTCGGGTACCTACTGTCTAATGAGTAAACTGTTGTTAAAGGCACCTGCCAGTGCCAGACGACTTGTTATAACCTATGCAAAACTTTACTGTAGGAGAACTATTTCGAGTCCGCGGAATCATGTGCTTTTAGAAAGACTTTAAAAAATATTGTTGCATTAATTAATTTATTCCATTTGCGTTTTTAAAAACAATTAGTTAAAAAACTTTTCTTTAAACTCGATACATATGTATGTACATATCTATACAAATAAATAAAAATTGAGTGTCTGTTTGTAATGTCAAAATAACAGTATTTTACTACACGCATATGAAAGCATACACAGCCCTTATAACAAAACACACATTTTTTAAAATTTTTGTTTTTTGTCTGTCTTTGATTGTCGTGGCTAATCTCGAGAACGGCTATGTTGTCAGCAGTAACTTATGAAGTAAATTATTTCAAAGATGGCTTTGGGGTAGCTTTTTCGAAAACTCTTATAGGTATATGAGCTTAAAAGCTTTTGGCAAAATGTTGGACCTATAGCATTATAATTACTCTTTCAAAATCAATGCTTTCTTCCTTATTTTTTCTTTGGCAGACTAGGTCGAACGAACTCGCTCTTGTAACAAACTATGGGAAAACTTTGAATTTATCAAGGAAAGGCAAAAAAATGGCCTAAGCGCAAGATTAAGTTCTATGGTAGCTATCATTAAACGGTGGTTTAGAAAAATTGTGAATGCCATTTTATGTTAAAAAGCTAACTTAAGTTTGAAAACTTAAACCGTTATATCGCAGGTGCCCGTTATAGTCGGGCTAAAACAAAAATTCTAATTGGTCCTCTAGAGAATCCCTAAATAGTACTACACACGAAGTTTGAAGAAAATTCGGCCAACCGCTTGGTGCACATACGCACATCCGCACAGACAGACCGACGGACGGCATGACGAAACCTATACTTTTATAGGCTTCTCTATCATCGAAATTTCAGGTTTGATTAAAAACTCGACGAAACCACTTGCCTTATTGAGCAAGTAAAAATGTTAAAAATCTACAAAGCTTATTAAATAATGTTCTATATTTTTGTTTTACAGATAAAACCCCTAACTTTACCTTTTCATTGTCAGTTTATGTAGGTAGATAGTGCACTATACAGCACTAAAATTTAATTTTCGTGAAAACCAATCTATTAATATTAATTAATAAATTTATTAACTCACAAACATGACTCTATGTACTTAATAATAACTCACTTGTCACTTCATGACACCAATGTTTTATCCTTGAGGTGGTTCTGCGTTACGTTGATTAAACGAAAAGGATATTTAAATATCTAATTATTCTTGACTCGCAATCGCAATGCCAGAACACTTGTTTAAGTATAAAACCACGTAAGATAAGCTACAGTCATACACAGAAATTTATAAATAGAATAACTTGACTCTTTTGTAATTCAGACTAATAGAGCAATCACAAAGTTCAATGAAAGTCAATATCGATTTTTATCCGCACTAACTTTTATGTAGGTATTACTGTTTCCTCGAAACCTTTAAATTTTATAAACTTTATGAATACTTTTCAAATATATTCGCAAATTCTTTCAAGATAAGTTGCATATTCTATGCTTATGGGTTACATTTAAGTAAAAATATGTCTTCATAAATTTGCAACTGAACGTGGAAGTATCTATTGAACAACAATAAGTCGATTTAACTTTAAAAAACTTTAGACCAACTCAACTCAAACTCAAATATTGAAAAACTTAGAGAAAAACATTTATTCCGAACAAAGAAACGACTCATTATTAATTTTTTTCTCTAAGACCGAATCTTTTAACACAAAACACCTCCATGTTTGAATTTACTTTTGACAGTTTTTTTTTTATAAACAGCTGTTAAAAACGCTTCCACGCATGTCCTTAAAAATTTGACTGTGGTGACTGTGAAACTAAACAAAGATAACTTAATCAACTGGTGGATTTTTCGTAAGAAAGGTATGTATCAACAAAAAACGGTAACATCAATGTCCTGTCTCTGGGGCAATGACTTAAACGATATTCACATCAACGAAAACAACACGTGCTTCGTTGTTTGTATCTATTTTTTTTATTCCATTTATCTTCTCTACAACTTGTTGGTAAAAAATCTATCGATTAACGTCAAACATGCGACTGGCTGATCTGTTGGCACCATATGCCCTGAGTTCAACACCGAAACTTCATAGAAGTTTCGCGCATTTGTTACATAGCCACGAAGCTTTCCATTAACCATAAAGGGTCGACGGGGAGCTGATTTATATTCTTCAGCACCACTCCATTGCATTTTGTGGAAGGCATTCTCAGATAAAGGATAAGCCACAATGAAGTCCCAGTTACCATTGTAGTACATTATGCGAAGTCCTGCATCAAGTAGGCGTTCGGTCCAGTGCATTGCTGTTGTCATGAAATCATTGATAAGATGTGCGTAGACGCTGTTTGGTCCAGAAAATGGCTGACCTCCGACATGAAGGGCTTCTCGTATCTTTTGAAAATAAACGTTTTTGTTTAAATGATAAACCAATAACATAAATAAGAAAACTTACATGAGGCTGGTCAATGAAAGCTTTATAAGGATACAAATCCATTGATTCGGGTTCTTGAATGTTGTACATATTAGTGTAGTTACTATGAACAGTGAAAAGATGAAGAGTTGAATCCCAATACTGCAAATATAAAAGTGTAAATTTAACCGATTTATGTGTTTAAGGAAATTCAAATATTCTTACAGCCTTAGCCAATTTTGGTTGATCGATATAGGCTCGAATGAGAGTCTCTGTAAGTTTCATTTCCTGATAACCTTTTCGGCCTATGAGGCCCAACTGATAAGCAAATTCTGAATAGTCCATCATGTTGTAAGGATCTGAAAGAGCGTTTCCCAAAGCTAGTCCCTGATAAAAAGAAATAAGGCCATGGATTATAGAGTTTAGCTTTGTTTTGTCCAGAATAATTATGTTTTTACTCCTCAAAAATTCCGACAATGCTGGATTTTTGAGAGCAATAAGTGCATTAACACGTATTTATATTTTCACGTGTATTTATAAATACACGTGTAATTAAGTGTACGTGATTTTTATTGTTTTCTGATCCAAAATACGTTAAAAAAACACAATTCAAATTGCACTTTCTATAATTATGTATAAGTACTATTAGTCCGAGAGCTCGCCTGAATTTTTGTCCAGTTATTGCTTCAGAGCCACTCATTAACGAATGATAATTATGGCTATTGTGAATGGCCGGTAACAAAAAATAATTAATAAAAAATTAAAAAATTAAGTGGCACTAACTAACTGTTGCTAGGGACCTACAATTTTACGTCGAATCCGAACGACTAAGGTGAGATGCACTTTTCATGACAATGATACTCTTGGAGGATTTGTCACTTTCTTGCAAGAGGCAGTGCCCCTGAAAAAACATTAGGTGTTCTCGAAGCTAGGCTCCTACCCAGACCTCCGGCTTGATAGTCCGACACACTACGCCACGGGGCACTACAAAGATACAGCCCTTCAAATTGCAGACAAAATAACCCAACTATGGTAAGTAGTTTTGGCACGATTTTTTTTTTAATAAAATGTAGTTTGAAACGTTTTATATAATAATGTATAACTGCCATAACATGATTTAGCCGGAAAAGGGTTGCCAAAACAACTTAATAAACAGTATTAAAAAACTTAAAACTGAAATTTATTGAATTTTTTGAGTTGCTCTGGAAACCCTTTTCCGGCTTGATAATGTTATGGTAGTTACACATTATTGTTTTAAAATTTTTAAACTACATTAAAGTAAAAAAAAAATTATTCGTGCAAAAAATTTCTTACCATAGTTTCCTGCACTTTGAAGGGCTGTATCTTTGGTTTCCGGCGCTTTCTGGTAGCCATAATGGTCATTTATAAATGAGTGGCCCTGAAGCAATAAGTGGAAACTGGACCAAAATTCATGCACAAAGGTTAAGCGTCCCTTACACGGTCAATGACATCAATCTGTAATATAGTGTTTGTTAAAATAAGTCTGTATGCGTGCATTTGATTTTGCCTGATGACTGATTATACATATGTGTAGATGACTGACACGTCCTCTGACTGACCGTGTTAGGTTCGCTTTAGATAGATGAATATTATTGGCGTACTTTAATTTTCATATCTTAAAAAAATAATATTTTTTTTTATTGTAAATTCAATATTTTAAAGCCCCAGTTAATAAAATATAGTGCAGGCAATTTGTGATTGAACATGGGAACAATTGTTACAGAAGCTTTTTTAATTGACAGCTTATCCGAAATCGGACAAAATTCTACCATGGGAACACCTTGAAAATGCATTTCAAAATTGCGTATTATATCATATGAAAATAATTAAATTTTTTGGGTCTGGCTGACATGTCATTAGCACCTGCAACCGAAACGGTTGGGCTAATATCCTTTCAAATTGGTATCTATGGTTTTTAGGGTGACCGTCAGATCCCTAAAACTTACGGTACCTGCCATATACCGATTATGAAAAAGCTTGTTTTTCTCGAAAATGGCTAAAACGTTTTTGATAAAACTTGCTATGAGTTACGGCATTATTTTTTGAAAATTTAATATTTTACTATTTTGAAACACAATTTTTTTATTTAAATTTTCAATGAAATTTTGAAAATTGTTAAAGATTTTTTAAAAAACTATGATTCATTATAAATGAACTTTCCTACCTACATATGTGTCTCAGCTGTGCTTTTATTTTTCGCATTTTTTTTTATTTAAGTTTAATAAAAAATGTAATAATTTGTTTTATTTTTTAATTAAATTAAAATTTATTTTTGTGGCAACTTGGCACAAGAGCAAGTCTGTGCGATCCACTTTATTTTTGTGGTTTGTCTATACTTATGTTTGAATTTTAGGGTCAGAAAGATCTAAGTACACTAGTCGGCATAATTATTTTGACAAAAATGTAATGTTTCTTTCAACGATAATATTAAATAACGGGTAAAGTTTAAAGATTAAAAATTGACAGTTATTTAAAGACTATACGTTATGATGACTCAGTAGGTGTTCAATTTCAATCATTTGGTAAGTTTTGTGCAGGAGGGCGGCTTTTGTTTGATTGAAAGGGTTTTTTTTAGTGGCAAAAGTATTTTGACAAATCTATTTTGTGCTAACTTCGTAAGATTATATAATTTATTTTATATTTAGAGGATGAGATTATTATGTCCAATTCGTAAAGATTCGATTTTGTGCAAAATATGATAAATCTAAAGAATTAAGTATTAAAGATAGAGCATCTAATGTTCCAATGTATAATTCTCAGATTTTTGCTAAACGATTGAACACAGAACTGAATTTATGAAAGCAAATCATAGACTACCAAATACGACAACATAACAGAACTAATTTTGTGACAAATTTCCCATTTGCAGGTTAGAAAACACAAAAAAAGACATAAAAAAGACAGCCAAATGTGAATAGACTGCGCTAAAACCTCTTCATTGACCCCTAAAAGTCATAAGCTGAAATTCGATTAGCTAAATATCTAGGCGCAGACGTCTTACAAAACATAATTTTTGGACTTATACCGGAAGAAAGGATGAAAGTACAGTTTGTAACACATAAGAAAAATAACTGAAAAAAATGCTACTCTCCAAAAAGCATATTAAAAACCAATTGATCTTCTGAAACAACGTTTTATGGACCAATGAAAGTTCTTTGGAGTTTCACGAATCAGTTTGAATTTTCAACGGTCCATAAAACGTCGTTCCAGAAGATCAATGGGTTTTTAATATGCTTTTTGGAGAGTAGCATTTTTTCAGTTTTTTTCTTTTGTGTTAAAAACTGTACTTTCATCCTTTATTCCGGATTAAGGCCAAAAATTATGTTTTGTTAGACGTCTGCGCATAGATATTTAGATAATTGAAGTTTTTTGCAGCATTTTGAATTTCAGCTTATGACTTTTAGGGGTCAATGAAGAGGTTTTAGCGCAGTCTATTCACATTTGGCTGTCTTTTTTTAGGTCTTTTTTGTGTTTTCTAACCTCCAAATGGTGAATTTGGCACAGAATTAGATCCATTGTGTTGTCGTATTTGGTAGTCTATAGTTTGCTTTCATAAATTCAGTTCTGTGCTCAATAGTTTAGCAAAAATCCGAGAATTATACATTGCAACACTAGATGCTCTCTCTTTAATACTTAATTCTGTAGATTTGTCATATTTTGCACAAAATCGAATCTTTACGAATTGGACATAATGATCTCATCCTCAAAATATAAAATAAATTATATAATCTTACGAAGTTAGCACAAAATAGATTTGTCAAAATACTTTTGCCACTAAAAAAAAACCCTTTCAATCAAACAAAAGCCGCCCTCCTGCACAAAACTTACCAAATGATTGAAATTGAACACCTACTGATTCATCATAACGTAATCTTTAAATAACTGTGATTTTTTAATCTTTAAACTTTACCCGTTATTTAATATTATCGTTGAAAGAAACATTATATTTTTGTCAAAATAATTATGCCGACTAGTGTAGAGTAATATAATATGTTCAATAAAACGATCCGGTATGACATCCGCTGTATGCTTGCCATGTCTCATTTAAGTGGACCGTAGTTTCCTAATTTTTATTTTCAAAAATTGGACACAAGTCCAGAACAAATTGCAAATATTTTTTTGATGTTTCAAGGAAAAAATTATTAGGCAAACAAAAAGTGAGTTATGTATGGGGGCCATGCATGTGCTCACTATAGGATTTGGGGTGGGTGCGATTTTAGTTATGTGCAATGTCTTGGAACCTGCCCAGGTTGCAGAGGGCAGCATACCCCCTATGAACACTTTTTATTGAACTTAAGCGCCACTTCAGTGGGACGTCAATCCCGAACCCATTATAAACAAATAACTACTAATAGTTTTTTTTTTCAAATCGAATTTTTTTAATAAAATTTTTCATTATGGTTATGCCAAAATTAAAAGGCTTTATTTTTACATAAAATTATATTTTAAAAAAATCATCAACAAGTTTTGAAAATATTAAATTTACAAAAAAAATATTTTTAAATTTTTTCAAACAAAGTTATCAAAACATTAAGTTTTTACTCCATAATCATTCAGTTATTTAGGACTTCTTATATATTAAATTTGGTAAAGATCCGTTGAGCCTTTAACAAGGTAGACAAATTAAAAAAAAAACCCCTTATATGGCAAGCACCGTTAAATCTATTCGGCTTAAACCATCTGAATTGCCTTCAATGCCGTATTACTCAGCTCAAGTTTAATCAAAATCGTTAAAACTGTTTTCGGGAAAACAAGCTTTTTCATAAAATTTATATAGCCGGTATCGTTGTCTTAAGACCCCTCTGTAGGTTACCCTACAGATCCAGGAAAAAAAATTAAATTTTGGCAGAGAAAGATATTCAAGATTCTAAAAAGTCCCAACTTGACTCCACAACTCGGGTTGCCACCTCTGCGCTCACTACCGGCGCTGTGCCAACGGTTCTGACGAGTGTAACAACATCTGCTTGGGCCAGTTTAACCACATACGCAAGTTGAGTCAATACAAACAAAAATTGCATAGGAAGAGGCCTCTATTACCCCTAATTTCAACGGGAAGGGGCAATTTCTAAAAAAGAGACTTAAAAAAGAAAAACAATTCTAAAAATCTACGGTAATACTTAGAATATGCCTGTGATACTTTTTTGCGAAACCATAGAAATCTCTTCTTTTATTATCGGTGGAGTGGAAGCGGTGCGGTGGAAGCTTATACCCGGGTTGTTTAGTCGAGCTTACCTTGTACAGCTTGGCACTCGTAAGAATCTTAAAGAACATATTTCTCTGCCAGAATATGTATTTAAAAAAAAAATTGCACTTTTATATTCACTTCACAGATTTTGAGCAAATTGGAAATACGGATTTCAGTTTTTGACCTAGTGAGAGTATTAAATTTTGTAAACAAAAACAGTACTTAAGTACGTACTGTTTAAAAAAATTAAAAATTTAAAAAAAGAATTTGTTTTCAATATTTTTAGTAAAAATATTATTTTTTTCAAAAACTAGAAAAAAATTGTTTGCCAATAAAAATAAAAGAAGTAACTTTTGGCTTTACAATAAAAGACACGACTGGTTCGCACAAACTTGCTCGTGGAGCAAGTAACCTTCCTGTAAACGACTGGGAAATTCGTCAATTTTTCACTGTCAACAACAAAGCACTCACATAAAATTTTATTAAATATCAAACTTTTTTCAAAAAAAAATTTAAAAATGACTTCTTTAAAAAAATATTTTTTTCCAAAATGTTTGAATGCGGTATTAATCAGTATTAGGCGGTCTGTAAGAATATAAAATTTCGTCAAATTTTGTGCAGTCCTTCAAAAGATAGTCGGATTAATAAAAAAAAACGGTTCCTATGGATGGTACCGTTAATAAGCTGATTCTAAACAAAATTTTCAAAGACATCACCAAAAAAACTTTTTCAAACTTTTTTTTACAATTTTATTTTAGTTTAGCAGTTGTTTTGGAATACTAAATTTCGTTAAAATCGGTTCAACCAGCCGTTCAGAAGATAGTCGGAACAATAGAAAACGGTTCTATGGCAAGTACCGTTAATAAGCTGATTCTGAAAAAAAAAATCAGACGACGAAAGACATCACCATTAGTAACGAATGACTCACATATAATTTAATCGAAATTGATCGTATTTGTTTCGAGAAAATTGGAATTATCGGTTTTTGCCAACAAATTTTTTTTCAAAAATTACTTTTTTTCAAAAATGTTTTGAAAATTTTATTTCAGTTTAGCCGTTCAGAAGATAGTCGGAGTAATAAAAAACGGTTCTATGGCAGTTACCGTTATTAAGCTGTTTCTGAAATAAAATTCACACAAAAGACATCACCATTGGCAACAAATCACTCACATAAAACTTAATCGAAATTGATGGTATTATTTTCGAGAAAATTGGAATTATCAGTTTTTGCCAAAAAAAAAAAAACTTTTCAAAATTTTTTTTGCGATTTTAGCAGTAGTTTTTGAATATTAAATATCGTTCAAATCGGTTTAGTCGTTCAGAAGATAGTCGGAGTAATAAAAAAAGGGTCTATGGCAAGTCGTTTAGTCGTTCAGAAGATAGTCGGAGTAATAAAAAAAGGGTCTATGGCAAGTACCGTTAATAAGCTGATTCTGAAAAAAAATTTCAGACGAAAGACATTTTATCGAAATTGATGGTATTTTTTTTTCGAGAAAATTGGAATTACGGTTTTTGCCAAAAAAAACTGTTTCAATAATTCCTTTTTTTTCAAAAATTTGTTTGCAATTTTATTTCAGTTTAGCAGTAGGTTTCGAATAATAAATTTCGTTAAAATGGGTTTAGCCGTTCAAAAGATAGTCGGAGTAATAAAAAAACGGTTCTATGGCAGGTACCGTTAATTAGATGATTCTGAAAAAAATTTTTAGATGATAGACATCACCGTGATCATGAAAACTTTTTAATTATAAATACATACTTTATATTAACCTTGAACCAATGATCCATCATAGTTGTAATATAATAAATAACTATTTGGGGACCATGCCATAACTTCGAATGTGAATTGAAAAAAAAGTTATCTCAAAAAGTTATCAAAAAAATCTTGAAAACTAATATAGTAAACTCAAGATTTTGTTTACCTTTTTAGAGAGTTTAATCCTAGCACAGAGATAAATTTTAATTCTACAGATCGAAGCTTGTTACCCAGGATTGATGATAAAATATTTAAGATGTTGACCACTTTTCGATTGAAGAGAAGTTCAAAAACTTATTAATTAATATTAATTCATAGTTCTGGCATTTTAAATTTTTTTCCAGAATATTTTAAATTTTTAATATTTGCCATTTAGATTATACTTTTTTAATAGAACCAATTACTTGCAATTAATGAATCCACCTAATTCATTATTTAAGCAATATAATATAGGTATACTTTAATATTTAACATACCTTTAAGTTTAATTTCAAATAATTCTGCGGTATTCCATTTTGCTCATATATAACATCAGCTATCGCAGGAATATATTTTCCCGCAAACGACTCTCCGGTTATGAAAAAATCATTAAACTGCAGTGATGGGAACAATTTGAAAAACTGCACCAAGCCAATATACAAGTGACGAGCCACTCCCGAAATAGTTTCACAATATCCATCCGAACTTGTAAAACTAAATCCCGTCCCAACTGGATTATCAATGTACAACATGTGATATTTTTTATGCCACGAATAAGGATTATCTGAGTTGTAAATTAAAATCGACAATCAGTTGATGTCTATCTGATATAAAACACAATTTATGATTATATTTACAAACCTTTTAATTGTGTGCCATCCAAAAAGAAAGGTCCATTCTCTGTAAACAATGCCAGCAAAGATGATACTCCTGGGCCACCTTGCAACCATAAAACAACTGGTTTTCCATCGGCTCCATAGTTTGTGGTCTCATTAGCCGATAGCTTCTTTAGATAATCATGGTCGAAGTCAGTGTCCTCTGTCTCGCCTGCATCCGCTTCATCGTCGAGGTCATTTTCATCGCCCGGCATTAATATTCGTTGTGACCTTTCGGCCGGGAAGAACCAGAAGAATAAATTCGAATCTCGTTCCTCATCAACTGTCAGATAGCCTTTACATCAACAAGAGAAAAAAAAAACACGTCAAATGAGTGAAAGTATTGACCATGAATAACGGACTAGGCTTTACCAACCAGCATAACTTGTCGTGTTCAGAAATAAACTCTTGTCGACTTTGGCCAATTTCCTGGCAGTCATCTGTAAGCCGGCTTCGATGTATGGGGTCAGCAAGAGTCTGCCGTCTTCAATATCGATTTTATTGAAGTTATATCCATCAGATGGGAACTTTGGTATTCCGAATGTCGGAAGAAGTTGACTTTGAACCGTTGCAACAAGCATACACAAAAATCCCAGCACCAGTAGCTTGTCCATCTCGCGTTGATTAACTTTTATTTCTGTCGAAAATGGGAGGAGTGTTTACTCCCGCGTGGTAAGGCTACAACTGCCTTTGCGTCAGAACGCACAATAATCTTTATATGGGTAGAATTGATGGGCTGACGTTTTTTCCGTATCGCCCGATACCCTGTGCTCCCCTCATTCCACATGAAGCCTTCTCTCATCGAACAAAATGAATCAAGTGCTTGTTGGGTCATAATCAAGCAAATAATAACCACAGGTGGGTACAGAATATAAAGTGGATCTCACCTGGTCGACTTGCTATACCAATTATTACGCTGATGATGATCGGCAACATTGATGGACTATGAGACTGTTGTTGTTCAGTCGGTTTTTTTGGCCGATTACCCTATTGTCTTGTTTACATGCGGTCTATATTGGACGGTGGTACCTACTTGAAAGGTGTTGTAGGATTTGTTTTTCTTCCAGTTGAGGACACACTTATGTTTTGATCGCTTCACTTCACATTGATATGAATTGCCAGATTGTTGAGTTAATAAGATTGGAGGGAGGGGGAGGGATGGGACCATCAAGTTTGAATTAAAAGGGTGATAACCGAAAGAGTTTAAGATAAGAGGCTAATGGACTTTTTAGACTCGATACGTAATTGGGTCAAACGAATTATTGAAAATCTTGAACTTAAAATTTATTGGGACAAGAGAAGTTTTTTGTTATTTTAAAATTTTGAAATGCACATTTTTAGGAGCCAATTAGTGGCAGCATATTTGACAACCCGAAAGCAGTGAGTCAGTAATGTTGGTATATAAAATTTGCGTATTTAATCACAAAGTTGAAATCAAAAAATTATATTTTAATGAAATGCACGTAAAAGGTCGCATAAACGTGAGATGAAGTTGATTGGGTTGGGGGTTGTTTAGGATGAAACTATATGAACGCCATCTTATGAAAAATGTCTTACATATAATATGTACCGAATTTAAATGAGATCGGTTTAGCCGTTATCAAGTTATGGACAAAATTGTAAAATCCATTAACACCGAAAATTCCGTTATGTGCAATTTTGAAATGTAGTTATATTAATATAGCGCTGCAAATATAAAGTCCACAAAGTGTAATCACAATCGTAAGAGTTGTTATCGAGAAAATTTGAAAAAACTAAAACCGTTATGTGGTACCATAGGTACCCTCCGGGTATACCTATAGCCAGGACTAAAACAGAAAGTCGAATTTGTCCTTTAAGGCTCCAAGGTCCAAGGGAATCACTAAGAAGTATCTACTACACACAAAGAATTATTGGTTCAACAAAAATATTCCACATAATAATTTTTGTGCAGCTGTGAAACATTTTAACTTAAATTACTTGCTAATTAACAAGATAATAATGCAAAACTGTTTTCGTAGTTTTTGCCCTTCAACACCCCTTTTTTGTGCTCAAGATCTCGCAATGGACTTTTTAGACAATATTTCTGATGCCAAAAACGAAAGATAATCCATAGTTGAAAAATAATCTTCAGTCCCCCATTATTGTTCGCAAATTGATGCAAATTTTTCCTGGACAATACAAAATAATCGTTCGAAATTTTACTTTCTTTCATAAAAATCCGTTAACATGTTTCCAAAATATTGAATTAAAAAAAACACAAAAGTACCTATTATAGAAAAATTGGTATGCCAATGTCATTCAAAACATCTAGAAATTTGAATATTTAATTTTGTTGAAAATGATATTGCATGTTAAGAAATGTGAGTTAGCAAAGCATACGCACCTCGCTTTTTTCTGCCAAATCATATATGTATGTACGTTTTTTTCAAACTTGACATACATACATACATACATATTAGACAAAAATAAAAATATTAAACAAAAATTCACCAAAATACAAATCCACCAAAATACATTTTGGGAGATTTATATGTTTTGTTATTTTTTTTATAAATTCTGACAAAACACCAATTAAATTTACGATTTGACATTTTAAGATTTGTGAGTGATATTATAATATGACATAAATGGGTCATATGCAAAAAGATGAGTTCAAGCATTTGCTTACTTTTTCTGATAACTTTTATATCAGAAGTTATATTTTTGTGTTTTGGACAATTTGGACATAAATATGGTACCAATACGGGGCCCATCTCTCATGTTTTCTATCAGCATAACCCCAATCATGTCTGATTGTTATCGCTATAATCTATTTACGAATGCAGACAACTTATGTACATTTCATAAGAACTTAAGTTAAGTTGAAACGAAACCATTGAACGACAAAACTAATAGGGTTTTCATTTGGTAGTTCGGAGTGGTTCGGAACTACTCCGGACGATTCTGTTTGCGTTCATTTGGCACTAAATGACAGTTCGAGTTCTGAAAAGAGGGATAACTCGATTCCGGACTTGAAGTCAGAATGAAAAACAGAATAACGCATACTTGCACAGATTTAAATCAGGATACAACAAATAATTAGTTGTGGTCGTTGAATTTTACCAATTTTACCCAGGGTCGACCCAGGGTTTCTTGACAGCCCCAAGAGCTGTCAAAAAAAACTGGGTTCTCAAAAAACGCACAAGGGTAAGTTTTGTGTTGTTGACAAAAAGAAAGAAACAAAAAATATTTTTTTCCGAAATTAAAACTTGAAATTTGTTGCTTTCATTCCAAAACATAAAACAATTACATTTTGTTTTATTTGTATGTTTTCTATTTATTTTCATTAAAATAAATATCTATAATTTCTTTTCTTTGCATTGCAAAAGCAAAATAAAATATTCAGTTGTAAACATATGTTTGACAACACACATGTCAATTTGTTTACCTCAACTCGCCCAGCAAAATACTTAGATCTACTTCAAGGCGAGTTGAGGGCAGGTCTCAAAAAACAGAGAATTTGTTACCTAGGGCTAGTTGAGGTTTTTGAAAAAACGCTTTGGAGCGACTTCAGGGCGACCCCAGGGCGAACCCAGGGCTCAACGAACACAACTATTAGTAGTTGTATAATGGATTTAAATATTCAAATCATGAAATGTCGTTATTTGTTTTGGAAGAGTGATGGAGACAAATATTTTGCTTGTTATTACCCCTCGTCACCTACATTTTCACCAAATAAAAAAAAATGCATTTGAAGTTTAACACATACAATTATTTGCAAATTGCAGAATCACAAAAATATCGTTCATTTGGTGTCCGGAATCGGACAGTTCTGCTTATCGATTCCGGACTACCAAATGAAAACGCTCTTAAAATTTAGTGGAATGTCAGAAATTTCATGCTTGTTTTGTCTATGCTCACAACATTTATTATACTTACCGCCTTTTCTTTTTCTTAATTATAACCTACCTCAATTCGTCTTTGTAGTTGATTATAGCATTTTCAAAATTTGTATTTCTTTTAACTAAAAGCATTGGAATACTTAAAGCAAAAATTAAAAATAATAATATTTGCAACTGCTCCACCTAACTACAGAATGAAACAAAGTTCAACTTTTCTATGTAGTGTCTACTTTAAACAACGAATCAGTTGTTGTTGACGTTTCATATCAGACCAACTAATTTTTTTAGTTCAAAAATTGTCGACTAAATTCTTAACTAAATGTCAGCTAAATGTCAACTTATTTTTTAGGGGATCTGGCTAATCAGAGCTAGTCGACTAACTTTTAGTCGGCGCATTGAACGTACCCATTTATCTCCAATTTCACTCTCTCTAATATGTACCCACATATATTTGATTTCATATTTTATATTTCACTCTTTCTAAATTTATTTTGCACATTATGTAGGTAATAAGTATATATAAAATAGTAAACTGCATTTACAAATAAGACTTATCTATTGGTAGAAAGCCAGATCAGATTTGTTTTTGAATTATTCGTAAGTCTATTTTTCTACCGCAGATAACAAGTTAAATTCTTATCAAATAACAAATCTTCAGTATAAAGGTCTGCACCTAATTTATAATTTATCCGATATCATAAATATATGAATTTATTGCATTGATAAATGATAACTATTTTAAATTTAACAAAATTAATGAAAATAATAATAATTTTACTTGCTATGAGTATATTATGTATATGTATAGAGAGTTATACAGGGTGATTAAGATAAGGTGCACCAAAACGCTTGGGCGTGTAGGCCGGGTTAAGACAAGAAAAACATCGTATGAGAGGGGGGTGTCTATTTTCCCCCGTTAAGGCGGGAGGGGCGATTTTCTAAAAAATTGCCTTAAATCAAAAAAAAATATTTAAAAAAAAAAGGTAAAACATACAAAGCCATAAATTATACTTTTTAAGAAAGTCGGAAAACTCTTCTTTTATTTTCTTTATAAATAAAGTTGTTTTGGTAAATAGTTTTTGAAAAATTAGTTTTCAAACTCAAAAACAATAAAAAAAAAATTCGAACTAATTTTTTTTCAAAATTTTATGTAATTAACTACAATTTTTGTTTTTATAGTTCGATGCTCTTGTTAATTGTGAGTTAAAAACAGAAAACCAGATGCCAAAATGTATCTTAATTTTTGAAAAATTAAAAAAAATTTAAAAGAAAACTAGTAAGTAAAGTAAAAAGTTAATTCGTTTTTATTTTTAATTTTTTTTAAAATTTCGAGTATGAAAATTAGTTTTTCAAAAACTATTAAACAACTTTATTAAAAGATTTTCGGCTTTCCAAAAAGGTATAACATGTCTTTGTATATTTTACCGTTGTTTTTAAATATTTTTTTTGCTGATTTAAGTCATTTTTTTAGAAAATTGCCCCTCCCGCCTAACCGGAGGAAATAGACCCCCCTCCAATACGATTTTTTTCTTGTCTTAACCCAACCTACAGGACACGCCCAAGCTTTTTGGTGCACCGTATCCTAATCACCCTGTATATACCTACTATACTACGAGTATATGTAGGTATAATGCATAAAAGGCATGAGTCTGACTGGGTCGCACCAACTTGCTCTTGTGGCAAGTTAACCAAGAGCTTAACAGAAAAGGGCTTACCTACATACTTAATTACACAGAAAAAAAAATTAATCAAATTAATAAAAACAAATAACCTCCAACGACTTAGAGTTTTCCCAGAAAATCGTGGCATTAATTTTGACACATTGGCATATGCATTCATTCATTTTAGGTAACTAAAAGTTTTCATGTGCAACCGAATTTTATAAAAAAAATCATCAATCAGTTTTAAAAATATAATTTACAAAATAAAATTTCTTTCATTTATTAATTTTTTTTTAATTATGGAAAAAAAGATACCTACGTATCTAATATCTAGGTCCTTTTGGAAATCGAATTTGGTTAAAATCCGTTAAGTCGTTAACGTGAAAGTCAAAATTAAAAATAACCGTTATATGGAAGTTACCGTTAAAACTACTTTCTGGGAGATACCACATAACCATCTGAATGATATTTAATTGCGTGTATGCCCGTTTCATTTTAAGTTACACATTTTCTACGCTATACCTTTACTGATTTGGAAGCACCAACCAAAAATGAAAAAACAGTAAACACAAAAATAATTTTTGCGCAAAAAATAATTATTTTTCATCGAATTTAAAATTAAATTAAAAATAAATAATTTAAAAATAAATACAAACAAAAATTATGGAACAACATCCACTTTCCAAAGAAAATTACGATCCATACTCGCATGAAGTATTCATGTCCTATGCGTTGAAGAAAGTTTGCAAAGATATAGAAAGTCAGTACGAATCGCTTCTTCTTTACATTGAAATCCGTTGGCTTTCCAAAGCTTTATTCGACAAAAATATATCTTCAAACATTTTTGAAAAGATCAACATAACTGCTACAGCTATGCAGGGAAAATCCAAAACTGTATTTTTTGCGAGAGACAAACTTGTAGCTTTGAAAAGAAAAATTGATTTCTGTCTTACATGTGCTGTGTACAAAAGAATAATGTTGAATGTTTTCCAATTTTAAATAAATTCCTGCAAGAAAACTTGCTAGAGCTCAGGGCAGATATTGGCAATAAAATAGCTGAACATTTGGTAAGTCTACAAAGAGTTTTGTCAGATTATACTTTTCAAAAACAAATACTGACATCGAATAGGTACAAAATCCATTTCTAATAAAAACCCAGACACTATCATACTCATACAGGAAAACGAATCTCTTTTAGATCTGCAGAGTTTATCCTCGTCAAAACATGTATTTGATTCAGTGTCATTACATGAATTTCAGGTTGGTATTAGGAGTGAATACATTAAACTTGCTAAGAACGCTATATTAAATTTGCTAACTTTTATCACTCTGAAGCAGGTTTTTCAGCGTATACTTATTCTAAAACTAAATACAGATCGAGATTGGACGCGCTGCCCCAGATATGGGAATACAGCTATTTTGGACATAAAAGTCAATTTTCAAACAATAATAAATCAAACAATGAAACAGTTCCATTCTTCACAATTATTAACAAAATATCTTAAATAAAAGTAAATACTTTAAGGTTTATTGTTTTAATTTTTGTTATCGTTAAGAGTTGGGGTTCCACAATGTATTTGGGCTCTTTGAAAGGTTCCGCATCAGCTTAAAAAGTTAAGGAACCGCTGCACTACACTACACTACTACTTCTGGAGAAAATTGACCCGAAATTAAAAAAATTGCATGTTCAAAAAAAGATTTTAACAAGAGATATAAATTTTACTTACACACGTAGTTATATGTATAACTTATAAGGACTGGTATTTCTTCTAATGAAACATAACTGCAAAAGCACAGTACAAACAAAATTTAAAATAAAAGGCACGACTGGGTCGGACAAACTTGCTCTTGTGTAAGATTACTAACCTTTGGCTTAGGATACTTAGCAAGAAACTATAATAAATAATCGGAAGGAAAAATAGTTTCTATAGCGTTTTTATGGCAGGTACCATTAATAAGGTGATTTTGAAAAAAAAAAAAATCTAACAAAAAACTTCGTTATTGGCAAAAAATCAGCCACACAAAATTTTATCAAAATCGATCGTATTTTTTTTTCAAGAAAAGTCGGATTATCTATATAAATTATATGGCAGGTACTAAGGTACCAGGTAATAAGGTGATTTTGAAAATTAACGAAAAACTTTGTCACTGGCAACCAATCAGTCACAATAAATTTTATCAAAATTGATCGCATATTTTACGAGAAAAATTGGATTGTCTTTAAGGCTTATTTGCCAGGCACCGTTAATAAATATGAAAACTTATTCTGAAAAAATCACAACCTTTGGCTACAAATCCATTATACAAAATTTTATCAAAATCGATCGTCCGACAGAATTGTCGGACATACTTTTTTCGTGTTCTCTATCATCGTAATGTCATGTTTGATTGTTATCTCAAACCTTTTTTTTAACGAATAAAAAACTTGCCTTATAGTACCTATAATCGCAAATAAAAATTGAAATTTGTGAACCACCCTTCACATTCTCGAAAAAATCTGAACACGAGTTTTTTGGTTTATTTGTTATTGTCGTTTGAATGGACTACATATATGAAGAGTTTTCTCTAGAATGATTACAACTATTTCCTGTAATTTGGTATTTTATTTCCGTTAATTTAAATTCTCGGTTGGAAGAAAGAAATACATCTGAGGTTTTTCTAGCCGTATCTATCTAGCTATGTACTAGAAAGCGATGCAACAGAAAATGTGTCTTAAGCTTGGAGTACACTGCTTCTCGAAACGTAAAGAACTTTATTTCAAAAATCTGTAAACCGTCAAATAGTTATTCAGTTTTTATTCCGTTTCCCGAAAGTTAAAGCTGATGGATTTATTTCCTTCTTCCAACTGGTGATTTAGGCCCTTATTGCGAGTGTAGTTTGACTTTCGATGCGATAAAAGTCGAAAGCATCGATAAATTTTCGTTTTTGTATTGTGTAACTTGATCGAAAGAGATATCTGTTACTGCGAATAAGGAATAAGCTTATTGTGAATAGACCTTTTATTTTGGCATTTGGGGTAGTGTCACATAATTTTGTTAAGAAAATAAAACTCGTACGCAGTCGATCAGATAAATGTGAACGACAAAGATCGATAGCTTATACGAAATTTTTCGTTCAAAATTGAGATTCGCAATACCAAATAAAATTTTCGATGTTCGACTATCGACAAAAGTCGTTTATCGATAGAAAAACGACACTCGCAATAAGGGCCTTAGTTAAAAATGCTTTATAAGGCGTATTAACTCAAAAACCACACTCACGAAGTTTCATAAAAATCTGCCTTAAAAAAATTACATACAGTTTTGTTAGATCAAAATATTAAAAGACTTTATTTTTATATTTTGTTACCCAAAAATGAAAGATTTATAGGAGGTTTCAGCAAGCGTTTCAAAAAAGCACGAAACTTGCCTATTCAGCAAGTTAAAATAGTAAAATAAAAGAAAAAAAACATGTTTAAGTTGGTTTTATAAATGTACCGGTCTGATTTGAGTACATACCAGACCACCAAACTATTATACTTTTAATTTGACAGATAGTTGCAGGCCGAATATCCGGTGTCCGGTATCCGGCCAAATCCACTATTCGGTACAACTCTAATGTAAATGCTTATAATGTACCTACATACACTCAAACAAAAAGACAGAACATTCTGACCAACTTTGCTTGACTTCTCAATTGTCTTAATGTCATGTTTAACTGCTTTTTTTTATTTTTTTTATAGATTTTCGAACCATTAGATACATCAGTATGATCGGTTTGTGGGGTTTACTTCAGAAAACTTCGGCAAGTCTCGCTGTTTGGAATTATTCCATCTCTGAAACCAGCGATTGGTGTCGGTCATTGCATTTTTTTTTTTTTTTTTATTTGAAGGGCAGTTAAACATGACATTTAGATAATTTTTGCGACTGTAACGAATCGTCGAATGAATAAACCTTTTAAACGTGATTCTCAGTGTATATCCTTTTTTACATGATATGACGGTTCCAGCTAAGTTGACCCTCCTTTATTTTGTTCACGATGTTATTTTTTACGAGAAGACTTCTTCTTAACTTCTTACTAATTTCTAAAGGGCCAAACCCATACATCGCGTCGCGTGGTTTGCGTTGTAGCTTTCAACTAAGTGCAATGTTAAATGCACATGCTCTTATGAAAAGTGACACATAGGCAGCGTTTCGCCTTTGAGTGGCTTCTCACTGCGTCGTTATCATGAGATATACAATTTTAGGGTATTTTATTAATGTTTTAGTTTTATGTTGATAAACGAAATTTGTCCCAAAATAGTTTACGCTTCTCATAAAAACCGACTTTTGTAGTTATGTAATTTTATTATATTAATTAATTCTTAACGGGACAAGTGTTAATTTCATGTTATACTTCATTCAAATCGATACAAAAAGAAAATAATGTAAATTTAGGGCATGAGGAATACAAAACAAACAATATTTTCTTACAAACCGAAGACAAAGACTTAAACTATCTACTTTTTGGATTTCTCATCCTTGCTTTTGTCGGTCTTCTCCTCCTTCTTGTCCTTGTCCTTGGCATCTTTGTTTTCTTTATCTTTTTTGTCTTTGCCTTCTTCCTTCTTGCCCTCCTCGGCATCACGATTCGTTAGTTTGTTGTTGATCAAATTGTGTAAAGCAATGATGGAACGCACCATAGAAGCTAAATAGACAACCAACATCTGATCGTTTGTCTTCACATACATGGTTTCTGTAAACTGATCCGATGTGATGTCAGGCAGAAGGTTGAAGATGTCTTGCAGTTGATAGACAATCTGATGGTTGATTGGAAGCTTTGCATCCCCAACTTTTTGCAGGTAGTTCTTGATGTCCTTCAGTTGCGCATTTAAGCCTTTAAGTCCTTGCAGTTGGTTGGTGATCTTTTGTGAGAGACTTCCAACAGTAGTGTCCTTGATGTCACGTAGCAGGTGCTCCACACCAACTTCTTCCGCCTCCTCGGCTCCGATTTCACTGGGAACATGCTCGAAAGTCTTGCTTGTTGGGGTTCCATCATCGTGAACCTCCTCAACAGCAATGTATGCCTCTGTTGGAAGACCGAGATCTTTTGGTTTGGCGTCGATGATTACCAGAACCGAGTTTGGACAGTATCGACGAACCAGTTCGTTGATAGCAATATCGTTCTGATGAAGTTTTGGTCCGGTGTGATACCAACCAACGACTCTTTCTCGGGCATTTACTTTCTTAAACATGCTGTACATATTCTCCAAATAGTCATGGTCAAGAAACCAGACTGATTTGTCTTTATCGTCCTCATCAAAAGGAACTGAAATCAAAATTGTTATGACTCATCTAAGGAAATCACTTGATCAAAAAAAAACTCACCAGCAAAGCTGTTTGAAACATCGAGGACACCTTTCGATCGCCAGCAACCAAGAAGAACTCCAACAACGCGTTTTTGGTTGCCGATTTTTCCCATACGATTAAAATGGTCAACCACACTGAGCAGCACCAAGGGATGCACAATGACCTTATTTACAGTAACTTCGGCAGAAGGCATTATTATTTAGATGGAGTTGAATTACTTTTTTGAAATTCACAACACAAAGAAGATTGTTTTCCAAAAAAATTAATGCACATATATTTTGAGAAAATGATGATTTTACGATTTTTTTTCTCCTATGGCGAAAAGCGGCTCTCAAGCAAAAGTGACAGGCAACAATTTTTGAGGATGAATTGTGTGAAGTTGTAAGTGGTTCAAAAAATGTATATTCGAAAATTACGGCTGTCTGCACTTTTTGCTAGGGAATCATTAAAGTCGGTATGACACTCTGAATCGTTATATTGGGGAGCAAGCTGGCCATACACGATGGAGCTATTTTGGCATGGAGCTGTTTGGATCTATTTGGATCCAGTTCAAAATAAGTGGCCACACAAGACGGAGCCAAATCTTTGTCAAACCAATTTATTTACTTAACATAATTGTATAAAAACATTTTGAACTCGGTTTATTTGAATGTTTTCAATGACCGAGCATCAACTCAATGCATGTTGACATATTTTAAAACACAGAAATTTCGTCGAATCTGTCCTCCTTTTGAACTGTCATTACTCCTGCTCGTTGGATTTTCAACAAAAATCCAACCGAGCCTGCGAGCTACATTGAGCATTTTGACATAACAATCCTTTTGAATTGTCATTTTTGGCTTCGGCTCGTTGAATTTTAAACTTTTCATAAATCCAACCTGCACTGCGGCTTGGAGCCATTTGGCTTAACACCGTGGCTCCAGAAAATATTTATTGCCAACTACACATTTCAACTATTTCAATTTATTTTTTTGGTGATTATATTTTTTCTTAATTTACCTTTCGCGATCGTTTAATATCATATAAGACGAAAAGAGAAAGAAAATTCATAAATAAATATGCATAGATAAATATGAAATGTGTGGTCTATATTAGAGTGTAATAACTCCATCGTGGCCAGCTTATTCAAAATGACATGAAAGCGACTAGCAGCAGACTACTTTACATTTATTTACATTAAACGGAGCGGGTGCAAACGATAAAGCAAACATCGAACATATAAGATGAGAGGTAAGCTGTCCTATAGATCGTGTTGTCGGTAATATTTTTGGTGATTATTTTAGGTGATTCATTTCTCTGTCGTTCGTTATCCTATTTTTTGTTTCATTTCTTTCATTAAAAAACACTTAAGGAAAGAAAAGAGAGCTGCCGTCAAATTTGGGTCATGAAATAAAAACCATCGGCCTGTGTCTCACTGATTATTTCAAATGTTGCGCTGCTCCGACATAGCGCAGTCTGATGTTGCACTATGGAATAAATGCTTGAAAAAACGAGATATCCATCTAAAACGATTTAACGTGACATTCAAAATGTATTTTATATTTGTTTTAATCAGTAACACATGTGAGAAATATTAAAGTTATAATTAATTGAAATTTGCAGTTTTTTTTAAGGTGCAAGAAAAATAGTGCTCTCATTTTTTTTGACTTTGAACATGTGCTGTGGCCAAATAAGTCGTACTAAAAAAACAAAAATTGTGCATTTTATTAACCTACGGGAATCAGACTACCGTTTTCTAAAAACTTTACTTCATAATTTTGGAATTTCGAAAATCAATTTTTGTCTCGTTTTGCATGCATTTACTCCATAGTGCGTTGGTGCAAACATTTTTCGAAGTTCGTATCATGCCCATTTTGTGAACACACCCTAATATAACCTCTCAACTGTCAAGTAAAAACTAATGGGATAACTTTTTATTTTTCCATCAGAGAATATTTTTCACTTTGAATATTTCTTGATTTTAACGCAATATTCATAGTTTAAAACAATTACAAAATGCCATTTATGAAAGGAGCAGCACCCGTCCGTAGGACAATGAAATTTCTAACTGGTGGCAAACTCGTCCTTAAAGATAAAGTAAAGATTTTCAGTGTCAATTACAACACTTACGGTGATCATCATCTTGGTGCGAGGTAAATTCGTTATAAAAGACTATATCAATATTTTTTCTAATCTCATGTAATCATAATAGGGACTTTGTTTTCTGGAATATACCTCAAGTACAATTTAAAAACCCTTCTGTTCAAGTGGTCACATTCAAAAATATGACACCCTCACCATTTGTTCGGTGTTATTTCGAAGACGGCAGAGACATTCTAATCGACATTGATAGCAGGAATCGCGAACAAATTCTAGAGCATCTTATTAAAGTTGTTGGAAAGTCACAGTAAGCAATTGTAAGTGAATTGAACGTGTATTTGGTTAACTATTTTTCTTTGTTTAGTGAACAACTTGTCGCTGAAGAACGTCTCGCCGAAAGAAAGGACAATCCAGCCAACTTTGGTGTTGGTTGCGATAGACATTGCATATGTGAAATCCCTGGACAAGTTCCTTGCTCAGGAACAATTCCACTTCCCGAACACATGCGCGGCAAATATGTATTCAAATTAAAAAACAATTAAAATAGTTTTAAAGAGCTCCCTAATTTAAATAAATACTTAACGAAATTGTGAGCAGATTTTCCATTCGTACCTACCTTGGAAATTTCGTTCGACCAACAATGTTCCAAGTTCATAAGAAGAACGAACAAATTCTTCAGAATTTGAGCAACTGATTAAAAAGACTCGACCAGACGGTTTTCCTTGATTTACATTCCGGTTAGTAATCAACTTATATGGTTCATCTGGTCACCATCAAGTTTCCCTTCCAATACTACAACACGCCATTGTGTTTGACTTCAGGTAACTTGTAAACGTTTAAAACATAACAAATAATTTCTTAGCTAATCATGAGTACAATTTATTTATTTAAAAATAATTTTGTCTAAAGGAGATTTGAAGTTAAATTTTAAAACAAAACATGCGATTGATGAACACAACAGCTTGGAGATTTTTTTTTAAATGTCATTTTAAAGCTAAACAAATAATGGCGGCATTACCGCCTTTTAGGGCGACTATTTCTGCTGTACGGTCGAGAAGAACCTCTGTGCTTAACAAACTGCATTCGTGTGCTAAAGCCTCCTCGCTGGGCACTATTACTGCCATCATTGTTTTTGTTGAATTGGTATTTCTGTATAATCGGAAATTGGCCGGATGATGAATTATTTGTCATTTCTATCTCTTCGTCTAGAGTTCTTTTTTCGAGGACGTTGAGTTTGGCTTCGATGGCACGTATAGCGTCTTCTTTGCTTATTTTTGAATCCACCGGCCGAGTTCCCAATGCAGGAATTTCTATTCTAGGCTTCGGTTTTTCTAATTCATCCTGAAAAATATGAATTTGTTAAGAGATTACTTGAAGAAACTCTTACTTTACTTACATAGTTGAGATTTTTGGCTAATCGCACCGCAAGTGGTTTCTTTCCGACGTACTGTCCATTTAATTTATGAAGTGCCTTCACAGTCGAGTCAGGCTGAAGAATAATTTATTAGATCAATGATTTACTTTTCTCATCTCTAAAACTTACCGATTTAAATGTAACAAATGCATATCCTCGAGATTGACCAACGAGTGGGCCATTCTTGTGGAAGAGCATATCGAACTTTTCGATTTGACCGCATTTTTGCACAATTTTTAAGAGTTGAAACCAACATTTTGAAAAGAAATTTATATAAATTAGTTTTAAAAAAAACAAATCGTTAAGATATTTCCCAAACAAAGGAATTTTTTTGTGAAAGTTATGAGTGTACAAATTAAAAAAATCAATAACAAGCCCAACTTACTCGGTGAGACGAGTGTCCAGATTGCCTACCCATATTCTACGATCGTCTTGTGCCTGAAAAAGAAAATTATCATTTAAAATACTTACGTTTTTTATTCCAATTTTAATAATTTACCTCGGTACCCATAGTTATAAATTTGGTATGAATGAATGATTAAACTAAAGTGTTATTTTATGGCTTGTTAAAGGCAATTTTTAGCTTGGTTTTCTGAGTTTTCTCTTTTTGACGTATGGATGTCATTTTAATAAAAATCGTTCGAAGTGAAGTTAGAAGTAGTTCGATAGGACATTCAGTGCTCTCTAGTGGTAAAAGTTGAAATGAATGAGGAATTAGGGTAAATGCACATTTTGTAACAACTGCAAATTGCAAAAATCTTCGTTTGTTTTTGTTTTTATTTTTATTGAGAGAATTTGATTTTGACATATGCTATTGGCTTCGTGAGTATACTGAAAATTTTAGGATATTTTCAGATTTATTTCCCCGCCGCAGCTATATGGTCGATCAGTTGTGTTTTAACATGGAATTACAACAACAGTAAAGTATGCGAACCACAATAGTTGTAATTCCATGTTAAAACACAACTGATCGACCATATAGCTGCGGCGGGGAAATAAATCTGAAAGTATCCTAAAATGTTTAGTATACTCACGAAGGCAAGGGAGGATTGGCAAACAGCTGACTACGAATATGTGTTTGTGTGTCGTCTTTTGACACCTATCCGGTTTTGATCGTTCGCAAACTCATACGATACAGAAGTATCCAGATAGCTCTTTTGGTGTGCACCCGAACGTGCGCATTTAGTTGAGAATTTTTGCACTAAAAAATTTGTTTGTCTGATATGAAACGTCAACAACAGCTGATTCGTTATTTGATGTAGATAATACACAGTAAAGTTGAACTTTGTTTCATTCTGTAGTTAAATGGTGCGATTGCAAATATTATTATTTTTTTATTTTTGATTTAAGTATTCCAATGCTTTTGGTTAAAAGAAATATAAAAATTGCAAAAATGCTATGATCAACATCAAAGTCGAATTAAGGTTAGGCAACAGTTAAGAAAAAGAAAATAATGGTCAATTGTAAATAGAATTGGGATAATTTTCCCAGAATGACTTAAAAGTTCATCTCCAAAGTTAAGGGATTAGTCTCCTCTTCAAATATAACTTTGTCATGAACAAAAATACATTTTCAATTGTTCTCAAAAATAAAATCAGTAAGCAAAAGAAATGTTTGAGTATAAACAAAACAGGCATGACATTTCACTAAATTTTATGTTAGCTTTGTCTTTCAATGGTTTCATTTCAACTTAACAAAAGTTCTTAATTGTATTGAATTGTATTGCGTTCGAACAATTGAATTTTTTTGACATGTCGTATGATATTTCTTATTGCTTAAAGTGGTCTAACTGAATTAAATAATGAGAAATTTAATCATGTTCATTCATGGTTTTTGATGATGATAAGGAAACCTTCCTCTTTCTCTGTATATTAATAGATAACGCCAATAAAGCTGTTAAATGGCAACGACATAAAAAAATGTGGGCCTTATTTTGTAATCGAAACAATATTTGGCTTCCGCAGTAAATACTTCAATGTACATAGCAACTGAACAAAACAACTTATTAATTTATAAACCATTTGAAGGGTTTCTTTTATTAATTTTAATTTAATTACTTAATTTTAAGTCAACACTTATCAACATAATAAATGTACATAAAAAACAACTCAGTAATCAAATCAATATAAAAAGATATTTAAGACTATAAAATACATTAAACATCTCTATTAACGCTTATACTTATTTAAAAAAAAGTCTTTACAATTTAATTACAAAATGTAGGTATGAACATTTAACATATCCTCAGGAAAAAGGGTTTTTGTTGTATAGTAAAAAATAAATCAAATTATATTGATTTATAAATATAATTAAAATTATTATCTTGCTTTTATTTTTCATTCTATACAAATCTTATTTTATTATTTTCTATAAATATCCCACTTACATTAACCTTAATAAAATATATATTTTCACGTCATCGTGTGCTTACTTTTGTGATTTAACAAGTCTTATGCAATGTATAACTAATAAATATTGACCAAAAAAGTGATCTTCAACAAACCCCCCAACCCGTTTTTATAACGTTATATCATAAAAACCCCCCATCACATCCACAAAACTTATAATACAAAAAATTAAACACTTCTCTTCCAAAAGGAATACTAGAAAAAAGAAGTGCTGGCAAAATAGGAAGAAAGGGCGCTCAGAAACGAATCTCTGCATTGTTGATTTTTTCATATATCTCAGCCGTTAGTAGCTCATACCGTCCTTTAGTCGTTTGATAGTAAAGGGCATCAGCAATCGTACTTGGATTAAAACCTTCTTTTTGGAGATCGACTTTGCGGAGCTTAAAAGTTCCTGTGAGGTCTACTTTTGTTAGGAATCGAAGGAATTGTGGCCGCGCGTAGGTGGGAAGTAACTTCTTTAATTCTTCTGCAAACTTATCAAGATCGACAGATCGCTCGGGATCATATATGGCAGCCATTCCAGCTCTTCCTTCGGTATGAGGAATTGAGACTCCGTACACAACTGTATCTTTGTAACCAGCGACATTGCTTACTTGAGCTTCCACCTCACCTGTCGATACATTCTCTCCCTTCCATCGGAATGTATCACCCGTTCGATCCATGAAGAAAAGATATCCCCGCTCGTCAGCCATTAGCAAATCTCCAGATAGGAAGGCGGCATCGCCTTTCTTGAAGACATCCTGAACAACCTTTTTAGCCGAAGCTTTATCGTCTACGTAGCCCAAAAACTCTCTGGAAGGGTTACCTTTGATAATCTTCCCTATAAATACTCCCGGTTCGTTTGGATTACATAACTGACATAAGCCATCAGGTCCCCTGATGGGTTCGCCAGTATCCTGATCAGCTTTGATAATCGAGATAGGATAGATTGATGGAAGTATTCGCGATACAAATCCTATGGCTCCAACCGTATTGTCGTTATTGATAATGTTTGCGTTTCCTTCCGTTGCTCCATAAAATTCACCAACTTTAGGAATATTGAAACGTTCAACAAATTGTGGCCAAATTTGCGGCCTCAGTCCGTTTCCAAAGAGGACACGAATCTTATGTTTCTTGTCGTTCTCAGACTCTGGAGTGGCCAAGATATAGCGACACATTTCTCCAATATACTGACCAATCTAAAAAAATATTTAACCATCATTAGCCATATTCAAGGATTGCGAACTAGGTGTTACTTACGGTGGCATTGAACTTGACGCAGTCAGCGAAATAACCAGAAGCCGAGAACTTCTTGCGAATAGCAACTGTGGCGCCAAACAGAAGTGCTTGTCCCATGCTCATAACACCTCCAGCTGTGTGGTAAAGTGGAAGTGGTGTGTAGAATATGTCGTCATTCCTAAAACTCATCGCGTAATGGATTCCAGCACAAATGAATAAGTATCTAAAGAAAACCACAAAAACCAACTTGTAAAATGGGATAAATGTATTAACTATATGGAGTTCATTTACCTGGAATGTGATATGACAGCAGCCTTTGGTAAGCCAGTCGTTCCTGAAGTATAAATGTACACCAATTTATCATGGTGATTGGCGGGCTCCACCGAAGAGGGGATACTATCTTTCGAAGAATTGTGCAGTAATGTAGTAAGATCCTTTGCCAAGCCAGTCACTGGAGATTTTTCTGTATTGTTAAATTGATAAAGTGCCAGTGAAGATGGAAGTTCCTTTGATATGCTTTCAATGGCTTCAGCAAAACTTTCACCATAAATTAAAGCTGTACAATTTGCAACTGTGATGCTATGCAGCAGTGACGGGCCACGCAGATTTGTATTGATAAGGGGTGTAATCACTCCGAGTTTTGACAAACCTAACCATGTTCCAACGAATTCTGGCCGGTTTTCCAATAACAAGCCAACAACATCACCTTTTTTATAGCCATGACTATGAAATACATTTGCCATGCGATTAGAGAATTCATCTAGGTTGCGGAAAGTCCAGACTTGATCGTCACATAGAATTGCAGCTTTTTCGGGATGTTTTGCCACATTCATGTGGAAGATATCCGAAATGGTAAGATTTTTCTTTTCGTATTTTTTGATTAGAATTAGAATTCTTATATATGCTATGACACCACTGAAAATAGAAATAAAAAAGTCATATTAAATTTCATCAAACCCTAGGGTAAATTTAGAAATACGGCTGTAAGCAATTGCACTAAATGAAGGTAATGAATTATAGAATTTGTCTGAATTACATAAAAAAAAAAGTTTACAAAAATTACGTTCATTATTTATAAAGCACATAAGAGCCATTTAAATATTTAATTAAGTTTAAATCGGTTGAAAAAATTTATTAAAACCAAAAACAAGATCCCACATAAATGTCTTAAGTAAATTTGTGCCCAAACCATTAGAGAGTTTTTCAAGAAAAAATAGGTTTTCTTTTTAACGGTTGTGTGGCATGAACCATTATTTTTGAACTCTGAAAAAAAGTGTAGAACAGTAGAAGAAATACGTGTCAAAGTAAGCCCAATTTAATTACAAACTGTTAAGCAACTAGAAGTCCTATATGGTTGAAAATATAGTGGTGTTTTGTTTAAGCGCAGTTCTTTTTAAAAATAGTTTTTTGGGGTTTAAAAAAACCTTTTCTATTCCAATAATTTATTTTCTATCATAATCTTCGTTTTGCTTAGTTATGAAAATACTCGATATTGAAACATCGCCACTGAAGTAGATAATCAACAAAATGGGGAGAAAACGTACTTAACCCCTTTCGCCAACGAACTCTCATTTTTCCGGATTCAAATTTCCCAGTCTAAACGGGGCTGAATTCCGCAAGCGTGAGTTTTTTTGTGCACATGAACAAATGTGTTCATAAACTCATTCCGATTCCGCAAATGTGACTGTGAGTTTTTTGAGTCAGTTTTGTTGACAAATTGTTTGCGCATGATTAAATAAATTTTCCCATCCTTTCTCGGAACGTGAGCATAAAATATTTAAAATTTCAAAAATAGTTCTCAAACGAAATTCAGCTTACTAGGCAACGAACAAATTATTCAGCGATCTCAAATACACAACATTTTGCGGAATCTCGTGAATAGGAATTTGTACATAAGGCTGTGACTGGGAGTGTAAGTTTTTTCAGAAAAACTCACGCTTGAGGAATACAGCCCTAGGCTCATAAAGGGTGTTTCGGAAAAAGCGGTAGATACATATAGTTTTATAAGTAAATGTTGTGTATAGTTTGGTTTATATAATAAGGTAGGTAGGTACTACGTATTTTATGAACAATCAAAAAATGCTATTTCCATAAAAAAAACTCAACAATAGACATTATAAAACTATACTATACATGCAACTATAGGACCCTATTCATTGTTTTATTCAATTTCGAAAAGAGTTAAAAATACCCGATAAGGCGATAAGAAAAAATAATAAAGATTGGAAAGATTTCAGTATCCTTTATGTACCTACGGGTGCAAATAATTTCCCAAATAACAAAAAAGTTCACAACAAAATCGTAAAAAGAATTGCAATAATTCCGCAGTTTACAAATTCAATGCAATACGATTACTTCTTTATCGCAAGGCAAAATGATTGATAATATCATTCTCAATTCAAAATCTGGAAACTGAAATCTAAAAATAAACTCGAGCTCAAATCACACAAATCCAAAAGAAAAAAACAATACTTAATAAATAAACCCATCATTTCCAAAACTACACACAGACACATTATCTATATCTAGTTTTAAATGTCAGAGTTCCGCTTTTATAGATAGCGGAAGAAACAAACAAAACAGCTCGACTGCGGCGTACATATCAAACAACTGTGACCTTAAGTAAACCTATTAACCCCACCGCATCCCTCTACCCAACTGAAGCAATATAGGCAAAGTATAGGTCAATGACTCACATCGCTTTTCGTGCACATTTTAATTCCCAGACACAACGAGTTTGCTGTTTTATGCTCTGCTGTCTGTTTCTTTTTCTTATGATGTTGAAGCCTGTGTGGAGCTATATGAACATAAACATGAAAGTTGCAAAAATGCATTCAGTCCATGTGGCTTTCTCCTTTACAGATCACAAGGCAACCAGCCACTGATCATGTCGAAAATAGATAAAATTAATTGCATCAAGGACAAGATAGATTTGGAACTGGTAGAACAAGTTTTGTATCTTTGGTTCAGTAATCAGTTGGGAAGCAAATAAATAGTAGGTTTACGTATACATACATTGTGTATACAAAGAAACTATTGAATTGTCTACTGGAAAGAGATATGAGACGCAGCTAAGATTTAAAATATAATTTTAGCAGAAAAGATTAAATAAGTACCTAGGAACTTTTGAAAAAAAAAACGAGAAAGATGGTTTGAAAGGTGGGTTTGGCTTTGCTTGTTTTGGTTATGTATATGAATTCATGTGGTTATTCACCTCAGTCCTCAATCACGAATCAAATTTTCTCAATAAGTCATTTAAGAGTTTATCAAGATCAATACAAATATTTAACATTAAAAAGATATAGTTTCTGCCATCCCCATCCAAAAAATACTCTCAAACTACTGAGCCAATTTTTATGATTATGAGCCAATCTGATGTGAGTATTGGGTGTTATCAATATCAACTGGACTCGAACCCAGACCCATGGAACGGTAGGCGCTCTAGGGAGTGGAGTAATCTCAACGCTTACTTCGCCAGAGGCACTAAGATCGACCATTTATGTAAAACAAAAGAAAAGCAAAAAATAAATTTGATTTAATCATTTTATGCGCTGTAACATGAAGCTGTCTCAAACCTTCAAAGTCAAGGTTGTTAATATTTGTGATGTACATATTCTTCTCTTAATCTTGAATCACAAAAAACCAAACAAAATTAAAAACCAAAAATTATAAATAATAAAAACCAGTTTTGGCATTTTGAGGGATAACACATATGAACTTCATAACTTTTGTTGCTTTCCGTTTCGAACAATTCCGCATTACTACGGAATTTGCTGTGTCAATCGAATATTTTGCATAGCTTAGGTATCATGGAATCGTGGATTATTATTTAGCTTCGTTAGTATATACATGACGATAGTGGCAACGAATAAAACGTGAATTGAATTAAAAATCTACAAAGGCACATGGGGGAAGACTTACAACTGTCTGAATTAAAAGCTGATATGTTCCAATACTGAAAACGAAACATAAAATACACGTAATTGTTGAGACGATGCGACGTACAAAACCAATGTCAATGTCACACTTAAAATCTAAAGTACATTCCTACTTTAATTTTGCTCAATATTTTGTATCTCGTTTAATATAGAAAAAAAAAAGATACAAAGATACACGTGAAAACTAGGTGACCGGTACAAAAAAGATTTGTAAATAAATATAATGTGTAATCTAATCTCGAGAAGCTGTTTGAATTTGATTAGGTAGTTCTAATTTATATCCCATCATAACCATATAAATATATAAAGAATTGGCTGGGTATGGAATTGGAAATTTAAATTCTGGCGGCGATTTTGCATCATCACTAAGCCCAAGCAAATGACTTTCGGGTTACAATTTATATTTATTCCTCAGTTTATTTTTGTTTAATTGGCCTTTACAATATGCTAATGAAATTAGTTCTAGATTAAGTTTGCCAGAGAAGTTATCGAATAGACACTGAGAAAAGGTAATCGAATGATACGTTTTCTATCAATAATTGTATAAGGTTGACTTTTAAGAAATTGATTGACTGATCTGAGAATTGAGGATATTTCAACAATTGATTTCACATGAAATATTTTATTATAATTGATCTTATAGTTTCTGTTATTTATTTAATCTCAATGAGTGAGTCTCACGAACTTGCTCTTGTATAGCCAATTATGGGATACGAACATTTAAAATATAATATTTAAATATACTTATGAGCGGAAAATGTTGTAAAATTGTAAAAATGTAAGAACATCTTGTATTAGAGTTATCATGAAACGGTATTTAACCTCAAGTTCTATCTTTTTGAAACGGTTTCCCATATTTGAATAAATTTGGTTAAGATCTTATACGTTTTTATCCAAAACTTGAAATGCTGCAGTTTTGTCGTACATAGAATATGTTTAAGTATGTAGGTATGGATTTCCAGCATTACGCTTCATTTTAAATTTCGGGCCATTTTTAACTGTCAACATTTAACTGTCCTTTGAATGTTTAGTTGAAACCTTATGGTTATTGATTACTCTTTAGGAGAAAATATTAGATCTGTTCACTGTTTCTGGCAAACTAATGATTGATTTTACTTCATATCATTAACTGAGTCTACTGGTATTAGCTTTGCTATCAATTTTCTCAACAAATCACCTTTGTCACATAAAACCTATTCAAAGTCAAAGCCAGATAAAGAACGAAAACGGTAACCCTTAAAGCAAAGTGCATGTGTTTTGAAATCGATTGAACTTTGTTTAGCTTCCCATACAAAACAAAGCTGAGATAAGGAACAACTATGAATGTAAAACTGAAAATCAAACTTATAAAAACTCCGGATGACTCGTATGATGCAGTTCGTATCTAGTAAAGAAATTAAATAATGATACAAATTCAATATACTTATATGAAAATTCATTGAAGAAAAAAAAAATCAACCAAGTTTAAGACTTTGATTTTAAGTGGCCTCTTTGAATTTTTATTCAAAATCAAAGCGTTAAACGGCCTATAGTCCAAGAAGTTCTTATTTAAGTTTTATAATGAAATAATCTATGGATTCCTTAAAGACTGCTCCGAAAAATTTAAAAACACTTCTGGAACCTAAAATCTTTGAAAAATTAAAAAAAAAACGTAAAACTGAATAAACATTTTCCTCAACTTCAAGCACACAAACAATAGAATTTGAAATTTTGTATCATGTCAAATATCAAATATCAAATCTCAAATAGGTATCAAATATCAAATATCAAATATCAAGTATCAAATATCAAACATCAAAAATTAAATATCAAATATCAAATATTATATGTCAAGTATCAAATATCAAATATCAAACATCAAAATGAAATGAAAATTCAAATATCAAATATCAAATATCAAATATCAAATATTATATATCAAATATCAAATATCAAATATCAAATATCAAATATCAAACATCAAATATCAAATACACATTATTAAATATCAATTATTAAATATCAAATATCAAATATCAAAAATCAAATACCAAATATCAAACATCAAATATCAAATACCAATTATCGAGTATAGGTATAGTTCTGAGAGCCAAACATAGAATCGGAGTACTCGCACTGCTGTTATAGGTTTTTTCGGTTTCTGACATAGTTATACCTTCGGCGCTCGAGGTATAAAAAACTTAGACTATTCTTTGTGGTGACATAATAAATAAGCCCGCAAAAAATCAAAACTAAACTTTGAAGAGCTGTATCTCGGAAACTATTAGAGACAATTGAAGTCTCATATTCTAGCAAGTTTAGTTAGCCTTAAGAACGTACCGAGAAGGTACTGTACAAAATCTGAAAAAAATTCAATTCGAGTTCACAAATTTGAATTATTCATTAGGCCAAAATCATAAACAAGTCTGCAAAAAATCAGAAATATCGGATTTCATGCATGTAAAGATGTATAATTTTACTGGATCCAATTTGGTTTACTGTCTATTGAAATATAAATTAATAACTATAAGGCTTTTGACTGTATAAGATTCTATTAATTAAACATCAGCCCAGCAATTTAAGTTTTAATAATTACTAGGTATTTTCCACTGAGTCAATATGTAAACAAATCCTCTCAAACGTATTTCGGACTTTGTTTTGCGATTGTAAATTTAAATAATGCAGTAAGTAATATAGTAGACACATATTTAAATATTACGACGCTTCAAATACTAAGGTGCATAATACCTTCATAGGTTCACATTTAAAAGTAATCATTACCTACTAAATATATACATCACTAAGATTCAACAAATCACTCAAGAAACTTTTATATCAATGCCAGATTTAAGTAGATGAATCTCATATCAGACAAAAAACGGCCTTGAGTTTCGACACAAATAAAAAAATAATTTAATACTTTTGAATGCTCACTTTAAAATTTCAATTAACATTAAAAAGCCAAACAAAAAAATCTATTCAACTCGAAGCTGATCGCTTTTTATCAAAATTCTCAAAAAGAAACCCTGTTAACACAAATTCTACTTGTAGTTATCTATGTATAAACATTAAACAACCAACGCAAAACAGAGAATATTAAACTCTCAAAACTTGTATAGCTCGCGTGTTTGCCTTGAAAAAGTGTATCCATAGTTGAGAAATAAAAGAAACTCGTTTCGTTTAAATGAACACAAGAAAATAAACACCATAACATTTAAGCAGGTCAAAGGTTAACCTACCGTACTTATGTTGACACTTTGTAAGAACGTATTAGCAGTCAACCATTAATGCACAACACGCACTTTAATTTATCCATTAATTTTTGTTTTGGTTCTCTTTCACATAATTGTTCGCTTTTCATTCACATAATTACATCAAAATGCAAAAACCCGGTTAAAGAAAATAAAAAACGAAAACATAAAAAAATTAAATAATAATTGAGTCTTGATTTCCTATTTTGGGAACAGGCGACTGACGCTGCAGTAATATTATAATAATATAAACGTCGAAACAAATTGTTTGGTTTGATTGTCATAAAAGGTTGCCCAGTGGGTTGTTAAGGGCACCTATTGTCCCCATCCTGTTCATCGTCACATCATCATCTCTGTCTACCTGCTTCTTTTTTCAACAAGTGCAATAAAATCAGCGAAACACTCAACTGAAGTACCGCATCCATCAAATCAAAGCACACCAGGTGACCGAACTACCGTCAGCTTTCAAGGAAATAAGTATTTTTATATAAAAAAATATACTTACGTAAGATCCCGACTACTGGTCACTGCAGCAATGTAGAACCACCTCCAGCCAACCTTTGACAGGACGACAGCAACGAAAGCGACCAGCAAAGCTGGAAGACCGTATTCCCAACCCATGTAGTACCAAAGGAGCACAACAGCAGCAATCAGAAAACAAATACCAACCAACGCGAAAGCCGCACGAAAAAAGACTGTCGCTCTCGATCGTTTTTGCTTCGAAGACTGACTGTTGTTGTTGTTGTTGTTGTGGCCTCCGTTGCCACCGAGTATCGATGTTATATTCTCTGTTCCGTTTCCGACTGTTGTTATCAATTGTGACGAATTTCCATTGGATTTACTGTAATGGTCTGCGCTGCCGTTGGATGAAGCTTTTTCGATGTCAATTGAAACGTGTTCCACACAACAAGCTTCTTTGCCAGACGAGGGATGTTGTTGATTGCTTTCAGGCTGCTGTCGATAAGAAGTGGAATTGTAAGTGGAATTGAATAAACGATTACGATACTTATGATAGTGACGTTCAAATAAATGACGTCATAATATGAAATGCGGTGATCGCGTAGGCAAACTCGAACGAAATATGAAATTTCGCATTAGCATACTTTTAGGCTTTTTTTTATTTTATTTGAAATTTAAAAAAATAGTAGATACTTCTCTCTAACTTTTTCTTTTTAAATTTAAATCGCTTTTAAATGTTTTTTCTTAAACAAATGAGATGTTTTTGTCTTCCGCCGGGAAAAATCAATAATTTGTATACTTCTCCAGTAACAGAATTATGCATCCATGGTACATGTAATAACACCAGTTATTAGGTCAACTTTGAACTGTTTATCGAAATGTAAATGTCAACCTACACGTAATTAGGTTATATAAAAAGAAAACTTGTTTTGTTTACATAAGAGATTTTTTTAATTGTCGGCTTATTATTATGGTTTGAATTTCAATAAAAATTAATGAATGATGTTTTCTGGGTGGAATTGCAAAAATGACGTCACACCAAAAACGTTTGGTTTTCTTTTGAGTGAGTAGAAGTCAGGTCCGGATAAAAAAGGGGTTCGATTTTTAACTAACCTTAGAAACATTTCACTAATTTTGTTTTCATGAACTTATGGTTAAAGTGAATGTACATATGTATATAATAAGTATCACAAGATATCAAACTTGTATTTTTTTTCTGCATTGCATGAAGTGTTGTCTCCAACAAGGCTGCACGTAAAAATAGTGATGTTCCCTTAATGCAGTCCTATGTAGTTTATAAGATAGTACCGATGCAGCTTAATATTGGAAATTACTTTAAATGGTATATAATGGCATATAAAATTATTTACCGAATGTTCATCCTAATTTGTTCCTTTATTAAATGGATGCATAATACAATTTTATGCAAACAAACTATGTTAATATAAGACGGCTTAAGACTTCCAATGATTTGGGTTTCCAAAATATACATATCTACCCTGCGAAGATGAGAACCAACAAGAATAAAATACTGGATAAATGTTTAGTTTTGCACAAACTTAAAAATAAAATCTTTAATAAAAAACCTTCCAAAATTATTCCTTGACGGACTTGCCTAAATATTTAATAACTTTAATAATCCGGAAAAACATTGGCGCAAAATTATAGTCAACCTATATTTAAGGAATTAACGTGACACCACTTAACATTATTTCCACTTTAGCACAGTTGTCTAACTTTTACTCAAGAATAAACACTTTTTTAACTTCCAATTATTTATTCCACTTATTTATTGCAATGAATTTATGCAGTGTTTGTGTGTAGTTACATTTCACTAAAGCGATTTCAAGAGAGTGAGCTGTCATTCTCTCATAGATTTTAGTGTGTTGCACTAAAAATATAATGCGAAGTATTGCTATTTTTAAAGTTAGAGAACTTCATTAAGAAAATGTATACTTTATGCCGTTTATAATACGGAAAAACGTATTTTTAACCAAGTTTCACATTAAATTGCTTTTGGTTTTGAGTTAAATCGACTATAATTTTGCGCCATTATCTATAATTTCCACTGTTAACAAATTTGAAGTACCTGTGCCTTTCATAAGCAAGGTAAAGCAACCCAAATGACCCCTTCTGGGCTACTCTTGTGGAAAAGTTAGAGTGTGCGTAGGAACAAAACAATATTTTCAGTAAGTGCCATCTAGTTGCGAAGAGATTAGTGAACCTTAGAGCAACATTAAAGCAGTAAACAGGAGTGAAAAAAACAAGAGTTTTTACGTTGTCTTGACTTTAAACTACAAATGTAGATACGACAGTTTTTTAAAATGTTTAAAATCAGCACGGATTGTGTTCTAATTGGAAAAATATTCAGAAAGCAAAATAGAATATGAGCCAGGATATCCACATTTTCTAGCTTAATTTCCAAATTACGTTTTGGAAAAAGAAACCAAATAATGTAACTTTAAATATAAATTCGCACTCATCCCAAATCCAAATAAGCCTAAGGGGCCAATTATATCTATCACTAAAACGTATCAGTAAATTTAATTTTAAGGAAAATTATCCAACAATGTTGGTGCTAATTGGTATCAAAATGAAGGTATTTAAAAGTATATTTTTTCTAATAATAGTAATATTGTCACTTTTGTGATTTCAGTGATCATTGAAATTATAATGATTAAAAATATAGTTCCTGGTTCTTTTTACAAAACAAGGACGGAAAAAGCACCTATCTATTGTCTCAAATATTTTTTGTTAAGTTTTAAATAGTTTTTCAAATAAACTTTTTGTTAATAAAATACTTTGAAAAACTGTGGACGGATTTATATGAAATTTAGTTTTAAGGTATACAAAATTTAGTTCTTAAAACTTTTTTTTTTACTATTTCATAAATTACTTAAAAATTTTTTTTTTAAATAAAAAAAAAATTGCAGCTTAAAATTAATTGTTGTCACTTAAAAAACGTTTCAAATGAAAGCATTTGCACAAAATGTGCGTGTTAAAAAAAAAATTAAATAGATGTTTTTTTTAGGCCAATTGGCAGAGACAAAATTTGGGTTTCATAAGGCAACATCAGAATACAATTTTATGATTGGATATAATTCGTAAGTTTTTCTGGAGTAACAAAATACCGGATATGGTTAACTGCCATATTGAAAAACTCGTTTTCTGTAAAAACTTGAGAATGGCTTATCGGACGAAAAAAATATTAAGAGCTCCTCGAAAAAAAATATGGTTTTCTTTTTTTCATGAAAAAACGAAAAGAAGGTAAAAATGGATTTTTGAAAAATTGATATAAAAATGATAAATCCCTTTTGCATAATTCTTTCTGGTGCAAAGCATAGCCCAGTGGATTTATATATTGAGGGTTGCAAAATACACTCCGTGTCACTTGATTAAGGACAGGCAGTTTTCTATTTTCATTTTGCGATATTTTTCAAACATTATATAACATTAAATTGGACTTTTCAATATTATCTACACACAAATAAAAATTAATATTAAAAGATAACGGTAATACCTACAACTAAGTATTTTACCTTTTTATAAGCCAACACTCTGTTCTACTAGCCAATATTTAAATCAAGCTAAATCTATACATATATTTTTGAAAAAAAAAAAAACAGTTTCAAACCCAAGATTTGGGAAAAAAAACATCAAAGAAATGTTTAAAAAGTAATTTTCAAAACTTTGAGATTTTATATTATTTTTTTTTTTAATCAAAAACTGAAAACTAAATGATTTTATGCCTCCTTGTTTTTGAGAAAATTGAAAATTACCATTTTTTTTTTGTTTTATAAAATTTGTTTTGCTTGAGTATTTACGTTGTTTTATTTTGTTTGATAGTAATATAAGAATATGGATTTATTCTTATACAAATAACTTTTTTTTTAATACGCATTGCATTACCCATTATTAAAACAACTATACAAACCTAAAAATTTAATGCATTACTCAAAGTTTACATTACTGAGATGCTACTGTTGTAATATGTTTGTTTTTACCATGTATTTATATGTATTATGCAATTGCTAAAGTAATGTCCAAAGAAGGTATACATATATATAATATATAAGTACATACATACATAGTACATCATAGAAAAGAAACCGCACAAACTTTAAAATTTTGTCTCGCTATTTTTTGTTCATGCTACTTACTCTACTATATTTACTAAAAAGAACTCAGCCCCCCCCCCCCCCAAAGTAAAAAATGTTTGTATTGAACTGTTTTACAAAAAACCGTTCTCTTTTCTTGGCGCCTAAATTATCATACTCTCCCCGCACCCAGCTTTACGGCGTATAAACACTGTGGTATGTTTGGGGGTGCATGTTGCCCCCCTCCAACCCCCCTGCTTGGGCTCTCTATAGGAGCAATTATTATTATAAAAATAATACCACGTAAAATATTCAAGCAAAAAAAAAATTAATTAAATTAAAATATTTGTTTTGGTAATTTTCAATTTTCTCAAAAACTAGTCTACAAAAAATTTAGTTTTCAGTTTTTGATTAAGAATTAATAAGAGCAATGAATTAAAAAAAAAAATATTATAAAATATCAAGTTTTGACAATTCCTCTTTAAACATTTTTTTGATATTTTTTTTTCTCAAATTTTGGGTTTGAAACTTTTTTTTTTTTCAAAAAGTGTACATAGATTTTGCTTGATTTAAACACTGCCTTATATACAAAAGTGTTGGCTTTCAAAATAAGTATAATACTTAATTGTAGGTATTACCGTTATTTTTTAATATTTTTTTTCCATTTTTAGTACTTTTTTAGTATTTTTTCTCCCCATCGTATTTATGACCGATCACTAAACTGCTTGACTTGTTAATCTCAGAAAAAGCTGGACCGATTTTGGCGGGACTATTAGCCAGCTGATATTATAGCGCGTAACTGAGGCAACCTTAATTTGCTCCCTAGGTGCCGCTATAAACTCTTTCAAAAAACGATGATTACTCCTTATTTTTTTCTGATACAGCAACGCGCCGAGTAACATCTAGTTTTGTATATTTGGTACAGCAAAAAATGGACAGTCTTAAACTTTCGCTCTTTTTCGCATGGTGCGTGGTAAGCAAAAGTTTTTCGAAGTAGCAAATTAAGATAAAAGAACCTTAACAGGTATGCATACAACATAACATACACATGTATATCAAAAATGCAGAACTACATCATGCTTTTAGGTTTTAGAATTTTTTAATGTCGATTTCTACTTTTTGCGGATTTATTATTGACAACAATTTTATTATTAAAAAATAAATAAAAATAAGTGTTCTTATACTTATCATTTATTTTTTGTTTCAATTTTACTTTCTAGAAACGAAAATATCCAACAAGTCTTCTATAAAAATGAACTACGATACATACCTATACATATGTTTCGATTTCTAAATAGAACATTATAATTCGATTGAATCGTATTTGTATAATACTAAAACACTTTGCATTGTTAATAAAACGTAACCTAAAAGTTCAAAAGTATATTAATTAAGCTATGATGGAAGCTTATATTAAAATGGAAAAATCAACAATAATTAACATATACCCAACTCACTTTAGATTGGTTTTCAACATTTAAAAAAAAAGTGTTACCTTAAGAAATAATTTCGATGTTTCATGTTTTGCTGCACACATACAATTTTGTCTTATTCGACCTTGGTGGATCACGTCAGATGACTGGATAATCAATAAATAATAAGCATTGTTCAGCAATGCATTTCGGATTAAAATAAAAGTGGTTTCAACTGGATTGCCTTAAAACAAAAATTAAATTAAAAAATGATATTCAGGGGTTCTTAACACTTTTATTGTTGATTGATTTTTTGTAAGATTTAACTTATTTTTCCCCACTTCAAAACTCAGTAGCCGACTTGAAAATAGAATCTTCGCAGTTAGTAAAATGTTAGCCACATATACACTCCGTGTCACTTGATTAAGAACAGGCAGTTTTGTGTTTTAATTTAACGATATTTTTCAAACTCTTCGCTAATTTTAGAAGAACTGATTGCATAATTAATGAAGGATGTTTACCAAAAAGGTCATGGAATGTACTTGATTTTTTTGTTTCACTTGATTAAGAAGAACAGTAGATTAAACTACCTGTTACCATTTTTTTTAATTCAAATTAAAAGGTATTTGGAGTAAACTCTTTTTGTAGAAAATCATATAAGCTACAATCTTTACCAAAACATTTTTTTGCACAAAGTTCATCTTTTCCGAGAAATTTGCAAAAAACTGAATTTCGACCCAAAAAAAAAAAAATTGGCTCCGCAACAAATCATGAGTACTTTTGAGGATTTGCTCAAGACATACAAACAAAGGTCTCCAGCAAAAACCAACTTTGTTCGAATTTTTTCGAAGTAAAATTATGATATAATTTTACACAGTCAAAACACAGTCGTTTATTTTATTTTTAAAAATACATACAAGAACTCTGGGAATTTCGACAATTACTATAACCTAATTACTTGTGTTTTTCGCAAAATCCTTTATGAGATTATTATCCCCCGATTTCGGTTTTTCGAACCAATCCTGTTTGGTATATCCAAAAACCTCAGATATGATATGGGGTATTTCCTATTAACGACTTTTATTATAGTAAACACAAATACCCGCACCATAATCATTAAATGTCCATAATTTATAGCCAAATAATTTTGTAGAAACATTTTTCAATGAACAAGAATTTCAGCAAAAAATGCGGTAAACCCACTTTTAAAATAGAACTTTTAAATTACTGGTTTGGAACTTGTTCCGCTTGAGCTAAAATGCCTACAATTCTAGTGTTTGCCGCCATTACGTCAATCAATAAAATCGTTGGCCCATAAACCGCAAATTATACATCTCGCAGTGCATGTAATAATTTCAAATCAGATCAGCTGTGCGATTCAGCGATTTCAATTAAAATAAAAAAATCTCCTCTATATGACGAGCTATAATTGTAGGTATGTACAATAAAGACTGAAATTTGTTTGGAGTAATGAACTGCGAACGCATTCAATAGCAAATGGTTGTAGGTATTTTTCTTTTTTTTTTTTTTAAGATGTACAATGATCTCACCTGAAATTTGTAATAAATCACCACATTAATTGCAACGTAAAATATTTTTTAATACCTACCTTTCGCAACATATCAAAAGATTAAGTGGGATAAAAATCGTGATGATTATAATTTTGCGGTTATTGAAAAATTAATTTTATTATACTATACTTGTATATTTGCAACTAACAAAAATCGTGTAAGAGGAGAAGCAATTATTGTAAACAATAACAGAACCGATACTGGATTTTTTTTTTAATATGACCCTTGATAAGTGGTTAGGTTCAACCTAAGTGCGTACTTAACAAACTACCTTATGTAATTAAATCATTCAGCAATTGAATTCAACTTGTAAAGTATCTATAGTAATACTGCATTTACTTTATGTTGAAGTTATGACGCACCAACAAGAACCTAGTTATCTTGTTATTAAAGCATTCAGATAGTTTTTTTTTTGTTTTAACGAACTCAGTTGTAAAACTTAAAAGTTGGTAATTTGAAATTCCTGTTTGGCCTTTATTTAAATATATCTAGCTTCAGAGATGAAAACTCCTGAATTTGTGTTGTATAGTTACTTACATAATATTATTATGATCTCTCTGAAGCTATGTACGTTTAAACTGCTTCATGGTTAAAAAACAAAACGCTTTCTGGTTGATAACCTCACAATAATATGTCAAATCTGTCGTAACATCCATGATAAGAACAGATCAATTTTCAATACGAACTCTTCTACGGGAATTGTAAATTCAGTATCAAAATAAAAACAGAGGAAAATATTTTTGAAAGTGAATTATTGTAACTTTATTAAAATAAATGTGTACTGTTGTGTATGTTTATAATAAATATAATAAAATTATTATACCAATAGAAAACACTGGCCACCGCCAGAGTAAGAGACTAAAACGGGAGCGTGTCGATTTTCTAGTAAAATAAAAATTGCCTTTCCAAATTAGTTTTTCTTAATTTCTCAAAAACTAAGATACATTTTGGCATCCGGTTTTCTGTTTTTGACTAAAAATTAATAAGAGCATTGAATTTTAAAAATAAAAATAATAGTTAATTACTCAAAATTTTGAAAAAAATTAGTTTAAAAACTTTTTTTTTAGTTTTTTTTTTTCAAAATTTTGAGTTTGTAAATTATTTTTTTTAAAACTGTTCACTTAATCAACTTAATTTAAAATATAAATGAAAGAGTAGTTTTCTGGCTTTCCAAAAAAATATAACAAGGCTTTTTTTTCTGATTTAAGTCAATTTTTAGAAAATGGCCCCTCCCGCCTAAACGGGGGGAAATAGACCCCCCCTCCTATAAGTTTTTTTCTTGTCTTAACTCCACCTACACGCTCAAGCTTTTTGGTGCATCTTATACCAATCACCTTGTATACATATATGTATGTACATGATGGGCTTATCAATAAAATGCCGTGTACCTATTTTTCTTAGACGCATGATTTGTTTTGGCCAATGGAAGAGACCTTATTAAACAAATTTGCAATTACTGCTGTTAATTATATTGTTGGGAACCGTGTTTAAGGTTATGCACCAACTTAAGAGAAAGATTGCCCGTGGCCAGGCTTTACGTGGTCAGGCTTTAAAACAATAACACAAAATTTCGTAAAAAAACATTTTGTTTTTTATTTAATTAACTAACTGATCTAAAGCCCAAAAAAACAACAACATATTGACATAACAAAAAAGGTCATAAGAAGCATACACAAATTTTTAAATTAATGTTAAATGTATATGAGATCGAGTTTTCGAAAATGATTTGAATGTTTCTTCTTAACGTTCAAAAATGTTCATCAAAATCGTATAAGCCCTATTTCGAGTAGGTCAAATACAGCTTTGTTGGATTTTTTTAGTTTATTTGTTTTTTTATTTAGTTCAAATAAAATTAAAATAAATAAAATAATAAAAAGTTTCCAAATAAAATTTGCCTTTTCATTAATCCTTCAAGTAATAAAGACAAGATGTATCAATAGACCAAGGCTGAATTATTATTTACCGATCATGAGAAAGAATTTTATAGTCAACAAGTCAACAAAAAATAATTTTAAAATTAAAGGTAAGTTTCTGTTCCTCTGACCAATATAAAGGACAAAGAGGTACATACATATACAGGGTGTCCTGCTACTCAACGTCAAGCGGGCACTGGTTGATAGGGTAGGTTATGCCTGTATTGGAAAAAGAAAGAAAAAAAATCCATCCTAGACAACATTTTTATTTATTGTGGTCACAAATTTTCAAATGTTGCCGTTTTTTTTTTCCTTAATAACCATGCTATTGATCCCCATCACAAATTTGAAAATAAATATTGTTAGTTGCGTAAGAAAAATAATGTTAGACTGAGTCATTGTTCAAACTAATTTTGTTAACTAACTTTAACAGTTCATATTTTAAAAAAAATGCACTATACTACCCACGTCAAGTAATTTTAAAAATTGGCGCGTTTAATCAAGATTTCAAAATGGTGCAACACTTGGTACTTCATACTGCCATTAACATGTTACCAACATTTAAACCGTTTTCGAGCATATTTTTTTTTTGTTTTTTTTTTTTTAATAAGAAAGTATTTTACACTATTTTTTTTTATTTAATAAGAAAGAATGTATTTCATTCATTAAACTAAATCAAATGCTCAAATTGTTTGCCCTCGGCACGGATACAGGTTCTGCATCGTCGCAAAAAAGATCTGTTCACCAGATGTCCAATTCTCCTTGCATTTATTGCTTCACCTGCTGCAATAATTTTTTGGCGTACTTCATCTCTATTTTCAATTGGTTTAAAATAAACTTTTTCTTTTATGCAACTTCAGTAAAAGAAATCGAGTGGGTTTAGATCCAGAGAACGAGGAGGCCACAAAATTGATCCAAGGCGCCCAATCCACCTTTCGGAATACTCAGCATTCAGATAATCCCGTACTTGACGAGCATATTGCGCTGGACAACCATCTTGTTCAAACCACATGTCTCGATAGATGTTGAGTGGTACAACTTCTAACAAATTCGACAAATCATTTTGTAAAAAATGCAGGTAGTTGTCGCCATTTAAATTTTGTGGTAGCTCGAATTGTCCAATTATTTGTCCATTTAAAATTCCGGTCCACATGTTTATCTTAAATTGGTATTGAGAGCGGTCTTCGCGCATTAAAAGCGGATTTTCTCTTTGCCACTCATGGGAATTACGTAAATTCAAATAACCGTCTTTTTTAAAAGTCGATTCGTCAGTCCATAAAATATGGCTGAGAAATTCCGGGTTTTCACTATGTTTCCGTGCCGAGGGCAAACAATTTGAGCATTTGATTTAGTTTAATGAATGAAATACATACTTTCTTATTAAATAAAAAAAAATAGTGTAAAATACTTTCTTATTAAAAAAAAAAAAAAACAAAAAAAAATATGCTCGAAAACGGTTTAAATGTTGGTAACATGTTAATGGCAGTATGAAGTACCAAGTGTTGCACCATTTTGAAATCTTGATTAAACGCGCCAATTTTTAAAATAACTTGCCGTGGGTAGTATAGTGCATTTTTTTTTTTAAATATGAACTGTTAAAGTTAGTTTACAAAATTAGTTTGAACAATGACTCAGTCTAACATTATTTTTCTTACGCAACTAACAATATTTATTTTCAAATTTGTGATGGGGATCAATAGCATGGTTATTAAGAATTACGTAAAAAGAAAAACCGCAAAATTTGAAAATTTCTGACCACAATAAATAAAAATGTGGTCTAGGGTATCGATTTTCACTATTTTTCTTAAAATTGCAATTATTACGTAACCAAGCGAGATGGATTTTTTTCTTTCTTTTTCCAATACAGGTATATTGTGTAACCTACCCTATCAACCAGTGCCCGCTTGACGTTGAGTAGCGGGACACCCTGTATACATATACAATATATTCGTGATTGCTCTGTAATTCATGTCTGTTGTTGCACCGTAAAAAAATGAGTTTTTTAATAATTTATTCTTCCACATTTCACGTTTTTTTTTTTTTTTGTTAAATTTAATTTAATTCTTAATTTACCAATTAACATAGTTGTTTTCTGAATTCGTATTTTAAGTAGATTTCCTTGAAACACTTTCCAAATCAATTACAATCGACTATTATCGCAATCACTAACCATTAAAAATAATAACTGAACACTCTTTAAATGACTATTATAGCATATAGCCTACGACTTGAATGCATTCATACCTACATATGTACATAATATGCAACACAAAAACATGTTTAGGGCGGATTGTTTCCAGGAAACCGTGATTATGATAACTCTGTCGTTTTAATTTAATTGAAATAATTTTTATTTTTTACGTAACCTTATTTCCAAGAAGAAAAACATATTTTATATGACATATACATTTATCTAGAGAAAGATGCTATCGAAAACAAGGTTATGTACCTTACCTTAAAAAAGATACAGTATAAGATGAGTAACCCGCGCATGCAACGAACATTAAAAAAAAAACAGTAATCGTTAAAACATTATGGCAACGAATGGCTCATTTCGTTGCTCGTCTTCATAGCAAGAATGGCACTGAAATACAAGTTTGTATCTTCAATTGAACTCAATGTATCTGGCACTGGCATTTGGGTATGGCAACTTGAAGATATTTTGTAATTTATGCATGTACCTGAAATGTCATTCTGTGTTTTTGTGGATAAGAGTTCAGGTGCAAATGTTTGCAAACAAGTTAAAATGTTGCATAAAGTATCTTCCAAGGTTGGAAGTAGGTAGTTATCCAACGATACAAAATTATGGGGTTACTTTTAACTAAATACTTTAGAAACCGTCAGTAATAGTTTAACTTAGAAAACAACTCATGCATCTACTGAACAGAAGTCAGTCAAATGAGATTGCGTTTATTATGATTTTGTGTTTGGCAATTTGGTGAAACACAAAAACAGCGTTGAATAGAATTGCGTGCCGGAAGTTCTGTCTGGCATAAGACTAGCCTTGTTTGTTTTTTAATTGAAGCAGGTTAATTCAATATTTATAATTTGATCTATAGTCGCTACAATCTAGGAGTTTGTGTAGCTATAGGTATGTAAGGTAAGATTGAATTTACTAGTAATTAGAACATAACAATGTTTCAAGTCTTATTTTGATTAAAGTAGCAAATTGAAAAACACATACTTAAAATATGCAACCATATGGTTTAATTCACATCATGTTAGGAACTGTTATGGTGTAAAGCCTTAGGGCTCAAAGAAATATCACCCAATTTTTTTCGGAATTATTGCTATAAAAAAATGCCTAACAAAATGTTCTTATAATTTTTTTATTTTGTGTATTATGCTAGGTATTATGTTAGTATTCCCTATTGACTATGAAATTTGGCATTAGATATAATATCATATAAGTAGGATATTTTTTTCTTTCGGAAAAATTTACAGATCCTTTGGAATAGCATAACAACTGTATCCTGAAAAACTGTATCAGAAAACGTGTACTTAATAATAAGTTTCCTTATTTTTTGTGAAATTTTGTAATTTTTTTGACTTGACGCTGCTCAGAATGCAATATTTGATATTCCCACACAATAATCTATCTCTGTGCCAAATTTGATCCAAATCCGTACAGCCGTTATGGAGTCTATGAGACCATAGACATAGACCAAAGAGGCAGAGAAAACGTATAAAATACAAAAACGAGTAGAAAATTCAAGTATATTTTTACACATACAAACGAAAATGTATTTTCTATAATATAAGTAGATAATAATAATAATAATGTAGCGTTTAGTGTTTTTTTTTTAATTCTTGAATGTCAAGTGTGGAGCACCTAAATTAGCTCGACGAACCGTTGATTTGCTGGCGCTTTACCCCGCTTATTGTCTTATTGAGTGTGCTGAATGTGAGGCAATTCTTATTATTTTTCACTTCTCGTGCAGTGTTAAGGCTGTTTTTATCCTTCCTTTGTTACTTTTCCTGTAAGTAGTAGGCTTTGATAAAATAAAATCGAACTGCGTTATCACTTCGTCCTATTTTACTTGCAATTCTGGTATGCCTCAATTTTTTGCATTTTCCGCCACCGCAATTTTTTTTTCTACCCATTTTCACGTTAAACACTCGGAGAAACTTTAGTAATGTACACTCATTAAACAAATTTAATTTGCATTACCCAGAATTAGGAAACTAGCTAAATAAATCCGTGCCAAGTGAACCGATTTATTTGAGCTTTTTTTGGATTAGTGGGAAGAAAGAGATCAAAACAACCTTTAAATGTCTCTCACTATAATATTGAATAAATTTTTTTTCTAAAGGTAATTTAAAAACCTTTCAGAAAGGCATTGTTTGGTAGTTCATGAAACAGACAGAAAAACTACAATTTATTGAAAGAAAAATGGTGCGGCTTACCATGTGAACCGCACTGTATATACTATATACAGTGTGAGTCATGAGCAATGCGACAAAATGCTAAGGCGTGTAGGTTGCGTTGAGACAAGAAAAAAATCGTATGGGAGGGGGGGGGTCTATTCCCCTCCGTTTAGCCGGGAGGGGCAATTTTCGAAAAAACTGACTTAAAATGGGAAAAAAATTATTTAAAATCAACGGCTTCGTTCACAATGTTGTGCGATACGTTTTTGAAAAGCCAATAACTTTTTCTTTCATTCTGTGTTTAAATAAATCTATTCTAAGAAATAGTTTTTGAAATATTAATTTTCAAAGTCAAAATTTTGAAAAAAAAAATTGAAAAAAAAATTTCAAATTCATTTTTTTCAAAATTTTACGTAATTAAGTGCTAATTTTAATTTCAAAATTCAATGCTGTTATTAATTTTAAGTCTTAATAAGAAAACCGGATGCAAAAATCTTATGTCGTTCTCAAGAAATTAAAAAAAAAACCAAAACCACCTTTTTCTAAGAAAAACATTTATTTTTATTGTAACGAAGCAATTTATTTATTTATTTAGCATTAATCTTAGTTTTTTTACTTTTTTTTTAATTGGAGTTTTATGAGAACGTAATAAAATTAAATAGTATTGGAATAACCCTGGATTAATATTATTTTCATTGATAACTTCTGAAAACTGACCTGTCAATATTTTTGCCTTGGCCTGCCCGCAGCCCATGGGTTCTACCTGTTATGGGGACAATAGGGACAATAAAACCGCATTTTTTTTAATGAAAAAAAAGAAAATTGCAACGCAAGATAAATAAAAGGCATTGCAGTTTTGCTTAGTAATTATTTCAAATTTGAATATTAACTCATTAACACGTAACGATGTCAAGCTCATACACCCGAGAAGAATTAACGGACATGCATTTCTGCTACGGTTTAGCTAATGGTCGAAGTCGTGAAGCCGAAAGACTGTACGCTGAAAGATATCCCGATAGGAGGTGTCCAAATCATAGCACGTTTCCAAGAATCCACCGACGTCTAAGAGATCATGTAGTGCTGGAGCAAGAAGAAGTTTACGAAGTGGAAATAGTATCATTGGAACAACTGAAGGAACGAATTGAAGTCGCTGGAGTCAAATTGCAGGAAAATTTGTCAAGCATAAACTTATGTGAAGCCATTACAAGGAGATATAATCTATGCCTTCTAAACAATGGAGATCATATCGAGAATTTTTTATAAGTACTTCCAATAAAAAACATAGTAAAAATAAAAGGAATAAAAAAAACTAAAAAAACTAAGATTAATGCTTCTTAAATTGCTTCGTTACAATAAAAATAAATGTTTTTCTTAGAAAAAGGTGGTTTTGGTTTTTTCTTGAGAACGACATAAAATTTTTGCATCCGGTTTTCTTATTTAGACTTAAAATTAATAACAGCATTGAATTTTGAAATTAAAATTAGCACTTAATTACGTAAAATTTTGAAAAAAATTAATTTGAAATTTTTTTTTCAATTTTTTTTTTCAAAATTTTGACTTTGAAAATTAATATTTTAAAAACTATTTCTTAGAATAGATTTATTTAAACACAGAATGAAATAAAAAGTTATTGGCTTTTCAAAAACGTATCGCACAACATTGTGAATGAAGCCGTTGATTTTAAATAATTTTTTTCCCATTTTAAGTCAGTTTTTTCGGAAATTGCCCCTCCCGGCTAAACGGAGGGGAATAGACCCCCCCCCTCCCATACGATTTTTTTCTTTTCTCAACGCAACCTACACGCCCTAGCATTTTGTCGCATTGCTCATGACTCACCCTGTATAGATGCTCCATCGTTGATGAGCTACTCAAGGTTATTATTCATACCAAACAGAGTAGCTCCTTCTTAAAGCTCCGTTTTATTCATAACACCCAATTTTATCTCTTTAAATATATGTTTTTACTAGTACATATATTGAATATCTCATAAATTACGTCATTAAGGCCCATTCGCTGAAACGCAATATTTATGTTCGACATAAATTCTTAAATAATAGTTTTTCCTTTGCATAAATTGTCACTTAAGGATTTATGTCGAAAACAAATGCTTGTATCGTTTCAGCAAACGGGTATTAGAAAAAAAAACAATTAAATTGTATATAAAATTAAAATTCGACCACTGCGTACGAAAAATCGATCAATTTGGTGTCCATTTCTTGAAATGGAGGCCAAACGATCATGATTAGGAAATTGGAAGATATGATCAATTTTTGTATACTCTCCTTTGAGTAGATACTTAACAAGTCCACTAAAAAAAAAGTTAGGGCAAATATAACGGCACACGTGATATGGGCTAGTCTCCGCACTATGTGGAAAAATAAACTCAAATAATTGAATCCATTCCATGCTTGTTTCATGTATTGTATTATATCTCAAAATCTATGTGATTAAGAAAAAACTGTCTTAATAAAATTTGTTTGTGAAATAGGACCACTGGGTAGGGTCACTGCGTACGGTTTTAAACAAAAATCTTTTGTCATAGGGATTTTGTTATTTTTATAATATTTTTAATCAAAATTTATAACTATATACATACATAATATGTAAATATAATGTACCTGTGTCTGGTCGTAACCCACTTAACTCAAATATTTCCCGCTGCATGATTTTTTTTTCACGGATATTTTCACCTTAATAGCTATGTGAGTTTTAATTTAGGTCATACAACACACTACAGCAATTTAAAAGATTTTCATAAATGATATCAAAGGTGTTATAATAACATGAGCAAAGCAAGGAGTGTCAGAAGACGGCATCAGCTTAATGTCTGTTCTTGTTCTAAGCATTTAGTCATAATTAGTTAAATATATTGAAATTTATTTTCAGACACAAAACACTAAAAATGATCATAAAGTAGAAATAACATTTGTAAAGTCTTGTCGACTCTTAATTAACATGTTTTATGTCTACAAATAAGTATTTTAGATAGGTAAGTATAATTCATTTAAAAACAATTATGTATAGTTATTGTAGGTGCATATTATTTACCTACCTATAGAGTTTCCCACTCTAAAACCTTTCTTTTTCGACGACTGGTTTCGTAAGCCAAAGTGCATAAGCGTGGCCGAGACAATTGATAATTAACTTCTTCTTCTTTGTTCACGTTAGAAATCTTTTAACCAAATAGATTAGTCATGGTAAAATATATAATTAAAATGCATTAAAAGCGCAATATACATATACTATTTTTTTAATTTATTTTAAATGAATTGGTAAATATTAGATACTATAGATACATAATGACAATGAACTATTCACGATTTGGGAAATGTTAGTACACCTTGGAGTATTTATGATGTAAATAATGCACTATTAGAAATAAAAGACTTATTTAATACTTAACTATGTATTCTTAGATCAACAAATATATAAATACATATGTTATGTACCTACCTACTTACACATAATTCATTTAATTTAATTGAAATACCTATGACAGTATACGTGCACCTGAAAAGGTATTCCCCAGATAAGTTTTTAAATGCAAAAAAAGATACACATCTCTAATTTATTGTTATAAGAAAAACGTGTTGTTAAGTTTTTTTTTTATAATTTTTTCAACGATTTGATGTGAGAAAAACTTGATCTTGATTAAAGTGAAAGATAACTGGTCCGAGTGCAAGTTTATTTTGAGATTGATTGATCATAAGAGTGAAGATTTTCTTTAATCGTTTAACAATAATATTGCTTCATTTGGGGAGATATTGATTAAAAGCGAGTATAGGTATACTCTCCGCTGATTTATGGTTTTTTAATAGAAAACTATGTCCTAATTAATACGTTGATTTCTAATTTAAGATTTGTGAAAACATTTTCTTAAAATGATGAAATCAATTTATCCGACGCGATGTTAAGTTTTTTTTTTATTTTTTTTTTTAATTAACCATAGTTTTAAACAAAATTAAATTTAATTAGCCAATGGGCCTTATTGCGAGTGTCGTTTTTGTATCGATAAACGACTTTTGTCGATAGTCGAACATCGAAAATTCAATTCGGTATTGCGAATCTCAATTGTGAACGAAAAATTTCGTATAAGCTATCGATCTTTGTCGTTCACATTTTTCTGATCGACTGCTTACAAAGAGTTTAATTTACTCATTAAATGTATGTTGATTTCCTTTTAAATATGGTTTTATTCTTTCTAAAATAACAATTGTTTTAACACAGAGCTATATAATAATAAATAAAGGAAAATAAAACACAACATTTGGGTTGGGTTGACAATCAATGAAACACATCAAGATAATCTTTATTTACCTAACATTATAGTATTACTCCTATAACTATTTCAAACAAAGAAAAGATGTAAATTAATAACAAATAACATGAAATAATTTTTTTTTGAAGAAAACATTAAAACATTTATTTTTTGTAAGAAAAAACTATTCCTTCGATTTACTGATGAAAATTTGTTTGCTATCTGTCAAATGCCAAAATATAGGAATGACTGAAACATATGACAGTGATAAAACTGCAAAACAAAAAAGCCCATACGTTTGTTAGAAATGTCCCAACAAAATTCCCAACGATAAAATATTACAAGACAACAAAGGAAAATCTTCGTATCATTTCACAGACACACAGCAAGCAAGGTGCCTTGTAGCTGATAGTTAGTGTAGTATAGATACTCAACGCTTATTTTTAAGCTTTGCATGTGATAGGACTGCGTTATAATTGCATCATAAGAAAATTCAGCCAGTTTTACTCAGTTTTTAGATGATTTCCGTTACATTTCCAAGATTTCTAAAGTTTTCTGTTTTAATTTATCTATTAATTGGAAATACTTCTTGACTCAATTTAAGACTAAAAATTATTTTTTTCCTACATGTACTATCACTGACACTTCCCCAAATGCCAAAATATAAGGTTTATTCACAATAAGCGTTTTCGTTATTCACAGTAATAGATATCTCTGTCGATCAAGTTACACAATACCAAAACGAAAATTTATCGATGCTTTCGACTTTTATCGTATCAAAAGTTAAACAACACTCGCAATAAGGGCCATAGTTTTAAACCAAATTTTTTATACGCTAACATGAAACCTAACACCAATAATTTACGAGATGCAATGAAATAATGCCAGAAGATTAAGACCAGTGGCCGTGGTGTCGTTAATTTTCAAAATGAAAGGATATAGAATCTAAGGTCTTTTTTTTAGTTTTAAAACAAAATGGCACCCCGACGCACGGTGTTATGTTTTATTTTCGGTTGGTAAGCTTACAACCCTCTGATGCTTGGTCTCAATATATGATTTGAAGTGTATGCAAGTTTAGGTATATTCAAAGGACCCACTGGTTTTAATGATTTTTTGTGTTGGATTATTACATTTTAAAAGGAAAGTAAGCCTGCTAGTTTCCTTTTATTTTGAGAATTATTGCGCAATGCCATGATTCTTAATTCCGCTGGCTACCCGGGAAATACGATAGTGTGAACCTGGACCTTCACAGACTAAAAATTATGTGTTGTCTATATACTTGGTAAAAAGACCAATGTCAGCGATTGTTCAGATTTTCCATTGTAAAACTACGATCACTTAAGCGAAACTCTATAATAATCAGGAATACATTTTTTAACGGTCTGGTTTGCGTACACGCCCCTCCAAATGAAAAGGACGTCACCAGCAAAATGAGAAGACTTCAAAGTGAAAATTGGTAAAACAAAAAAGGAATGCTAGGACTGTAGGCAGTGTCGTAACTGCGGGGGGAGCAAAAGGGCAATCGCCCCTCCCAGAACCATAAAAAATACATAAATTTTTCTAAATTGCTCCATACTGTGAATTTTTTCTTGCTCAATAGGGCAAAATGGTTGTTGCAGCTGTTACTCAGTTCCCCCATCTCGATATTCACAAAGACTTGGCAACATCCTGATCAAATAACCGTCAACCAGATTGACCATATTGCGATCCATATTGTGATGTTCGAACGTTTCGAGGAGCCAACGTTGGCTCGGACCACTACCTCGTTGTAGCCAAAATGTTACGAATATCCAGAACAAGGCTAAAACGTCGAAATACTGTGAGGAAATTCAATGTCGGTCGGCTTCAATCGCAAAGGATCGCCAAGTCCTTTTCTGATCGAATCACTCGCTACCTTTTAACTATAGTCATTTGCCACAGTGGAAAAATTGCGAGGAACCAAAAAAGCGACACTTACTGTTATGAACCTAATATCAAAGTGGCCTTAGGCTAGGAAAGTCCAGCATCGGACAAATATTCGGCAGATCTTGGAAAAAACCCAGGAATTTCAAACCGATACTCACCAACTTTTTATCGACTTCAAGGCCGCGTATGATAGCATCAATAAAGATGTCTAGTTTTGGCATCCCTACCAAAATTTTCATTTGTGCAGGATGACGATGGAGAATTAACGCTGCTCCATCAAAGTTGGTAAAGACCTCACCGATACCTTTGATGTCAAAAAATGAAATTTAGACAATGCGATGCGCTGTGATGCGACTTCTTTAACATCATCCTTAAAACAATCACCGCAGAGGAACAATCTTTCAAAAGTCTGTCCAAGGCAATCAAGGAGCAAGGCCATCTCTTGAGTCTCTATAAGACACTTATCATCCCGATCCTTATTTATTGTGCAGAAGCGTGGGCATTTGACTAAAAGAGAACGCTTTATGATGCTATGAAAGAAAACATTCTCCGTGTGATATTCTTCTATCTGCATAAATGGGGAATGGAGAAAAAGGTATAACAACGAACTGTACGGGCTGCTCAGTGACACTGACCTTGTCACAAGAGACTTATGGTGGCTGGGTCACATAGAGCGAATGGACACCAATGCTCTGGCCCGAATGATCTTTGAATCGAACCTCGTGAGATGGCGCAGTGTAAAGCAGCGTAGCAAGTAGCGCACGCAGGTGGAAGAGGATCTCAACCAACTTGGCGTGCGAAACTGGAGACAGCTAGCTAGAAACATTCAGCTGGAAGAAGATTGTTGGTTGAGGCCCTGGTCTAGTAGATACATCGAAATACGAATCGCGTGTTTTCTCCATTTCATAAAAAGTGTTGGTGAAAAAATTGCATCGTTAGACCAAATTAAGCATTTGAAATGTAAGATGACAGACAAACATCCAGTTCACTCGACCTTTTCAAGCTTAAGACATCAATTCAAAAGTTGAAAAAACTAAAAAACGGTCGAAACTTTGGATCTTAACTTACGATACGAACCACCGTAGTTATAGTTCGAGGGAGAGTAAGACAATAGGCAATATACCTACGTTGGGTGCGACCAAGCAGAAGAAGATCTGAAACGAGTAGAAGGTGCATCAGCACATCTGATTTGTTTGGAATACGGATTAAGAAACTCTGCCAAAACTATTATGTCATCAAAATCAAAAGTAATACATTTTTTTTAAACCGTTCTCAAAGTAAAAATTTAAACATACATCACAGGAACATCATTTTCAAGACCAATTTAATTGATTAAACAAATAAGTCAAAGAAACGTGGAAAAAATCTCTTAACTTATTACTCAAACTCCCACTAATCAAAGTTTAACGTAAATACATATGTATGTACCTAAATTTTCATCGAAATTTAAAGCTTCTTTTTGAAGAGTCAAGGCTATTTTTTGTAAAGGTTAAATATTGGTTTGTTTATTTTATTTTTTAATAATTCACATAGCACTTGCTTCTTAAAACACAACAACATAGATTTTAAGTGTTCAAGATACTACCGATTTGTTCATTGTCAGTTACTTGATATACCTATACGAGTATGTATACGTTTGCAAAGGCGAAGATAAACTTTGTAAATATAAAAAAACACACCTTTTATTAACTCTTCTGAAACCACGAAAAAATAAGAACTTAACTCTTTCTGCAAATAAAGATGCCTGCTTAATTGGTATTCAAAGCCACACTTTCTGTTTGCATCTCGTAGCTATACGAGAAACGTGATGTACGAAATGTCTACGAACATTGTTCAGGATGTTCACAAAGTATTTTACTATACGCAAAAGGTGTATAGTATTTTCAATACGTTTTATATTTACTTGTTAATTACACACTCTTGAGGCCAATGCTTTTATAAATTTTGTTTTGTCCCAACCTTTTTAGTTGTTTTTTTTTTTTTTGGAAACTGGGGGCTTTGTGTTACCATTCACCACAAAGTATCTGCCGCTGACTTTGAGAAAAGAAAAATATTTCTCTGGCACAATGACTAATGGACAACAAAGTCATTCAATTATATTGACGGTTGTGTGGTTTGTTTTTGAATTTGTGGGAAAATCAGGGAGATAAATGAAACGCATATTTTTTTTGTTAAAATACATAACCTCGGTTTTAACAAAATAAAAACTTTTCCTCAGAGATCTATTGTTGGACAGATTACAATACGTATGACATTGCTGACAACGTTTGCTGATTAGAATGACAATTTTGCATCTGCTGTTGTAATTATTTTTATCTATAGGTACTGGTGCTTAGCTTAGAAGATTTATGACTGAAACACCTTTAAATGACGTTATAAGCTTATAATTAAATTTGTATTAAATTTATGAATGAATACATAAATTGGGAATTATTGTTGGTCGTGTTTTTATGGTGTCATGCGCTCTTTCTATGTTTTTCTCCATTCAAACATCCATATCTAAGTTTGTGATAAAATAACGGAATTTTCACACTCATTTGATATTCATTTATGGGGGTGGAGCAGGTTTTTTGTAAATATCGATTTTGGTTAAAGACACTTTGCTACTTCATAGTTTTGTACGATAAGTCTTATAGGGTGTATCTGCACATATTTAATGTTTTAGACTTAATAGCAATCAATTCACGTTTTACATAATCTACTAATATTTTTAAGTCGGGATTGTTTATTTAACTTTTCTTTAAATCACTTTATTTTTAATCAAGTTATGGCCAAATTTGTAAGAACCGTTAACACCAAATCTTCGTTATGTGCATTTTGAGCAAAAACCTTAAAATGCAGTTATAAAGGATTTTCCAATATGAGGTGTTATGGGAAAAGGATATGGTCCTGTAAGCGTGGTCGTGGCGGCCATTTGGCGGATGTTGTGTTCCATTATTAACGGCATTCCTTCCTCTTTATAATGAAATAAACATCCGATCATTTATCTCAAAAAATGCCATTTTTCTTTGAATATCAAAATAACACCTCTTATTGGAAAACCCTTTATTAAGACTACTGCAAATATAACGTACGGCAAGTTTCATCAAAATTGTTAGAACCGTTTTTGAGAAAGTTGGCGAAAACTAAAACCGTTCAATAGGAGGTACGCGTTACAGCCGGTCTTAAACAAAAATTCGAATTTCTTCTCTAGAGAATCACCAAAAAGTGGTAGAAGTTTAAACTAAATCCGTCAAACTGTTTAGGCTGTAATTCGGTGCACAGACAACTGCACATACGCACATCCGCACATAATCACAGACAGACCGACGGACGGCATAACAAAACCTATTTTTTTAGGCTTCTCTAGTATCGTAATGTCAAGTTTGATTAAAACCTGGAATTTTTTTTACACGAAACCAATAGTTGTCCTATAGAGCCAGCAAAAATGTTGTCGAGCTTATTAACCTCATGTAGAAGTGAACCTGGACTTTCTCGTGAACGATTTGATCGATTTTAACCAAATATTTTTTTTTTAAGTCTGGATGACTTGATCGAACCGAGATACCAACATTTTGCGAGAATGCTTAATTTTATTTGAACTATTTTTTTTTTATTCTTTTTTTTTTTTTTGTTTTCGTAAATTAAACACATATTTTGCAAATGGGTTTCTTTACATTAAGAAGTGGGCGAATTAGACAACAACAACCTGTGGACACCAACACTATTTTTGGCAGGAGTTATAGCCATTTCGTGGCTGCGAAGCCGCAATCATCGTGCAGACACCTTTTTGTTTATTACTGCGCTCGTCCATTTACAGTCTCATGTTTATTCGAAAACACGTTATTGAATTTTTGAACGGGCCAGGGCTGGAACCTGTACCTCCCACCCATGCCCAATGTAAATTGAATTATGGACCTCAAGCTACAAAGTCTAACTAAAGTACCTATGTAATCATGCAAAACACATTTCGGATTTATTAACAATTTTTATTTTATACACATCTGCTGAAAATTTAAAATTAGAGTTTTTTTTATGTTCAAAAAACAATTTTTTTTTTTAATATTAAATAAAAATTTAATATTAAAATTTAAATTTTTTTTAATATTAGTTTGTTTCTAATTTCATCCTGTAAGGTGCTACAATTCAATTAATTTTATATATTTTCTGTATGTTTTTTGTTTACAATTCTATTTCCCTTGGCGCCCTTGGTAATTAGGCAAATGTATCATAAATTGGGCAGTCGAGTCGTGAGGATACAATTGGTTAACAAAACTATTTCAAATTCTATTAAGCTGTTCTACTTTTTTTTTTGGGGATGAAAAAGAAACTGAATGAGAAGCCGTTCACTTCAAAACAAAAACAAAAAAATCATTCAGTCTGGCTACGAAAAGGGACAATTTCATGAGAATGACTTAATCGTAAAGTTCGTATACCAGTCAGTGAACGCCAAATCTGTATCTAAAAGAAAAGTTCGTTGTTAAAGTTGTTTTGTTAACCATAGAATATTTAAGTATAATATTGATTAACATTGATTTGTTGAAAGAACTTTAGAAAATGAAAGCATACAAGGTAAGTCATTAATAATAATAAATTAAAAAAATACATTTTAACTATAAAAACAAATGACGTAGGTGTACCTAAACAAGCTCAATTCTGACTATAGATTTCATACTGGATATTTGGCTCTTATGCGATGGTTCTATTGTTAACCATTATTATTCTTGAATGAAATATTAACGAGCTGAGCATGGTTCACAAATAACCTGGTTTGAATATTAATCTAGATTTTTATGAGGTTTTATGTTTTAGGAGCAATCAACTAACTAGGCCACAAGGCTATGCGCGTGTTTTATGAACTTTTTCTGGTTGCCAATGAGTTTGCTAAGATTTATTTTACCGCTTAGATAACTGACATAAGTAAGGTTTGAGGAAGAGTTCTTCCGCAGGCTAGGCTTTGACCTTTGTTTTTAATGTTACGTTCACTATGAAAAAATAGTAAAACGTTATGTCAGTACTAACTGACAAAATTGACCGGAAAGTCAAAAATGTTCATGTAGTTTAACGGTTAGGATTAGAGAAATCAATCCCAGGATCCCGAATCCCGGACTAAAAAATTAAATGAGTTTTAGTTTCGAGATTGAATTATCTAGTCAGGGTACAATTATTTTCTAGGAAATTATTTTCAAAGAATTGTCCTCGAAATCAAGAATTGCTCTTTTAAAAGAAACATGTTGGGCTGCTTTTTTGGTAGTGTTGGACAGAAATAATTCCAACGCATAGGCTGTGTGAATTTTATGCATGCGTTCTAAATGATCATCATAAAATTACTAGGATAGTTTTTTTTTGTCTGCTTCGGGAAATAAAAAGCCGTCATTCGTATTTGGCTATTTCATTAAATTACAAAGGTTCATTATTCATTGGCATTGTTTGTTTACTTGATCATTTGTACAAATTCGTCAAAAATGGTCAGATTTACGAAAAATATTCTTCCAAACCTGTTCGAAGTTTTTTATAAGTGCGAGATTATTCAAGGGTCAGACTAGAGTTAATTCTGATGAAAACAGGTTTTTCAGTCAGTTTGAGATCCCGAATTGACTCAGAGTTAACTTACCAATTAAACTGAGCTAAAATCTGAGTCAATTCGGGATCTAAAACTGACTGAAGAAGGTGTTTCCATTAGAGTTAGCTCGAAGTTAATCTTACCCGGGAATAATCTCGCACTGAAAAACTGGGTCTAAATAATTTTATATAGTAATTTGAGTAGATCTTCCATTTTATTAAGAGCCACTGTCAACAGTTGACGGAAGAATTATGACATCAGCTTCGACATCTATCTTCCAACTTGATTGAGTCTTGATTTGACTTAAATACTTTTTGAAGATATTGGCTATTGGCTGAGTATAGGACAATAGAAATGTTATTGAATACTAAATACGAGTATTATATTATATGCTCTGTATCTGTAGTGCCCCTTGGCGTAGTGGCTAGTGTTTCCGACTATCACGCCGGTCTGGGTTCAATCCAGCTTCGAGACTCTTCGGAGCTGTCAGTGCCACTTAATTTATTTTATTATGTGTCCTACAAAAAAATACAAGTCCGAAATTAATTATTTTTTCTCTTATCCGCAAACTTATGACCCGAAAAAATTAAGAAATTAAACCTATCTACATACATAATTATATTGATTATTTTTAGCTACCGAAATTTAAAAGTTTGATTTTGATCAAAGGTTGTTCAAATTACCTCCTTCTATGTAGTCATAAGAAAATTAGCAAAAGTTTTCATTGAGAAAGTTACGTTAGATGAAATACGAAGATTACGTTAAGAATCGTATGCGATAATTCTCCGAATTTATACAAATTGCAGGAAGTTTTCCACAAAAAAATTTTCCAACGCACATTTTTGTGTAACGCACTATATCATTTTGGGTGGCACTGGGATCGAGTGGTTTTTTGCGACATTTTTGAAAATTTCGAAAAAGGATTTGTATGAATAGGATGATTTTCGGTTCCGAACGGATACCTCGATAGGGCTGAATATTTCATACCCTCAAACCATGAAATAAAAACAAAATAAATTTAAAGCTCCGAATACGGCAGGATAAGGAAAGGATAACTTTATAACATGCATTTCTGTAAATGTTCTCTCTCCAGAACACATTCCTACAATACGCTCTCTTTTCTAAAACAAATAAAAATAAATAAAATTGACGCTTTCGGGAACAGAATGGGAAATAATTATTCTGTTTATTAATTAGAAAAGTTATTAAACGGATAAGTTCTGAATCTTTGTGTTAGATAACTCATGGGTAAAGAAACAAATAGGGTTTTTTTTTATTAATAAGGCTGGGAATGGAACATGTATAAGTTTCTTACTTTTCTCTTTTTCGAAAGAATGAGAATAAAGCTAAGAGAATAAAATTAAATTAGACAGAATAAATCTTATGTTTATAATATTTTAATATTTATTTTACAAAGAAATTTCGTCAAAATGCGGGACCTATAATACAGGGTGATTGGTATAAGATTTCTCAAAAACTAAAATACATTTTGGCATCCGGTTTTCTGTTTTTGACTAAAAATTAATAAGAGCATTGAATTTTGAAAATAAAAATAATTGTTTATTACATCAAATTTTGAAAAAAAATTAGTTTAAATCTTTTTTTTTTATTTTTTTTTTTCAAAATTTTGAGTTTGAAAATTAATTTTTTTAAAACTGTTCACTTAAACAACTTAATTTAAAAACTAAATAAAAGAGTAGTTTTCTGGCTTTCCAAAAAAATATAACAAGGCTTTGTATCATTCACCGTTGTTTTTAAATAATTTTTTTTCTGATTTAAGTCAATGTTTTAGTAAAATTGCCCCTCCCGCCTAAACGGGGGGAAATAGACCTCCCTCCCATACGATTTTTTTCTTGTCTTAACTCCACCTACACGCTCAAGCTTTTTGGTGCACCTTATACCCTGTATAGGTATGTATATCATTTTCATGGAGGGTCATTTTTATAGAATTTTTATGATTTTGAATTCGTGGTATGATCATTGACGAATTCAATGCTATATTATAATTAGTCATCTATAGAAGTTGACGAAAAGTCCTTTTCCAAGAAGTTATCTGTTCCAACATCAAATTACCGCATAAGTTTCGCATCTAACATTTGTTTTTGAATTTTGCGGCCCGGTAGCTATCGAAATTCAGAAGTTTGTTTTTTTACAATAGCTAATAGAACAACTTCATCCTTCTGTTCAATCATTCGAAAATATATAAGCGTTCAAATTAAGGAATTCACGTCTTATGAAATTTGAAGACTATACGTAACGTATCGCAGGTATAACTTCGCAACTGTTGTTTGTTAGGTACTCGTACTTGTTCTGAACCAATTTTTAAACTTACTTTACTACGACAAAACAAAAAACAGACATTAAGTAAAGTTTGTTATGAAATTCGTTCTCAAAACTCCATGAAAACTAACCAGTTAACCGCTCAAGCTGCAGAATACATCAATATTCACACAGAAATTTACACAAATTCTGTCCTGAATACTTGCCAATTATATTTGAGGTTCAAGTTCAAACCTTCAGGCCCGGTTTAACATTTACATACATTTTTTACACAATCCCGGAATGTAGGCTAAGTTCAAGGAAACATTTAATATTCCACAAATTTTATTAAAATGCAAAAAAGGTTAACCTTTAACAAACAAATCAAAAATTTAGATATTCATAAAAAAACGACAAAGCAGAAAAAAATGCTAATTATGCTAATGGCGATCAGCGATCATTATTTCGTGGTTGCCTAGTATTTGTAGCAACCGAATGAAATATAATATTTGATTGATTAATTTTAAATCCTTCACTTACTTGTTTTTCGTCATCAGCCATTTTTTTAAATTTAAATCCAATTAAAGTAATCCAATTAAATCCAAACCAAATTAGTGTTTAACAACACAACCAAATATTTGTATATCTTTCACAAATAGCACAGTTATCTTAAAATCGAGTCAAGTCGATTTGAAACAATTTAACACATAATTGTTCATTTATGAAATTCCACTGAAGTTAAGAATTAAAAAATCGATCTAAAAAGACCCAAAGAATCCAGTTGTATTTTTATTTTTAACTAAATTTTTTATCGAATGCCGGTTATGGTCGCATAATTTAAAACTCGAATTTATAACCGAAGATCACTAGACTTGTCACGAACAAACGTCAATTCAGCAACATACCGGTCCGTCCAATGCAAACAACCGTCTGGTTGAATGGATCGTTTCGAAGTAAACCACCACAACCGCTATGCATAGCTCTCTTCGCCTAGAGGAGCTTTCATATTGCAATCCGTAATCAAATATCAAATCCAAGTCCAACAGCCACAATTTCAATAGCTGGCGTGTTTAAGCTTTTGTTAAAGACATTCTCAAAGTTCTTTGCATGCTTACCAATACAAACTCATTGTTGAGACTCAGAGACGATTTCTCCCTTAATTAGATCGTTATGTTGGAATCGGAGTGCAGGCCGCTTTAGTCTGGGAAATGAAAGTGCATTCGGAATGATGATTTAGATGCGCTATGCGGCCCTTGAAATAAAATTTTCCACTGTCTGCTTTGTTGAGAGCTAAACTTGATTATTATGTACTGTTGCCGTTGGGAAGATTAACATTAAAACAGGGCCAACTAGATGCGCGTTGGAGTGTGTCTCTTATGATGCATTAAGTTTATAATGAGTTAAAGATTAAAGAGCTCGATTATTTTGCACTTCATTGCCTATATATACGAGCCCAAACGCAGAATAGTTGGCTACCATGCTTTGGACAAAGAAAAAATACTTTCCATGCTGAAACTTTAATTAGTTTAATAAAATAAATTATATTCCAAAACTATATTAAAAAAGAGACGTATTTTTTCTTAAAAATGACTGCAATCAAATAATATAAAAAAATGTATTACGAATAAATTTATGGTAAAAATGTAAAAAGGGTAAGAGCATAATAGTTGGCCTATTTTTTTTAGATGCAAAATAGTTGGCCTAGTGCTGTTTATACAGGGTAATTCGCATAAAATGCCGCAAAAAGATGGATCATTTAGGTTTGGCTGAGTTAATACCTAAAATTAATGAAAGGGGGGGGGGTAAAAAATATTTTATTTATTTTATTTATAAAAAAAAATATTTTATTTAAAACCAACGGTAACACTTACAATGTCATACTATGCCTTTTTGTTACTTCATTTTTTTTTTTAATTTTGAGTATGAGAATTAAATTTTCAAAAATTGTTTAATAAAACTACTTTATCAATAAATACAATTAAAGAAGGTACATCTGGCTTTACAAAAAGGCATAGTATGGCATTGTAAGTGTTACCGTTGGTTTTAAATATGTTTTTTTTTGTTTTTAGTCATATTTCATTGAAGATTGCCCCTCTCACCTAAACATACGAAAAATACCCCCCCCCCCCTTTCATTAATTTTAGGTATTAACTCAGCCAAACCTACATGATCCATCTTTTAGCCGCATTTTATGCGAATTACCCTGTATAAACAGCACTAGGCCAACTATTTTGGATCCGAGTAGGCCAACTATTATGCTCTTACCCTTTTTACATTTTAACCGTAAATTTATTCGTAATACATTTTTTTATAATATTTGTTTGCAGTAATTTTAAAGAAAAAATACGCCTCTTTTTAATATAGTTTTGGAATATAATTTATTTTATTAAAATTAATTAGTTTCAGCATGGAAAGTATTTTTTCTTTGTCCAAAGCAAGGTAGGCCAACTATTTTGCGTTTGGGTCGTACAAGCAATAAGGGAATCTCTTTGAAATCAACTTGAGCTGCAGCAAAAAATGTAGAATCAATTCTTCAATCGATTTTTGTAGAAACAAAACCATTTATAATTTAAATAACAGAATTTGTTACTATACTCTTTCCTATAAAAAAAATCGTACGGAATTCCTACAAAAGGTTTTATTGCTTTAATGGCTTCATTTGTTGCCTAATATGACTATCCTAAGGGCCAGTTATAGCTAACAATAAAAACCATCCTTAAATAATGAAACGAATGAAAACTGAAGTTTTTTATCAGTAAAATAAATAAATAGCTTTTTCACATAAAATATATACTCAAATACAGATTTTCTTTTAAAAAAATAATTTTACATCGATTAACATATTTATTTTGTGTCAAATAATATGGAAACATATGTATGAAACTCGGTCGCACGAACTTGCTCTTGTAGCAATCTATGGGATTACGAAAAATTAAATATATTTAATTATGTAAAAATGCAAAAGATATCGAAAAATGGCCTGAACGAGAGATCAAGTTATATGACCGTTGTTTAGCCAAAAACTTAAAATGCCATCTTATGTTCATTGTCTAACTTAAGTGCCATACGAAATTTAAAGGAAATCGGGTAAGCCGATATTAATTTATGGCCAAATTTGTAAAAACCGTTAACACAAATTCTCCGTTATGTGAATTTTTAGCCAAAAACCTGAAATGCAGTTGCTCCAAATATAACATTCACAAGTTTTCATCAAAATCGTTAGAGCCGTTTTTGAGAAAATTTGGAAAAACTAAAACCGTTATATGGGAGGTACTCGTTATAGTCGGGCTTAGACGAAAATTCGAATTCCGTCTCTTGGGAATCACCAAAAATTGCTACACACGAAGTTTGAAGAACATCCGTCTCCGTTTAGGCTATAGCTCTGTAAACAGACAACCGCACACCCGCACATACGCACATCCGCACAGACAGACCGACTTCTCTAATATCGTAATGTCAGGTTTGATTAAAACCTCGAATTTTTTTTCAACACGAAACCAATACTTGCCCTATTGAGCAAGTAAAAAAACAAAAGAATTTTTTTACTGATGCTTTTACTGATAGCTATAACTGGCCTCTAAGTTGCCTTCCTCCCCTGATATGTGCATAAGTGGTGGGGGGTGAAAAAGTACCCCAAAACGGGGATTTTTGCGGTCTTACGGTTATATCTCGTAAAGGGCTTACAATATCGAAAAATATATTTTATAAAAAGTGAAGGGCATTTCATCCTTCATAAAATAAGACTAGATCTATATTTTTGGACTACTCGTGCTCATACTAATGCTCATTAAAGATGAGCGTCGGACGAACTTGATTTGGTCAAAGGTGGCCAACCAGGGCGAGTATTGAAGTATTGCCAATTTCAAAGGCTCTGTGGCAGTTAAAGTCATATCCGACTATTCCTTGATACATGATTAGTAACAGGGAAATGATCGCGGGTTAAAACCAATCAAAAACCTCTGAAGGAAGGATTAAATGCCCTACAGTTTTTATAAAGAATAGTTTTCGATATTGTTCATAAGTCCTTTATAAGATATACCCGTAAATCCCAATTTTGGGGTACATTTTCACCCCCCAGCACTTATGCACAACTCCGGGGAGGAGGAAAACTGGAGGAAAGTCATATAGGGCAACAAATGAAGCCATTAAAACAATAAAACCGTTTGTAGGAAATTTATTCGATTTCAATTCGGTTTCTAATGGCCTATTTTTCCAAACCTATCTGCCACAATTTTCTCTTTTCTGGCTTACTAAAAAAAAAACTGCTTTATTTTTCTGGCGTTTTTTTTTCAAAATAAAACTTCTGTCGTAATTTCTGGAAGCCTTTTCAGCAGGTTCCAACATAGCGTTAGCTTCAGCTACTCAACAAGTATTTTTTAATCACTTCCTTTAAAAAAAATCTCTTGACAAATAAATTAATATACATATCTAAATCAGATTTTGTTTCATTGGAAAATGTACTGCCAGTTGGAAGATACTGAACCCTGTCCCCGAAGAAATACAAATTGCTGCTTTAAAGTATAACGTTATTTATTTCATTGCATTATTAATAATATGTCTCAGCAAACAATTTATTTATTTTTTTAGATATTTGGTTTTGTTCTAGGACTCGGTGCAGCTTCGATAATATTTTTTCTTGTTTATTATTCAATTTTGCTGAAATCCGAAAAGGAAAATGACGTTCTTATAAAATTTGAAAAAATGCTCGAGAAACAAAATCAAACTGATTTTAATTTTGGATTTCATGAATAAAAAAAAATGTATCCAAATACAAATTCAGCTATGGGTGGTCCCCATAGCAATGGAGGCTCGTTGGATTATTCAGTTTTATATGAAGGAGTAAGTAACATTAGATCGATTTTTATAAAAAAAAAATTAATTTCAAAGAATAGCTAACTCGGAAATCCAAGAAACATTATTTGCTGTTTTATAATAATTTTATAAACACAAACTCGAAATTAAATTAAAATAAGATATGAGTCAGCCCAACAAATAATGTTAAAAAACATTTGGAAACTAAGTTAAACACGATATTATCTATACAAGCACTATTGCAAAGAGTTTTCGAAATCACCTGCATATAAAAAATGTAGGTATTACTTCACAATTTCACAGGTAAAGAGAATCGATTTCCTGCAGCCTAAAGGTTGGACCGTTTTCCTTCAAACTTGGTATCTGTAGGGAAATCTACTGAGAGATTTTTTGGATTTGGAATTCTAAATCTAAAAATAACGATACCTATCATATAACAATTATAAAAAAGCCTGACCCCAGATTCTGTATGAATAAACGATCGAACGTTTTCGTCTGTGCGTACGATTTCCATAGCAACTGGTCAGATCGTTTGATCGTTTTTTTCAATACAGAATATGACCCTTGTTTTGCTCTAAAACGGCTCTAACGGTTTTGATAAAACTTGACGAATACGTCATTAAAATAAGCAATGGTTTGTTTAGATCGTATTTTCTAGATTTTTCTTTTAATTTGACTATCTCGTAAACGACTCAACGGATATTTACCATAAATAATATAGGTACACCGAAAAAAATACTTTGATAAAACAACTGTAAAATTAACATTTTTGTGTGTCGTCCAAAATTTAAAATATCATTATTCAAAGCAATATTACAAATAAAATATTATATGAAAAGTATTTACATTTAAAAATATAAAAATGTTTATCACATAATTTAAAGTTAAATCAATATTTAAAATGTTAAATTGATATGAATTTTAGACATTTCTAATTTCAATTCAATATTTAAAATACTGTATTGATATGAGAATTTCATATTTGAAATTTCTATTAAAAAATTATAATTTTCTTTTTCAATTTTAAGGCAAATTATCCAAAAATGTTGCTGTTTATTGGAATTGAAATGAATGCAATGACTTATAGAATTTTTTTCATACAAAAAATTAACTCAATTTGAGCTTATTTCGCGTTATATTATAATATAATAATATAATAATATTTTAACTATGTGTCTGTAAGACACATTGCCTTTTAAATGCAACAGATGGTGCACGACACTAGTTAGAAGAAGTAGAAATATAGGAAAGAACATAAGAAAATAAAAACAATAAAAAGACTAAAAATAGTCGAATTAGATTTTATTAAGTGGAGTATTTATGAATGAAATTCAATATTAAAGGTTTTGTGGCCTTTACTCCAAGCATTGCGTTTCGCCCTAGTTTTATGGTGGGCTCATCAGCTAGATGACATCAAACCCAATCTAGTACGCAATAATTGTCGATGATTACCGACTGCTTTATAAAATTTACAGAGAAAACTCCCTGTGAATTATATTATTCTAAAGAACTTTGATTAAAGTTAGACATAAGAAATTATGATGTTATGCTCGTCGCCAAGCGAAGTTATAAGAAAATAAAAACAATAAAAGAACTGTTTTGGTACAATAGATAGAGAGCTAGTTGAATTTTATTTTTCATTGCATATCCCATGGGCGACGTCCAGCAAAAGCTGGGAGGTATGCTGAAAAAAAACAATGCTTTGTACCCGAGTGAGTATTGAACTGGCAACCTCTGGGTTAACAAGCAAGCACTTTTTTTTTGTAAACTCAATTTTTGTTTTCAATTTAAAAACTAGCTTACAGAATAACTTAACTTACTTACTGGCCCCATGCGGGCTCTCTAAATTATACTATAACTATATATTAAAAACTATAACTATATAGAGAAAATTCTTAAAAAACTCGTTTTTCTGTGACATTTTATATAAACTTAAAACTATATATTTATAATATGAAAACTTAAATATAAATAAATATACGTAAATAACTTAAAACTACTTAAAAATACTTAAAATAGCTTAAAACTAGAACAGCCCCCAGCAGCATTTTTTGACTAGTGTTCCTTAAACATCGATAGTCTATCGATAGAAATCGATAGTAATTGACTATCGGCAACATCGATTGTTTTAAAACTATCGCAAGTACCAAGAAAAAAGTACATGCTTCAATTCGCTTTCTTTTATAATTCAATATATGGCGCTGAAAAATGCCATTCGCTTTTTGAAAGTCTGTAGAGCAATCATTTATACTGAATGCACTATATTGCGTGGGGAACCCCCAAATAAAAGTATGCAAAAGCGTTTTTACTCTCTCGCTATTATGGGAATCCCCTTGATTTGAAATATATCGAATATTCACTGGTTTTGATACTTTTGGAAGTATCAGAATCAGAAGGTGTATGAGTACAGATATTAACAAAGCGCCGCAACAAACTTAAGGCAAAAGGACTAAACGAGCTTCTATTTTTGAAACAAAACTATCCTATTTTGGAAAACCAAAAATAATTCCTTCGTTTAAAACAGTTTTCTTACGGATTATTACTTTTAATTATTATTTATTTATGTCTAGTCTATAGTAACACATGAAATAAAATTTTTTCTAGTCGAATATTCATAAAAAGATATTTTTTTTCTGAATGGAAACAAACGATAAACTATGGATACTATCGAGTGATTTAAAAAAAAACTATCGTGAACTATCGCAAGTTTGGACTATCGATGTTTAAGGAACACTAATTGTGACATATGAAAGAGCGAATATTCCCGTTTTCTAGAACAATTGATATTAAAAAAATTCAAATACTTTCTTATCCAGAGAAACTTATCAAGTTTATATTATGGAAATGTTAATTTGATATTTATAATATGAAAATATGGCTTAATGAAAAGAAGATTTTGACATTTTTAATTGATATTACAATATGAATTCTTTTCAGTATTCTTAGTAATAAAATATCAAAATCAAAATGGCATCCAAATTATTATTTTGATAACTAAATTGACAAAAATATAACTTTTTGTAAAGTTTATCGAAAAATTGATATGATAATATTACATTTGATATTAATAAAATATCAAATTGGTATGCTGTTTTTTTTCGGTGTACGGTCAGCTGGGCAACGACGGTCAGTGTTGTTTTGGCGTAACTAAAGCGACATTAGTTATTATTTTGAACAGAATAAACGAACAAACAACTTTGACGTTTGCCAAGTTCAATAATGTGTCAGATTTTAAAGTAAAAACATCTTTTAATATATTTTTCATCGGTTCCGTATAAACAAGAAAATAACACTGTAAGACATTTTAGCCCTCAATAACATGATGTAAGATGGTAGTATATGTAGGAGGGTTAAGGGTGATTCTCATGAGCTGTGCCAAAATGATGGAGCAAGTAGGTTGGGTTATGACAATAAAAAATCGTACAGGAGAGGGGGTCTATCTCCTCCCGTTTAGGCGGGAGGGGCAATTTTCTATAAAAATGAAAAATAAAACAGAAAAAAAAATATTAAAAAATTTTGAAAAATTAATTTTTAAAATTTGGAAAAAAAAATTTCAAAATAATTTTTTTAAAGCATAATTTTTGTTTCCAAAATTCAATGCTTTTTATTAGTTTTTAGTCAAAAACAGAAAATCGGATGCTAAAATGCATTTTAGTTTTTGAGAAAATCAAAAATAACGTTAACTATCTCTTAAGTTAAGTGAGTACTATAAAAATGGTAAACTACAAAACATTTTAGCATCTGGTTTTCTGTTTTTGACTAAAAACTAAAAAGAGCATTGCATTTTAAAAACAAAAATTATACTTAATTACATAAAACTTTGAAAAAAATTACTTTGAAAAAATGTTTGTTTCAAAATTTTGAGTTTGAAAATTCATTTTTCAAAAACTATTCATTTAAACAACTTTATTAATAAAGAATAGAAAAGAATAGATCCCTGGCTTTCAAAAAAAATATTGCATTGCATAGTAGCTTGTACCGTTGCATTGCATTGTAACTGCCCCTCCTGCCTAAACGGGGGGAAATAGATCCACCATTCCTACTACGATTTTTTTTTCTTGTTTCGACCCAACCTACTTGCTGCATCTTTTTGGCACAGCTTATGCGAATCACCATGTACCCTGTTGTATATACTAGCTTCTTACAGCATGTCATTGAGGGCTAAAGTGTCTTACAATGTTATTTTCTTGTTTATACGGAACCAATGAACAATATATTAAAAGATGAGCCATGCTGAAATTAGGTGAATAAGCACCTTTTTTTACCTCCTTTAACACTAAAAATGAAGTACTCATTCAGGGCACAGTTGGTCAGAGAAAAAAATCTCAACTTGATTATTCACTTTTTTAAACACCGTCAAGCCCTGGCTGTTAAGACACTTTCAAATGAACTTTTCGATGTCTTATATTTGTGCATAAAAATTGTAAATTATGTTAAAAAGAGTGCTTCAAATACAGGGCTGTTTACGGCTCTTTGTGAAGGTTTTGGCACAGAACATATGACATACTGTTATTTCATACGGAAGTGCGCTTGTTCTCGAAAAGAAATATATTAGTTGTGTTCGTTGAACTCTGAAGTTGCCCTGGAGTCGCCCTGAAGTCACCCCAAAGCGTTTTTTTGAAAACCTCAACTCGCCCTGGTAAACAAATTCTGTGTTTTTTGAGACCTGGGGTCGCCCTGAACTCGCCCTGAAGTATTTCTAGGTTTTTGCTGGGTCGTCTTGGGGTAAACAAAGTGACATGTGGGTTGTCAAACATATTATGTTTACAATCGTTCGCTATCTTTTATTTGAATATTTTATTTTACTTCTGCGATGGAAAGAAAAGAAATCATAGATTTATTTTAATGAGAATAATAATTTAATAATATAATAATTTAATAGAAAACATACAAACAAAACAAAAGGTAGTTGTTTTATGTTTTGGAATGCACAAAAAGCAACAAATATTTTAATTTTGGAAACAAATATTTTTTTTGTTTCTTTCTTTTTGTCAACAAAACAAAACCAAAAGTCCAAGTAGTATTTGCTTTTATGTCAGATAGGGATGCAATAACGTAATACACTGAAACGTTGCAACTGTGGAATCTCAAAATTTTGGCATGCATTTATTCCTGCTTTCCTAATTTTTTTGCGATCACATCAGAAGTAGTGCGCTTAATGAAGGTTTTGGATGAAATTGACACAAAGAATAAAATAGAATACCATTCACAGCACCCAACGGACTAATTCAAGCACTACTTCTCTTACTCAAGCGATGGTAAGCGACGTGCTGGCGTGGCGTCGTGGCCCGGTTATAACGGGTAACTCCCATGTCCCATATAAAGGTTTTAGCTTTTCCAAATTTTCTCAAAAACGGCTCTAAGGATTTTGATAAATTTTAGGTATGTACGATATACTTGCAGTAGTCCTAATATAACTGCAATTCAGGTTTTTTGCTAAAAAAGGTATTAACGGTTTAAGCAAATTTGGCCATATCTTGATAATTGCTCTTCCGATTTCTTATAAATTCAGTATAGATTTCTAGTTTTACATTTAGCGCGAAATGGCATTCACAGTTTTTTTTTGCTTAACAACCGTTTATTAATAGCTGCCATAAAACTTAATCTCACAATTAGGCCATTTTTTGATTTTTTTTGCACTTTTTTCAGAATTGAATAAATTAAAATTTTTGTATCTTGGTTTCTTTGGTTTCCGGTAGCCATAATTGTTTTCATTGATTAAATGATGGGTGACATTGAAGCAATAACTTGGCTAACATTCAGGTGCTCCAAAATAATGTCGAAAAAATCGGTCGCTTTACCTCTCCTACTATAAAGTAACTGGCCACAGGAGCAAGTTTGTGTGACCCCAGTCGCGCCTTTTATTTATTTTATATCATCCCAACTTCGAAAATTATTGGACTATGCTGTCATTAATGTTCTTCGACTTTTAGGTGACAAGCTCAAAAATAGACTGTTTTTGTTGTTGGCTGCATAGGTATTAGTTTTGTTTTGCTATGTTCCATTCAAACTCACTTAAATTTTCAATGAAAATTGCCTTAATTGGACGTTTTGTGACCAATCAGAGAGCAGAAAATTACCTCGATATCTTGGTAATACATTTTCTGAGTTCACCCAATGTCTAACATCGGGGCGTTTCAAAATTAAATCAAACAATCCTAACGAAGTAAAAAATATATTTAAATATAATCAAACGCACAATTTTAATGCAACAAACCACAGCTCCGTAATTACTCGTAATGAAAAAAATCAAGAAAAAGAAATTCCTATCAATAAATGCAATGCACGTATGTATGTATAAATGAAACAATCCCTAGAGAATGCAATATTTCCTAACCTAAACATTAAATAAAGCCTAACATTAGGAGTTCTTTTTAATGGAAATTCTAACGTTTTAAATAATGTTCAGAAATTTGAATCAAAAACTTTGTATTATGTACCCAAACTCATACAGGTATGATTCCAAAATAAAATAAATTCTAACATTGATCAAATAAATCCAAACATAATATTGCTAGTAAAAAAATTTTTCTAAATATAGTATTTCTATTTATGTATTTCATAGCAATATAGCAATTTTTGGGTATGCTTAATAACCCAATAAAGTTGGTAGGTATCATTCGATAGGAAGGTAGAAATGTTTAAAAGTGAGCGTCGACTCCAATGTGAGGCAATTCTGAGATAGAGATAAACAATATAATTTTGATAAGTACACTTGTAAAATTATAACTTTCCATTTTTTAAGTAAGATTAATTTGGTCTTTTGCATAAAACAAGGAAATTTAATTCTGTATAACTGTATCCAAAAATAATTTTTTTTTCAGATTAACAGTTTAGACGATATGAAGGAATGTTTGATGAAAAATTAAAATATATTTGATGAAAAATTAAATATAAATATTTTTGTAATTGTTCTCCCTTGCACACGTGTGTCTCGGAAACGGTTGAGATTTGGAAAAAAATGAAAATTGTAGAAAACTTGATAGGGTTTTATTTATTCTTAGATAATTGTTGGCTACGATGCACCATTTCCGTGGTATAAGCGTAATAAGCCCCAAAAAGGGGGAATTTGTCACCTCTCCCTTCTCTGGCTCACCACCCAGAGGTCAGGACTTTTACTTTTTTTTTTAGAACTGAACAATATTTCGAATGAATGGGTTACATGGACTACTACATGAATAGAGTAAAATTCTGTCCTATTAAAAAAAAAACACAAAACAAAACGGTTTAAATGTTGTTAACATGTTTATGTAAGTACCATTTTGAAATCTTGATAAAATGAGCAATTTTTTTAAAGAACTTGCCGTGGTCGTGTATATTGACCTAAAACATTTTTTTTTCAAAATATGAAGTGTTAAAATTAGCTTACAAAATTTGTTTGAACAATAACGCAGTCAAACTTTACAAACACTTGCGAAATTTACAATATCTATTTTTGGATTTGAGATTTCGATCAATAGCGTGGTTATTGAGGATTAAGTAAAAAATCACATCAAAATTTGAAAATTTGTGACCACGCAGTACATAAAAATGTGGCCTAAGGTATCGATTTTCCTAATTTTTCTAAATATTGCCAGGATATCATACCTGGGGTCAGATTCTGTAAGAAAAAACAATCGAACGTTTGACCAGCTGCTATGAAAATCGTTCGCACAAACGAATAAGTTTTATCGTTTTTTTTAATACAGAATCTGACCCCTGACTTTTACTTACAGCTAACGCGAGTATTCCAAACGTGATTTACAACAACGTTCACACTATAACTGAAATTACAGTAAAAAATGCTTACATAAGTTAGAAAACTTACGTCAGCCCATTCAATAAGCTCTAGGCAACTTCTGTAAGTGACTGATGTGGTGATTATACCGTTTTGTTCCGCTCCCAGCTCACAGCTTACGTAAGTTGTTAAATTTACCGTAAGCTACTTACAGATTTGATTATACTTTGTACTAGTCATTTTTCCGAAATTTACTCACTCGAGTGACTTACGTGACTAAAACTCACTCGTGTTTCCCTTATCAAGGGCTTACTTTTCCCAGTATGGGTATAACCTGCCCTATCACTCGGTACCCATTTGACTTTGAGTTTCGGGAGGGACCCCCTGTATAGCTACATCATAGTTCCAAGTCAATTGTCTTGTCTGGGGAGATATTCACCCTCAAAGCAACTCACTTGCACAATTGTGCATCACTTTATACTGGATGATTCACAAAAATGAATATAAAAAATAGAGCACGACGTAAATAAGAAAAAAATCGCAGAGGAGTGAGGCATAAGGAATCTATCATGACCAATCAATTGAGAATTTTTGAACCAACCAGAATTCCTCTGATTTCTCGAATTTCTCCATCCTCACAATTTTTGGTTGAAGCCTATTTATATTATATATTTCAATATTTTACCTGCTTTGCATACCTACCTACTTATGTTTCCTACAAATGTCGCCTTGAAAATATTTCCAGATGATTTTTTTTACTATCTCGAGAACTCTTTCTTCTGTAAAAATAAAAAAACTACAAAATGTATGTCTTCTAGAACTGGTACAGACGTCTGGGAGGTCACCCGGTGGAAAAGGCTTGAAAGTTATATTTTTTGGGGGTTACGTTTATGTTGCGGAAAGATTAGTAAAATTCTATAACTTTTCGTTTAATTTTCTAACCGTTTTCGTGCTACCAGCTTCGCAGGAACAAATTAAAAAAAAATAATTCACCTCATATTTTTTGAGAAAAATTATCTGAACAAAAGATCCATCCAAAAAACTACCTTTAAGGAAATTAACTTTTGAAATCGGGTTATTGCGTGTCCAAAATAAAAATCATCTTATTTGAAAATTAAAAAATATAGATAGCATACCTATGTAGTATGTACCTATGTACATAAACGACCCAACCCATAGAACGGGATGCATGCGTTGAGTTGTCGCTTCCAACGGAGTGCAATATTAGCCGCATTTTATTATCCCCTCTGATCTGATCCGGATTGAATTTGCATCGCAAAATACATGCATACCTACATAATAAAATACAGCTACTCCTTTGGAAGCGACAACTCAACGCACGGAATGTGTTCTATGGGTTTCCCTAAGACATATATGAGACAATTTTCAAATGTCGTAGGTAGGTCGACGACATTTAAAAATTCTCTCTTTTGCGATGCGTGTGTGTAGCTAAAAAAGGTTTATTGACAAACTATTTCACTAACTTATAAGTCCTAGCATTGATAAAAATAAACCTAGATACTTGAATCAGCCAACAAAAAATCTATCGAAAATATACATAGAACACAAAAGTGACGATAGCGAAAACTAATACCAAACTCTATTTCCACCACCAGTTACGAATCACTTCGTATTACCTTATTAGGTCACAGGCCTTTGGCTGAAAGAAAAACGTGGGACACAATATATATATTAAGCAGTCCGCAATTACCTATCTATTTTGTATATGTTCATATAAGCATTCTTCATGTAGATATACAAATGAAACCATAATCGGAAAAATTACTATTTTTAAGCGCCCACCACCGCCCACGCTTAAAATAAAACCAACTGTCTGCTCTTAGTCATGTTATGATGTCAGAAATATTATATATGAGTGTAGACTTTAGATACCTTACCTATTTACAGTCTAGCTGAGTCTTGCAGCTAAGCTAGTGCTCCAATTAATTTATACGTTTTGCTAATGATACTAATAAATACCTAGGTACATTAAACACATAACAATAATCACAAAACTTGCATCATAAGTAGGTAATACTGCGTCATTTTGCATTTATCATTTTTTTTTACATAGAATTCTTGAAACATTACAAAAATGCGCATCATGAGTAATAATGATGCTTTATTTTTCTTTTTACTGCAATGCATCATTTGTTACTCTTATTTGCACATCGCATGCGCAAAAACTGCGTCAAAACTTTAACTTGACAACAAAAATGTTGGGTTCCGTAACTTAACAACGTTGCAGTACTTTACTTTACAACTCCGATACCACTCCCATGTCCCATGCCCGTGCCAAAATAAAAAGCAATTGTATTGATCCTATAAACATCTCCTTTAAGCCTTTTAGCCACCATTTACATTTCTATTGAGAAATCTTACCTAAGAAATAAGAACCAATTGTTCGTTCGAACAAATCCAAAATATAAAATAAAAAATAGACAATTTTTAATTTGAAATCTCTGATCTTTATTTCAATTTAACCATCATGTTTGATTCAAAAAAGACTGGGGTGCGTCTTATATTTTTTCGTTTATGAAATAACTTAATATTCCTCAGCACCCTCTCCTTCGCCATCTCCAGAATCCATGCCAACTTCCTCGTAATCCTTCTCGAGGGCAGCCAAATCCTCACGAGCTTCTGAGAATTCACCTTCTTCCATACCTTCACCAACGTACCAGTGGACGAATGCACGCTTGGCGTACATCAAGTCGAACTTGTGATCGAGACGGGCCCATGCTTCTGCGATGGCTGTGGTGTTGGACAACATGCACACGGCACGCTGTACCTTGGCCAAATCACCTCCAGGTACGACAGTTGGGGGCTGGTAGTTGATACCAACCTTAAAACCGGTTGGACACCAGTCGACGAACTGGATTGTCCTCTTGGTCTTGATGGTGGCGATAGCAGCGTTGACATCCTTGGGGACTACGTCTCCACGGTACAACATGCAGCAGGCCATGTACTTGCCGTGACGAGGATCGCACTTGACCATCTGGTTGGCTGGTTCAAAGCAGGCGTTGGTGATTTCAGCAACCGACAATTGCTCGTGGTAAGCCTTCTCAGCAGAGATGACTGGAGCATAGGTAACCAGTGGGAAGTGGATACGTGGGTAGGGCACCAAATTAGTTTGGAATTCAGTCAAATCGACGTTCAAGGCACCATCGAAACGCAGAGATGCAGTGATGGATGACACAATCTGGCCGATCAAACGATTCAGGTTGGTGTAAGTTGGTCGCTCGATGTCCAAGTTTCTGCGGCAAATGTCATAGATGGCTTCATTGTCGACCATGAAGGCACAGTCGGAATGTTCCAAAGTGGTGTGGGTAGTCAGAATAGAGTTGTAAGGTTCAACAACAGCTGTAGATACCTGGGGAGCTGGGTAGATAGCGAATTCCAATTTGGATTTCTTTCCATAGTCCACAGACAAACGTTCCATCAACAAGGAGGTAAAACCTGAACCAGTACCACCACCGAAAGAGTGGAAGATGAGGAAACCCTGAAGTCCGGTACATTGGTCAGCCAATTTGCGGATTCTGTCCAAAACAATATCGACAATTTCCTTTCCGATTGTGTAATGACCACGGGCGTAGTTGTTGGCAGCGTCTTCCTTGCCAGTTATCAATTGTTCGGGATGGAACAACTGACGGTAGGTTCCTGTGCGGACTTCATCGACCACAGTAGGTTCCAAATCGACGAACACGGCACGAGGCACATGCTTGCCAGCGCCAGTTTCGCTGAAGAAGGTATTGAAAGAATCATCACCTCCGCCAACAGTTTTGTCTGAAGGCATTTGACCGTCAGGTTGGATTCCATGCTCCAAACAGTACAACTCCCAACAAGCGTTACCGATTTGGACTCCAGCTTGGCCAACGTGGATAGAGATACATTCACGCTGTAAGGAAAAGAAAAAGAACAGATGTTAAATGACATCATCAATGCGTAGGTAATTGAAAAAAATATATGTATATGCATACATATTTATGTATGTATAACAAAAATGATGACGAATCAAAAAAGGTGTGGTTTCCCGGCGTACGATAGAAAATGGATGCCAAACATGACGCCAGATGCGAACATATTTTTAATTTTCAGGTTATTAAAACGCTTGGCCGGCTTTTAATTTATTTGTTCTCATTTGTTTTACCGCAAGGAAAATGAAATCAATAGAAATTATGAAAAAAATTCATTGGCAAAAACTAATTTCTCCATCTTGGAATTTTTACAATTTTTAGAAAAAAAATTACTTTAATTTACTTCACAACCCTTTAATTTAACAAACACAAAACGAAATTTAATGTTAAAGATTAGAGAATTAATTTTTAACTTACCATTTTGATAAAGTTAGTTTTTTTTCACAAATATATGTAAATTAGAAAGAATTTGATCAATATAGTCCAAGCAGCCGGCTATGAAGCTTCCCAAACTGATTTTGAATGAAGAAAATTTTCTTTCTCTTCTATTTATACTTTGTATTTTCTCGAAATTTCTTCAATTTGATTGGTTGAAAAGAAAATCGATATTAAGGTGAGAACAGAATATTATGTTGCTGATAATCTACTACAATCTGAGGCGGATTTGGTCGAAAGTAAGGCTGTGTTCACATCACTCTAAGTCGATGTAATAGAAATAGAAAGTAATGAAAAATCGACCTGAACTCCCCTTCCTAAATTAACCATGAATTTTGTTTTTTTACCGGAGTAATAAAATTTATTGTCATTTTAACTTAAAATAGTGTGCAACAACATTAGGAGGTGAATTTTTAAAAATGAGGAAACTTGATGCCAACCATGGATTTGTATTCACCACACATATGTCTCTTTCATTTTTCTATGCATTAGAGCATCGAGAGGAGAGCATATCAATCGACAAATTTCAACGTTCTCTTTGTCTTTCATTTTAAAGACGGCTTTAAAATTTATTTGGAACAAAATGGGACTTTAGTTTATTGGCTCTTTTAAAACTGAAAGTGGTTGGTGAAATTGAAAAATGCCATTTTAAGATTTAACAAACCAATAAATATTTAAAAGTGTTTGGAGAAACTGGCCATAATAATAATTTATGGATGTTATCTTCTTTTATAAAATGCAAAAAATTCGCATCGTACAACAGTCAAACTTCACAAAAATTCCACCCGCTCGAACTGCAGAAAACTAAAGGGAGAGAGAGGAACGCAATGGAAAAATTTGCTTGTATGATAGAGTGAGAAGACGAAAGTGCAGATAACATTGTGGTGCGTGCCAGCGTTAATCATTTTGACAGCAACTTGTTATATGAAATAAAATCATATGGTATCTGTGCACTCTTTTCATCCTTAGGGTTGAAGATATACATCTGTCTGATTTTAGTTTTCTGCAGTTCTGTAGGTGCAGAGCAATGAAGAAGAAATACAGGAAGAGATGTTGTGCGAAAAGAATGCGGCACTATTATTTTAGTGTGAGTTGTTTTTTTTTTATATGCATTGCGACAATAGCGGTGCGAGCTAACTCGCCACTTCCTGCTGCTCTCTCCGTGACAAAATGACATTTAGGATGCGATGTTTGAATGTATGCAAACATTTTGGTCCCTCACTCATGTACACTATACGTGTGCACAACACGCCCGTTCCTTTATTTCTTCTTCATTGGTGTAGAGACATGTAAATCCACCATTAGTTGAGGTGTCCTCAATTGAAGACCTGTGTAATCACGATAGTACTCACCACGCCAGACTCAAATTTCCCAGTCTAACACGGTTCATGGTACTTTTACTCACATTTTAGTCACGGAAAATGTAACGAGATTGCTTTGTTTATGTCAGCGTATGAGTTTTTAAATTTGTCAGGTTTGAAAGCAGCGGCCGAAATCACCATCGCTACAATAGCGTGGGATGCAAACCTTAAACTGATAATTATTGTCAAATCTGTTTGTGTGTGTCCCATATATATTTAATTGCTCGTGATTTGCCCTGGCAAAATATCACAGGTCAACAACTTGTACTCCTCCGTCTCCCCCATAGAAAAAAAATTTACACGCGAATTTACGTAAGAATGTATTGCCTAGGCAAATTTGACAGTCCCATTTGAAATTCACTGGCACGCATAAAGAGGCAAAAATGGGTGGAGCCTCCCTGAGATGATGTTCTATTTATTTATTATGAAAAAAATCCAAGGATTTCGACACTAGACGATTCCCTTGACTGTGGTACGTTCTTTTAATTACAGTAGTTGATTATTGTTGTTGTGTCAAAAAATATTGTTAAAGTGCCATTCTTAAAGTTTGTTAGGATTGTTACAATTTCATTTTGAAGCGACACGTTGTTAAATATTGTTAGTCTGTCAAACAAAAATCAACTAAGTACATTTTTCCAAATTTTATAAGTGCGATTTAGCGACGAAAAATCGTGGTTCTCTCTAAAGCTACTGGCGCCAAATTATAGTTGATTTAATTCGAAACTAAAAGCAATTTAATGTGAAACTTGGTTAAAAATACGTTTTTTCGTATTATAAACGGCATAAAGCATACATTTTCTTAATGAAGTTGCTTAACTTTAAAAACAGCAAACCTTCGCATTATATTTTTAATGCAACACACTAAAATCTCTGAGAGAATGACAGCTCACTCTCTTGAAATCGCTTTTGTGGCATGTAACTACGCACAAACACTGCATAAATTCATAAACAACCCCTTTCAGTGAAATAAAAAACTGGATGTTAAGAAACTGTTTATTTTTGAGTAAAAGATTGACAACTGTTCTAAAGTTGAAATAATGTTTAGTGGTGTCACGTGATTTGGAAATAGTTACAAATCGTAAATATTTGACACTTCAACAATGCATTTTGGAACGATGTTGAGTTGTCAAATGGTTAAAATTCGTAACAATTTTGGTATTTAAGGAACGACAAAAGTTAACAATTGTTAACAATAGTTAACAATTGTTATTAAAAGAACGCACCACTGGTCTTGCCTCTATTCATCCCTGGACAAGACAACTCCCTTGTTTTGTGTCGAACGTCACTTCGGCATGACATTTCTCTGAAAAATAAAAGGGTGTTTTCCCGGAGTCAAATTTTTTCAAGTTCAAATAATATTAAATTTGTTTTTAATATTTTTGCTTAAATAAAAAGTTAACTTTCAGCAAAAAATAATCTTCTACTTCATTCCCTCTGAATGAACGTTTGTATTTTCCTGCGTTCTTTGTGAATAATCGCAAAATAAAACATGATTCCTAAAAAAATGCCTGTGAAAGACTCTCACATAGTGAAAATAGCTGTGGAATTTCCTGATCATGTAGCGCAACTTATTAACTTGGACCAAAGGCAGCCTTTAACAGGAAAAATTCAAGAACTTTGCAACAACTGGAGCATAACAGATGTCGAAAACTATGCACTTCAATTTTGTGAGCTTAATAATCATCGATTTGTCACCGAAAAAAACCGCACTGAAATAAAAAATGGTTCTGTTCTCCGCCTTCAGTTGTCTCCTTCAAAGAAAGCTAATGATATTTTTGAAATAATAAACACCGGTTCAAAGACTGATAAAATCAAATGTCTCAAAGAATTAGCTGCACTCAGCGTTGATTTGACTTTTGCCATGGAATTCATTAAAAAACAGGGTCTTATTCTAATAATTTCTATGGTTGAAGATACCAATAGTGAAGATGACATCCTTAAATACAGTTTAGCAAGCTTTGTGGAATTAATGGAACATGGTATTGTTTCATGGGAAATCCTACAAACGCATTTCGTCACAAGAAATATCTATATAGTTTGTAATTTTTCAAATTTCTCAAAAGAATGTGTGGAACGAGCACTTTCAATTTTGGAAAATATTGTCCAAAACAGTGGAAAATATCTTCAAGTCGAAAATGATGTCACTTTCGATGACATCCTTCGTCTGTTGCAAGAATCGAATTCTCTAGTTATTCGCCAAAACACAATTGCCCTAATAAATGCACTTTTGTTGAAGGCAGATGATGCACGCAAACGCCAAATAGCACTAAATCTCAGTAAGAAACAATACCGATCGGTATTAATTGCTGATGTTACAGGGACTGAAATTCAACATCAACTATATATTTTACAAACCCTCACATTGGGTCTGCTAGAAAACCGCATGCGAATGAAAATAAATCCACAAGACCAAGATGCATATGATAAAATTAAAGAACTTAAAAAAATCGCATTTGACGATTACCCCATTGGAGCTGGGATGGGAGACGACCAGCGTCGTGGAGGCAACGTCAATTTTGCACAGTATTATAAGAAGCTCGGCTTTAAGTATGATGTTAACCCAGCCCAAGATTTTACCGAGACTCCACCAGGAATCTTGGCATTAGATTGCATGGTTTATTTCGCTCGTAATTACACTCAGCAATATACAAAAATTGTTCACGAAAACACTTGTCGGACAAATGAGCATGAGTGTCCATTTGGAAGGACTTCCATAGAAGTCGTAAAAGTGTTATGTGAATTTCTTAGAATTGGAGAACCTCCATCTGAGCAATCTATGGGTTTTCATCCGATGTTCTTTGCACACGACCATCCCTTTGAAGAATTCTTTTGTATATGCATCATAACTCTCAACAGAACTTGGAAGGATATGCGAGCCACTGCTGAAGACTTTCAAAAAGTGATGAGTGTTGTCCGCGAGCAGATTCATAGAACACTTAAAGTTCGACCAGATAACTTAGAAGATTTTCGTTTTAAAATTGGTCAGTTAAATTATCAGACAATCACTAATTTAAGACAACAAGAACGCACATCAAAAGAAGAATGTGAATCTACAGCATCGGCTATTGTTAAGCTAAAAGAAAAGATAACCCCTGATGTTATCAATCTGATAAGGCAGCAACGTTTAACATTTCTTGTTGAAGGAACTCGTTTTTCGAAATACTCACGAGGAGTTCGGAGCAAAGATAAGTTTTGGTATGCCAAACTATCGCCCAATCACAAAGTAATCCATTATGGTGATTGTGACGAAAAAGCAATTCCAACTTTAGAGGATTTAACTAACAAAGTATTAGTAATAGATATAAAGCAATTATTGGTGGGTAAAGAATGTCCACACATGAAAGAGATGCGAGCTAGAAAATCAGCTGCTAATTTAGGATTTTCAATAACATTCGATAATATGGATCATTCTACATTAGATTTCGTTGCTCCTGAAGAACTTATTTTTAATTATTGGACAGATGGAATTAATGCATTGTTAGAGCAGGAAATGTCGAGTAAACAGAAAGAGGAAGATTTTGAAATTTTACTTTCTATGGAAATAAAATTACGACTACTTGATACTGAAGGTGTAGATATAAGCAATGGACATCCTATTGTAGTTGATGACCCACCAAATTATGATTTCTGTTTTGACAATTAAATTTTGATAATTATTAATAAATAAATTTATATATTAACTTTATTGAGGTATTGTTTTTAACTGAAAACAAAAGAAGTAAAAGAGCATATTTGAAATGAGCACAGAATCAAAGAAAACATTTTTTGATGGATTGCTTGTATTTTGATCATGGTATGTACAAAGCCCGAAGACGTATCTGTTCTTTTAAAAACAGCTCAAAGGACGGTTTATATTTATATATTTTACTATTACAAGTACATTTATCAAGAAACTGCCAGCTGAGAGGAAGATCATTCGAATCTGCATGTGAATGCATATGCACTACTACAGGACAAAAAAAAAAGAACTCACGAACAAGATTCTACGAAAAATGCATCATCATTAAACTTTACAGATACCTACTATTAAGAAGGTTCATAACCAACATTCAGATTTTACAGATTTTGCGATAAGATATGGGTACTAAGTTATAAATTTGTAAAAAAAATAGTTAGACCGATTTTCTTCTAACTTGGTACATACTATTTTCAGAGAAATAACCTCGAAGGTTTTTTACTTGCAATAGGAAAGTATTAGTTTCGTGTGAAAAAAATTTCGAGGTTTTAACTTTTAATAAGTTGTAAGCAACTTCTGCGTAAATGAATGATGATTTGCTTATACCGTTTCGTTCTGCTCCGTTTCGTTCTGCCCAGCTCACAGTTTACATATGTGATTAAATTTAACGGAAGCTACTTACAGAGTTAGTTATACTAGTAAATTTTCCAGAATTCAGACTTACACGGGTAACTTACGTGACTTAAACTAACATGTGTAAGCCTGGCCCTATACGTTTACACTGACCTTTATAGTTAACAAATCGGTTCGACCAACTCTTCTATACTATACTCTGTTCAACAAAAATAAAAAAATAAAGGAAATTTGCCACTCAGTCAGGTTGCTTAAGCTTGTTTCTTCCTTTTTGAATTTTCACACTTAACTTTTTTTCAGGAGTACTCACAAACTCAAAAGTATTTCTTTGTCTTGTACGGGCTATTCTTGATGGCCGTTTGTATTCGGCGATATTTTGTAGCTGAAGTCTCCTACTATCCTTTACAACTAGCCAAGGAGTAGAAAAGCATTTAGCTACTTTTGATTTTCTCGTGCCAGCACAATACAGGGGTGGAATCGGGTAAGGTGATTTGTGATAAGTGACAGTCAAAATCTACACTTTCTGTCTGCGTAAGGTGATCATCACAGTGATAGCTAAAAACCAATCACCAAAATATTGTGATAGTCACCTTCTCCTGAAATTGACGTTTCATTTTCATTTTTGTGGCGATGTGACTAGAGTTACCACACGCATACAAAACATTATAAAATTTTCAACTTTTTTTCAATTTAAGTCACCAAATCATCAAAAACAATATTTCTTTTACCATATGAGTATACAACAATCGAAAATAAATAATTAAATTTAGAATTATTGCATTTATTCACTAAAAAATTAATAATTTCAATGAATTTAATTGAAAATATGACTACGGCAACAATGTTTTTCACATATGTCACTGACAAATTGAACAAAGTTGAATAGGGCTTTTTAGGTAACAACGATATATCTCTTTCTCGTTCTCACAGAATTGTCAAAAACAGCAGTATGATGAACAGCTGATTTTTTTTTTATCATTGTTGAAAAATTGATTGAAAACAAAAGCGGGAATTTTAAAGATTTGTGCGCGAAAATTGTGAAAATTGTTGGTTTTGCTAATTAAAATAAATTTTTAAGCCACGGAAATCACAAATTTCACACAAAAAAGAATACCGCATTTAAAAATGATTTCCAAATTGTTTTCTTCAAGATCTTGAGTTTGACAGTTTGAAAAAAGCGCGATACATATTTCAATTTGTCTTCATCATAGTGTGAGCTTTGACAAGATGGTAAAACTACCTATTGGTGGATGTGATCACCTTACGCAGAAGGAAAAATCAATTTTATCACAAGTGATGATCAAAAATGTGACAATCATCTATCATCTTACGCGATTCCACCCCAGGTTGTTTCCAAATTAATGATCGTTGCAATAATTCTTCTTCAGCGTTTTCGAATATTTAAATTTAAATCGATCAATATATTGACCGATAAATAGGATTCCACTCGATGGTATAGTTTCTTCGATTTTATTTCAATGTAATTCTGGGACCTAGCAGTTAATCTTCTATATTTATACACATAATTTAAAAACAGTAATTTTTTTAACTTTTTTTTTTATTAATTTCAGATGATTGGTTGCTGTATAACAGGATGCGGAATGCTTATTTTAGTTGGTTTGGGATTTGGCGTTATATATCTTATTCAACCCGTTTTTAATGCATTTGTTCCCGTATCCAACCAAACAATTAATGGTAGAAATATCCTCGACAACAGCTAGTTAACATTGATGTCTTCTTTGTTTTTATATTTTATTGTTAATACCTATTAAATCTTCAATAAAAACAACAACAAAAAAAAAACAAAAATCTTTGGTAAGGAACGTTTTTTTTTTTCATTCCATATTTAGATATTCAAATCATCGTGGTAACTTGCTCTGTTATATAGCGATTGTCCACTGTTTCCTCGATTAAATAGCAAACCGAAATATCCACGTCGATATGCGAAAAGAGTACCCAAACTAATTGGTATTCCAACCAACAATCCAATAAGAAGACCAATCAGCAGACGTCCATCAGATCCTGGATTACTGCCATCGGTGCAGCGTAGAATTTTGTTCTCCTGATTTAATTCTATTAATTGTTTTGATTTCCATGCAGAAGGAGAACCACAAACAACGTCTTTAACAAGTTGCGATGAAGTTTCGTTGATTTGCTTCATCAGTGTGTTAATCAGCCAGCTATTCTCACAATCACAATTCCAGGGATTACGTTGTAAATCGATGGTTTTTATTTTATCCCAACGTTCTAGGAGTTCATGGTCTAACTTTGTAAGGTTGTTGTTATGGAGATTAAGCTTAAAAGAGAAAGTTTGGTAAGCTTAAATTTTTGGTAATAGTTAAATGGAGAATTGATTTTATTCGTACCTCTTCCAAGGGTGGAAAATCAAAGATCATTGGATTCACAGTCGCCTTAGAAAAAGCTTTAGGATGAATGTATGAAAGCTTGGGATTGTCCGATAGTACAAGTGTTTTCAATTCTAGAAAAAAAAAATAAAGTGTTTATTAGTTACATAGAGCGATAGAGGAGGAAAAATTGTTCTTTTTGCTAAAGAAAAGAAGGATGAAGTTCAGAGGTAGTGAAATTAATTTAATCTTTAGAACAAATTCTCGAGCTTGTTTCAATAAATAATTTCTAATCTTTTATAGTATTGTTGTACACTACATATTATCTACCTACACAAAACTAAACAACTCGATCATCGTCACACAAATCATGCCAATTATATTATACGAACACTACGATGCACCGTTGTTCTATCGCGATATCTAAGACCAGGGGGTGGAATCGCGTAAGATGATAGTTGATTGTCACATTTTTGATCATCACTTGTGATCAAATTGATTTTTCCTTCTGCGTAAGATGATCACATCCACCAATTCAACTCAATTCAACTTTGTTCAATTTGTCAGTGACATTTGGAAATACATTGTTGCCGTAGTCATGTTTTCAAGTAAATTCATTGAAATTGTTAATTTTTTAGTTTATAAAAACTTTTTTGTTATATAAAAACTTTTTTTTATAAAAACTTTGTTTTTTGCACGAATTCATAACTTGCCTTATTGTACCTATAATCGCAAGTAAAAAAGAAACACTAGTATTGAATCATAATGGCCCATATGCAACGCTATCAAATGCTTTTACTGATAAATTCCCATATATAAACCATATACATTTTATAGAAAAAGCATTAACTAGCGTTTATGCATATCGCCCAATGTATGTAATTGAAAAAACAAAGAGTTGATAAATGAGTTCTAAATCATTTTTGTATTCATTAGAAATTCCAGTCGTTTCTTTTGCCCTGCAGTCATTCTAAAAAAAAATCTTTGAAAATTATCAATTTCCATGCGATTGTGCAGAGGTGGCCATAATGTTGTTATACATAAATGTCTGTGATAAAAATTAAAATTAAAAAAAATATTTGCTCACATTGCGTCTAAAATAAAAACAGTTACCTATTTAATCGAGCAGTTTCATAAGCGTTTGGTTGATGAATCAGCAGTTGTTTAATCTCCCTTTGAAAACTTTGTTCGTATTCACGTTTCATTTTTGAATATCGCAATCGACATGTTAAATGACTTTAAATATAAAATTGAACCCGATAGGTACTTTAAGAAATATAAATACAAATAAATGCATACTATGGAACTTTGAAATTGGTGTAACTCGGATGTACACTTTTATCTGGTTCATCTTCATATGTCTTCGTTTTTTGAAGAATTTCTTGGATTATCAGTCTGTTGGTGTTTTCTGAATTCGCGAGAAAACTGCCTTCTTCGTCTTCCATTTTAAATAAAATTTATAATATTTTTTCACAAAAATTATTAAAATATCTAAACGTCTGAACTCATTGAGCTTTATAATTTTTTACTTGCGATTATAGGGACTATAAGGCAAGTTTTGTATTCGTAAAAAAAAATGTTTGAGATAACAATCAAACATGACATTACGTTCATAGAGAACACGAAAACAAGTAGGTCCGACAGTACTGTCTGTCTGTCTGTCTATCCGTCTGTCTGGATATATCTACAGTCTAGTCTAAACGGTTTGGCCAATTTTATTCAAACTTGGTACTCTGTACTTTTAGAGTAATGCCCAGGCGTATTTTTGATTTTTATCCTAGGTCTGAAAATAACGGTACCTGCTGCCATATAAACGCTATGTTTACTTGCGATTATTTATTATACTTTCTTGTTTATAGTATCCTTAGCCAAAAGTTAGTAATCTGATACAAGAGCTAGTTTGTCCGACCCAGTCGTGCCTTTTATTTTTATATATTTCACTTCACACTTTTGCACTTTTCACTTTACCATCACTATAGTATTTGGTTTTTATTTCGCACGAGTTTGCTTTTCTTGCAAACTATGGGAGTATACAAAAGTTATTTTAATTCATTAAATTATGTATCATCGTATTTTACTTTTAATGTTGTTTAGTTAATTTTTTTAAATGTTATCTAACGTTGAATGTAACTTCAAAGCCTTAAAGCTCGTTCAAACAGAGCGCGGACCAACGACGACGCCACACGGTCCGGTCAATACAAATACTGGAAAAATAAGAACGCGGGGCGGCGCGCGGTCAGATTTTGTTTATTTTTAAAAAGAACGCCGGACCGCGCCTTTAGATACCAAATATAAGTTCCGGCCCAATTTGAAAAAAACTCGTTAACATCAAATCTACTACAATTTTTTCAAACAATTTAACACTTTTTCTCGAAATCGGTTGATGTTGCAATGAAAAGTCTTAAGACCTTTTTTTAAAAAGCATATAAGCTACAATTATTACTTTAAGATTTTCTTCAATAAGTTCATATTTTCCAAGAAATCATGGGTACCTACTTTTGAAGATTTGCTTAAGATATCAAACAAAATGTCTCCAGCATAATCCAGCTTTGACGGAGTTTTTTCGAAGTAAATACCTCGGTAAATACTCTAATTTTACTGGGCTACTTTGAACTTGATATAATTGTAGCACAACAGACAAGGGCCTCATTGGACAACCAATGACCACTGTGTTAATATTTGAAATATCGTATACCTATTCTAATGTATATTTTAATAGTAATGCAATTTTTCCATTGGCCAGCAGAGCGTATAGCGTATGGAAGCCAACGTCAAATACATCGAGTTCCGATATTACTCTAGGTTCTATCTTCAATGACAATGGATGAAGTTGAACCGGATTAATCGTTTTGGAGGCTGCATTGGATATGGTTTATATTTTTATAAAAAGGTACACCAAGAAGCTGTCTGACACACTTTTTTCGTTTTCGTTATAATCATGAGTATTTGTATCTAAATTCTAGAATGTAGGTATTTATAACTTGCCTTATGGCTTATGGGCAGTTCTTATACTTACTACTAATGATTACCCAATATTACAATTTACGTAGGTGAGGTAGGTATATTCAACAACTACTTTCTAATTAAAAAAAAATTCTTCGTCTTATTAAATTTATCTGATAATGAATCTTATCATAAAGAATACTTTAACTTACTTGGCAAGTTGCTCAAAGATCCATTTCCTATGTTCACTAAGTCATTAGAATACGAAATGCTTAGGTACTCGAGCTTGGGAAGTAATGAAAAAACGCTGTTCAAAATAAAAGAAAATATTAATATTGTTCATCTTATCCAACTTTAAAAATAATTTTACTTTGTTCCTTCCAAGCTACCCATTGGATTTTCGTCAAATGTCAAACTCTTCAAAGTAATAGCCAAGTAAATACCGTGAGGAATTTTTTTCAAAAGATTTCCCGTTAAAATCAAATTCTCAAGATCTCTTGGTGAATTTAAAAAATGATCGGGTAAATCATTCAATTCCATGTAGGACAAGTCAAGAGTCTTTGAAAAACAAATAAGACAATACCATTTTTTTATGACATAAAGTGAGCTCTTACCTTCAAGTCCATCAATCCCCCGATCGCCATATCAGCTGAATTATCAATCACATGAAACTGATTCGAACGTAAATTTAATGTTTGCAATTTTGGTAAATGTTCAAAGACATCTGAATCGAGGGTGTGTAGCTCATTGTATCCCAAGCCTAATTCAATAACATTCGGCAAAGGCTCATAAGCGTCTTTATTGTAATTTCCTTGGAACACTTCAGGACGCAAGAACTTTGATGTTAAATTGTTATGAGACAAATCCAAAATTGTCAAATTTAGTAAGTTGTGGAAAGCAGCTTTTTCAATTTTCGCAATCGAGTTATAACCGAGATAAAGATTCTTCACTGGCATTGGCTTCAATACGGGAATATTTGTTAAATTGTTGTGTTCCATTCGAATTGTTATGAAGGCTAAATCGCCATTGGTAAGAGTATTCCATTCATCATCGTTAAACCATTGGGTCATTGATTTGTTGTTGCAATTCAATTCTTGAATATCAATGATACATGAACATCTTTTGCAGAGTGCACTGTCTTTTGTTATCACTATTGGCTGAAAGAATTCATTTAAAGTTAAGTAGCTAGTATACTTTTAGGCGATGTTAAAAAAATAGTAAGTACAGTGGTGGGTGCTGAATAAAACCTCTATTTTTATATTATCAGATATGTTTATAATGTTGAATTAATTGAATTAAAGAAATGTTATCAGGGTCAAGTCTTAAAATTGAAGTTGATATGGATTTTAGATTAGATTAATAAATGCTTTATTTTTCTTTAAGATTTACAGAATTCTTAGCTATATACATACTAACATTTTCGAGCATGGTCTAAGACGTCTGCCAAAAAAACGTTTCGAGGTTTTAATCAAACCTAAACCTAACAAAAAAGTAGGTTTCGTCTTGCCCGTCTGTCGGTCTGTCTGTGTGAATGTGTTGAAGTATGGATATGTGGTTTTTGTACAGCCTTAAAGGTTGGACGAATTTTCTATAAATTTTGTCTGTTGTGTTTTTGGTGGTTCCCTACTAGAAGACAAATTCGAATTATTGTTTAACCCGGTTTATGGTACCTCCCATATAACGATTTTCTTTTTTCCAATTTTTCTCAATAATGGCTTTAACGGTTTTTATTAAATACATTTTGTATAACTTATTTCCCGGGATTACGGGATTTCGGACAATTTTTGCATTGAATTCACCAATTAAGATGCATTTTATTTTTTACAGTCAATTAAATACGTCTATATGAGAGGAACGAAAAATCAGTTAGATGTATGAAACTTTCTATTCAGGCTATAAGTATTAGTTCTTTTAATGATGAAAAGTTTGACGTAAAGTCTTTAATAAATGTTTACCATTGAATTCCATAATCCTGTTTAATGGTAAAAATACGTATACGTAGATAAAGAGTGATTGCTGAAATACAGACGGATTAAGGTGTTTCTACTGAAACTCCGAAAAAAATATGTTATTTCCGGTGAAAATTTTTAATTAAAATTATATGTTTCCGGTTCGGATTTCAGGTAAGATTAAATTTAGCAACTTATTATGGTGCTTATCTCTGCTTAGCATTTCCTCTAATGTATAATAATAACATAGCAAAAAAAAACATAGCTTTAAAACATCGCATTAAACCATCCCACAGACTGGCTTTTATTATAGACGTGATAACAATAAAATGTTGCACCGACATCTATTTTATATGCTCCAAGTTTTTTTTTAAATAAAGAACAAACAAAAAGTAGTAAACACGAAAATTTATTTGTTATAAAATTGTCTACAACTTTGGTGAACATTTTTTCATTTAATATGAAAAAAAATTCCTCGACTCCAAATACAAAACAAATGAAATTTTATTTTCAATTTGTTTATAAGTTTTAAAATATTAAAGATATATGTAAATACATTAAAAAAGTGTAAGAAAAAAAGATAAACCATTTAATTTCCTATAATTTGTAGGTATTCGTCTATATTTTTTGTCCACAGACTAACGGGTTTTGAGATAATTAGGTAAAGACTATATTCAAAATAGTCCGCCTTTAGTATACGGTTCTTATACTTTGGAGAGACCCAAAGTCCTGACCGAAGGCCCAATATTAACGGAGATACAGCTGGTTTATTATTGGGATCTGCTGATCCCTTACAATGATAGTATAGGTGTGTATTGTATAGTAATTTTTTATAGGTTTATTCCCATAATTTAAAAATAAAATGCACGACTGTGTCTCACGAACTTGCTCTTGCAAAAAACTATGGATTGGGAAAATTTAATTTGCTGAATTAATCTTCACATCTCCGTTATGTGCATTTTTATCCAAAAAACTGAAATGCAGTTATATAAGAACTATTAAAAATATAACGAACACAAAGTTTTATCAAAATCGTTTAAGTCGTTTTCGAGAAAACTGGTAAAAAACTAAAATCGTTTATTGCAGGTACGTCATAGACCGGCTTAAAAATTCAGATTAGTTCTCTAGGGAATCACCGAAATGTATTACATACAAAGTTTGAAGCAAATCCGTTGAACCGTTCAGGCTGTAGCTCGGTGAACATACAACCGAACATTCGCACATACGCACATCCGCACAGACAGACCGACGGACGGCATGACGAAAACTTCTTTTTTGTGCTTCTCTATCATCGTAATGTCAGGTTTCATTTAAACCACGATTTTTTTACACGAAACCAATACTTGCCCTGTTAAGCTAGTAAAAAATTGTAGGTTGGATCATTGTATATGAATTTCTATAGTACAACCATGGAGCAGCGCCATCTAAAGAAAGTTGTGAACCGCATATTTGGAGGTTCTTACATTTACTAAGTGTCTATTCTGTTACCCTAACAAAAGTCGTCAACAAAACAAATTAACAATATTTAATGTATTTTATTGGCTCTAAAATCCATATTTCCTTGACAAGAGTCGTAAGCAAAACAAAAATCATATATGTATACGACTGTTATCAGGGTTATAGAATAGACAACTAGTAAATGCACGAACCTAAAAATGTGTTATTCACAAGTTTCTTAAGATGGCCAGGCGGTGATTATTCAGCATGAAAATACTATAGAAATTTATATGTATACAATGGTTGGATCAAGGAAAGACAAAAATCGTACTGAAGGGGGATTTATTCCTCTCCACTTAACCAGAAGGGGCAATTTAAAAAAAAAAACTTTAAGAAGAGAGAAATGATTTTAAAATAGCGGTAACACCTAATGACATGTAACCTTTTGTAAAGCCAGAAAACTCTTCTTTTTGTTTTCTTTTTGAATATATTTTTTTTTTATCAAAAAGTTTTTGAAAATTAATATTCAAACTAAATATTTGAAAAAAAAATTAGAAAATTTTTTTTGTTAAAGGTTTGGGCATCCGCTTTTTCGTTTTTGACTCAAAATTGATAAGAGCATTGAATTTTGAAAACAACAATAACAAAAATTATATTTAATTACATAAAATATGCACTAAAGCTATTAAAATTACTTTCAATTACCTACAGCTATAGGGTAAAATTAATCAAAACATGTAAAACATCTAAGTTCTTTACTTGTTGACAATTATTATTCTAACTGTCAATGACTTCGAGAGAAAACCATGAAAGCTAATTTCAATTGTTTGTAAAAAAACGTATGTAGGTAGGTTCGATTGACAAAAAACGGAAGTCAATTCTTGTGTCGCATATTTCATAAAATGTGTTATTTTAACTTGACACTTGATAACTTATTATAACCCTATTCGATTAGCACCGATGTCAGTCTCAGTGTCATTATTCGCACTTAAAGTTGTTTTTTCTCACTAATTCTTGCTCAATAGAGCAAGTATTGGTTTCGTGAAAACATAAAAGAACTAGAGGTTTTAACAAATCTGAAATTACAAATGTAAAAATAAATCTAAAAAAAGTTTTGTCATATGACGCTCATTGGTCAGCCTGCCTGTCCGATGAGCGGTTCACTTATATGGTTTGACGGATTTTCTTCTCTAGGTTTAGATTTAAATTTTGTTTAAGCCCAGCTTTAACGGATACCTCACCAAATCAGAGGTATTTATTTGAATCGGAGTAAAAATATATTATTTAACACAAGATGACACTTAACGTTTTTTGGTTTAACACCCGTTCAGTGACAACTTCTCACATTTGGACTATTTTTTGATATTTTTTTCTATTTTCTATTTTTTTTTTTCTATTTTTTTGTATTTTAATAGTTTTAATTTTTGTTTGACTATATAAGAGCAAATTCGTGCAACCCAGTCATTCTTATTATTTTTCCCATAAAGTTAATAAACAAAATAAAAAAGAATTCAAAGTTTTAATAAAAAGCCGTGACGTGTAATAGGTAATAATTATCTATACCACTTGTCTAAAGACAGACACTAATTTTGAGCTTTTAGTTAACTTTTACCTTGGCTGTTGTTGTTGTGGTTGTTGCTTTTGTAACTGGTGCCGCTGTTGTAGGAGCCACAGTAATATTTTTTGTTTCTTCTCCATTCGTAGAAGCTAACAAAATGATCCCGAGCAGTAGACAGAATCTTAACTTCATATTGTTTTCTTGACCTGTAAGATCGAAAATATAGATGTTTAGTTATCATATTTCTTGGAACTTGTGAATTGCAAAACATAATAAAATTACTTAGGTATACGCGTATACCTATACAGGGTGAGTCATGAGCAATGCGACAAAATGCTAGGGCGTGTAGGTTGCGTTGAGACAAGAAAAAAATCGTATGAGAGGGGGGGTCTATTCCCCTCCGTTTAGCCGGGAGGGGCAATTTTCGAAAAAACTGACTTAAAATGGGAAAAAAATTATTTAAAATCAACGGCTTCATTCACAATGCTGTACGATACTATTTAATTTTATTACGTTCTCATAAAACTCCAATTAAAAAAAAAAAGTAAAATAACTAAGATTAATGCTAAATAAATAAATAAATTGCTTCGTTACAATAAAAATAAATGTTTTTTCTTAGAAAAAGGTGGTTTTGGTTTTTTTTTAATTTCTTGAGAACGTCATAAAATTTTTGCATCCGGTTTTCTTATTTAGACTTAAAATTAATAACAGCATTGAATTTTGAAATTAAAATTAGCACTTAATTTCGTAAAATTTTGAAAAAAATGAATTTGAAATTTTTTTTTCAATTTTTTTTTTACAAAGAAAACAAATGCGGAAACCATCCAAACATTCCAAAACAAAGTCCTTCGTGGAATAGTAAACGCCCCTTGGTATATAAGAAACAGCGATTTACATCGTGACCTTCAAGTAGAAATGGTTACAGAAGTAATTAGAAAACACGCTGTATCACACAATCAGCGACTGCTTAGTCACACTAACTCCGAAATGGAGACAGTCTTAAATGTACGTACCAATGTTCGGAGGCTAAGAAGAACCAAGCCTCATGAGCTGATGGTCTAAAAGCGATGGGAAAGTATTAAATCATCAAACTTCCCAAAATGTGAACTAAAAATTGAGAAACTAAAATCATTTGTCGATCTTTTATAGATTGGTCATGATTCTAGGTGGTTTTAGTGCGTCAGAAGTCCCACACTACTTGATACCGAATATTATCAAGTGTCTTTTGAAGATTTCCACCTACCGAAAGAAAAAAAAAAAAAAAAAAAAAAAAAAAAATTTTTTTTCAAAATTTTGACTTTGAAAATTAATATTTCAAAAACTATTTCTTAGAATAGATTTATTTAAACACAGAATGAAAGAAAAAGTTATTGGCTTTTCAAAAACGTATCGCACAGCATTGTGAATGAAGCCGTTGATTTTAAATAATTTTTTTCCCATTTTAAGTCAGTTTTTTCGAAAATTGCCCCTCCCGGCTAAACGGAGGGGAATAGACCCCCCCCTCTCATACGATTTTTTTCTTGTCTCAACGCAACCTACACGCCCTAGCATTTTGTCGCATTGCTCATAACTCACCCTGTATAGGTATACGGTATACCTAAGTAATTTTATTATGTTTTGCAATTCACAAGTTCCAAGAAATATGATTCACATTAAGCACTCTTATCACAATATTTTATCTGAGCGATAGGTTATATTTTAATTGCCGATTACACACATATTGTTCTTTGGAATTTATTTAATTATAACTCAGAATACAAAATCAGTATGTACCTTAATTTCGTATTAATAATTTAAAATACCACTCAATAAATCTTTCACAAAAAACAAAAGAATCACAGGCGGACAAAATTAAATAACTTGCTTTATTGAAATATTATTAGAAACTGATCACTTTTAGCCATTTCAAGCTAAAAGTATTTTACTATTTAAATTCTTATCGCTTCAATTGCGAGCGGTATTCTTATCGTTGATAAAGATATTATGAGAGAGTTGAATTTCATGAAAACAGGTGCGGTGTTGCTATTGTTATTTTTTTTTTTTTTTTAGAATCGAGTGGAAGTTGATTGAAATGAGACACACTGACACACACCAAAAGCTTCAAACTTTGAAATCACTCTGCAGTACCACCTATTCCTCGCGCTACTGCCAGATATAACTTTAATTTTGCTTAACTTTGTAAAGCTTTATTTACGTTTTATTAAACTAGAAGTAGCCAAACAGCACTCAAACTTAAAGTGAGAAGTTATAAAGTTTTCAATATCAACTATTAACGATTATAATGGTTTTGTTATTTAAAATTCTCAGCACATTTAAGTATGGCGCGTTTTTATACAAAACAAAAGCAAGCAAATTTTTGCTATCTGCACTCTTTTATTAAAATAAAAAAAAAACGTGTTCATGTGGTAATCTACCTTACGTTGCCGATTCAGGCGTACCCCAGGGAAGCCATTTGGGTCCATTCTTATTTATTCTTGCTATAAATGACGTTTCTTCTTTTATACGCTTTAGTGAGATTCTCATATTTGCAGATGATATGAAAATTTATAAATCAATAAAATCTCCCAATGATCTTGATAGTTTCAGTATTTGGTGTACTAAAAATGGGTTAACTTTTAATCCTATAAAATGCCAAACTATTACTTTCTCAAAGAAAAAAGTTCCAAGTGACTTTGAAAAAAAAAACTAAAATTAGTCGTGTTTTTAGATTTAAGGACTTAGGAGTTAATTTCAGTGCTAATCTGGAATTTTCTGAACATCTTAACTTTATTGTAAAAAAAGCGAACTCTTTGCTTGGATTCATAAAAAGGTGGGCAAAGGAATTTAACGATCCATACGTTACCCTCTCTTTGTATAACTGTTATGTTAGGCCGCATCTTGAGTATGCCTCACAAGTATGGACCCCTTTCTATGAAATCCATAAGAAACGTATTGAATCAGTCAAGGCATAATTTTATTCGCTTTGCTCTTAAAGGCCTTCCATGGGCTGATCCTTATAACCTGGCACCATACGAGCATCGGATAAGGCTTTTGCAGATACAATCTTTTTATCAACGTAGAGTAAACAATGACTTAATTTTTCTCCATCAACTTATCTCTGGACAAATTGATTCGTCGGACCTGTTAGCCTTAATTGGTTTAAACTACCGCGGACGGTCGTACCACCTTCGAAGTTCTGAGCTTTTTAATATTGAACATCACAGAACCAATTATGGCTTGCATGAGCCTGTCACGCGGATGAGTAAGTTATATAACTTGAACAATGGTGTGTTGGACTTTAATTTAAATAAGAGTAATTTAAAAACTATCTTCAGAACCAGTGCTCCACGATCCTAAATGTTACTGTGTCATTTTGTTTAATTTTGACTTTATTTGTTTTCATGTTTTTATATGCATGTGTTTTTGTTTTTGTTGCATTGTGCTTACTAACAACTAACACCTGCACTAATTGATGAGCCAGTGGGACACATTATATGTGTTGGCAAATCTTCTTTCCTCTGCTGATGCTTGCTTTAAGCACCATTTGACATTTTTTTTTTGCCTTTTTGAAATTCGAATGGGGTTTTAAGGGCTTCCGCTGTCTTCCGCTGTTTAGATTTAACTTGAAACTGATTTCTTAGTTCATAAATATGGAGGTGCATTTTTGCACCTTTTTGATTAATGACAATAAACGAACTATAATGTACAAACAACTGAAAACCCTATATTTTTTTTGTAAACTATGTTGTTTTTGTTATTTGGTTTGTTTCATTGCGGTTCCAAACTACCGTTATTTTTAATTTTCACATGACTTTTGATGCAATCACATAGAAGCGAATTTGTTAGGCCAGCCAGGTTGATTTATTGAAAATTAATTAAACATGTAAAAAAATGTAAACAAATGATTGAATTCGTGTTTTCTACATATTATCTCAGTGAAGAGTAAAGCTTGTATTAGACGACGTGTAAATCGTACATAATTATGTACGCGTGACGTCAACGAAAGGTACAACATATTCATTGCATATTGGTTTCAAAGCGCAAATGTTTCGAACCACATTATATGTGTATTAAACGATATGTCTATTATGTAAGAAATCTACACAATAAATATGTTTCTTTTACCCTTAACATAATTTTAGTAACATATACGTACATAACATATGCTATATATTTTTATGTAGATTACACGATGTGTCAATCCTCATATGTTTATGTCGGCCATGTTGTATGCAGGGTTGTTGTCAGGTTTTAAAAGGAGGAATCGCCAACTCTAAAATAAAAATCGACGAAAAATCGCCAAATTCAATTTTTTTAATAAAATTCGAGAAAAATAAAAAAACTTTTTATTTCACAAAAACTAAAAATAATAAAAAAAAAAAAAAACAATTTACATAACGAACTTTAGCTGAAATTGTTATTCAAGTTAAGCCGGATCTAGCTCGGGAGGCGAGATAATCGTTAAAATTGGTTTACATTTCTAAAATGTTGACAGTCTTTAGCCGATAACTTTTTTTGAGAAAGACTGTTAAAAATAATTGTGAGACAAAATTGCAGAAATTATTTTTCCTCATAAAACTAAAAAAAAGTAAATTATTATACGACCGAAAGAAGTCGAGAAAATCACATTAACGCCTTTTTCAAAATTGCGGACAACGCAGATTTTTTTTTGTGAACTTTCTTAATCTAAAAGAAAGTACCACTTGGAGAGTCTTACTCCAAGTGGTACTTTCTTTTAGACTCTCCAAGTAGTACTTTTTAAACCAAAAATATAATCTCGGATGAATACAGTAGTTTTTGCAGATATTTGCTCATTTTTCTGCTAATTTGACTGGAGTACTCGATGAGTATTCATTTTCTGTGATGTTAATCTAATCTTAGTCTTAGCCGCTTAAATTCGGCTATAGATCCGCTCCGATACAATAGAACAAACAAGGCACGCAATGGTGTTCGTAAAAATAGCTTTCGTCATGAAGCTGTCTTGAGGAACATTATTAATATTGAAGAAAAAAATAATTGTTTGTTTAGTCTTCAATTGTCATTTATATTAATTTGTAAGAATTGAGTTAAAATTAGAAAAAAGAAAAAAAAAAAAATTACTATTTCGATTCAAAAAATTAATATCGCCAAAAACTTAAAAATATCGCCGATTTTGGGTAACGTCGCCAAACCAATTTTCGTGTCGCCAAATGAAATTTCAAATCGCCAGTTTGGCGATAAATCGCCACATCTGACAACCCTGGTTGTATGTAGAGTTAAATATCCGCCATCTTTTTTTAAAGATTGTATGTCAAAAAAAACGAGAAGATATTTCATATAGAATAAAAATATCGACGTTTGCTTTGAAAAAAAAAATTTGAATTTTACGTTTGAATCAAAGCAACGATGAATTTTTTGAAATTTTCTTCTGCGTTATTGTCAACTTCAGATTTCAGTCGTTGACATATTTTTTATTGCGACATATTTGTGTATCAGAAGAATTGTATGTTAAAAGTTGTATGTAGTATGCTATTAGACGATATGTTAAAATGCACAAATATTTTTGCAAAATGGACTCTACATATTGTTGACATAATAAATTTTATATGTAGAAGTTACACAATAATGTCTATTAGACAATATGTTAACATTGAATAAAGAGTATGACGTCAAATTGACGTCAGAGGTACATAATTATGTACGTATTACACGTCGTCTAATACAAGCTTAAGAGATACGAATTCTGAAATCAAATATAAGTAAAAACTCTTTTTCCAAATTCAACGATCGCTCGTTAAAAGCAGAAAGAAAATAATATCGCTTTGAATGAAATATCTAATAGATCGTGTTATTAGATAGTTGATTCAAAAGTTTTATTTTATAAAGAGCATAAATTATCTACATCTGGACAAAGAATAAGACCTTCCAAAGTATGATAAATCGTCAATAAAAAAAATTATATGGAAAATTGATTCAAGAATATCGATTATAAAACCTTACTATTTATATATTTAGGTCTATGGGAAGTCAGAAACGGAGGTTCAATAATGCAACAGATTTCCCATTCAGTTTTATGATATGATTTGTAAGTCTTTGTGGTCTTAAGGAATATCTTGTTTTTAATAAAAATAACTAAGTATCTAATGGCTTCGGACAAAAAAACCATGAAAAGCGTTTCAATATGAAATATATAATTCTTTTTTTTCTTTCACGCCTACAATTGTGTAGTTAGTATAATACTTTAGGAGCTATATCGTTTTAATTTTTTTTTTTTTTTATTTTAAGGATTTTTTTTCTTTTTAACTCTCAAAATTAAAAAAAAAATTAATTTGTTATACGCTATAACTCCTTAAATATTATAGATGGAAACAAACTTTAAGGCGTGGAAAAAAAGAGCATAAATTCAATCGAAATGCTCTTAATAATATTTTTCCTCCGATAAGCCATTTTAAGTTATTTGAGAAAACGCGTTTTTCAATATGGCGGCTGACGGAAACATAGTGCGCCTGTGTCAACAGTCAATTATTTTACGATATCTAGGGGTCCGCTTCGCGGGTTCAAGGGATTTAAACTCCTTTTCTGTAATCAGCCGCGCTCATCACGCTTTTAGGGTAAGTCTAGTCTAGTCAAGCAGGCTCCTGAATATAATATTGTTTAGTCTAAAACCGGTCAAAATCTAGCAGGACAATTACGTTTTATTCGGAAATTTCTACTACATATTTCATTTTAAAGCATTTTTAAATATTTCCAAGACTACAAATAAAAAAAAAACGGATTTTTTCGAATTCGGGATTTCGTAGTTCGGGATTTTTGTATTTTCCCATTTAGGATTTTGTAATTCCGGTTTCTGTAGCTTTCCCTGAAATCACTTATTTAAAATTTTATTAAAATCGTCGAGAAAACCGTAGCATATTTGTAGCGCTTGTATAACAGGTAGGTATACCGTTAATAAGCTACATACATACATATGTACCTAGTTCCGAATAAAATATTTTATTTCTTTCAATTAAAAGAATAATCGGATCGAAAAGTGGCTCCTACAATTTCTCATATTTTCTTTGAAAACTATTTCCAGAATTGTCTTAAAAAAAAATTAAAATAAACCAAACAAACTCTTGTCTGATGATGTGACCTACACAAAGGCAAACGATCGCTTTCAAGTAAACATTGCGACCCAGTTGGGCAACAAAAAACCACCCAAGTCAAATGATTTTCATTTTTATTTCTTTTGTAACTCAATAAAATGTTTGTTTACACAGCGTAAAATGGTTTTATTTTTATTCTTCCAACACATGTTGCTAAAACACAACCAAACAAAAAAGTTACTTTCAATTTTGATGACTTTCCCTTTTAATATCCAGATATAGTTTTCTTGCTATAGATCTGTCAAACAATAAACGCCCTGCCATCTTACCTGTCATGGGAGAGTTGCATTGCGCGTTACTAAGCAAAACCAAAAACTAATCCATTATCCCTAAAGCAATACGATACCATGATGAGTTCCTAATTAAGCCACAGGATCGGTAGTAATGCGCGATCTTCGATGTTTTATGTGGTTCGTCTAGCGACAGTAATGCTCATTAAACACATCTACTACAACATGACACAGGGTATAAGAGACATCTGTTCCCGGATCCGGAGCAGGGGAACGCGATGCGAGGATCTTTTCATCCGAGTGTGCGGATTCTTTTGTAAGATCTCTAGATCTCGCATTCATGCAGATGGAGAATATACGCGGTGCGGTGATGGAGTAAGAGGAGGCGGATTACAACGTTGATTGATCTCAGCAGCTATGTGGAGCGCCTTGTTTTTTTTTTGTTAGTCGTCGTGGTATTCGGTCTAAAAATCGTTCGTCGCTGAGACATTTTCAGTATTTTCCCACAGTTTCTCGGTCGCAAGATTTATCCATCATCAGGGGGATTCATGGAAAAAACGCACTTGCTATCAAATGAAATTAAAATGGGAGGTGGCAGCAGGGTAGTTCTTTTTTGGACAGCCGAGCGTAGTTCACAATTAAATTGAATTTATGTTTGAATTTTATGTCAATTTTGTTGTTGGAATTTCGATTTTAAAAATGTAAAATTTCTCAGGGGACAGGGAATATAAATTGTTCTGAAAGTTTTATGGTGTATGAATTCGGATGGCTTTCAACACTTAATAGAGGGTGGGAGGGTTGGTTGTTGAAAAGTATAGGTTCCTTCCAAGGAACTATAAATATTTATTTTGAATGGTCTATAAAGAGATGCAATTTATAACATTGGGGAAATCAAATTCGTTAGAATATTTTATTGAATTTCCAAACTAGAGTTATGGTATCGATATCGCTTCGACGATATCGATGTCGCTTCGACGAAAACCCATCTAAATTAGTCTAATGATTGAGGTCCGTGAAATAGCAATAATTCCTGTCCAAACCTAGTCTTCGTGTACACAGGTTGTTGTTGATTAAATTAAGCACTTCTCAATGCGAAAATCTTTCCATTCACTGGGATATTTTTCGTTTTCCAAAACAGCAGAAACAACGGATGAAGAATACTAGCTATTTTAACAGGATCCGCTTTCAGAAACTCAGCAGGGAATTCAAGGAAATTAATAAAAGTTTGGTATTCATTCACTGCAGAAGGCTCGATGTCAATTCCCTAACTACAGGAGCAGGAGGTACTCCTACAACTGCTAACTCTCAGCAAAATTCGTACCTCAAGACTCATGAGAGCCAAATGGTGGTCGCTACCCATAGGGGGATTTCTTTTGCTCAATTGAGTTCCTCAATTGGTTAATCGGACAGGAGGAGGATTTCATGGGGGGATTTCTTTTGCTCAAATGAGTTCCTCAATTGGTCAATCCGCTTTCAGTTTGAATATCCGGAGTTAACCATGTTATTTTGGTTTGAGTCTTATATGTCTAAGTAAAGTCCTATAACTAAGCTGGTTCAAGACAATTTTGCGATGAGAAAGTCGACAAGCCAGTTACCTTCGCCTTCCGATGCTTTATAACAATAGAGAACTAGAACCTCTTATTACTTGGCTGGACGTCATCTATTTAAAGTTGAAACTTTCCACGATTCCATCTTTACAGATCAAAAGCTCGTTGTCCTTCTCCGGTCTCTCAGAAGATACCACCAGAAACCTTCCAATGACAATCCCCGTAATCTCGAGGTACTAAAGGTATTCCATAAGGAATAGATTGCCTTTCCATTTCTGTCCATTTGGCAGTTATTCTTAATCGATTTCAAAAGGGATTCGAACTAAGTCTGCTTGATTTTTTTCTGTCAAAAATATTTAATGTACATTTTGTTATCTTTCAAAGAACTCACGAACTAGTCTCATGAACTATTTGCTTTCAAATCGAACGTTCTTGATGGAATGCACTCAATGTAACAATAAATCATTTATACGACCTGTTTCCTTTAAAACGACTTCATATCTAATAGAACTATATATGCGATCAACATGTAAGGATATCCCTTAGTCCCGCTTTGTAATATGACACTCATTGATGGTTCAAGAGTTTTTAGATTCTAGGGTCATATACTTATAAGAAAAACATTTACATATAAGTTTTTTTTTTCCTTAAAAAGGCGACTTCTAGACTATGAATTTCATTTGTGGTTTTGGTTACTATATATGCATTCTTTTTTCAAATATCATTTTTAATTTTTATTTTGTATGATGGGTTTGTTCGTGCATCTTTAGGGCGAAGTCATAATGACTTATTGTTAGTATGGACCCAAACACTAATCAACGAGGTGAAGGCGGGTTTTCCTTCCTCAGTGTATAAAAGTAACTGTAAAAATTCCATTAGGGATTTAAAAAAATAAATAACATAAACATAAACACACACAAGAAACGTAAAAAAACATTATGTCCACTGACAGAAAAAGTATTTAAGAAAAAGGAAAATAAAAGGATTCCCTCCATTTTCCGTGATCTTTGGTTTCAGTGGAAATCCATGACCCATGGGATATAGGGGACTAACGGTTCGTCAGATTTACGATGCATTCAAGGAATTTTTAATAGACAGCCATGACAGACATTTGATGGACTAAACAAAATGTAAGGCAGCAAACAGTAGTTTTAGTAGATGTGTAATGTGTTGCTTTTTTATCTTTTTTTTTTTTACCTTTTAATGGAAAAAAATTTGTATTCTATTTTGACTTTATGTGACTATGAGAGCTTGTCGAAGTTGATTTGTTGCTTTGTATTTTCTATTATATGTACCTATACGTGCTAAAGGCAAGTTATGGATTTGTAAAAAAAGGTTTTGAGATAAAAATCAAACATATAAGCATGCCAGGTGAATGAGCTAGGCAGACAAAACAAAATCACTCTGTACTGGGTACCAGGCCATGAAATTGAAAATAATGAATATCGTAACGTACGTAATAAGAAAAAAATGTTTGCAATTTTTGGATTTTTTTTTTTTAATTTTTAGTGAAAATTACTTTTTTAAAAAAACTGTTAGCTAAAAAAATTTTATTTTCAATGAAAATTAAAGAAAAGATTTCTGGCTTAACAAAAAAGTATAAAATGGCATTGTAGGTATGATATTATTTACCTACCGTTGTTTTTCATAATTGTTTTTTATTTAAATTGCCCCTCCTGGCAAAATGAGGGGTAAAAGACGCTTCCTTCCCATACAACTTTTTGCTTGCCTTATGAATATCCGCTTGGGTTAATTTTGAAACATACGTTGCAAGATTGACCCAAGCGGATGTTCGGATGCATCCGAACCGTTCGCCTGTGGTGTGGAGCGCAGATAAACTTGAACCCGAGTTATAAGGTTGAGCTCACTTCGGGATCTCGGGACTCTTCAGAATCTTGAAGACTGTATATCTCTATTATGTATTTTTAAAATACCTGTACTTTGCATTTTTTTTATTCATTTTACAAATTTTGAGCTATTTTGTCTGTACTATATGTCTGTAATTCTTTTTATGATCTTTGAATTTAGTTCAAATAAAATGATAATAAATATAAATGAAACATTTAAAAAAATTTAAATGGACCTTAAAGATTTAATTTTTTATTTGTAAACGGTTAGAAAAGTTCAGTTACTATACCGTTCAACAAGTTGCAAACCTATTCTTCTTCTAGAGTGTTTCTTTGGGAAGTGGGTTTTCCTGATTTCCTTCAAAATTGGGCATATACATATATCTATACCAAGAAAATGTACTCTTCATTCTCGCGCAGGTTACAAAGGCTGCCAGTTGCTTGTTAAATCCGGACATCCGGTCTTTATGCATCATAAAGTTCAACTTGTTCATACAATCATGGAGCAGCGCCATCTAAAGAAAGTTGTGAATCGCACATTTGAAGGTTCTTATACATTTACTAAGTGTCTATTCTGTTACCCTAACAATAATCGTCAACAAAACAAATTAACAATATTTAATTTTTTTTATTGACTCTAAAATCCATATTTCCTTGGCAAGAGTCGTAAACAAAACAAAAATCATATATGTTTACGACTGTTGTCAGGGTTACAGAATGGACAACTAGTAAATGCACGAACCTAAAAATGTGTTATTCACAACTTTCTTAAAATGGCCAGGCGGTGATTATTCAGCATGAAAATACTATAGAAATGTATATACAATGGTTCAACTATATAAGAGTTTGAATAAAAGACCGCAATAACTTGATACGACATTACGACAAGTTTGAGTAGAATTAATTTAATATTCATTCACAATTTTCTAAAAAAATGACTTAGGCCGTGTGCCATTTGCGTTGAAAGTGCTGTTAAATTTGATCCCATGGCTAAATTTTGACACTACTAAGGTGAATGCAGACGTCAAAAATTAACATTCTCAGGAGCTCGTTAAAATTTCAACAAGTGGTTAATTTTTGACATTTGTTTTGCTGCGTTTATTTCTACATCTTTTTATTAGCGGCCGCGTTCATTATTGCATCTTTTTTTTATCGATTGTATCCAAAGCGATCTGGATAGCTTCGTGTAATTGTGAAAAACTGCAAAATGTTCGACCTTTTTCCCGTTTTTCCCCTAGAGTTTTATTTTCATTACGTTCTATGACAAAAGCTTTCAGGTATGTTTTGTAGAGTTAATTTTTTTACAATATTAATTAGGCAAGCATGTTTCTATGTCTTGCTTTAAAAATTAAAAATTGAAAAATTTGATTGCAAAATTTGAAAAATTTTCCTTTTCTTGGAACGCCATATCTCGGTAACGAAATAACATACCAACATGATTGGATAATCAATATTGTAGCAAATTTAACATTCTACAAAACCTACAAATCATTTTTCTGGTAGATTGTAAGAAAAAATAGTTTTAGAGGAAAAACCGGAAAAAGGTAGAAAATTTTGCAATTTTCCTCCCCTCACCCTTTTAGCACAGGGTCCTCAAGGTCCAAAACTTGAGAAAATGTTAGTCAACCATCCCAAAACAACATCTGAAATTTTTATTGAGCTCCGACCAATTTCCACCTGAAACTACCTGCCGACTGGACTATGTACAATTTTTGTTTTCAAAATTCAATGCCCTTATTAGTTTTTAATAAAAAAACAGAAAACCGGATGCTTATGTCTTGGACTTTTTGAGAAAAATAATAATAACAAGAACTACCTCTTACCAGAGAATCCATTTCTGTAGTTCTACACGTTTTTTTTTTACTTATAATACATGAAAATCAACCTGTGAGGTTGGTGAGGCACTAGCTTTTTGGTGCACCTTAACCAATCATCCTGCAAAGCTAAGAATAAGTTCGACATAACACAGTCAGTAGTCACAAAATTCAATCCTCGATATAAGTTTGTGCGAAAAGTATCTTTGAAATTAAGATATTTGTCTAATTAATGAATTTTTTGCGTTATTGAAATTGTGTTTGTGTTCGATGTACATTTTTACTTGCTCTATGTCTATTATTATATAGGTACTATGTACTTATAAGGCAAGTCTTGGATTCGTGCAAAAAAAAGTTTTGAGATAAAAATCAAACATGACATTACGATGACAGAGAAGACGAAAAAAATGGGGCCGGCAATTCTGTCTTTCTGTGTGTCGGTCTGTCTTTCGCGGCATGCACCTACGGCCTAAACGGGTGGGCCGATTTACTTTAAATTTGATAGATATATGGTTTTTAGGGTAATACGCCTAGAGTTTTTTGTAGGTCACTGTAAGGCTTAAAATAACGATTTTCGTGAAAACCGCTTCAACGATTTTGAAATTATTTTTTCGCAAACTCATATTTATAAACACTCAATAAATAAAGAAATTGTTTTGCATGATTCGATTTTGGTTTGAATCTTTGTAAGACATGGATTTTGAACTATTAATAAAATTTCATACGTGTTTTTAGTATATATTCCGTTTGTACTTAAAACCCTCAGGTAACTTGCCACAAGAGCACAAGATTGTGCGACCCAGTTGTGCCCTTTATTTTTCTAACATTAACAATTTGATAAGTATTTGTATTTAATAAGTTAAAAAGCTGTCTAAGAAAAGTCACTGTGTACTTTTCACCGTACTACACTACAAAATTCACTATAATGCACATGAAAAGTATAGGGAAGCATTCCTGTTGGGATGTGATTCATTAAAACTTTTGTTAAGTAAATATTGCCAATTATATATGGATATGTAGTTATGTACATAATATGAAGTGAATTATCTACCAAAGCAAATTGTAACTACATAATGTGAACTTATAAGTGAAGTGTTCACATTGAGAGACAAAAACAAAATTCCCTGAACTTAATAGAACTCTTTCAGCAATCAATACGCCCCTTCGCCGCCAAGGTCAATTTAAAAACTTTTTGTTTCCAAAACTCTATCACTATTAACGTGTCGGTTTGTTTAACATTAACACTCAAAATTACCATCAATATCAACATAACAAAAAATTTCTATCAAGCCATTCCAATAAAATACAGATTGGCCCTGTCAAAATTATATTCTCCCCCCAAAAAAGCACCTTATATCATCCACATCGCATCTATCCAACACCATCCTCCCATCTTAACGAAAAAATAACACGTCTAATGATAATCAAAAGTGTGGAAATTGAAAAATAGACTGTCAACACGACAAGTTATTAAATAATTTCTTAGATATTTTGGATTCCTCCCTTCCAGACCAATAAATGGGGCATCCTGAGCATCACCTACAATCCGATAGCGTATATTGTGGTTTTCAGTAAAATTAATTTCCCTGAGACTTACGATGATAAATGAAGGAAAACATTGAGACTAAAAGAAAGTGGAGAAAAACGAAGCAATTAAAAATAGCATAAATCAAAAAAAACTTAAGAATATCCCACTTAAAGAAAATATACTAAAACAGCGATTAAAGGGGTTCCGTTTTGGAACTAGAGATGCATTCAAATAGAGAGGTAGTTCCTTTTTTTTTCTTAGTTTTTCAAGGATCCTTTTGTCTGTAGGTACTTTCGAATGCATAAGAGGGATGATGCATTTTAAAAATAGATTTCTAAATTATGTATTGAATTTCACAAAAAAAAAAAAAAAAAGAATAGTATCTTTTAAAGAAGGATAGCTCCCAGAGGATGTATTTAAGCATGAAGGCATTTCTTTGTCAACATCAATTTGACTGACATTATTCGAAATGGACTTTTGGACAAACGTTCGAGACCGAACGAAAGATTTATTATTTTAATTTAATTTTTTGTTTCGTAGTTTGTCTTTGTTTATTTTTCTCTGTTTGACTAACTATTGGGTAGGGAATACCTCGAAGCGTTTTTATTTCTCTATTGGTCTAAATTTAGAACGTTCTCATCGACTGGTTGTGCCACCGCCGCCGACGACTATTGGAAGAGACAAGTCGGCGAAATTGCTTTCTCGAAAATGCAAAAAAGTTTCATGGACGACCGGGCGTTTGTCGGCATCAGAGAATTCTGTTCTGACTTCTGAGTCAATGGACAAAACACGACATGTGTTTCAAATTTGGTCGGGTGTAAAATGAATGTTGTAAGCGCCTTGGATTGCAATGGAAAAAACGAAAACGTCGAGACTGAAACGTTGTGTCTTCCCGCTGATAATGGCAATTAAATTTTCTAATATCGCTGGGGGTGATGGGCGAGACGATTTTGCATTTTATTATGCTATGTTGAATGTGTTTTTCGATATTGCAGTGCAACAAACAGAGAGAAGACATTTATTTGGAATAAATCTTTGAGATGACAAAATAATTACGTATTTTTGTATGGGGGAATCTTTCATGGAAGTAGGTAATAGAAATGCGGATATGTCAACGTTTTGTACACATTTGTGTATAGTAATAAAATTTGTAAATGTTTGCAACATTGCAACAATGTATATATTCAATGTATTTTATTCCTTTGGTATTTAACGTATTTTTGAGTTCAGGATGTGTTTTTTTAAAGGCATACAACAAATACTTTCAATTTTTAAATAAGTATAGGTAATACAAAATATGGTCGATTCATGTCATTTTGAAATGAAAATGGCATTTGGTATTTCAAAGAAACAATCAAATGACACTACGATGTTAGTGAAGTTAAAACAATTGCACTTCGAGAAGAAGGTTTTATTGCGCTAGTGTTTAAATTTACGTAAACAAACAAACCAAAATTCAAAGATGAAACAACATTGTTTTCAAAGTTGCACCAATTTAATTTAAACATTTCGTGTTTAATCATTAATCATAACGAGAGTCGTAATTTATAAAAAAATTATAAAGAAAACTAGCTGACCCGGCGAACTTCGTTCCGTCAAAAAAGTCCGTCCTTTTCAAAAAACTAGCATGTTTTTCGAAAGAATAAAAATACTTTGGATTGAAATTGATAACAATGTATGTATTTCATTTGCATGGATATAAACATTTCACAAATTTTAGGTCAGTGTAACGATTTAATTTGAACAATGTTGTTTGTTTTATTGTCTGCTGCGTAAACAAACAATGCAAATGGCTTTCCGATAGGCAAACACGCCACGTATAATATAGTTGTCCATGAGAAAATGAAGGAAATTCTAGATTAAAGCCACATATTTTCAATGACCTTGCTATTTGCTTGTTTTCATGTCGAATAATAGGTAAAATCCTTTATAGCACTTTCTAACTAATAGCCTTTTCACACCGCATCAAAAACCCTGTTTTCGATGAAAACTCGTAAATACGTTCACACTGAAAATGTACCTGTTTTTGTTTGACACTTCACTTATTTTGACATTAGTTGTCAAATGTCATCATATTTGATCAATTAAAAATCGAAACACAATGCCCTCATCTACAATGCCCCACAATTTCTTTCGTTTGTTTTTTTCTTGTTCATTTTCTATAAATACAAATGGTTATTAATTCAATAAATTCATTTACATATTTATAAATACAATAATATTATTACTTACCGCAGCTGTAAATTGGTCTACAATATTTGGATTTGTAATTTGAATAATTTCTGTTGACAGTTTTCATCAGCTGAGAATGACATCCATAAATGAAAGAATACAACACTAACCTATTCTGACAGTCGATTGAGCACTGAATTTTTCACTAGCTGTGTTTGTTTTGATCATCTTGCAATTTCAACTGGTTTTTGATAGGTTTTTGCAAAAACCAGTTGTTTACGAAAACTTGCTACTTGCCAAAATCGTATGGGAAAACTTGTGTTTTTGATACAGGTTTTTGAGTTTTCATCAAAAACCGGGTTTTTGATGCGGTGTGAAAAGGCTATAAGCATTGATTATGATTTCTTTGATGTTGTTCATTATTTTCTCAACCGTCAAATGTGTCCCTTTTCACAATTTTGGTTCAGATAGCGCATCATTTACCTAGTTTATATGCAGGGTCGAAAGATCGAGTTTGATTAGAAACGAAATTCCAACCCAGGTATTTCAGCCAACTAGTTGAATTCTTGAGGAGTTGAGTTAAGTGCGAAAAAGTTGAAATGACAGAAGAATACCTACGTTGCTTTGTAGACATTAAGACCAAAAGATTGAATTTTCGAGAAAAAAATATTTGTTTTGCTTTTACAAGTTATGCGCATACTTTTCAACAACAAATATTCATTCGTTAATATGCAATTGATCACATGCAGAAATAATTGTGTATTCACCATTTCAACCCAGGTATTTCATTTAATTTTCGACTCCACACAACTGCTCGAGTGCGATCATGCATATAAACTAGGTAATTATAGTGACAGGGCTGACTTTAGTTACAATTTGCAAATTATGAGGTGGTAGACATATCCAAAAAATTCAAAAATTGCTCCTAAAATCTTAATTGTTATTTCTCTTTTGTATTCAAGATTTTCTAATTGCATACTACCTGCGTCATAGTCCGGCATTGGGCTTTGTGCATTGAGTGACTCAGGACTGGGCATTCCTAATTTATACAAGAGGCTGCCACACATGACCAGCCACTGTTGCAGATCTCTCATTTTAAGTTCGTTATTTGATGTTGTGAACTCTATGTTAAATATCTTCGGCCAAGTCATCCTTACATTTATTTCAAAAATTAAGTGTGTTGAATGGAAAACATGTGCAGATGATAATGGCGAACAATGTTCGAATTTGAGTCACAGGCGCAGAAAATCTTACATCGCTTGTCGTTGGCAAGCGAATTGTCCGCTGGCTGGATTGTGAAAATGTGGTGCAAAGCACATCATCAACGTGTCAAAACAGTCCGCAGCAATCGCAGATAGAAGCATATTTGTCATTGTTTGAATGATCAATAATTTTTTCCGTATGATTTTCCTAAAATTTTGAAAAATTTTGGTTCCGTAGTATGTGTGGAAAATCTCGTAATTTTTGACATCATTATTTTTTTTTTTGAATTATGAGATTTTTTTCTCACTTTTTGATTATTATTAGCAATAAATAAATATTTAACAAAAAATGAGTCTATACTAGAAGAAAGGTAGAGAATTTAATTCTCTATAAATTTGGATCGCACCATTTGAAGCGAGAAATGCACAATACAATTGTAAATCGACAAAACACAAAAACATTCGAACCTAAAAGCGGAATAAGAAAAATTCATACCTAATTTTACTTTGAAACAATTCCTAAAGTTATCGGACATGATTTAAGACAGTGTAGTAAAATGGATCTAAATAAAGCTCTTTGCCAGTGACGAAAATTATAAAAAAAGTTTGACGAAATTTCGGAAGCACATTTCTAATATTTAGGTATAAGAGCATCGGTTTTTCCAATATAAGGATTATTGCCATATTGTTTAAACTGTATCTTATGATCTGTCAAATTGGCTGTCATTTAATTAGTCATTTTTGCCAAATTAACCTTGAGAGTTCAAAAATTTGTTCGAACGGTAAAATAGTTTTATGGATTGTTGATGTCAGTTCGAGAAAGTTTTTGATTTTGATCAAAAAATCATTTTCTGCGAAGAGTACAATTTCTGGATGAATGTGGGTTTGTCAACAATGGAAATTGTTTAATGTGGGAAGATCTCAGATACACCAAATAGCAATGGATCCAGAGAAAGTCACATTTTGAGCTGGCGGTATAATCTATCCCTAATTGACCAGAAAACCAAAAATTGGATGATTTTGACACCGACACTCAGTGGCTCAGTACTCATATAAAATATTATCAAAATCTATTGTTTTTTTTTTTTTTAGAAAAAATGGAATTATCAGTAACTTGTATATGGTAGGTAGGTACCGTTGTTTTAAGACCTAGGATAAAAATAAAAATAAAAACGTCCGGTAATATAACTATATAAGAAAAGAATCCCTTCTACCAAGTTTGAAAAAAAAATTCCCAGCCGTTAAAGCTGTTGGTGTCGATACATCCAGAGAAACAGACATATAGGTACAGTAGAGTCGGACCTCCTTTTTTCGTCTTCTCTATATCATCTTAAAGTAATGTTTGATATAGATAGCTCAAAACTTTTTTTTACAAGTGTACCTTTAATAGTCGCGAATAAAAGTAGGGTGTGTTTTTTTGTAAAAGATTATAACACGTTTTCAACGTGACATTCTACGAAAACAAAACAATCACTCCACGGTGGAGAAATAAAAACTGAAATTAGAAATAGAATATACAAAAACATCTTGGAGCAAACTACGACATCAAACAAAAAATTCAATTTTATAAATTATGTTGAAGGGAGAAAAATATCAGAAAATTTCCTAAACTTGTAAAACACCAAATTTGCGGTTTATTCAGTGTTAAGGGTATTCGTGATTAGGACAAACAAAAATTAATTTGTTAGCAGTCGTGTTTTGTTGGTAATTTTTAGTTAGTCAGCACTGGAAAGAACCAATAACACGCTATATTCACTTTTTTATTTTATTTCAAAGTTGGTATTCTTGACTATATGCCAAGCCGAAGTTTCAAATAATTTGATGGATGTGTATGCAAAGTATGGCTATTTGTATATGCCGAGTTGGTCAACTTGTACCCCACCTTATGCACTACAAACAAATAAAAACCAATAATCATTATTAAGCTTGAATATAATCAAATTAAATTCCAAATTATATAATTTTATTTAAAGATCTACTTTAACCAATTTTTATTTGTTTTTAAGCTAAAAGTTCAAAATCATCAATTTTTTTTGCAACTTTCATAGGTTGAAAGCTTTTTACTTCTTCCGCAAAACGCGGCCCTTAAGGAAAACACAATGAACACAACCATTAATAATCATTGTATATGGAGTCCATGTCTTAAGCTGTCATAGGTGCCACCAACCTTTAAGCAAAAAATATATTGACATTATATTTCGCGCCAAAAATTTCCAGACATTCCAAGATCTTATCTTCACTTTTATGTTCACTTTAATTACTGACCAATTTATCGCCACTTTTCGTATCCCATACAAAATTTTGCTAAAGTGACTAAACCAATAAAACACGCCTAGCATAAGCTGCTGCAGCGAACAAATCACAATAACAAATTCAAAGTACACCAAAACGCATGAAATTAAAAGGTGTATAAATCGACTTTCCCATCATTCCCACTCTTTGAAAAATGATAACCCGATAAAAGACAGTTTTGGCATTTGATTTTAACTTGGTTTTCACAGCGTGCACTTGGATCCAGAGCTAACTCCAATAATATTTCATGGTAACAAATCAATCATTGTTTATAGGTACTAATATAATACATTGAAATATACCGAAACAAATCAGCTACAATTTTTTTGTTTTCTTCATTTCACCCTATAAATAGCAAAATCTTTAAATATCTAAGCCATTTTTTGCTGCTTCTGCATTTCAAGCAAAATTTAGCTATAGCTACTATAATTTTGAGCACGACCAAAGTTTTTTTCACTTGCGATCGTGAGTTTTTAGCCCGTGTAAGGTACATTGCACCTATAAGTTCAACTCAATTAAATGGTTTACATTGTATCACTGACACAACACTCAACTCAACTCAACTCAACTCAACTTAACTCAACTCTAGTCATAAACATAATGCCACAAAAATTAAAATCAAACGCCAACTTCATGTGAAGGTAACATATCAAAATTGTTTCATTACTCAACGTGAATGTTTGAATTGCAAGAGACTCGTAGTTCTCAAAATCTTAAAAGTAGTTACATATCACTAAAAACAAAATCAACACGAAATATTAACCTTGATATAATATCAATTATCAATTATCATTATAATTTTTTCTCAAGGATGCTAAAGGTATACTTCCTAACTTTAAAAAACTACAGCCAAAATAACAATTTGACCACACACATATACGTGCCCTTTTCCACACTTCTTATAATCGGATTTGTGCCCGTAAAATTACAAAACTAACTAACATAGCGCCTCAAATGACTGAACCTTTTTTTCCAAAAACAATAAGAACCAAAAAAAAAAAAATAAGAGGCGCTATATGATTTTCAACAATAATTTACACTTTCGGCATCACCATAACATTTCTTTAGAATAACTTGGATATAAAAATTAGCATTCAGGTCGTTGTTTTCAAAAACTATTGTTTTTCAAAAACAGACCTAAAGCAATTTCAGACAAATATTGCCTATGGGTTTTTAAAATGACTCACGCTGAATCGCACTCATATGGAACACGGTGTTTTTCCCACATGTGTTGTCGATTGTTTCGGTTGATTGTTGTTTTTACGGAGTCATAAATCCCCGACTTGTCATTCTTCACAACCTAAAACTAGGTACCATATATGTATATTGTGATACGAATTCTGTGCCATTCTCATTCATTTATTCGCACGTGTTGGGCACTAAGTATAGATCTAAGGGTAACGAATAGCGCCAGATAGGAGTAACTAAATCACTCGACAGGAGCCAACTTTATATGAACTAGGGTGTAAATACAAATCTACACACAATTTTACCGTGCCGTGTAGACGGCGATCAAGGAGATACATACATCTGTTTTTAAATTTAATAAAACTTTGATTAAAGTATCTACTAATTTAAGAACATGTTCTTCTTAATGAACATAAAACAATGAGTATGCCAATGTCTGTACATCTGATACAAAACAAGTGTAATTCGTCCTAAAAATAGATCAACTCTTCCTGAGGGATTGTGTTAATGTTTGATTAATACTTAAGATAAAACGGAACACTTGTTCCTCCTCCTATTCCTATTTACTGCTCCAAACCAGGGTCAGAAAATTATATTGAACATTTGTGTCATTGTGAGAATATACATATAGCTACTGGCACTTGAAATAGACTTCAACAACGAATCCACCCCACATCCGAAGTATCTATTTGGCATCATAAGCACGGATAATCGGCAGCTCTTCTGAAGCTCATAATTTATCTCGTAATTGTTCTAAATACCATCGAATTTCATACAAACTCTTCAAGTACTCCGCTAGATCTAAAGTGGAGCAGCACATATTAACTGATGAGGGAGGAGTATGCCGCAGCCATAGCCGGGGCATGGCAGCCTCAATCGTGCGCCTTCCGTTCCGATTCGAATTTTATAGTTCGGTGCGTGTTGAAATTCAATATACTATCTGTTTTGAATTAGTGACGCCATGTTCTCGAGTCTTGAATCTGACAGAGAACACCATTTGCGCGCCCCGTCAAAGTCAGTGCGGACTGCGGAGCTTCTTCTTCTTGTCTTTGTTGTTGTTTCTCCTTCTTTGTATAAAATGTTGATCGTTTTTCTTACAAAAAACCAAGAACAACACCAAGATAAATTTGCTTGACGCAAAATGGTCGATCAGTCGGATACGCCGGATGATATAATGTGACAATAAAATGAAATGCGGCGTGCGGGTGGTGGGGTGGATGTGTCTTAAAGTCTTCGGCTTTGCAGAATAGGATGTTTAATGAACTGAATGAAAATATTAACTTGGGTAGTCGCCATTTTTTAATGTTCTATTTTTTATTTACAAACAAATTTGTTTTTTTTTTACTCCATCATCTTTTTTTAGATGATTTTCTTTGTTTATGATTTTTATTTCATCAGACAAAAATATTGTACATTGAAATTCTTTGGTGCGAAAAAATGATAAGTAGGTATCTACAATGTTCAAGTGTATTTAATTTGATGATTTTTCAAAGACGATGATAGTTTTAAACTGAAGAAAAACACTAAAGACAATTATTAACAAATTTTGTTAAAAATAGATTTTTTATTAGAGTTTTGTAATCGAGGAAGAAGCTTTTATGAAATAAAATGTAAATAAAGAATTTTTGAAATGATATAAAAACCGGAAAAAAAAACTAGCTATAAATATGAATTTAATCTTGATTATATTAGGAGATATATTTAAAAAAAAGAAGAAAATAAATTAAAATAACAACAACAACTATTGCTGTAGTTGTTAATTTTTATTTTTATTTTAAGTGGAGCATCAAATGAATGAAATTCAATATTCCAAATTTTAAGTTTAAGATTTGATTAGATCAAAGGGAGGCCGGACATAATCCCGAAATCCAAAAACCCGAACACCCAAGATCCCGAAAACCCAAAAGAACGAATACACAAAATCCCGACAACCCTAAATCTCGAAATTAAGATTGAAATTTAGTTTTTCAAATTTTTCATTTTTTTCCCACTTGTAGGAAGATAACAAATGTTTATCCGTAGTATGATTTGACTTTACCTTTTGTGGATGGTATCGATACTGCCGATGTTGTATTTGTATTTCATATAAAGATCTTAATAATAATAATAATAATAATATTTTAACTACATGTGTCTGTAAGGCATCACATTGCCTTTTAATTGCAACAGGTGTTGCTCGAGACTAGATAGAAGGAGTAGAAAGATAGGAAAGAATTAGTTTTGGGACAATGGATAGAGAGCTAGCTGATTTTTATTTTTCACTGCATACCTCGTGGCGCCGTCCAGCATAAGCTGGGAGGTCTGATGAAAAGAAAAAATTGCTTTGTACCCGAGTGGGAATTGAACTGGCAAACTTTGGGTTAACAAGCAAGCACTATTCTTTTCAAATTCAATTTTTTTATATTTAACTCAACTTATAACTACTTAAATGCTAGACAAAAACCTTAAAAACTAGCTTACAGAATAACTTAACTAACTTACTGGCCCCATACGGGCGCTCTAAATTATACTGTTACTATATATTAAAAATGCCTAAATTAAAATTCAATATTACTTAAAACTAAACGAGAAAATTTTGAAAAGCTCGTTTTCCTATAACATTTATTTTATATAAAAAACTTAAAACTACCCTTTACATAAATAAAACTAAATTAACCCAAATGAAACTAAAATATACGTAAATATACGTAACTAACTTAAAACTACTTAAAATACTTAAAATAATTTAAAACTAGAACAGCCACCAGCAGCTTTTTTTTTTTTTTTTTGCCATTTTTTTTTTGCAAATTCAATTTTTTATTTTTAATTCATCTTATAACTACTTAAATGCTAGACAAAAACCTTAAAAACTAGCTTACAGGATAACTTAACTAACTTACTGGCCCCATACGGGCGCTCTAAATTATACTATTACTATATATTAAAAATGCCTTTCGGCGTAAAAACTAACTTAAATTAAAATTCAATATTACTTAAAACTAAACGAGAAAGTTTTTAAAAACTCGTTTTTCAAGACATTTTATTTTATATAAAAACTTAAAACTACCCTTTTTTTGCCATCAGCCTATGCACATGCACACACGCGCATACATATGCATATATTTAGGCATATGCATATGTATTCGCTCACGCACATATCCACAAACAAACAAACAACTTTTTGGATTTTGTATCTTTTTTGTTGGTGCGACCGTCACTGTCCTACTAAATCTACCTTAGAAATATGTAGGTCGGCCAAGGCAACAACTTTGACTTACCATCAATATTAAGGTGGTCACCCAACCACCAGTATTTTTTAACTTGCTTATCCAAGTCCTTTTTGTCCCGAAGGGGCACAGCTCTACTGAACCGCAGACGCTCTGCTCCGTTCCCAGAGCCGACGTCTCGATCATACAGGAGTCGCCGATCCACAGTTCTACGGCCGACGACGTGGTAGATTAACGGAACCGCCAATCTATCCTGTATCAGCCCCCGACTGTCTAAATAGAGGAATGTCTCGGGTGGGATGAAACCGTTAAGACGAACGCTTTCACTTTATTCATCATTAGGGTAGTAAGCCCCAAAAATAAGTCCATTGGCTGAGGTCATCGCTCTTGCAATGTGACCCCGAATCAGCTTAATTAAAAAGTTATCTATCCTGTTTATATTGGCCCCGTTGTATAAGACCTCGTTGGCATAGTAATGTTTGTACTCCGACTCTGGTGTTCTGTGTAATCCAAGACAGGTCCTAAGACACTGCCTCTCAAACACCCGAATCTTTTCCATTTGAGATGGGGCAACGTTAAACCACACAGGGCACCCATAGGCAATCATCGGCCAGATGAGGGCCATGTAGCAAATCACCTTCACCCTGTTTTCAAGGCGGCTGCTATGAAACAACCGTCTTGTCAGAGCAAACGCTCCCCTATAGCTCTGGCCAGAGCAGCATCTATATGTCGATTGAAATATAGATACTGATCTAGCCAGATACCAAGGTACTTTACTACATCTTTACTCGCAAGTTGATGTCCACTTGGTCCAACGATCACTAGATTTCTCCAGTTCTTTCTTGTATCCCTAGAAGCCTTAGACAAAGGGGTTCTAAACAGGATAGTTTCTGATTTCTGAAAGTTAATTTTTAACTTCCAATCATCAAAATATCGCTGAATCTTGTCGAAGTCACGCTGCAAGAGAATTCTGATGACTTCAACTTTTGGACCCGTCCTGTACGCTACAAGGTCATCGGCATACGCAATCGCATGAGTGAGACTACCTATCAGATCGCTGGTGTAAATACTAAAAAGAATCGGTGAGTTCACAGCTCCTTGCTGTAGACCGTTTTTAATATCAAAAGTTGTGGTCGAAGTTACATTGCCACTTTTGACAACAAACTTTCTACCATTGAGCATGTCATGAAGCATATATAACAGTGGTTTACTTATGTCAAATCTAGTTAATTTCAGATAAAGACCCTCTAACCATACGGTGTCGACAAAATAAAAAAAAAAACCAAAAGCACGATAAAATTTTCACGAAATCCCGAAAAATTATATTAAATGAAAAATTTGCGCATTTGAAAGGGCCACAATTAGAATTTTTATAAAACAGATTAGTTTAAGAGGAAAACAGAAAAGAAAAATGCGGTAAAATTAATTCTTTGACATATTTTCTTATTTAATATGGTATTTCGATTACATACCTCCATTTTTATGTGATTGGGTAGTGCAATGCTTGTTTTTGATAAAAACGAAGAAAAGAAAGACGACTTTGTCTTTTAGGAACTCAAAAAAAACTGATTTTTTAAAATTCAGTTCTTAAATTTTTGTTTCTGTATTTTTAATACGACGCGTTTTACCTTAACTTGACTGAAAGTTCGTCAAATTCTCGTGAAAGAGCTCCATCTGTTGCAAAAGAAATCAATTTTGAAATAGGTCCACATGCATCCACAGAAGACAGATCAATCGAGAGAGTACAGATTTTAACCAAGCTGCATTTTTTTTTCGACAGTTCGGCCGGTTTCTAGCCAAGCCAGCATTATAATCTAAATTTGTATGGGGCGCAAAAAAATTTAAAAAAAAGGATTTTTATAAAATTTATATAAAATAGATTTTTGTATAAAAAAAAAAAAAAACAATAAATTCGTTTGGATTTTACAGTTGACTCATTCCCCCTCATGAGTGATAATGACTGCTCTTATCGTTTTCTTCCAAACATGCATACAATTTCATAAACGCCAATTTTTGTGTGATTTCAAATCTAACCGCCAAAAGCTTACCAAATGTATATCTTAATTCGGAGTCAAATTGGATTTTGATTAGAGGAAAGAGTAAGTGTACCAATTATGGAATACGCTCCTAATTTCAGTTAAATCTTCCATTTCATGAGTATATATTCGTTGTAGGTATTCTTGTGATTGGCGACGGCTGTATAAAGGAGCGCAGTTATTAAAAGTAGTTGTTTAGAAAAGTGCATCATATTTTATTGTGAGTTTATGATGAAATAAATAAGTGATTAATGAGGAATGCGCAGATTAGTTACCCAATAATAAAAAAGACATCCGAAGTGTTTGATGGTTAAGCAAAGAGAAAAGTTTATTTGACATAAAGAAGAATGACATTTTTTATGAACTTTGTTCTAAACTCATGTAAACAAATGATAGTGTTGAGCGGTGAACATTGTAGAGGTGTTCAATGATAATTGTAATGTAAAATGGAACACTAAAATAATATTTTACAACAGTTTATTTTACTTCTATTTTTACTTACTCAATAGGTTTTTTTTCGTGTGAAAAAAAAATTCGAGGTTTTAATCGACATTACGATACTAAAGACGCCGAAAAAAGTAGGTTTCATCATGCCGTACGTTGGTCTGTCTGTGCGGATGTGCGTATGTGCGGTTGTCTGTGCACCGACCTACAGCTTAAGCGGTTTGACGGATTTCGTTTAAATTTCGTATATAGCACTTTTTGGTAATTCTTAGAGGAGAAATTCAAATGTTTGTTTCAGCCCGGCTATAATGGGTACCTGCCATTTAACGGTTTCAGTTTTCCCAAATTTTCTTAAAAACGGCTTTAACGGTTTTGATAAAACTTGCTGTAAGTTATATTTGCTGCAGTCTTAATATAACTTCATTTTAGGTTTTTGGCTAAAAATGCTAATAAGGGAGATTTGGTGCGTTAACGGATTTTACAAATTTGGCCATAACTTGATAACGGCTAAGCCGAATCCTTTTAAATTCGGTACAGATTTTAAACCAGACATTAAGCACAACATGGAATTCAAAGTTTTTACCAACACAACCGTTTAATGATAGCTGCCATACAACTTGATCTCACGTTTAGGCCATTTTTTGATATTTTTCGAACTTTCTTCAGAATTAAATAAATTTAAATTTTTTTTGTCCCTAGTTTGCTACAAAAGCAAGTTCATGCGACCCAGCCTTGCATTTTATTTATCGGGCAAACAAGATTATTTTCTGGAATCATTTGTCAAAAGCTCAACATTTGGGATAATTCAAAGTAGTTATACAGGGTGTCCCGCAACTCAACATCAAGCGGGTACCGGGTGATAGGGTAGGTTATTTGTAGGTAGGTTTTCTTTCTATTTGCTTTTGTTTATTCTAAAAAAAATTACACTATTTCCGTGGTATAAGCGTAAGTCCACAAAAGCCCCCTTTTGGGGGCTTTATACTCCTCGCCTTCCTCCGGATAACCTCCCAGGGATCAGAAATTTTAGTATGTTAACTACTTAAGCAGCCTTAACAATATTTTAAAGGAATGGTATACTAGAGTCCTACATCAATAAGGTATAATACGTACCTATTTAAAAAAAAAAATAAATTTTACTTGCTTGAAATTGTTTTAAATGTTGGTAACATGATTATGAAAACAGCAAGTGGCAAGTGTTGAACTATTTTGAAAACTTGATAAAATGGGCCAATTTTTTAAACAACTTGCCGTGGGTAGTGTCCTCCATTTTTATTAAAATATGATGTGTTAAAGTTTGCTTACAAAATTTGTTTGAAAAATGACTCAGTCAATTTTCATTTTTCTTGCGGAACTTACAATATTTATTTTGGATTTTGAGATTGCATTCAGTAACATGGTTATTAAGGATTACGAAGAAATCCGTACATAAAAATGTAGCCCTGGGTATCGATTTTCATAATTTTTCTAAATATTGCTATTATTACGTAACCCAGCGAGATAATTTTTTTTTCTTACTATTTGCAGTACGGGTATAACCTACCCTATCACCCGGTACCCGCTTGACATTGAGTTGCGGGACACCCTGTATGAACGTTTATTCAGTTAAATAATAAATACATTTTTACATAGTGCAAAGAACCTCCTTGATTCTAATATGGAATACTATAGCAAAGTTGTTCCATATTAGAAACAAGACAATAAAAAGGAAACTTTTTCTTTTTTTTCGTTTTAACTTAAACTTAATTTTGTTTCATGTTCATCACTGATTTGCATGGTATTTTTGCATTAAAAAAAAATAAATAAAATAATAATTATTCGTATAAAAACTAGAAATTGCAAATTAAGAACTTAAGAATAAAAATCGTAGAGAACGATGTCTATGGAACGTAAAGTTAGTTATTCATTGTAGGCCGCGAGTTTCACATGCTTGGTTTCCAGTGCCAATTGACAATGAAAAAAACCTACCCAGAGATAACAAAATTAATTTTTAATTGCAGTTTCATTTGTTGATATTTGGAAAATACAAACCATTTATGTACGTACATAAATGTGGCAAACCCCATTTAATCCTCTCATCCAGCCTCTGTTAAGAAATCATAACGCTATATGATATATGTAAATATCTAATCTATATACTTACATAAGATATAATATGTATGTACAGTACATATATTATTCCTGAATTATCTGTCAAATGTTGATTACAATATTATATTAAAAGAAACAACGATATCAACTATAAATATAAATATAAATATGTTGCATATACTTCAAACATATCAAGGCAATCCCGCCAAAACTTTGGATCCTACAATTTCCAACAAAAACCGGAAGTAGGTATTTTGTTTCCCGCATAATTATAAAATAAGGAAAATCATTAAAAATGCGAACGCAACTAATAAAAAAATCTTTTTCTCCGAATCTATAAAATGCTCCTCCATTTCTGAATTCAAGACCAGAAAATTGGAGTTAAAATAAAAAAAAAGCAAATAAATCACCACCGGATGCGAACAGCACATCAGACTGAAGACGTCATTTCATTGCACAGTTAATGGTTGGGAATAAATTTGTATCTTCTTGCTTATTTTTTTTTTGTTGAAATTCATTCCCTTTAAATATGCTTCCAAGTCTTTTAACTGTTTTTCTTTGTCCTTTTGGATCTGACAGACGAAAAAATGTCACAGCACATAAAACATATCGTTTGAGAGGGACGACACTAAAATGTTACTACAAGAAAAAAAAAAATCCTCCCTTTAGCTTCAAAAAGAAAAATGTTTCTCAAAGTTTTTTTTTCGTATAGCTAGCTATGTATATTTTAAATACAATAAAAATATTTTTCAACATAATTTACATTTTTATAATAAAAAAATAATAATAATAATATAAAAAATATTAACATTTTCTTATAAAATAAATTGATGTCCGATTTAATTTGTTTTTTTTTTTGTTTAAATTAATAACCTAACGACTAAAATGGAAATGCGAGTTGGAAGATCTTCAAGTTATATTTAAATTGGCTTGGAGTTGTTTGCTTTATGATTTATATTGGACTTCATCCTCCATCCGCCACACTCCGAAAAGATAACTTAATCTCTCTGACGGTACTATGGGTGTGTTGCGTTTAGAGTTATTGAGCACAGATGCGCCTAGGGTGAATCCTTCTGAATTCCCTGTATTACTTTGGTTTGCAACTTGGCTTTCCAAAGCCGTTAGAAGACTGATCTCGCTCGTCGACAAAACTCGGCACAGGAAGTCGATGTATCTGCAAGTACAAAGGAAAAAAAAAACATTTATGAGTAAAAATTTCTTTCGGGGAAAACCGACAATAAATATTAAGGTAAGAAAAACCAAAGATAAAAATTTAGGATTTAGATTGGAAAATCCGCGGGGAAATACCTACCGTGTGGCTAGTTTCAACGTTTGGATTTTGCTGAGTTTATCGCTGGGGAGCGTTGGAATGATCTGTTGCAGGGATTTGAAAGCCTCGTTCAAACTCTGGGTGCGTTGGCGCTCCCTCACATTTGCCATCACTCGCTGATGGTGGAATTCTCCGTTTTCCTCCGATTTGCTAGGTTTCCTTTTGGTTCGCCGGCGGGGTTTTCGGAATTTGGATGAATCTGCGCCAGATGCCATATTATGGAGATCGTCCTCGTTGTGGAACATGTATGCCGATTGCCGGTAATCCATTTCGTCTTTGTCCGAACTTGAATAGGTGCTGCCGTTTAACGAATTTGTGTGATCGAAGTCATATAGACCTTGTGGCGGTGGTACACCGGGATGTTGTCCTTCGTTTACTGTTTCTGGTGGGGCATTTTGGAATTCTTGGTATTTATAGTTATCTTGACTGGTTTCGCATAAATCTTCATCGTTTCCGTTGTACGAATCGAAGGGTGGTTCTACTCCCACTTCGTTGACTGTAGTAGGCAAGTACTCGACGTAAAACTTGCCATGAGTTTGATTTTCTCGTGGAATGTGTTGGAAGTTTTCCTCAGTATACATTAGCGATTTTTTGCTTTCCTGCAGCATGTCCTCGCCGCAATCGAAGTTTTGCCGTCGCTTTCCATTTTCATTTAAGAAGTGATGCAAATCGTTGCTGTTATAGGAGTTATTGTTGTTGTTGTTTGAATGGGAATCCTTAAGTAACGGTGGCGTTCGAATAGGTGAGGGACTAGCTGAACTTAAAATTTCATTGCTCGGTATATTGTACTCGGTGTCGGGATCCTGATTCATGGGGCCGGTGGTGGCATAGCCAAGTGGCGGGGCATATCCTTGCGAATTTGTTTGCAGCATATTATGAAGAAAATTTTGTTGAACTTGAATGATTTTGAGTGAATTTGCATCGATGTTCATTATGTTGCCACTGTTATCGAGATAAGGTTTGTAACTGATATCGAGTAGTACTTTTGGTGAATCACCCGACCGCACCGACATTTCTTACTAATAACGCACACACAAAAAATGTTTTTTTTTCTTAAAATGTATTTAATACACCTAAATATTCTATACAACACTTTTTATCTTGTATCCGTTATAGATATTTGGCAGCTTACAGTTAGATATACGCGATCAATTTACAATATGCTCATCACCACCGAACGGAAAGATACAAACTGAATTGATTATCCTTGCGCGCATCCTCAAAATAGCTAAGCTGCGCATCTATTAGATGATGTGTACTAAATTTTGTTTTACTCTCGATACGTTTTAACTAATTACTGTTAGAGTGAGATGGTACGATAGTGTGTTACTTTATACATGCACCATTTCCCATTCCCATTTTCCACCCTATAATATGAGATGTTGTGTGAAAGAGATACACATAAATGTTTAGAGATATTTTTAGTGGCTTTTATATGCGCAGTAGCCAATGAAAATGGATTGTTAAAGCAGAAAAGAGACAAATGCACAATATACATATTTGCGGTGGTGGTTGGATTATCGTGAAGATCTTAACAAAGCTTTGATGTTTTCTATCTTTAAGATCGACGCGCGGTGACCTTTGTTGATTTTTATTTTTGTTTTGTTTTTTTTTTAATCAAATTGAAATATGACAGATGGAGATGAATATTTATTGGGAATTAGAATTGGCGCGAGTATTTTATGGAGGGGATTATCTTGTTGATTTGAATTTTTACAAACATTTTAAATGGACACTTTTGTGTTTGATTTATGTGAATGTGAGTGTCAAAATTCATATTTAATGTTATTAAATATGAATAGATATGCAAAGTCCTTTCATTGATAGTTTTATCTAAACTCGAAAAAAGAAGGTGAGAGGAATAAGAAAACTGTTGACGGGAACTAAATTATTGGGTTTGATGAAGAATTGAACTTGTATTTAGTGCAAATGTTTGCTTATAGTTTAAAGGTGTAGCCAAACGATAGCCATGGTAGCTAGTGCTTTATTTGTTTTACGTATTGAATAGGTATGCAATTTATTTACATATGTTTCAGTAAAGTTATAATAATAATAAAAATATTTTAAGGGTGAGGCAGGCTTTTCGTTGAGGAAGAACCATCAGGAAAAATTGAAACATATGAAAACCTTTAAATTGGTTATAGCTTAAGTATTGGAATACAATTTAATTTTACTTCTTATGATTATGGGTACCAATATAGCAATATTAGCAATGCATTCGAGCGAACAATATTTTTAGATAACAATCAAAGAATACATTATCTACGACACAAGAGAAGACAAAAAACGTGGGTCTGTTTGTAGCCAGTATCTACAGATGTCAGTCTGTCGATTACCGATGATTCCATGTTTCTGAAAAAAAAAATAAGATCGATTTTGATAAAATTTTTGTGTGAGTGCTTTGTTGTCGACGGCAAAAGTGGTCGAATTTCTCAGTTGTCAATACGAACTGAATGTAACTTGCCCCAATAGCAAGTTCGTTTGACCCAGTTGTGCCCCCTTTATTTTTTCGGTACCTATAGGAAAATGAAGGGTTAAAAATATAGGTGATATCAATTTTTTTCATGAATCACGATCATGTGTCCTTGGGAAATGAAAGGAACCTACACTAAATATTAAACTGTCAACTTAAGTGATTATACAAATAATGTAGATAGATACTATAAGGCAAGTCTTGGATTCGTGAAAAAAAAAATAAAGGGTACGACTGGATCGCACAAACATGCTCTTGTGGTAAGTTACAAACGGAAAGTATAAACGGAATATACGAAAAAATCGTATGAAATTTAGTTAAAAGTTTGAAAAGCATATCTTACAAAGATTCAAACAAAAATCAAAGTATGCGGAAAATTTTCTTCACTAAATGTGACCTAAAGAAACATTTTATTTCAAAATCGTTGGACCGGTTTTTGAAAAATCGAATTTTTCAAAATATTTTTTCGAAAACTTTTTTTAAAAAAAAAAGTGAGTACGCAGGTTTCTTAAACTTAATTTATTACACCTTAGACCTAAATTACATAAGAATCCGTCAACATTTTTATGTAATAAAAACGTTTTTGACAAAAAATTTAATGCCATCTTATTTGAAATAACTATGACAATTTCAACATTGAATTTCGTTTAAATCGCTTCAGCCGTTATCGAGATACTCGAAATTTAAAAATACCGTTATATGACAGGTACCGTTAAACGAACTTTTCTGAAAATTTGCTTTTCACTTTATGGTAGATTTTCATTAATTACACGTGTGAAGTTTGGTTAATATCGTTGTAGCCGTTTGCGAGAAAAATAATCTGTCTGCATATCCACCTAGAGCATAAACGGCTTGATATGGGTGATTATTTCAAAATATTAATATTCTGTAGTCCATCACTTTTAATTAAGAAACATTCATAATTTTAAAGCATTATTAGTTATTTAGCTTTAATAACATCTGTTTTACTTTTGACATCTCAACAAAATATTTTTTTTTTTTTATAAAATATAACCGTAATTTCAACCTGACCAATAAAAATATCATTACCATGGTATGTCCCAAGACCTATATCCTTGTTACATCCCCAGAATATTTCAGCGAAACAAAAAAACGTTCGAATAATCTAGTAACACAGTTTTGTGAGGTGAATATGAATTGCTAATTTCATGCAGTAAGTTTATTTTTAATACTTTTATCAAGTAATATAAGAGCTGTCTAAGAAGAGAAATTATAAATTCTCTACCAGAAGTAAAAAACTGAAAAAATTAATTTAACGATCGAAAAAATCACCTTTTTCCTTATAAATAACGGTATTTGTTTTTTTTTTGAATATTGGTGCTGAAACTACAAAAAACAATAAGAAATGTGATACTTTTCAAGTCGAATAGAGATTATAGTCTTCGTTCATTGATATCATCATTCCCATATAATGAGTGATTTTTTATGATATATAAAAGTAGAAAATTATTTATTTAAATATTAACTTCAAAAGTATAAGAAGACTGACTACAGAATTGATCATGTAAAGGTAAACTAAGACTTAACAGTAAAAAGTCATAAATCGGTCTCGCGAAATTCTCTTGCATGTTGAAGTCCTTCAATTTTTTTAAGTTCTTTCAATTAATTTGAAACGCAATAATTAAAAAAATTACTTTGAAAAATAACTTATAACAAACCAGAGTTTTCCCAGAAAATCGTGTTATGCAAGTAATTATTAAATAATAGAATATATTTTAGAGTTTTTTTTACGAAAATCAAACGACCAGTTTTTGAAAAAATGGATTTTTTTCAAACAACTTTTTAAAACTATTTTTATGAAAATTTATGAGTATGTCAATTTAAAAAAAATTAACAAATTCCATTGAAAAACTAAATAAAAAAAATCATCAATTGGTTTTCAAAATATTAAATTTTCAAAAAAAATTGTTTATTAATATAATTTTTTTTTTTAGAAATGCTATAAAAAAAATTAAGAATGCCATTATCATTCAGCTACCTAGGCCTTTCTGAAAATAAAATTTGGTTAAGACCCGTGGTATCGTTACCTCCCAGCGCCATCCAGCGGAAGAAAGAACAACATTGAATTTATCTGTCCAACTAGAAAGTTTCAAAGATATGTTTTTCTTGTGACAGTTCCTACTGAATAAAGTGCTAATGTCAGAATTGGATGTGTAAGACGATGTTCACATTGGACGTTCTCATCCGATGCATTTTGACGTACGTCCAGTCCGCTGTGTTTAGACACAAAGTCGTGTATTTACAATTTTCTTTATATGCTCATGTTAAATTGAAATTTCCAACCAAAAGTGACCGAATTTTGTGAAAACTTTCAAAATATTGGTGCAAAAAGCGAAAAAATAATAAATAACAAATGTCAGAATAGCAAATGTCAAAATGCATCCATGAGAATTTTAAAAAATCTAAAAATCTGGACGCAAAACCCCGGCTCTTTCTTACAACGAAGTGGGAAGGGAACAAATATAGACGTCAAAATGATTCGTGTGAGTACGTCCAATGTGAACATCGCCTAAGAAACTGTGGGGCTAATGACAGTTAAAACTGAATGCTTAGCAAATGTCAAAATTAAATTCGTGCGAATCATCTCCACCCACATAGTGACCAAGCGCAAAACTGAGCAACACTTTAAAACAAAAAAGAACTTAAATTTAAGGTTTGACAAATACTGCTTACTTTTTTTACTCGAGGAAATATGAAAATTGCAACAAGATCACATTTTTGGATGGAATTGTCTTCCTGTGTAAACATTTTCCAAAAAAATTGATAATTTGTTTTGAGATTTGGGCAATGAGATATGGGCAATCGAACATAAAACAACTTTACGTACACACCCCTATCGGGATACATGAATTAATATATAATTCGTACCAATAATAACAAAAATGTTGATCGATACTCGAATGAAACTCGAAAACTATCCGAAGTGAAATTTGAGTTCTCTTTTTATCGGTATTGATCGGCAGTGGGATTTTTGTATGGAAAATCCTACTTCACTAGAGATAGCTTTTCCAAAAAAACACGGGTAGTAGTAGTACAGTAAGCCATTCCTTCAAAATATTGTTAACATACTAAAAGTTCTGACCTCTGGGTGGTAGGCCTGAGAAGGGGGAGGAGTATAAAGTTCCACTTTTTGGGGCTTGCGCTTACCACGGAAATGGTACGTCTTAGCGAAAATTTCATTAAGGGCCAATTTTTCATTCGTCAGTTAAACAGTCAGTTAGCTATGAGAAGAATAAAATTAACTGAACATTTAACAGTCTGATAACACTGTTGGTTTTTTCAAGCAATAAAAAAGAGCCAGTTATATATTCCACAGAATAACAAAATTAACTACATCCAACTTTACAGTGTTACGGCCATATTATTCACCCGTAAAATCCAGATAAAAAATTAAATCCAAATGCTAGTTATTCACTTTACTCATTTCTTAGCACAGGTCATCAACTTGTAATCCTCCGTCTCCTCCCGTAGAAGAAATTTTTACACGTGCTTTTCAATACATGAATAGGTACGTGTGAATAGCAAAATGCAAAATTGTAAGAATGTATGGTCTAACCAAATTTGACAGTCCCATTTGAAATGCACGGGCACGCATGTAGAGTTAAATCTCTGCAGTTTTGAAAGTTTGTAGGCAAAAGTGGGTGGAGCCTCCTGAGTTGATTTTCTATTTATTTATTATTCTATGTTTAATATTGTTTGTTCACAGAAAGTAACACATATATAAAAAACAAAGATATCTAAAGGAAAAAACAATCAGAAAAGATGGTTTTCATATGAAAATAAAAGGAAAAAAAATTATTTAAATCCGGATTTAAGTTTTAAACTACTGAATATTATTCGCCGTTAGAGTGAGAAAATGCATCAGCAAATGTATACAAATGTATGCGATCAAGTGGAATAGACATACATACTTTGAAATCAAATGTCATTATTTGTTTAATTTCAAAAATAAATCGGTATCAAATTTGTCATTCTTGTTTTTTAATCGCACTAAAATAAAACCCAGTTCAATTTCTTCTTCAATTATAAAATCTTCTAAAATATCAAAAAACTCCATCGCAGACAAATTATTTTAATTTTCCAAAAGCCAATAAACGGTACTTTTTTGACAGTTCAACAATTTATTCCTAGGAATAACTTATTAACTGTCTGCGAAACGAACAAATAACTTTATTCCACAGTTAAGGCATTTATTCCTAGGAATAAGTGCTAACTGACTGCCGAAAAATCATTTTTTTCATTAACTGAGGAATGAAAAAAAAGAATGCTACTTCCATCGCAAAAAAATTAAAAGGGTGTTAATCAATTTTTTTTTTATTTTAAAAAAAAATCCTAAACTTGGCTTTCTCTGTCCGGAAGAAATTATGGTAAAACAAACATAAATAAACCATGCACAGAAATAACAGCGTTATAAAAATTACAACCTGTTACTAAACGCACACTATGGTTTAATCTGCAATTTTAAAATTCATTTTTCTTTTCAAGGTCGGATTTTGTCTGGATTTTGGATATGTTCAGAAATGAATTCTAATTAAAAATCAATGTAAAAAGCTTCTGTTGCAATTTTGTCCGTATGTTAACCATACAATTAGTTTAGTTTTCCTGGATTATTTTGGGTGAAGAATTTTGGGTTAAGAGCTCTTGACGTAATATACCTACGACATAAAATTTTAACGCGATATAGCGTAGAGAATTTAATTTTTATGACAATCTGAGTTTTCGAGTAACAAGCGAAAAATAACACAAAAACGGTGTTATTCGCAAATGCGTAAACTTTCGTGCTCTAGCGGGCACATGGTTCAACCAAAATAAAAACTTGATATGAACTTTTTGTTGGAAATTTAATGTGCTTTAACTTTAGATGGTAGTATCTAGAAAAGTGCATTATTTTATTACTTTTTTGGCAAAACATTAAAAAAAAGTCGATATACTTTCGTGCTTTTTGCAATTTTTATTGTGAAGCCATAGTAGCAAAATTGATAATCGGATTCAGCGATACCGAGAAAAATGCGACCACTCTTTTTGCTTAAAGATTAAGATACTCACTAACTTTTTGATGGACGCTATTTCGGGGGACTATTTTAAAAATTTTTGATTTCCCAGGTTCTTCTGGCAATAAAGAAAATGTATTTGGAAGTGACATTCGAATTAGGTACAATTTTTTTTTACCTCAAATTCACTATTTTGCAAATCATATTCAAGTTTTTGCAAAACAAATTCGCGTTTTTACAAAACAGATTAACGTTTTAGCAAACCAAATTCACGCAATAAGAGAAGTAGTAACAAATAAAAAGAAAAAACAAATATTTAATTGTAAGAATAAAAGGTAGGAACATAGAGGTATTTTATGTTTACAGGTAGATAACTTAAAAAAAAATATACATACCTACAACCTTATTAATAAAAATAAACTTTTAGGTCTATGCATTTCAGAGTAAACTATTTTTTAATCCAATCCATGGATTGGATTTAAAAATGTTCACTCTCAACGAAAGTCAATTTTTTAATGTTCCAGTTGGTGTCAGAACATTAATTAATTCATTGATTAGTTTTCTTGAAAACTGGACTTAAAACTACAGTTTATTTTTTATTAATAAGGCTGTAGGTATATTTATTTTTAAGGTATTTACCTGCAAACATAAAATACCTTTATGTACCTATTTATTCTTACAATAAAATATTTTTTTTTCTTTTTATTTGTTACTACTTTTTTTATAGCGTGAATTTGGTTTGCAAAAACGTGAATCTGTTTTGCAAAAACGTGAATCTGTTCTGCAAAAAAATGAGTTTTGCAAAAACTTGAATATGATTTGCAAAATAGTGAATTTGAGGTAAAAAAAACTGTAGACCATAATGGTCATATTACACTTTGTCTTACCGAAAAATGGCCATATGTTGAAATGTTGCCATTGTATACGAGTAAGACACATTGTGAAAGTGTTGTATGATTTTATTATAAACATAGGAAAACCATTTCTTCAATTTTTCTTGTCCATTTTAATTTTTGACTTGCAGGTAACTTTCCCAAAAAAATAAATTGTAGATATACCTAATCTTATTGTAAAAAGATTTTTAACCAAGTGCACAAATTATTGGACACCCTGTGAAATTAATAACAATATCTAAGTTTGCAAATAACGGATGAAATTTAAAAAAGGTAGGTAGGTATAAATATTTATTTAGTTTATATATTGCGTTCATATAGAAAAAGTCGCGTAACTGTTTGACAACTAACTAAAATTTTAAATTATTCTGTATTAAATAAAAATGAAGAAGAACTTTATTATCATGTTATAGATATTATTGAAAAAGAACAAAACTCAAAGCAACAAATATTTAAATTGCATAAACACATATACGTCAAGCTAAGCCTATGTAAAAATACCATCAGCAGGATATCCTTATTATTTTTTGGCAAAACCGAAATGACTGAAAATTCCATTCGATCTGGTTTTTCTAAGAGGAATAACCCCATACAGAGGTAGGTAGCTGAATCATAGTTGACACTTATAGATACTTCCATAGATGTATTTTCTGGGATTTAGCTATATGCAAACGATTAGAGAATTCAAATAATTTTAGAATCTTATGTTCTGTATTCATTTTACCCTTTTTCTTACAAATATCAAACTGAATCATATATCAAAATGTTACCAACGCATTTTTATTAGGTATCATCTATTGGGTATCTTTACTTCGAAATCAAATGAGGGAATTCCCATATCGAGTAAAAAAACCATCAAATATTTCTACCCGTGATCATTCGAAGTCGTTTTGTCTAGCGCAACGAGCAGGCATATAAAAAATAAAATACACCGAACTCCATTTCACCTTTGATACAAAAATATTCAATCCTGATGATGAATTTTTGTACGTATTTCTATCTCTCTTTTCTCCGGATGTTAGTTATTTCCAGGATAAGCTAGCGTATGATCGGCGGCGGCGGTTTTCCCTCACGATTGCAAAATACCCGCAATAATAATATACTAATTATGCAGATGCCTCTCAGTCTCCAGATAAACTTACATTTACAATGAGCAACTATCTACCTACCTGACGGGAATGTTGTGATTGAGATCGATTGATTGGTTCCGCGATGTAAGGAATCCCCGTGTATGGTGGTATTTACGCAGACAATCTTTGATTTTGGTATGGGTTTTCTGGTTGGGACTGGGATTTGGGATATCCCTAGGAAAAGATCTACCTACCTACCTATGTCGTCGAGATGTCTGCGTATTTTTGCTTTCAAAATAAATCCTGCATGTTTATATAAATGTTGCAGATACATCAAAATAAGGTAGGTATTTTATAAGTGTGTTGCCTTTGCAATATTGTAAATTCGTAAACGATGCGTAAATTAAACTATTCTGTTGCACTTTCATCCCGAGTTTCATCCTATAGGTATTTTCAAAGACAGTTTTCAGTTATGTTGCAATTATGACAAACATAATAAATATTTTTATGAGTTTTACTTGTCTGTCCGTGAATCTTGCTTTAATTCTCCATCGACACATGGAGCAGGAAACAAAACAGCAGGAAACAAAAACATAAACGAAATGTATTTTTTGACAGCCATTATTATTTCATTCATGTGTTGTGTTTTGGTGGGGTGGGGTTGGGGTGATTGTTTTTAAATAGTGACAAGTGGAAGAGTGGGCGGAAACATATAAAATGTTTGTCTCTTTCTAATACCAACTGTGGGGAGTTTATGCTGTGTGGTGAAATAGTGGTAGAAAAGTGTCAAAATGGTTTGTGTTTAAGACATAAACTAGTACATGTCCTAACCATTGTTTTGTTTCTCAGAAACAACACTCATAGCGCTAGGATTTAGTGGTGACAGTGACCATACCTATTTATTTGTAAATCGTAACTACAGTCGTGTTGGAAATTATTGACTTCCGATGTTATGATTGTTAACCATCAATCAGTAGGAGACGTTAAGTTATATAAGCAGGCAAAATCCCTTTTGCTTATTGTAGTGTTAGTGCAGGCTAGGTCTGCATGTCCACTCAACGTAAAGTCAATTATTTACTGGTTCCAGTTGATTCCAAAACATTCATAGTTATTTTGAAAATAAGACATAAAATGACAGTTTATTTTTTATTAATAAGCCAGCATAAAATCTTTTTTACAGCATTCAATATTAGTCAAGCAAAATGTTCGGCGCTAATTAAGGTATAATTTTAGTTTTTAAAATTAGATAAATACTTCTAATGAAACACACCAAATACTTTCTTAAATTTTTCGCAAAATAAAACACATACAAAAACTCTCGGTAATAATTGTGCACTTTTTAATAAAGGCGTATGTATCAATAACCACAAAAAAACGATTTTAAGATATGGGCCACTTCGAATTATTAAAAAAACAACGGCAACACTTACAATATCGCGCCATATATTTTTTCAAATCCAAGATTTTATTCTTTAATCTTGTGTTAAAATTAAATATTTAAAATGAAGTTTTTGAAAAATAAAATGAAAAAAAGATTTTGAAAATAAAATAAATTTTTTTCAAAATTTTGTGTTATGGTTATGATTTACTAAATTTTACTTTTTTTCGATGTTCTAATTAGTTTTAAGTTAACAGTTAAAACCAGTAGGGTGTAATTGTTTTAGTTTTCTAATCAATTATTATTCAATTATTGAAAATTACAAGCAAACATTTTTTAACAAAATCTTCATTCGGTATTTGTTATATTCAGGAATTGCATTTTATCTAAAAGCTAAATGTTTGCTTACTATCTTGTCTAAAGCAAATATTACAATGTCGTGGCTCGGCACTCCACGCCTTTACTAGAAATTATGTCTTTTTTAAGTTTTGTTAATCTTCTATTCTTTATTGAGGCTTTTTTTAAATTAAGTAAGTAGGTATTTTTTTGAGTAAGTTTAATTAATTTAAGAAACAACTTAAATATACATATATGTAGTAGATACTGCAAAACTAGATATATGTATTATAAGGTTACATTACATTGTGCGTTTGATTTCAATATGTAGGTAAAAACCAAAGAGATAATTATTTATGTATTCTTAAATAAATAATTCATATGCTTTTTTTAATGTGTTGTGAACGTAACTTTGAAACACTCTCCCTCCCAAATGCATAGCTACGTGTATGGTAAATTACTTTTTTTGGATTTGCAACCTTTCTGACATACTTTCTTGGAGCCACAACGAATAAGCTCTGCACATGCTTTAAGCCGCGTATCGACTATGAGCGGCTGCCGCTAGAGCCATGTTCGACCGCGGCAAATCAAAAGTTTGGTTCGCGAGCCAATTTTTGAGAATTTTGTGACATTTTAGGCACATGATCCAATGCTTGCGAGACAAAATTATTTATTATTTTTTTGTTATTTTACTTTGCTTTGAGAACCAAACGAACACAGAATATCAATTTATAAACTGATTTTAACGAGAACAGACTTTTTTTTTTGTTTTCAACAGTCTCTGTTATGTTTTATTAACCACGAACATAGAAAAGCATTCAACACCGTCCCAATTGCTCGCGAACCAAACGCTTGCCGCGCACAAAAATCCATCGAAATTAACTCGCGTCTAATCATGTTCGTGCGCGGCAATGTTTGAGCTGCCGCGCGCGACAACCACGTATCCATTATGCGCGGCTGCCGCGCGAGCCAATGTTCGATGGTCTGCCGCGCGTAGTCGATACGCTGCTTTAGAATTGTTATCCAATCCGCAACACAAGATGTAGCAAAACTGGTATAGTGCTCTATTATCATGTTGCTTCAGTGCTTCTAATGTGGCAGGAGTTCTTTGCACTTTGCACGTGTTTTTGAAAAGCTTTTTTTTCGAGTTACAGGTATTGCTGTTTGTGCTTGTAATTGCACGATCGTATAGTAATATCGTAAATATCTCTATCACATGCATCGTTTTCTCTGGAATAATTACAGGGTTACACGTAAGATTCTGAAGAGCTTGAGTTAATCCTGCATCGAACTGAAGGTACTCCATGGTATTGAAAAACGAGCTTGTCTTCCATACATAAAAGGTGTTTCGGTAGCAATTGGAAGGATCTTATCGAAGCACGGCATAAAATGGATTTCCAAGCCACCAGAGAAAATTGGCCAACTTCTGAGATCTCCAAAAGATAAAATTTCAATGCAAAATCCAGGAGTCTATTCTGTACCTTGTAGTTGCGGCTCATCTTATATAGGTGAGACCTAACGAACGGTTTCAACAACAAAGTGACAAAATCGGCTATCTGTGAACATTTAGCTTATGATGAAGACCATTTCATACGATTTGATCAAGCTTAATTGATTTCCACTGAAAGATTTTACGTACCAAGATTGGTGCGAGAGGCAATTGAAATAAAAATGCACACGAATTTCAAACGAAATCAGAGCTTTAATCTTTGCTCTACGTGGGATCCTCTAATAGGCAAATTAAAGCTTAAAAGAATCAAAAGTAAAAACAAACACACAAATAAAAACAATCTGCCAACTGATGCCATAAGTTTTGCATGCTCAACAACTTATATAAATTCACAATAACAACAATCAGCGCAGTTGCAACAGGAATTACCATCTTAAACAGTGCACAGGTACAATCTACGCACAAGACAAGAACATAAGTTTAGAGAGAAAAAACAACACCCACCTAAAAGCCATTAGTCAACCCGTGACCACAACTAGAGCAACCTAGTTGAAACGTCGGGAAACAAACATAAAATAAAATAAATTTGATATAAATAATTAATCGTGGTAAGTCCGTTAAATGTTTCGTGTATTTAAAAAAATGTATCAAAACCACGATGAAAATAGTCTAAAATCTAAAAATGCTAAAATTCTGTATCGACGCGACGACGGTACGTGAAGTGTACATACTGCCGCGTCGATACAGAGAGCGATTTTTTGGTTTCAGTTTTTCTAATTCGCAAAAACTTGAGTAAAAGCTCCCATAATCGGACCCTCATGGTCTCCGAATTTTTGCCTGGTTATGTGATTTGTTCGCTTATTGCAGCTATCCGTAGAGTTTTTTACTGTAAATGCTATCAGATAAAACTAAACATACTATCTATACATGTTTGATCAGTTATATTTCTACTTGTTGAGTGTTTTCTTGGTAAATTCATATAATTTACTTAAAAGAAATTAAAATTTAATTTTTTGGGACCTATGAGGCGACGGAGTGGGATATATAAGTCCCAAATCGAATTTGGGACTTATAACCCACTAAGGTGGAACATATGTTCCAAAAAATAAATTTGCTACTTATGTCCTGTGGACCTATGTTCCTGTGCCAAAAAAAAAAAAAAAAAACTGCGAAAATGTCAAGTTTTTTTTTCAGATTTTGATGATTATAACCCTAAAGGAGTAGTTAATGACGGTACCTTTTCATGTTAAAGTTAACTAAATTTGCAACAGTATATGAGACTAAATTGTTCTGTAGACACAATCGTTTTTAAGATACAGCTTTTCAAAGTTTGTCATTTATTCGAACTTTGGTATTTTTCGTAATACTTTGTTTTTTTTGCAGACTTTTTTATAATGTTAAGCCAATGAATACCAATTTTTCAGCTTCAGCATGGCCTCCCCCAACACACAAACCGGTAGATTAACATACAACCGCCATCAAGACACTTGGGGCAAGGTATGTCCACTATCAATATCTGAAGTCCCGCGTATCCATACCACAGATTTTACTTGTGATTATAGGTACTATAAGTCTATAAGGCAAGTAATGAATTCGTGAAAAAAAAAAATTGAGATAACAATCAAATGTCATCATTACGATGATAGCGAAGTCGAAAAAAATGGCTCTGGAAATTCTGTCCGTGTATCAGTCTGTCATTAGCACCTGCAGCCTAAACTGTTGGGCCGATATACTTTAAACTTGGTATCTAAAGTATTTAGGATGACCGTCAGATGGGATTTTGGAATTTTTATTCTAGGCCTGCCATATAACGGTTATGAAAAAGCTTGTTTTTCTCGAAAACGGCTCTAACGATTTTCATTAAACTTGACATGAGTGATACGGCCTCAAAGGCCTTTAAGATAGTTTTAACCATTATTCTTAGAAAACAGTTTTAACGGTACCTGTCAAATAAGGTTTTTTTTTTTCAATTTTTACTTTATGGGCAACCACGGTGCGGATCTTTACCAAATTTTATTTATAGAAAGGCCTAGATAGCCGAACGGTGAAAGCGTACTTAATTTTTTAATAACTTTTCTAAAAAAAAATTATTTTAATTAAAGAATTTTATTTTTGAACATTAAATATTTTTAAAACCAATTGATGAACTTTTTTAAAATTTTGTTTTCGCACGACTATTATTAATTTTCTGAAATTGGTATACTCAAAATCTTTCGAAAACATATTTTTTAAAAAGTTGTTTGAAAAATATAGATTTTTTCAAAAACTGGTCGTGATTTTAGTAAACAAAATTAAAAATATATTGTAAAATTAAATAATTACTGGCATACCACGATTTTCTTGGAAAACTCTGGTTTGTTGTAAATTGATTTTCAAAGTCATTTGTTTTTATTGTTTTTTTTATTATTTCTCATTCAATTGTTTGAAAAAATTTAAGAAATAATTTTATATAAAATAATTTCGTGTAAGGTTCTTTCAAGCTCTTTGGTTACCTGCTACGAGAGCAAGTTTGTGTGACCCAGTCGTGCCTTTTATTTTTTTACATTTTTGACAGCCTGTAGAAATTCCCTTCCACCGGTGAAAAAGACCAGTAAGAAATCCCCTCCCACCGCATAGGACCAGTAAGCTAGTTAAGTTTATATATAAGCAGTTGTTAAGGTTTTTGTCTCGCAAGTAAGTAGTTATAAGAAAATTGAAATAAAAACTAAATATAAAAAAAAAAAAACGAAAAGATGTACTATACCTACTACTGACAACAACAAGGCTGGACTAAAATACTTGGGATCAGTCTCTGTAACTCTTGATTGTCGATCATCTCTAAAGCGACTTTTACACGGTCAGTCATTTGACATCAATCTGTAATATAGTGTTTGTAAAAATAAGTCTCTATGCGTGCATTTGTTTGACGAAAAATCAAAACCCTTTTTAATTTTTGCCTGATGACTGATTATATGTGTAGATGACTGACGTTCTCTGACTGACCGTGTAAGGGTCGCTTAAGAGAGATAATAGATCAGTTTGAAATTCATCTTTGATGAGTTTCGTAGTATATAACATTCCAGATAATGCAAGTTTGATGAATTCTCTCTTTCAGCGGGTGATATTTTTTATCCTTCAATAGCTTTATCATTCAAACGGTTTTAAGGGCATAACGCTTTCAAGGAGCCAAACCTATAGTTTGACGACCGGTGTATACAGGGTGATTGGTTTAAGGTGCACCAAAAAACTTGAGCATGTAGGTGGAGTTAAGACAAGAAAAAAATGGTATGGGAGGGGGGGTCTATTTTCCCCCGTTTAGGAGGGAGGGGCAATTTTTTTAAAAAAATGACTTAAATCAGAAAAAAAAAATTATTTAAAAACAACGATGAATGATACAAAGCCTTGTTATATCTTTATTTTATTTTCAAATTAAGTTGTTTAGGTGAAAATTAATTTTCATACTCAACATTTTGAAAAAAATATTCAAAAAAAAAATTTTTATGTAATTATCTATTATTTTTATTTTCAAAACTCGATGCTCTTATTAATTTTTAGTCAAAAACAGAAAACCGTATGCCAAAATGTATCTTAGTTTTTGAGAAATTAAGAAAATACTAAAAGCACTTTTTTTTAAAAAAAGGTGAAATCTGGTTAATCCAGTTAATTGTTTTTAACCAGATTAACCAGATTTCACCTTTTTTTGAAAAAGTGCTTTTAGTATTTTCTTAATTTCTCAATTCAAATCAATTTTTTAGAAAATTGCCCCTCCCTCCTATAAGATTTTTTTCTTGTCTTAACCCAACCTACACGCTCAAGCTTCTTATACCAATCACCCTGTATATTATGACTAGCGACAAAACAGACTTGCCTAAAGCTGAACTTGAAATACTCTTAATGTAGGCTGGCAAGCATAAAATAAGACCTAGCATAGTATCCAAGGAATATTGTAGAAACTGTACAGACGAAGACGATATGTAAGTAAGGACTCTTTTCCTCCTTTACTCTGTACATGCCATGTTCTCGCCGAAAGGTCATTGGTTCACATACGAAGTCCTTTTTTAACAATCGTATTGATCTCATACATTTAGAAGTTACCCAGTCTCTTACGTATCATAAAGTTCGTATTGCTTTAATAAAATATAATCACTTAGATCTTCCACTTCGCAGGAAAATGGTCTATGTAAGTATGGGCAAATCTATAAGTATTAGCGATATAAAATTATTCTATTCTATTCTATAAAGAAAGATTCATACATAATCTCATGACAGTAATCCTATGGCGTGAATTTCAATTTAAAATCCCTAACCCTCCTTAACAAGAAGTGCCTGTGTTGGTTTATCAGTTGCATTTCATTTCTTCTTTTGAAACCCTTCACAACAGTGCACCTAGATTGCTTCCTCGGCGCCAAGCCATTCAGGAATACGAACAACCGCAAGCAAAACCAAGCAAATCAAACAAAAGCGTCAAAAACACGCCTCAGACCAATAAGACACTACACTGAATGGTGTTTCACACGTCACGCACATTTTCATTTTGGCGAATTAATTAATTCCTCACAACATTTCTGCAATCACGTAAGATCTATCGAAAGCATGAAAGTTTTGTTAAACACTTGTTACGGACCTCAGATCACAGTCTTCGAGTATCTCGCTACAATGTTGTTGTATTTGTATTTTTTTTTCTGTAAAACTTTAGCAAGTCATAGCGGGTTAAGATATTTATTGTCGACAACCACTAGTACTAATAACTCAAACGTTATTACTAGGTACAGGGACCCACATTAGTGACGGAGGGGTGTGTTAAAAAATAATCTACAGAAAAAAAAAGAATAATAAAAGAAACTAAAACTAGATTATTGTAAATTAGTCAACAGCGCCAGCAAACAGCAAGAGTGACTCCATCCACATCCACTTGGTATTCGGTGTGTCACTGATTTATATCTCATGTTCCCCCATGAGAGTAGGTTGCGGGAAGAATCTTATAAGCAGCTCCTAGCTGCAACCTCGGCTAAAGATCTAGGATAGAGATCTGGTTTTGGGCTTATGTCGTTTGCCAACTCTGTGTTGTGTGTGCCCCTCTCAGCTGTATCTATATCTATACTCAATGCCATGCTACCGTGCACCCAGCTGAGGGTTGATATTAGCATTCAGCTGATGAATAGGCCAATGTAATCCATGGTGAGAAATGCTTACGATCAATAAACCTCTCACCAAGCAGATCGCAGCACTGACCAACGATCGCGTCCGTATCGTCGTCATTGAGTACTTCATTTCGTGGTCCTGCATGCTCGTTGGACATTTTACATTGCTTGGATAATGTCCGTCAATTTGTATCCTTCATAATTACAGGAGTGTAGTGCGTGGATGTATATGGATAAACGTATAGTGTTGCACTGTTGGGAAGTTGCGGGATTCATTGCGTGGTTTAGATTTGTTGAGAGTCAATTAGATGAGAACGGACTTGGGGTTGAGGAGTGAGGCATATGGAATCTGACAATGTTTCGTTGACTTTACAGATGACAGAACTCAAGGGCGCAAAATTTAGCTAAATATTTTCGGAAAATCGTTCACCATCTCTTAAGTGCCTTGCACATGAGACGCGACCAGCGAATTGCGAATTACGAATAGTCGGGCCATTGGCGTACTATAGATATGGACCGCCAGTCGGTTGAAATTTTCTACAAACAGCCAAGAAAAGTTGTTCCAGCTAAAAACAGTTTTAAAAACGCCATCATCTTTTAGTGTTAAATACGTGTACTAATTTCGGCATTAGAATTTAAATGAAAACGATAATATATTCATCTGTAAGTAACTCATGGCATAAGGAGTGGATGTGTTTTGTAAAATAAAAGTAGTTTGATAATAATTTCCACCATAATATTTCAATAGTAAATAATTAATTAAAAAAATCATATCACTGCTACGCAGATTCCCTGCTAGTAGTTGATGGCGCCCCTAGTTATGTTGGAAAATGCGTGAAGTTGGCTACTGGCGGTCCATACCTAGTACGTCAATGAGTCGGGCATTTTGACATTTTATTCACATGAGAGGTCGCCGGTATAGCCAGTGTCGCTAGGCTAAGCCCGAAATGTCACTAGATTTGCTAATTTGAAGACAAAAAGTCGCTAGATATAAAAAATACTTTATAAAAGATTAACTAAAACAAAACAAAAAATACTTATAGTCTCAATATAAATTCAAGTCTTAAAACTAGTAGTAACCTATACTACGAGTAAATATCAAGTAACTACCTAACCTATAGATAGATATAGTAACTGTCAATTTTGAAAAGAATTTTCAGTTGATTTCTTCCAAGTATTATTGAATTTCTCGTTTTTGTTGATAGTGTATTTCTGATACCTATAGTTATTCAAAAGTTGTGAATAAAAATCCGGGGTTGGTAAAAAGCTTCTTTTTCACTTATCGCCTCTGTGCAACAGATATAAATTAAACCATTAGATATATGGTTTTAAATTTTTTGGTGTAACTGAAAATTAGTTAATTTTTTACAAATCAATTAACATAAATACATTCTAACCCAGCTTTAGAATATGAAAACGACATTACAGAGCGTGTAAATAATTCGTTAACAGTTTTAACATTTGCAAATTACATAAAGTACTACTATTAAAAGTACATAGGTTATAGAAAGAAAAAATGATGTTTCAATTGCGACCAAATCTTTGTAAAAGGCGCCAAAAATTATCTAGCGACATGAAATTAAATTTTGTCGCTAACTGCTTGAAAATTCCGCTAGATATAGAGACAAAGTCGATAAACGGCAACATTGCCGGTAGCTGCGAATCGTTGATGCACAAACAGATAAATTTGAGGTTAGACTCTAGCGAATTTTTCAATGGCCGATGTGTGGAACGCGTCCTGATGTTGTGGATTGCGAAATCACGTTCGCTGAATTATGTTGTTGGTCGCGTAGAAAATATAAAAATAATCATTTATTCAATTTAAACTGATTTTTGTTAAGTTTTTTGATTTAATTTGTATGTATTGAATCATTTATTAACTATACTAATAAGTGAAAGTAAAAATAAATCGATATTTGCTCCTAAAATTGCTTTAAAACATTTATTCGCATTCGCAGTGCAAGTGCAATGCTCTTTAGACTCATACTTGTATCGGATTTGATCTGAAGTGGCACCATTTTATGAGCTCAATATTGACTGTTAACCTTGCAAAGTTGTTTTCGATTATACTTCTTAAATTTAGCATAATTAGTACCATATTGCATTACAAAGTTGAAGGGCATTTAATTTCCTTAAAATTTATTAGTTGCAAATTTTAAGAAATATATCTGATTTTTGAGGTTTTTTCCCCGAGGGTTTTTCTTCGAATTCGAAATAAAAAGCAACTGATCAGCTATTTTAATCTTCTAATGGCCAATTTCTCCAAACACTTTTAAATATTTATTGGGTTGTTAAATCTTAAAAAGGCATTTTTCAATTTCACCAACAATTTTCATTTTTAAAAGGGCCTATAAAATAAAGTCCCATTTTGTTCCAAATAAATTTTAAAGGCGTCTTAAAAATGCAAGACAAAGAGAACGTTAAAATTTTTCGATCGATATGCTCTCCTCTCGCTTGCTCTAATGAAAGAGAGCCATGAGTGGTGAATAAAAATCAGGGGTTGGCATCAAGTTTCCTCATTTTTAAAAATTCACCTCCTTATGTTGGTGCAGACCATTTTAAGCTAAAATGCCAATTAATTTTATTACTCCGTTAACTAAAATGATTTTAGGTGTATTTTGGTGAAACTGGGCATAAGCCCAGATTCTTAAGGTCAGTTATAATCGTACAATCGTGGTTGATTTTTGATTCAAGGTTTAACTCTACGAAGTTAAAAACCATTTTCCAGAAACTCCAATGGAATTCAAAAAGAATATAGGTACACCTAGTGAATTCATAACATATTATGTGCAAAACATAAATGTATTCTATAAACAAACCCCATTTGATTTTTTGTTAATTTCGCTAGCTCCAAAATAACTAAGTTTCAATTATGATGTCCGCATAAGAATGCCGATTCGCCATGATTTATTATAACATGTTGTAAAAATTAAAATTTTAATTTGTTCTTCTAAATTTTCTTTTTAGTTATGTACTCCACTTATCGCAAATCCTTAATGCATATTTCTGTTATTAGAAACAATCTTCTAAAGTAATCGATATGCTACACACATTTTTATGGTAGGAAATCAACACCTTTATGGTTGTTAACAAATAGATTTATTAATTTAATGAACCTATTTCTGTACCAGCAAAAGTTTATTTAACATAAATTACTATAACTCTTTTGTAAGAACTACTCTTATTAACCCACCAAATAATAATATTTTCGGAAGCTTTTCGAGAATTACTTTATTCCCATCTTCAAGCGACAAAGCTAAAAAAAGATTTTAAATTTTTATAAACTTGAAACCACAGAGTTCAATACAAAAACCATCATGGTGAATATCAATAATGAATTACTACTATAATTTACAACGCTCACCTTTTTTCCCCGTTGGAATGATTAAAGACATGTAACAGGATAATGCGGGACATCCACAGTTCGATCACTGCCCTAGAAAAATATTTATGATTTGGTGGTGTCATGTGCATTCGTTTCTTTTTAGTTTGATTCAAAACTTGATTTGATAGTAGTTCAAATATTTCTGTGTAAAAACACGCAGGCTTATATAACCTCAATACCTTGTAATTTGCGATTCGATTACTTAACATTTCAATACCAACCAGCTAACATTTCCCTTAATAATTTGGATATAATATTGAAATTGTGATCGCATTTGATGACAGCAATTTATTTTCTTCAAAATCTCGTTTTGCTTGATTGGAGTTCACACGTTACTCCCTCTTTTCAAAAAGCCTTAACGTAATTTACTGTCGAATCGTACCTACTAGATTCATTTGGCAAAAGAATGCGGTTTATTTCCAATCAAATTGGAATTTAAATGCTAGAAATTTTTCGCTGACAACCAGCAAGTGAGTTTATAAACTTTGTGACCAATCTAATTTGTAGCCTCTCACGATTTGATATCAAATCAAGAAACTATAATACGAATGATGAGGACAACGCAACGTTACCAACGCAATAGCCATTCTCCATAGCTTGGCAGTCATTTTCCATCGAATATACCCTCATTACAGTCTGATCGGGCTATCTCCTTGTATTGTGAGAGCCCGAGGAGGGCACTGAGCAGCACATTTTCCGCCTTGTACGTCCCGATTTGAAGATTCAAAAGCATAAACACAAATATGCCAGACGCATGTCCGTCTCTTGATAAATAATCCCAGCTCGCTACCGTGTTCACCGGGTAATGTTTGCATTTATCTTTCACCTTCTCCTCGCGGGCAATACGCGCGCGCAACTCTAAAGACGATGGTCTTCTATGGAGTTTTGGTCTTCGTCGGTTGTCCGTCCCGTGCGTCGTTATAAATGTCACAGCGCCAATCGATTGCATTAACCAAATTACAGATGGATTGAAATTTGTCATTTGTTATTATTATTGTGTCGATGACATGTTCGTCGTTTGCATTGATCACTGCTCTGGCCAATTCCTCGTAGCGACAGGTTTTATATGTGTGCGAGGCTTCTGGACTTTGGAGAGTGCCTTAACCAGCAGCTCTTGATACGCGCATTCTCACCACCTGAGAAGAGCCCCAACCTCAGGATGCTGGCTTGTAATGTAAATGTGTAGCTGCAGCGTCAGCAAACCAAATTGATGCGAAAAATTGGACACTTGCGGTACTGGGATTGGATATGTGGAAACGCCGCACCTAGTTTGGGAATATAGGCAGCAGCGACAGCAGCAGAGCTGCAGTTGTGACTGCGTGGACGACAGATTTCTGTGGGCTTCAATGAGTGTACAAATGGAAGCATAATTTTGCTTGTCTTTATTTAGATGGCTACTTAGTTTATGGTGTTCCCATTGAGCACCAGGATACTGCGCGAATCTGGAGGCTGGCAGATGTCTGGCTAAGGTAATCAGTGCATGATGTTTCTCTGTTTTGAAGTGCATTGAGATGTATTTGATGTGTTTTCCTTTATATTTGTCTGCATGTGAAGTGAAGGATCCGAAATACGATGTGGGTAGAATGGTAGGTTTTTATGGCAGATATTTTTGCGATATTTTAACGGTTTTAGGATGAGGGTATGATGTTCTTTTAAATAGAGCTTTCACTTCGAAGACAGTTGCATAGTTAATAAATTTTTGATTTGACATGATTTGAAAATTGCAGAGGCACGAAATAGATGTCGTCAAAGTTCACAGAGAAAAGTTTGCTGATTTAATGAGTTTAAGTTCATATCACGGTAAGACTGAAAAGCCGTAAATATGGAGATACATCATTAGTGACATTATTGGTTAGTCATTTTCATATTTTTATCAATCAATTTCTAGGTTTAACGAATCACTTGATTCTACTAGAATTAAAGGTAAAAGGAAGCCTTAACTTTAAAAGTGCAATCTTGGAAAAATTAGAACGCTTTACGCAATATACATAGATATCAGCTTGAAAAACTTGACATTAGTCGTATAAGTCAGGCGTAAATAAGGCAGAATTCTACCAGAACATATTTGTACTTGCAGGTCTTTAGGATATAAATGAGAGTGTTGTAGTTGTAGTTCCATTTGAAAATAGAAAATAGAGTCGAAATTTGGTAGAAGATCCACTGATTAAAATAATCGTCTGTTTCCGTTTTATGTTTATACTACATACAATAAGGAAAATACATAATATTCACGATCACACCTCCGAAAACGGACTAAATCATTTTTTTTTACATTGAGTAGTAAGACGCGATTTCTCCATTACATAAGGGCTTCACCATATCAATCAACCGTCAACCAGATTGACCACATTGCAATCGAAGGGAGACATTCGAACTCGAATTGACTCCGATTACTACCTTGTTGCTGTCGAAATACGAAAGCGGTTCGCTTAAAAGATGTGTCTTATTCAAATTCACATTTGTATACCCTAACTTGACTGCAACAACCAATCTTGGTGAACGAGCAAGTGTTACTGGGATAGGAAGTTTAACCAATAGCAGCAAGCTGTTGCCAATGTCTAAGCAAATTATGTCTTTCTTATTCTAACATCTAACTCCGTGTCGATAGCATCAAATGTAGACGACCAATTGCAAATTTTCAAAATGGCCGCAACCAATTTGTTTGGTTTCATTTTGTCAGGCCATCGAAAATGAACCGATACATCAGTCTTGGAAATAGAAATGGCAGAGGAAACAACAATGATTTGTCCAATATGATGGCTCTTTTCCTTTGCTCGCTTCGAGGAACAAAGAACGAGCAGACAAAAATTCTAGAAGAGCAAAGGGTAGAACAAAAGAATAAACAGACGAAACTTCTCGAGCGTTTCAAAGATCAAAGAAATGAGCAAAAAAAAGTTTTCGAAGAATTTACAAACAGCATTCTTGAAGAATACTGCCGCCGCTAACTTCGTAAATGCCCTTTCTGCAAAATTTAATTTTTTGAGTTTATGATATATTTATTGTCAGGGTATTGTTATTATGATGTATTATTATTTTATATTATATACAAAAAATAAAGCACATCTTGAGCTTAACGACACATATTTTTTACGTTCTTTTTTTTTCTTCTTCATTTTGGAAAAATACAAATGTAGTTAAGGCCTTAACGAAGTTATCGGCACAATAGAAGAACATTCTCGAAGGTAAGCTCACTGCGTTGGAAAACAAGTTCATTACTGCTGACGACAGCTTTGAAGCTAAGATTGACGGGAAGTTCGAGATTTTTGAAGCAAAATTTGAGAACATTGAAGGAAAATCGACAAAGCTGAAAATAATTTCAAGAATTAGTCAATGAAAACCAAAAGTACGAGAAAGTTCTGGTGACTCTTTGAAGAGAAAAGAGATGCATCCGCCAACTTTTGAAGGACAAACTTCTTGGTCAATCTACAAGAGGTAGTTCGAAGCCACACAAACGGCTGGGACGATGAAGATAACTTTGTTGCACTGACACTTGGCCTTAGAGGACCTGCTGCTGAGTTGCTGCAAATAATACCAGCAGAAATGCATGGCAAATTTACTGCACTTGCTATGGTCATTGAAAAACGCTTCGGAGATGAACATATGAAAGAAGTATTCAAAGTTCAAGAGTTCAGAAACGGCAGCTTCAAGCAGACATCGAATGGCATATCCAACTGCAGGCGAAGAAATCATTAACCAATTTGCTTCGGAAGCCTTTGTTCGTACGAACAACTGGAAAAAAACACTTCCAGAAGCATTAGCGTTCGCCTTGACTTTGGAAGCAGCTAAACAGGCTTCACAACGAGTTCATCGGGTAAGAGAAGTCCTGAACAACTGCCGAGATGGACAAATCCGATGCTAGAATTGCAACAAGACCGGCTATACCGCTACAGTGGAGATGATGGTGAGGAGGAGGGCAATGTAACGTGTAATAAAATACTTTCTTTTGTTTTAAACTATGATCTGTAAGCCCACCATTTGACATTGTGATTCCAACTTAAAATATCAATGGCTGTCAAAATGCGGCAAGAATATCCTAATCATAGGGAGTTTTACCATCTTGTCAAAGCTCACACTATGGTGAAGACAGATTGAAATATGTACCGCGCTTTTTTCAAACTGTCAAACTCAAGATCTTGAAGAAAACAATTTGGGAATAATTTTTAAATGCGGTATTCTTTTTTGTGTGAAATTTGTGATTTCCGTGGCTTAAAAATTTATTTTAATTAGCAAAACCAACAATTTTCACAATTTTCGCGCACAAATCTTTAAAATTCCCGCTTTTGTTTTCAATCAATTTTTCAACAATGATAAAAAAAAAATCAGCTGTTCACCATACTGCTGTTTTTGACAATTCTGTGAGAACGAGAAAGAGATATATCGTTGTTACCTAAAAAGCCCTATTGACGTATTAGGTATGGACCGCCAGTAGCCAACTTCACGCGTGTTCCAACATAACTAGGGGAGCCATCAACTACTTGCAGGGAATCTGCGTAGTAGTGATATGATTTCTTTAATTAATTATTTACTATTGAAATATTTTGGTGGAAATTATTATCAAACTACTTTTATTTTACAAAACACATCTACTCCTTATGCCATGAGTTTCTTACAGATGAATATATAATCGTTTTCATTTAAATTCTAATGGCGAAATTAGTACACGTATTTAACACTAAAAGATGATGGCGTTTTTAGACTGTTTTTAGCTGGAACAACTTTTCTTGGCTGGTTGTATGAAAATTTCAACCGACTGGCGGTCCATATCTAGTACGTCAATGATCCTTATATTCGGAACTTATAAGGAATTATTTGTTTTTTTAAATCAAATTAGAGTTAACGTAAAAAGAATTTATTTGCGTTTGATAAATGTCATTGCTCTTTTCACGAATCTGTGAAAACAAGTAAATCTGCATAGTTAATATTGAAAGGCTACCGAAATCCATAAAAAAAAATACTTCTATAAAGTCTTGACTGCAAATGTAATAGATTACGTAATAGAGCCAGTGGCGATTATTGGTCCTTACCTTAAGGCAGAACCATAATAGAAGAATTAGTAGGTACGTACGTCGTACGGTGCCGCACGAAATTAGCGAGAACAAGGAATTTGTATAGTGCGCACATAATGTCGGATTGCTCAGTTTCGGCAAGTTTTCGTTCACTTTTGCCTCCGTACGTAAAGAGCGCTCCAGAGCGCAGTTTACGTACATAAATCTGACAGCCAGCCAAATACATGTGAAATTGGCTTGCGTGTGCGTTCGACCATTATGGTCGACTGAAGGTAATGGCGGCAATTAAGGAAGCTTGACGTAGAACTATTACATTAGCTTTCGTTTGCTTACGACTATTATGGTTGGCCCTTTAGGTTTAGCTACGTGCTCTGTGACAGATTAAAATAAATACATCGCTAAATAAACTGGGCAACATTGTTTTTACAGGATGCTAAAAAAAGTTGTGAATTACAATAAGAAACATCGGAAGAGCAAAAGGGGACGACTGCAGACCTAATAAGTCTGGAGTGTGTCCTGCAACGTCGGTAATTCCATATGTTAGGTATACACTACTCATTACCCATACATATATTTACCATTTAAATTTAAAGGTCATAATAAATTGTTGGTTCTATATAACGTGGTAAAGTTGAATTACTTGCCATTTATACTATGGTCATCCATCAACTTACATAAATAAAACATAAAAATATTTCAAATAGTATTTTTATTAAAAGCAGATAGAATAAATATGTGTAAAATTTTAACAATAAATTTATAGTTATAATTTTTCTCCTTAATAAAAAAAAAAAATATTTATATTTTTAGCACCATTCAATTTGATTGAAATTTTATAATACAATTTTCGAATATCAATTTAATTATTTCTTTTTTTTTATAAAATGGAATGCTTTTGCTTCTTGGCTTTTTCTCTAATAAAATTTAATAGTACCCATATTTTCAAAAAAACACTTTGTGTTCTTTATACAAAAATTATTTTTTATTTTTCTTACAAAAAAATTATTTACAATAAACAAAAAATTTGCTAAATTAAATCTATAAAAAGTAGATATTGCATTTTGATGAAATTTTTTTTTTCTTAAACATTTAAATAAAATAATAAATAGTAAAATAAAAACTGGGATTTAATGTTGTTTCTTTGTATATATATTATTTTTTTAAATACATAACTAAAACTAATTTTAAAACTTAAATGTATGTAAACAAAATAAAACAAAAATATCTACTGGTATTCAGATTTTTCAATGAAATAATGCCATATTTTTTTTTATTATTTTTATTTAATTCAAATAATATTTGTTTATACAAAAAAAAATTGTAAAAATAATAAATAATAAAACAAAACAAATATACAAAATGTTTTACTGGCCTCTTAATTGAGATTTTGCGTTCTTAAATTAAAAATAAAGAACATAAACTTAAATAATAAAATACATTTAATTAATTAAAATTATCATTTAAATTTAACCTATTCTGTAATAAACTGGTTTTCTGTTAACTGGCTATAGTATACTGGCAATTAAGTTCCGTTTTATTTTCTTTTTTTTTCTGTATAAAAAATATATACCTACATAATATCATTGCCACGCCCCTTCGCTTCTTCGATTTGGCTGGCACAACTGGCTATTAAAATACAAAAATTCTTTGAATGAATTTCTTGCGTCTCCTGGATTTCTTTAACATTTCGCTAACTATAATAAATAATTTATAAAATTGCAGATCAGTGAGTTGAACATTTAAACGAAACAGAAAATATTTGAAAAAGAAGAGATAAATATAGATAGAGGGAGATGATGAATGTCATTGTGTTGATTGATTGGTGTCAGTGTCGTCGCATGTGCAGTGAGAGATGATCGGAACGGCTAAACGATCGCGTACATAGTTTACATCGGAACGGCTTCACGCCTGTGTGTTTGCGGAAGTGTCGAGTAAGCTCATCGGAACGCGCAAATCGCCATATGCAACCCTCCCACGTGCATACGTATGGCTTTTCACCTTTAAAAAATAAAAAAAATATATCATTGACGTACCCCAGATGACACTAAAAATCGACTTACCCGTATGTGTTCGCTTGTGAGCCTTTAGATGGGAACTTTTCGTATAGACCTTATCACAACCATCAGTGTCGCATTTGTGCACTTTACGGTTTTTCGAGAGATCACTACCATTGGCACTAGCATCGTCTGCCCTGCTGAAGGCTCCACTTCCTAGCACGCCTCCTCCACCACCTACAATACTACTGAAGGCACTTTTTCGATTGCCGCACGCATTCCCTGTCGAGGAAGTGAACGAACTGTAAGAAGGACTCAGAGCCTGTGATGCTGCCGCCATAACCTTCCATGGCGATGTAGATGATGACCCCGACGAAGGGACAACTGAGCTTAATCTACTAATGGCAGGATTTGAAGTTGGACTACTATTGCTGTAGCTTCGAGAGGATACCGGGGTAACGGATAAAGCCGATGGTATCGTCGCTGCTCGAGGTGAGATCGGTGGCGGTCGCTCGGGATATTTGTACGGATTTTTAAAAAGACTCAGTAAGCTGAATTTTCGATCGTAGTCTTGAAATATTGATCTGGAGGCTGCAGCGGCAGCAGCAGCTGCTGCTGTAGAGGTGGTAAGTGAGGACGCTGACATGTTGCTATTGTAGGTGTAGTGATTGTTGTTCGCATAGCTTATGTTATTGTTGTTAGTTTCGTCCTTGAAACGTCGATATGTAAAGAGGAAGGGTGAAGCTGCCAACAGTGGAGGTATGGGACGTTTTGATGAAGCTGACGCAGGTGCGGCAGAGGAGAACGCCGACGATGACGAGTTGAGCGAGTAATTATGATGTGGTGCTGGTGTTGATGATGTGAATGACGACGCTGATGCTGATGATTTGTGATGCACATGGTGGTGGGATCCTGAAAAAAAACAAAGAAATTAATAAACGGACTTTAAATAAAGACATTTTTAGATAATTTATGATTATTTGAAATACATATTTAATATTTAGACATAACATTTATTATGCCAGGAAAATGATAATAATATTTATTCGCTATGTGCAAAGAGACAGATAAAGAGACAGATTCTAATTACAGTTTACACCTTTTTATCAAAGAAGAAATTTATTTTTGCTGCTAGGTGATCGATAATCCTGAGATGGCTGGTTTCGAAACCGTTTCTTAATTTGTACTTTCGCGTCTCTAAACTGCTGCTATCTGCTTCCAATAATTATCTTTTCGAGTAGATGTTTTGGATGGAAAAGGTTTTCCTATTTTGGATGTTTATTAAAATGGGAGAAAACAATAGCAAACAAAACGGCATAAGTTTGAATTTTCCGTTTGAATGGAAGATGGCGAAAGTTGTCCCGATTCTAAAATCAGGAAAGCCACGCAGTGATCCAATGAGCTATAGACCTATAAGCTTACTAAGTAATATAAGTAAAATTTTAGAAAAGATTATTAATAGTAAATTAGAAATCTTCTTAAATGTTAAAAATGTTATACATTTGCAGCAATTTGGTTTCAGAGCGCAACATAACACATCGCACCAAGTTCTGAGAATAAGTAGACATGTGAAAGAACAATTTAAAGAAAAAAATTCTACGGGGTTAGTTCTGTTAGATGTAGAAAAGGCTTTTGATACCGTGTGGCACAATGCACTTATACATAAGCTCATAACAAATAAATGTCCTGGATTTCTAATCAAAATCATACAAAGTTTTTTGGCTGATAGACGATTTTTAGTCTCGTTGAATGGGGCAAGTTCCCTTGCCAAAAATATTTCTGCCGGTGTTCCCCAAGGATCAGTTTTGTCCCCGACGCTCTTTAATATTTACACATCGGACTTTCCTACCTTACCAAATTGCGAATTTGGTATGTACGCAGATGATATTGCGATATACTCGTCTGACGAACATCCAGCAAATATTATAAGCAATATTCAAAATGCTCTTGAAATAATTTTTGAGTATTATAAGCACTGGAAAATTAAATTAAATGCAGGGAAGAGTCAAGCTATCTTTTTTACTAGAAAAGGAAAGCATTGTTTCTTACCCAGCTGTAACTTAAATATTGATAACTGTGATATCCCATGGGTTAACTCTGTCAAGTACTTGGGAGTGTACTTAGACAAGAAGCTGACTTTTAGGGAACACACAAAAATGACACTTAATAAACTAAATCTTAGTATCAAACTGTTATACCCATTTATAAACCGCAGGTCATTACTTAGTCAACATAACAAATTGATAATTTTTAAAGTCGTCTTTCAAGCTATATTATTATACGGATCGCCTGTTTGGGGGGATTGTGCTAAAACTCACAGGAATAAACTTCAAATAATGCAAAACAAAATTTTAAAAATGATTATTCGAGTCCCCTGGCATTTTTCAACTCAAGAATTACATAAACAAACAAAAATATTAAAAATAGAGAGTAAAATTGAAATCCTCAATGCAAATTTTTTCAAAAAATGTGAAAACAGTACCAATAGTCTTATAAGAAACTTAAAGTAAATGTATTGTAAATTTATAAAATAAAATAGCAAATATTTAACCTTTATCCATATATTCGTATTTCTTATGTCATATTTTTAATGTTATTTATGTTAATTTATTTACGTATTTTCATACACGATTTATGTATATATTTAATTATTCACCTATCTATCTATTTAAATTTTTGAATTTTGTGTCAATATATTTATGTATATTTATTTATTAGATTTAAGTACTATCTGTGATATTATTTATTTATTTAATTAGATATCTATTAATTTATTGATTTTTGTTTGTTTTATTTGTTAATCTATTTATTATTTAACTGTGTATTTATTTATTTCTTTATTTATATTATTGATATTTATTCGTTAAATTGTTTATTTATTTATTTATTTGTTTAAATGTTTATTTATTTATTAATACTTATTTATTTATTAATACTTATTTATATATTTTGTCTGTGATACATATATAAACATAATATCTATAAAATTAACTCAAATGAAGGTTTTTTTTAAACCGTTTTTCCTTCAATATAAAATATTAAACGTAACATGCTCCTCTCTAATCCTTGATTGATTTTCAGTAGTAAGATAAAAATTGTTATCATATCTCTGTGCTGTGCAATGACTTAAGAAAAAAAAATTGTTAACTATGTAAATTTTTCTTTGAAACAATAAGTTCGAATTCTAAGACCAAGAGATGCTGAAACCTGATCAATTGCTAAAAACAAAATGTCAGCTCAAAGTTTTTAGTTGGATGATAGCTTAGCGCATAGGACCATCTGATCTATGTAGAGGGTACCAGAATGAAGAAGCAGAAACTCAGCTCATTTTGACTTTGTGAATGTTTTAGCCTGGCTCGAACCAGGAAAATTACTCTTGGGGAAATTTTCTTTGAAGGTATTGACGACTTTAGCAAAAGGCCACTTAAGAACATACTGAAGTTCTCCCAGAACTTAGTATGCTTCGAGGAGGCAATTTACAACTTATAAAATCTATTCACCTTTTTATCCATATTCTCTCCCTTTCTTCTTTTTTATTTCCTTCTTCAAACTGCTCAAATTCTTATCCTCAAATACATTCCTGATGCATATACGGTGCCGAAGCAAGGAACTTTTCAAAATCACATGAGCATATATAAACATCAGAAGAATATAAATACTATGAAGCAATCGGATGAAAGCTCTTTAGAGGTATTGGAGAGAACAGTCCTTCCGTAGGTCCGTAGGACTTATGGCGTAGTTTACGACGACAAGCAAAAGAAAATCTAACAAAAAAGATACAACAATGAATTTTAGGAAATATCCATATTTATAGCCGAGACGTATAAGATTGTTTGGACACAGAGAACGAATGGACGAATGAACGGCATTTTAGCTCTTAGAGTTGACAACAATTTTTTTTTCAAATCGATTAAGTAATTGCCAGTATTTAATTAAAATTGCTTAAAAATGTAAATAAAAATAAAACTGTTTCACTGTTTATACTCTTCTCCTAATATCAAGGCAGCCAAACCCTTTAACTTACAATTTAACAAATTTACAAGAAGAATGAAAATCCATCCCACTTCCAAAATTTCAATATAAATACAATTCCAGAAACTGAATTAAAAACCTAAACTACAATTTAACACCTCCGCACTTGCACTAATTCTATTCACTTCCATTGCACCCATTGCCACATCTGTTCGCTGTTGACAACCCCATTAGTTTCGGGAACTGCTCTGCATGTTTTGTGCGATTATAACCTCTATATCGCTTATAAAGACATTAATGCTTGCACACAATGCTTACATGGACCATAGAGTGGGGCTCCACATGAGTGTTGTTGCACCGATCTACAACACTCATCGTTAATGCACCGGACTTCCACGCCGAAGCTGGCTAAGCCAACCAACCGTAGCATTTAAATCAATCGCAATAAATCGCCATATGATTATTGGGGGGTACTTAGAGATAAATTATATTCGGTCTTCGCGAGGTCCCACCACCGCTGGCTGTTGCTGCCGCCGCTGAATCGAAACGGACCCACGGCCAACTATGTATATACGGATTATCAAGTATACAAACGGAACTCCACACACAATGCGCAACAGTTCAGCCAGAAGTTAAAACCAAAAGCAATAGTTAGTGCAACTTTTGAGACAGCTAGAAGCCAAGCGCACTCCATTAGCCCGCCAGCTAGACACGTACAAAGTAAATTAAATGCGAACTAGCTCTAGCTTCTACCATCAGCGAGCTTTAGCACACCAAGCTCTTTATGTACCTGTTGTCAGATCCGAGATAACCCTTTAAAATATGAGAGCATTTAGATGCCAGATGCGCACGCTTTCGGTTCTATTGTCGCGTTTGCGTATAATAATGTATGCGATCATTGGGGATAGTGGGGTTCGACCGCACCACATGGTTGGTCATCTATTAAACTCACACTTTCAACGATGAAGATGAAAATCAATTTACCGTACACACAGATGCTGTACCGTAAGTGAGAACCTCACAGCGGGCTATAGCTAGAGAGCTGACCGTTTAATTAACCAAATTCTCACATCTTCTCCTTTGTCCGCGTCTCCATTGGTCCTCGATTTGCTTGGTCGGTCGGTTCGGTGGGGTAGGAAAGATAATAGCTCGCACATTTTATGATTATAATTGGAAAGCAGCACTCTGTGTATTAATAGTCCAATAAATATTGGTAGCTCCGAATGGGCCAGGTGTTGTGCGCAGAAAATGAATGGGGTAACACGGTTGCGGTGTTGCGCTTGCGCAAGTAAAAGGAAGTCGCTATTAACCTTAATCCCTTACCTCGAGGGAATCAGCACAAAATGCTCGTTCTAATCCGGTATGAGTGAACGAGGATCGAGCGAGATGATCATCCCGAAAATGTCTTTAATTGCAAAATATGAGCTTCTCTGTGACGACGACGACGACGTTGACGATTGTGGGAATGGGAATGAGAATCATCAAATGATTCATTAGTCGACATGTTTTGACCGAGCTCGGCATTAAATGCATCATGCAGAGGTGGTCAAATGCGCGAGTTGAGGAAATCAATGTAATGTGAGGCAATCCCCGTGCAATTATTGCTGCGCAATTCACGATGCAACCTACATTAAGTGCGGTGCGCAGCAACTTTGCAGTAAATTAATCATAAAATCAAAAGAAATACACGAGAATGTGATCTGGCCACAGGTTACCACAGGATAATTGCAATTATTAATTCAATTCAGTGCTCGGCACAGTCTTGCTGCGCGAATAACACTGATGCTGCATAGATTAATCAGAGAAAATACACACATACACATGATGCTCTGGGGGGAGAAGGAGAGGCTGGAGCAGTAGCCGAGATGATGCCCCGAAGAGATGAGCCAATGATTTGTGTGTAGACGGAGAATTGAAGTTGGAGTAGCGTGCGTGAGTCATTGCGAGTCAATGGTAACCAAAAGGTGGATCTAATTTGCGATTCGGGTGTTGCACAGTGTATTGCTACAGCAGCAGCCAGTAGAGAAGCGCCTTAGGTGGCATACTGTGCAAATTATGAAATGATTGAAATTTACTTCGATCGGATAGTGATAGGTTCGTAAATATATACCATCAACAATAAGCTCCCTAAGGGGAATTTTCTATTAAAAAGTGATTCAAGTTAGCTAATGGGATTGTCAATTAGAGAGTAGTTGTTTATGAAAAAATACTTATAGGGTATAAATGGAGTTAGTTAAAAGCATGGAGTTGAAAAAAATTGAAGAATTGATGCTTTTTGTTTTGTTTTTATGTTTTGAGAACATATCTATTTATTATATTAAAATATTAATTTGACTTTCATGTTTAAATTAAAATCAACAGACGGTTCAGACGTGGATAACAATTAAATTTAAAACTAGGAATGATATTAACGGTAGGGAAAGCTTTTTAAAAACCAGTAGCGTTTCATTATTTTTTACCATAATGAATTGAAAAAACTTCGTGTAAAAAGTGTCTACCCGCCTATGTATTTCCGATCGAAATCTGTATTTTAGTTGTAGATACTGTAAAAGCTCCCATAAGCGGAACCTCATGGTCCACCGAATTTCCGACCGGTTATGGGATTTTTCAATTATTGGAGTTGTCCGTAAGTTGAGTTTTCGCTGTAATTGCATTAAATGCTTCAATGTGTAAAAATAAACGCAGGTAACTTGACGCTGATAATGCGCGTCAACAATAGCCAAAAATCCACTTTTTGGATTTTATTTTGTCCCTCCCAATTTTTTTTTCACCAAATAACCTGACCCCGAATATAGGTATAAGCCCTAGAAGTCTTAAGTGAATTTTGGCTTTATCGACTTTTTTGTTTTTTTTTAATCTATTGTATTAAAATTCAGCCTTATTAGGGAATCCGACGAATGAGTTGCGGAGGGAGTCTTACTCACTTTCGGTAGATTTGCTATTAGCGAAACCGCAAGCCATACGCGGGAATAAATGTCGGTAACGTTGTTCGTAAAATTGGTATTACTGAAAACGAAAGGCATCCGCACCACATCCGCACTCCATACAAATGTTGGAAAAGCAAATCCGCAGTAAAATTGATGCGGATGAAAGTGATTTTTATGAAAAAAAAATTCAAGAAGAAGCAGATAACAAATCTGAATTTTTTGAAACAGAAATAAAAATTTTTTTATCGCCGAAACGCATAAAGTTTTTTTTGCAATATTTCTAGTAATTTATTGACAATGGCCGTTTTCGAAAACGTCATCTGCGTTTTTTTAGGAAGTACAACTTTGGTGTCGTTTTTTAGCCAAACCGTGGACATCTTCCTAGAACTATAGTCCCTACGACCTAGTTTGACATTTCCTCTATCCAACAGCAAATGAACCTTGAAAATCGGTTCAGTGATTGCTGAAAAACAGACGGATTAAGATTGGTCGTTAAAATCAATAAAAATGGCTTATTTTGCGGTACAAAAATTATTTTAGTCAAAATACTTATTTTTTGTCCTATTATTTAGAGTTCCGGAAGTACAACTTTGGTGTCATTTTTTGGCCAAACCGTGGAAATCTGTACCAAAATATAGTCCCCATGACCAAGTTTGACATTTCCTCTATCCAACAGCGTATTTACCTTTTAAATCGGTAGAGTGATTGCAGAAACACAGACGGATTAAGATTAGTCGTTAAAATTTTTAAAAAAAGGTATAATTTTCGATATTAGATATTTTACGATACTAAAGTATCTTAGATTGCTTTTCTCGTGTGCACTTGAATGCGCCCAATGTCAACTTTTGACAACCATGATAATACAGTTTCAAAAATGGAAAAGTAGTTTGCGGATCGATAATGCAGCTTATTCATCGGATTCAATAATAGAATTTTATGCGAATGCGGATCCACTGCGGATCCAACCGACTCCCGGGGAGTGAAATTTTGCGGATTCAGTAATAGGCATGATTATTTTTTTTTAAATAATTATGTGAGGGAAAGTGCCCGCCAGATGTGTTCAAAGTACCCAAGGCCGGTTTCATGTGTTTCATTCCAACTAAAGTCTCGGTTAGCCTACCCAGCACTTAATTCCAAATTTTGGTTTCATAATGTCTCGGTTATAGTCCAGTAAAAAAAAAATTGCATACTTTTTGTAAAATGAAGGTGGCTTTGACTGGACTATAGTGAATAGTGATAACTGACACCTTAAGTCAGGGTTAGCCTAATCGAACGGATCAATTGTCCGCTACGGTTCTTAATCGACACCTTAGCAAAATATTTATTTGAAGTGGCTGGAAAAAATACAGTTTCAGTTTCATTTGGTCGTTGACGAGCGAAGAGTGCAGTCACAAAAGTGTTCTAACGGTAAAAACCATAATTGATGCCATTCTGTCAAACAAAAAGTGGTAGGTAGGTCTTTATTTCTTAATAAAAAGTGGTATCAGTTATTTTTAATTCAATCAAAATGTAGAACACATTTGAACATCTCGTTGTTTGTTTTTGACTTAAAATTAAGAACAGCATAGTATTTTGAAAATAAGAATAATATACCTACATACATACTTCGCAACGTTCAATTCTGAAAAAAAATTATTGACCTTTTTTCAAAAACATTCTTTAAAAAAAAATGGAACCTATTTCTGACCTTACAAAAGAGTATAGCTTGACGTTATAAGTGTTGCCCTTATTTTGTTATATTCTTTCCATTTTAAGCCATTTTTAAGAAAATATATACCCTGCTCCCATTGGTTTTATTTTTCTTTTCATAACCCAACCTATACTCTCTAGCTTTGTGCCATTTGCAGAATTTTTGATAATCAGAGCGTACTTACTCCTACTAAAGAGTTTAACATAAATGTAGCTAACTTTTTTTTTGTAATAAGAAATATTGCTATAAAATGATGGTGACATTTCGGGGAGGCAATGGTGTATTTAGTTCGAGTTTGACTCTGTGATTGAGAAAGTTTAAGAATTACAGAAAAATATATTCTTGAATTATATATCAAGTTGAGTTCTGAATCTCTAGTCAAAACGACGACGGTTTGATAAAATAAATGTATCGTTTTTTAATAATGCAACTCAATTATATTAACATCAATTCACCTTGGGTTACACATTTTGGGTTGCAATGTTTTATGAAAGTGCATCACAAAAACTTTCTGCCATCTTTCTACATAAATATATATACACTACAGATACATACTTTTAATTCATGTCATACTGCACTGTGCGCACTCGTCTCGTACACATCACGAATTTACCACTGATTGTTTTCCATCAAAATAAAACACGGTGACAGGCCAACAACACTCATACGTATCTTTGCCTTTCCATTTGGAAGAACACGGCAGGTAACATCACATTACTGCTGCTGCAGGTGCATCATCAGAAAAGTCGTTTTAATGAAGATTCCCTCATCCCGCAGCTCTGGTTTAGCCACATGAATCACGATCACGCGCTCTCATTATCTGTACTGATGTTGGGTTACACCCATCCTATTGCACATTTTGGCAGTAAGTAGCTAGAGTTTGGTTGATCATGGAGGTTTACAGCTTCCTCCTTTCGATTTTCATTAGTGTCCACAAACAAAAACAAACTCGGTAACACTAGCATCACTCTCACTTCGTGTGCAACTAGTCGTCCGCGTACTCGTGGTGCATCGAGTATTGTGCAACAGACCTTCACTGTGCTCTGGAGCAGCACCTATAGTGTAGATAGATTTCTAAGATCTCGCACAAGTTGTACTCCAAATTTAGCAATGATAATTTCTAATAATTATACTTTGCCTGATAAATGACGAGCTCCACAGAAGTCAATACAAAACAGCTCACCAGTAAGCCAGACTCTGCAATAGACAGCTTTCGTTTGGCCATTTCCGTCCGGGCAACGTGACGGACAGACGCAGAGAGGTCACCGAGATGAGACTACTCTCACCTCGTACGCTGCGACCGCGATGTTATCGACCGCCAAGCAGGATTTGCCAAAACAAGAATTCACTGAGCAAAATATATGTGGAAGAATAAGACTCCATGACGGTATCTACTCGTGCGAGCAAGTGAATGGTGGCAGAGTGACGTGAGCACCACATTGGAGCTGCCGAGTTGTACTCGAGATTTCCATAATGAATTTTAACGCCTTTCGCAAGTGAGTATACAAGCTGGGGGAATCGGATATGAGTATTTGCACTTGGTCCAGCTTCGTCGTCGTCGTCGTCGTTGTGGTCGTCGCGTCGGTTTTTCGAAGTTGTTGCCGTTTTCCGTCATCGTGGTCGTTGTCAGAGTTGTTGTTGGCAATAAAAGCCATTTAAGATAATGAAGTAATTGTAGAGCTGCATCGCGCATATTTGCAGCCGCTTTACAGTTGACTGGCTAAATAATAATATGCGCGCTACTACCAGGCGTCTCTTCGTCACTGATGTGCTCCCAAACCTGAATGTGGGTAAATGCGCCTTGAAATGATTTTCCGCTTAAATGAAAAAAAAAAAAAAAAACGATTTTCTGCAGTGCTTTTGTGGATCATTTGCGGACATAGCTATTTGGCTGTTGATTCGGGGATAGACCGAGATGCTGACGGACACATCACACATCAGTTTGCTTAACACATTGACATACAGTAGCGGTCATTAAATTAACTAGCTATGAATGGCAAATAACTTAAGATCGATCTTAATTGCCAGATAAAAGGTTGGGGTTAGGCATGTGTAATTTTAAAAAGTGACTGCAAGAAATATTTGTCTTGGGGTTTCAAAGGTTTCCATAAGGTGGGTCAAGCTTGACTTGTTTACTTGTGGTACTTTTTTTGTCGTGCTCCATAAAATCAGAAATTGTACGATTATTAAGTTATTGCAACTACCGTAAGTATTTTTTAATTATATTTTGTAGCAATTTATTGCGTAGAGAATGAAGATAAAATATTTTTATAGAATTTTATTTATTTGGGAGAACTAATTATGTAATATAGCCGAGTCTTGAGCTATTTGTTCTTTATTTGTTTGTCTAATGACAGAGATGATGATGAACGAAATCTTTTGGCTTAAGAGCAATTATAAGAGATGATCCTTGCAACGATCTGGACGTCATTCAGCTCTTATACAATTTTGGGCAATGTACAATAAGTATGCAGAGTAAATAAATAGCAGCTTATGGTGTTGCCATATTCTCCTGTGTTCCCAATAGAAATCATAAGTATACTATTAAAAAAACAATATAACGACACCCCGAAACAATCCTTTGAAAGAAGAAGAAAAACATGTTAACAAACTAATGTAAGATGCGTTGAATTGAACGCAACAATCGTGATTTGTAAGGACATGTTCTGATGTCAAGTCAATGAGTTTTACAGTTTCAAAGTTAAAAACCATAAAGTATTAAGAGTTATGATAAGTTATCATTGATAACAATTAAAATTATTAACAGTATCTGGAGTACTTGTAGAGAGAGTAATTCGCTCTCCTCTATCTGGTAACTTCCCAGATGTTTTATTCTTTTGTGCATTATCGCCCCACACTTTCCTAGAAGGTGATTTGGCGTTTCTTCTTGGTCGTCACAGAATCTGCAGGTTGCACTACTGGATATACCTAGGATGTTTAGGTGTCTTTTAAGTTTGCAGTGACCACTGAGGAAACCCGTTAAGATTCTAAGTTTTTTTCTACTCAGAGGTTTATACAAGCTTTAGATCGCTTTTGGTTATAGTTCCCAAGAAGCATTTTGGCTTGTCTCAGTTTAGGGAGTTCTTTCCAGTTTTTGGATCTTTTTGCCTCCTCTTCCGCTTAGATTTGATTTTTTATCACATTTTCACCTATCGCGTAATAGGGTTCCGGCCCAATCATGGGTGCCACTGCCCCTGCCTTACCCAGAACATCAGCTTTCTCATTTCCCTCAACTCCAACATGTCCTGGGACCCAGTATAATGTTACAGTGTTGTTTTTGCATAATTTGTTGAGTTCGTTTACACTCTCCCAAACCAGCTTGAAGCTGATTACGCAGGAATTTAGTGCTTTGAGTGCAGCTTGGCTGTCTGACATTATGGCTATATTCTGTTTCCGGTAGTTCCTTTCAATGTTTATCTGCGCACATATTCTAATTGCGTTTACTTCCGCTTGGAATATGCTAGAGGACTTACCCATTGGTACAGAGCATTTGGTTCTTTTTTATTGCTTAACTCAGTTCGAAATTTTTTCTCGAAGTTGTATTTCTTAATCATGTTGTCTCTAGGAATGTCAAGTAGGGGTGCATATTTGGATAGTGAAGTTAATTCCTTCAATCCTATACACTTACCTACACCAGTTCCCTCTTTTGCGAAACGCATGATTGCCCCCTTGGCAGAACTTACAATTGCCATGTGTAATGGTGTCAGGTCAAGAATGACCTCCATTGCTGCTGTTGGGCATGTTCTTATTGCTCCAGTTATACATAAGCAAGCGAGCCTTTGCACTTTTTCTAGTGTTTTCTTAGTCTTTTCAAGTTCGGTTCTTTTGTGCCACACAACCGCACCATAAGTGATTATGGGTGTGTACCATCATGGTATACATCCATCTAAGGATGTTTGGTTTGCACCCCCATGATTTACCTGCAAGTCTCTTGCATATCATAAGGGCTTTTGTGGCTTTCCCGACAGTAATCTCTAAGTTTTTGTTGAAAAGGAGTTTGCTGTCTAGTGTAATGCCTAGATATTTGACCTCCTTCTTCAATTCTATTACTTCATTATTTAACCTGATAGGTTTTATATGTTTAAGAAGTCTTTTATTCGTAAATGGTATTATTGTGGTTTTTGCTGGGTTTATATTCAAGCCCACTGATATGCACCATTTTCTTGTCATTGACAACCCTCTTTGAATTATGTCACAGAGAGTTTCCTCAAATTTAACATAGGCTATTAAAACAATGTCATCGGCAAAGCCTAATACATCGTATGCCATTAGTAGTTAGGCATTCTAGCAACTCATCTACAACAAGACTCCACAGCAAGGGTGACAATACCCCTGAGGACAACCTCTTGTCGTGATTATTTTCTGGGTGCTTAAACCGGCATGTGCTTCTGCCGTTGTTGTAATAGTTGTTGCCACTCAAATGGAAAGACGAAAAATTGTTTAACATCACTATTGTTGTTTTGAAATGAATTGGCTCGACAAAAATGTGGCTTCGCCGTGTATAAGTCTAATTTTGGACTTCCAAATGGCTCCATCGTGTTTGGCCAACTTAGCAAAAAGGAACGAAGAGGAAGAAATTCGGCTTTTTAAAGATCTATCCGCGAGAGAAACTTGGAAGAAGCTTCTGTTACCATATCTGTCCACTCCATCTAGCGGAAGAAAACACAGACAATATTTTTATTTTTAAACTGATCAATTGAATTTCCAAGTCGTGCATGCTAATGACGGTCAGCTGGCAATGACGGTCAGTGTAGTTATGGCGTGCCTAAGCCGAAATTAGTTATTAATTTGAACAGAACATATAGAGAAGAAGGAATAAACAACTTTGACGATTGTCAAGTTCAAAAACGGTCAAGTGACCGTGATTAAAATTTTAATTTTTACTGACGTTGTCAAGCCATATTTTTTCTTTATCCAATTCTTGCCAAAAATTGTCTGAAAATTTCATCAAAGTCCGTCCAGCAGTTTTGGAGTAAATATTTCCAATTTTTTTTTTTAGTCAAGTAAACTACTTATGACTTATGATGGGCAATGACAGTCAAGTTGGATATTTTTTTAAACTTCTTTTCGAAAAGTATATGTGATAGGAGATTCGTTCCTTTTGAGAAACCTAAAGAAATATGTAAGTAATTTTTATTTTATGTTATAAATATATAAAACAAAACAAAATTTAAAGTGGTTTTCATACTTGACCTTAAGTGAACGACATTCGACCACCTTCCCCTACATCAAGCGTCACATTATATGCACGCATATTATGTCGATTAAAATATTTCCAAAACAACTATTTTCAGACTTTTGACACCGATTTAAACATGGCGCTACCAAAAGCACAGACATAGATTGTTTCCGCTTACATTTTGCATACCATTTGCATAAAAAGGAAGAAATCGATTCAGATGCGGAGCTTTCAATGAATGCAGATGAAGAAAATAACGCATTTGCAATGAATCTACGATTGCATCGATGTAAATATATGAACGCTAATAGACTATCACCGCCACAGCACTCACATGATTTTTTACATACACGAACCAATTTTGAATTAAAAGAAAATACAAAACATAAATCTTCAGAAAAACAATTTTTAAAACCGCGAGTTCGTTTCTATGGCCGCTTCTGTTGCTTCAAATTTGTTTCCATAACTTTATTTATGCGAAAAAACTAAGCCTTCTTCATACGTTTTTGCAAAACAAATGGCGTTTAAACTCGCAGGCACACCTCTGAGGGATAAAAACCACTAAAAAAAGATTGTCTCGTTCCCTCGCCTCGTCGCACAGCTAAGACCAGTCATTCAGCATCACACATAGTTTTCGATGTTGGTATATTTTTATAGTACGAACAGCATCAAGCACAGCATCAAGTTAAGCACAATTAATTACCAAGTTTATCATAGACTCGTTATTGGAGTTAATTGCGAAAGCACCTATTCGAAGTTCCAGCAAATGTGGCAATTAGTCGTTGTTTAGATTAGACAAGACGACCAGTCTCGTTATTACGGCCCGATCCAACCGGCCGGCCTATAGAGTTGAGAGTAAGTAATCGTAATCGGGATTACGACGAATCGCTGCTCATCAATTTCTGGAGTAAGTGGTGTACACATTTGGCGCAAGTGAGTGGTCTTAATTCGCTCGATATGATGGTGTTAGCAGCATGTTAAGTGTGTTATGCTCATAGGGATCTCTTGGAGGATCGATCATCTGTAGGCTGACGTGTGAGTGCAGTTAACAATTTTTTTTTTCTAACCAATTCAAATGGGAAATGGATAACTAAGAGTAGTCGAACAATTAAAAATCGATTAAATTCGTATGAGAGGAATTTTTTTTTCTGACGCACCATACAAAATTATTGCATAAAATTGATACCGAAGGCGAATTCTTTAAGTTTTTGAAGTGATTGGTTGGTAGTTGTCAAAGTGTTTTATGATTTCTTATTAATGATGGGAACATTGGCTTTGGTTTCTCAGGAGTTGGAATCGATATTATGTAATTGCGAGATTATATGAGCAAAAAACAATGTTGAAAGATATTTTTCTCAAAATTTCTATTATTTAATTGGATTGTATTTATTTCATTTGGGATAAAACCTCAAATATTGAATTTAAAAATTGGGATTACATGTTTTTACCAACTGACTACCCGATCGATGATCATCGATGTTTAATGTTGAAACATCGATGTTTTAGCATCGATATTGCTGTATGACAATTATCGAATAATCGATGTTGGCATCGATGTCCATCGATGTTGACTCGTGGTAATAAAAATATTTCTGTGATATTGATACCTTTATACGCTTTACCTTTCACTTTACATGCAACTATCATTTAATCAACAAGATCGAAGGAGAAATTCATGATATTTCCTCGAAAATTAAAAAAAAGAAACTAAGCACATCATCGAGCAAAAAAAATTGCTAAGCAACGCACTTAATGCTCGTTTGGTGTGATTATAACGCATTAATAAGTTTTGCTTTCAAATAAATTATCCATGAAGATTAGGCACGATTCGCATTTGCAGGCGCGCTCATCTCCCATTCGAAAGTCATTTGAGGTGGAGCAGCTCAATATAGCGAGTCAGCCACGGAACCAGCAAGCAACCATGGCGGCCATTGCAACGATCATCAACGATTTATTCGCATCTTGGCATTTGTAATTTTCACTTTGCAATTGCTTCAATCAAAAAACGCTAACGCAGCAAACCGACCAGCAAAAGTAATCATTTACAACAACATTCAACAACAACGAAAAACAAAAGTTTTTCTATTCTATGTGAGATTTTGTTAGATTTCAGAACACTACCTCACGATCACGCATATAACTCGTCGTAACGTCGCGTCATCGCGATCGTCATGGAAATATAATAATAAAATGCCGTCTTCCATCAGTTATCATGTATGAGCTGGTACGCGCGTTTGGTAAAAGTGATGATAATCGCTCAAAAGCCAAGTGCGTGCTACATGCAGAAGTGGAGATGGAGAGGTGTTATGTGAATGCCCGTTGTGGTTCAAAAAAAGAAATATATAACCACATGTCCATATTTAATAATTTTACTAGCCGCGATGATGATTTTTATGGCACCTACAGGCAACACGCTGTAACATCGTTGTATATGGCAAGTGCCATGCTGTGTTGCTTTGGTGCAAAATTGAAAATAATAATAATATTAATTAAAATAATAGTACGGTAGTGTGTTAGTATGATAAAAAGCTAAAAATTAATTCATGGAATCATGGAATGCGGCGGAGACTCGCAGAAAGCCTTATTTTAGAAATGCATTTATATTGGGAACACGATTTATGGATTAGTATCAGAAGTATAAATATTTGGAATTATGCAACGAGAAATGATAAATGAAGAGATGATCCATAAAAGTTAAATGTAAGAAAGGAGAGAGAGTAGTGGAATAGTATGTGGCAAGCTTTGTACATTTGAACCGAATTTAGTAACTAAATTTGCTTAACTCATCTCAAGCTTAGTTTATGCGAAATATCGCTCAAAATTGGAAAACGGTAATGAATACGAATTGTGTTGGTCAATTTTTCAGTTATTTTTGCTTAAGACATTTTTCACATAATATGCTTTAAATCGCTTTAGGTTTTTCATGGGTGAATCAACCTAATTCGTTCTTGAGTGAATTTTATTTTGTAAATATATTTTGGTTATTTTTGCTCTTTGTTATTATATTGATTATAAAAACAAAATTAAGGCAATTTTTGACTTTAATTTGGGTGTTTTTTGTCAAATTTTGGCGATTTTTTTCTTAGCAGATTTTTACTTCTGAAAGATTTTCATAAATTTTCTGAAACAAAATCTAATTAAAGAACATTTAAGGCGAACTAAAAAATTTATTTAAGAACACACACACGAATAAAAATCGTCAACGTCGTTGATTCCAAAAGATTTTTAGAAAAAATGAAATGGGCGATACTTTGTTTTGTACTATTTGAAGAAAATTTCATAATGAAAGTTGCCTCAATAATATAGATGCGAAATTGGCCAATTTTTGTTTTTTTTGTTAAGAAAAATCGCTCAAAATTTATTTTAAGGTAAAATATAATTTACATTTTTTTTTGTTTAAATACATGATAAATAAATGTTAAAATAAAATGCAAAAAGATACTTAATTTTTTTTATTAATTTTTTATATAATTTTTATTAAACAGGTTATAGATAATTTTCACTGAGTATTTACATAATATAAAATTAAGTATATTTTCAAATTGGTTTTAATGAAATCAGTTTGAATTATATTTTTAATGGTATTGGTTCCATTAAATCGATAGTGTATACCATTAAAACAAAAGTATATACCAATAATTTTAATGGTATTGGTTCTATTAAATTAAGAGTATTGACCTTTAATTTCAATGTTATCAGTCCTATTAAATCAATAGTATTTACCTTTAAATTCAATGGTATCGCTCCTATTCAATCAATAGTATTTACCTTTAATTTCAATGGCATTCGTCCCATAAAATAAAAAGTATGTACTGTAAGCGGAAAAAAAAACTAACACGGGCTGCCAGGTATAGGTATTCCTTTATTATATTTGTACCCATGTTATAATTTGTTTAAATGTATAAGTATCTTTGCTTTATTTTATTATGTATGTATTCGCTGAGAGACTCTGTGTTCATCGAATAACACGAAATAAAGACGTGTTCCGCTGTTGTTATAAATAAAGATATACCTAATTATTAAATATTCAAATCGAGTCTTCATTTATTTTGAATCCAAAAGATAAGACTCCGCCGTCTTAAAGTACCATTAAAACAATGGTACATACTAATGGTATGAACCTATTAATGCAATGGTATCTCAGTTTATTTTTTTTTTAAATGAATCCCATAAAATCAATGGTACTTACTGTTAACTAAACAATGGTACGTACTATTGACGCAATAGTAAATTACTATTGAAACTAACTGCGTTTCATACCATTAAAACGATGGTACGTGTACCATTAAAACAATGGTGTCCACCCTATTGACCAAAAACAATGGTAGAAAACCACTGATTTATTTAAGAAAACGCGTTTTCCAATATGGCGGCTAACGCCCTAGGATCCCTCTATTTTTACTTGTTTTTTGATACTTCTGAAAGACAAAAGAACAATAAGTTTCTATTCAATCATAACATTGGATGGATTTTCTGTTGGAAGAAAAAATTCTTTGCCGACTGGCCTATTATTCAACTTCAAAAATAAATTCATTGCTCGCAAAATCAAAATTATTCTCTCGGTGAAGCTTTGAAACTATTAATATAGAAAAAATCGCTTCTTCTTGGTCTTGAAACCCAAGAAAATTAACAAGAAAATCACTAAATCTTCCACCTACTCAGGTGATACATTTGCACACAAATAACTTTCCTGCATTTAAACTGGCATTTTAGTCGTCACTTTGTCTACCCTGTATCCAAATGCCTACAAAAGTTCCCATGCAATACTATATGCTTGGCCAAATCACTCCTCATTCAACGATTGCTGCACTACTGCAGCTTCAGCACGAAGTAGAGCGCTAAACAAAGATAATCATCGCTCACGAGATGCTTCACCAGTACTATACTGCCAAGCTAACTCAGAAACCTATGGTGATCCACCATGCGTGCCGTATAATATGATGACGCGGTTCACACACATTGGGGGTGCAGTGGGGTGCAGCATGCAGGGTGGGTGAAAGCAATTTGTCCGCGCGCGTGCAAATCTTCCGGACTCCCATCAGCGCCCCTATATTAGAAAGTTCGATTTACCTAATTCAATTTCGAAACACTGATGTCGATGTGCTGTGTACTCGCCTGCGAATGCAACAAATGTTTGCAACAAACCGTGCTGCGTAATAAATCACACAACAGTTCACCGTGTGTATCTTTTTTTTTTTTTGTTTGCAGCTCCATAAGTCGCGGGTTGGTTTGGTGGTAGGCATTACCATCGCGCACGTAAGTCACGTAAAATATTGATTTCTCTTCCGACAATATTGATGATGCACTCTCCTGCTTCAGCGCCCAAGAATTGTGTAGTGTTTGGGGTATGATTGCAGCAGAGTGGGCCGATTGAATTATGACCAAATTAAAATTCGATAACTCAAAGGGGCATGCAACGCACAAACGCCTCTTTCCTCATGATTTTTTTTTCTCAACTTCCTCCAACCATATACTCATATAGCGATGCTACTGCTGATCTCGATCTCGCAATGCGTTGCCAGGATCGCTATATTTGCATATTATATGCTGCAGCTATAAGTTGCGACTCGCCCCAACTGACAGATTTATCATCATCGCATGAGCAAACGGGGGGAGTGTGTGCGCACAGCTTAAAATGCCATTTTTCAATTCGATTGCGCATGCATATTAATCAGTTGTAAGTTGCAACCTAACAATGCCATGCGGTAGTGAATGTGTATTGGATATAAGATGGTGGTTTAGTTGGCCCTCAAGGCCATCGTGTTGTTCATTAATATGCCTTGGGACTGATGACTTTTATGAGGCTAACACGAGCCATCCACTAATTTATCTGCGAATTGCACATGCGTGCTTGCGTACCTTTGGGGCATGTTCCCTCAATCACGGAACAGCTAATGACTTTCCAAAGTTTATGAAGTATTTCTCACTTTTGCACTCAATAAACCACTCGGAGAGTTGGCGTCGTCGTTGGACGTCATCGACATCGTTGCACATTCGATTTGATGATGATAATCGAAAAAATGCGACGTGTAATCGATCCACCCCGGATATTTGTACCGCAAAAGAATGTGTTCTTTGCGAGGTAAGTCCCAATGGAATCGCAATTACAACTGATTAGTTAAAGCTAAATTAACTGTCTCTCTTTTTAAGTGGCAGCACTATCGAGCTTCTGTTCGAGGCTTTTTGTTTTTATTAGCCATCGGAGTGATCATAAAAACCAATCAACGTCATCACAAATTGCTCTGATGTTGTTTGTATACTCGTAGCTATAGTGGCTGTTTAAGAAAAAAAAAAAGGGAATGAGTCTTGGTTAGGAATCCACCTTGGCCAATTTCTATCATGTTAACTCAGCTAAGACCGTTCTTTTGACTCTTATAACAGAGAGAATTTGTGATGTTGAGCAAATCGATCCCCAACGGGATGGAAATGGTGCCCCGTTGTGCTGTCGCGTCAGGGCCGGCGGTGGTGGTGCAAGGATTAATTGTCACTTCTTGAGGAGTTGCACGGGACCGCTACTAACAAAAGAGCTGCTGGAGTCCACTCAATCTAACTGCGCGGCTGCCGCCAACGATTATTGCAGATACTTTTTCGCAAAGAGCTTGATTATTTTTTCCAACTTAAACTGCACTAACTTGTGGTTAAATGGGCTCTTCTAATTTATTTTATTAGATGGGTTGAGTTATTTTGCCGGTCATTTGATCTCTATAGATATAACTCTATGTCTTCAGAGATAACGTAGATTTGTCTCTGCTGATGTGATGTCCCAAACGAGGGAACTGTGTGAGGCAATTAAACGTATACATATAGTGGCTCCTTTGCTTTTCTTTTAGAAATGAAAGGACTCCAACATCAGCGATGGTACTTTGGAACTTAATTATAAAGAAACAATAAAATCTATAAATTAAAATGAAAATTAATACTAATGAAATCGATAAATAGGCGATTGGGTCATAAACAAGGCGGCATTGTGATTTTAATTAAAAGGATTTCAATGTTTAATGTCTGTTATCCCTTACCATCTAATTATTCAATTAAATTCACCTCGACACTTTTAGAATTGATTGAAGTTGTCTTTTATAGAAGTTTGATTGATACGTAATTAATTAAAATTGATTTATAACAGTTCATTTAAAAGACCTCGATTTCATTCTGTTGATTTATAGCTTGGGTGTTATAAATGAGTATAATATTGGAAAAATGTTTTTTTTTTTGTATTAGGAAATTGAAGTGAATAAAAAGTGTTCTAATTTTGTTAAGAAAAATAAGTTAAATTTAACGTGATATTGAAGTAAATGCATCATGTTTTATTAGAACCCAAAGTAAAATACAACATTGGTGTCAGAAGTGGAATAATTTCGAATTAAAAAAGTTTGTATGCAATATGGTGACAATAGTGTAGTCGTAGTGGATGAATGCTTTATTGCTGTGGGTTCATTTCCCGCGTAAAATAGTATTCTTTTTCGTTTTAGTTTTAAAAGAATCTTGCTTATGCGGATATAACTGCGATATAACAAAACGAACATTGTTCTGAACGGACAGAAAAACAATATTCTTGATGGAGGAAATTTCTCTACAATCTAATGGGACAATTCGATGGAGCAGCGATGACATAGCGGTTGGTTGAAGACAACTTTGTTGCACTGAAGGTGATTTTTAGAGTTCGTATATACTGCTCAGTTGATCGAAAACATTTTTGTTTGCATTTTACAAGACTTTTTCGCAGATGCTTAGTTAATTTTTTTTATATAATGGAGAACAAAAATGTTTCAAGTATTTATTCATATGAACCTCATTGTAGTAAGCTAGGCACAGGGTGTCCTAAAAAGAAATTATCCGATGTTGTTTAAACTTTCAGCATACCTCCCAGTTTATGCTGGACGTCGCCCATGAGGTATGCAGTGAAAAATAAAAATCCATTGCACCAAAACAATTCTTTCCTATATCTTTCTACGTGTCGTACATTTAAAAGGCAATGTGCCTTACAGACAAATAGTTAAAATATTATAATTTTAAGTTTGTTTTCATAATATTTATACTGAAATATTATAAAAGTAAAATGTGCGCAAAGCGTAAAATTCTGGAAACCAAGACAACAATTCTATATGAGAGTATTTAGAGTATGTGATCTCAGTCTGAAGAGGTTGAATCTATTAATCTTCCAGACATGAAACGCATACTTCAAAACTTTTATCGTCACGTGAGCGGCGAGTTATCAATTAATATTTGCCTCAGAGTCCTGAAAAAAGGACAATGCCAACTCCGGCGTATTTTGCAATATTATATGGTACGAACGAACACTATACGAAGAATTTCTTTAAGGTGAGCAGAGAAGTAGCTGTAGAACTAGAACTTCCGGGAAATCTGTGGTCATATACACATTGCGCAAGTTATTTCGTTAAAACAATTATTGTCACAAGTATTCCCCGAAGAGCGTTCACTGGCTTATGTTCACTTTTGTTTTTGGACGTGTTTAGCTCACAAACATCAAAACAAATTTCTGAAATGTAGCTTTTTTCAAAAAATAAACCATCCATGGAATTAATGAACCAATGACCCGCATGCTTCGTACTTGTAACAGTATGCAAAATTTCTTTGACTTTCATTCCAGCAAACACTCTCTTAAAATATCTCTCTATATACCAACTCTTAACCTTATCGCTGTCCATTCCTATACAGCTCGCTCGCTCTCAAAATCTTTACCTTTAACACAAAACCGTAGTTCTTAAGTTATATAGATATCTTATAGCCAGTTTCTCCAAACACTTTTAAATATTTATTGGGTTGTTAAATCTTAAAATGACATTTTTCAATTTCACCAACCATTTTCATTTTTAAAAGGGCCAATAAACTAAAGTGCCATTTTATTCCAAATAAATTTTAAAGGCTTTTTAAAAATGCAAGACAAAGAGAACGTTAAAATTTTTCGATTAATATGCTCTCCTCTCGCTTGCTCTAATGAAAGAGACCCATGTGTGGTGAAAAAAAATCCGGGGTTGGCATCAAGTTTCCTCATTTTTAAAAATTCACCTCCCTATGTTGGTGCAAACCATTTCAAGCTAAAATGCCAATAAATTTTATTACTCCGTTAACTAAAATGCTTTTAGCTGTATTTTGGTGAAACTGGGCATTAGACGTTAAACAATCTCTCCGGGATTCTGATTAGACAAAACTATAGATTATCTATTAATTTATATTGGGATAACAGAATTCGGGCTGTTAATTCTAGCGACCCTAGTATGTTTCCCCAAATAAATAAGATATTTAGAAGAAATGATCAAAACGATCTTCCATGTCTTAAACTCCAGAGGACAACAGATAACGAAGACGTACTAACGATTGCGGGAATTGATCCGGAAGGTGCCGTTTTCGATGACAATTTTTATATGATAGAAGATCCTCAGGAAAAGGTAGAAGCTGTGGGGGCTGCTTTCCAGCAAGTGTATAAGGTGAATGCTAGCATTCGCCCGAATCATGACCTGGAGAACGGAGCCTTGCTGCACAATTTCTATCTTGGAAATAACATAACGCAATGGCGATCTGAGAATACTGGTTTCACCGGGTTCAATGACGAAAATTTGGCAAACGCCAACATCGCCGAGCGAAATGGACCCAGTTCATTGTTAATTTCGAAGGTAGAACTTCAGTTAATTTTTCAAACATTAAAGAAAAAGAAATCTGCGGGGGTCGATGGTATACCCAACATTGTGTTACGACATCTCCCTGAGGAAGCCATAGACATTTATACCACACTGTTCAACAACGCACTGAATAATGCATATTATCCAGTGAGTTGGAAGACAGCTGTGGTCCATCCTCTCCCCAAAAAGGGAAAGGACAGCTCCAATCCGGCAAATCTTCGGTCGATAAGTCTTCTTCCAAGTATCAGTAAGGTATTCGAAAAGATTCTCAATAGAGCTCTGTTCAAGTGGGCTGAGGACAAGAATATTATTCCAGACAATCAGTTTGGCTTTAAGGCGGGACATGATACTATTCATGCCGCGTCTAAGTTAGTTTCTGATGTTCAATGGAACAAAGCGAAAAATCAATGCACGGGTGCCATTCTTGTTGATTTAGAAAAGGCTTTCGACACCGTATGGTTAGAGGGTCTTTATCTGAAATTAACCAGATTTGGCATAAGTAAACCACTGTTGTATATGCTTCATGACATGCTCAATGGTAGAAAGTTTGTTGTCAAAAGTGGCAATGTAACTTCCACCACAACTTTTGATATTAAAAACGGTCTACAGCAAGGAGCTGTGAACTCGCCGATTCTTTTTAGTATTTACACCAGCGATCTGATAGGTAGTCTCACTCATGCGATTGCGTATGCCGATGACCTTGTAGCGTACAGAACGGGTCCAAAAGTTGAAGTCATCAGAATTCTCTTGCAGCGTGACTTCGACAAGATTCAGCGATATTGTGATGACTGGAAGTTAAAAATTAACTTTCAGAAATCAGAAACTATCCTGTTTAGAACCCCTTTGTCTAAGGCTTCTAGGGATACAAGAAAGAACTGGAGAAATCTAGTGATCGTTGGACCAAGTGGACATCCACTGGCGAGTAAAGATGTAGTAAAGTACCTTGGTATCTGGCTAGATCAGTATCTATATTTCAATCGACATATAGATGCTGCTCTGGCCAGAGCTAGGGGAGCGTTTGCTCTGACAAGACGGTTGTTTTATAGCAGCCGCCTTGAAAACAGAGTGAAGGTGATTTGCTACATGGCCCTCATCCGGCCGATGATTGCCTATGGGTGCCCTGTGTGGTTTAACGTTGCCCCATCTCAAATGGAAAAGATTCGGGTGTTTGAGAGGCAGTGTCTTAGGACCTGTCTTGGATTACACAGAACACCAGAGTCGGAGTACAAACATTATTATGCCAACGAGGTCTTATACAACGGGGCCAATATAAACAGGATAGATAACTTTTTAATTAAGCTGATTCGGGGTCACATGGCAAGAGCGATGACCTCAGCCAATGGACTTATTTTCGGGGCTTATTACCCCAATGAAGAATATAGTGAGAGCGTTTGTCTTAACGGTTTCATCCCGCCCGAGACATTCCTCTATTTAGACAGTCGGGGGCTGATACAGGATAGATTGGCGGTTCCGTTAATCTACCACGTCGGCCGTAGAACTGTGGATCGGCGAATCCTGTATGGTCGAGACGTCGGCTCTGGGAACGGAGCAGAGCGTCTGCGGTTCAGTAGAGCTGTGCCCCTTCGGGACAAAAGGGACTTTTGTAAGCAAGTTCAAAAATACTGGTGGTTGGGTGACCACCTTGATATTGATGGTTAGTCATAGTTGTTGCCTTGGCCGACCTGCGTATTTTTAAGTATTAATAGGTTTATTTTATGTAGGACAGTGGTGGCACCAAAAAAATATAAAAAAATTAAATGGCATTTGTTGGTGTGTATGTGCATTTGGCGCTTTTAAATATATATATATAAATATATATATATAATTATAAGCGTGTGCACATACGCATTGTCTGCTGCGCCAAAAAAAAAAAAAAAAAAAAAAAAAAAAAAAAAAAAAAAAAAAAAAAAAAAAAAAAAAAAAAAAATGCTGCTGGTGGCTGTTCTAGTTTTAAGTTATTTTAAGTATTCTTAAGTAGTTTTAAGTTATTTAAGTAATTTACGTATATTTACGTATATTTTAGTTTAGGTTAATTTAGTTTTATTATTTAGGTAAAGGGTAGTTTTAAGTTTTTATATATAAAATAAAATGTCTCGGAAAACGAGTTTTTAAAAATTTTCTCGTTTAGTTTTAAGTAATTTTGAAGTTTAATTTAAGTTAGTTTTTACGCTCAAAGGCATTTTTAATATATAGTTATAGTATAATTTAGAGCGCCCGTATGGGGCCAGTAAGTTAGTTAAGTTATTCTGTAAGCTAGTTTTTAAGATTTTTGTCTAGCATTTAAGTTAGTTATAAGTTAAATTGAAAATAAAAATGAATTTATAAAAAAAAAAAAAAAAAAAAAAAAAAAAAAAATCTCTCCGGGAAGGGAGGGGGTGCTAAATAAATCCGCTACAGTGATACATTTTCGACAACTCCGTACAATTGTCTAAATTCACCGTAGAAGAACCAGAAAGTGCTTTTAATTATCAAACAATGTGATATAATCTGGTTAACAGTTTTATATGTATATAATTTCAGCAGATCAGTCCAAAATCAAATTGAAACCAAAAACAGTATTCATTTTCCGAAACTCTTAAATATTTATGAAAAAATGTCAGATTTACTTGATAAGGATTATATTAGGTACACTTTACCTACCTTCCTTGCCATTGCTTCACGACTTTTCACTCGTCCTGTACAATTTAATCGTGTAGGTAGATAGTAGATCCATAACCTATCCTTGTTCCACTTGCCATTGCTGCAGTTGTAATCTGACAATAAAATTTATAAAATATTTTAGTCCCCCTTCCCCTCGGATTACTGTAAAAAATATTTGTATCTAGGAAGGAAGGAACATCTCAATTTGGTTGTGTGCTCGGTTCGTATAGAAAAACAAAAACTTCCTCTCCTAGAGTGTATGGTAACATTAGCTACCAATGCAACAGCTACTCTGCATTAGCTTGCAAACCAAAATGTCGTGCGGCAGCTACTCCATTGCTACAACGACCGCAGCAAAACCAATCGTAGATGTTTCCACTGTTCTAATTGTGACATTACAAAATATCATCGAAATCTATATCGTGATCGGGCGACCAATCGCAATAAATATTCTTTGACACCACTTTACCAGCTATACGAAGAACTTACGACAACGCGCCTTCGGCTGTTCCTTAGGCACTGTGCCGCTCTGTCACCCTTGACTCGACTTGGCCCGATTCCGGTGTTGTAATTGTAAGTGTTCTCTCTCGCCAGATAAAGCTGACAACTTTCAAGTAATTCGCATGCAAATTTACAAGATTATCGCACCGCTTACCACCCGATTGGGGATTGAATCGATATATATCCATTTTTTTTATCTTTTTAAATGAATTTTAATTATCATCTGCTGCGGTGGTGGCGGTCCGATGGCGAGGTGGTGGCGGGCGTGCGGTGTGGTGTGGCAGAGAGCAACCGCGATGGCAGTCACAGCTAATACCATCGCAATAAAATGTAACTGCAATTGTAATATAATTATAATTGCTGTCGATTAGTTTTGCAATACTAATACTATATACGAATGTATCTATGGACGAATATATGTAGTTGCAATCGTAATTCCCTCGTGGGATTTGTGGATTATGCATGTCGGTTGAATTGGTTTGGTTGGTTAGTGTTGTTTAATGGAGCGTCCCCCTCATGTGTGATCCAAACTGATTTCGAGGGCTGCAAGTATGTTGTGCATTGGTATATGGTAAGCCTGAACTCAGTTGGCCATTTATTAAAAAGCTTGACATCTAAGATCCGTGAAGCTAAATTTTAGCTGGTTTGTATGTATACATGCAACCAATGCAATGCGGTGGCATCATAATTAGGACGCGACAACATTCACTTTTGTCTTTATGGCATTTTATTGTGCTGTATAAATTGCAGTGGTTTGTGTGTGTATGTGTGATGTTTTCTCTTTTTCTCGTGCCAGAAAACTATGGATCACCTGCACCTCCCATATGTCTAGGTATAGCGATTAACGACCTTAGAGCACGATGAAGAACTACAGTGCGATTAATTTGGTTAGATACTTTCAAGTACTCAAGGAGATTTTTTTTGAAAACCAAGTTTATAGTTCAAAATACTGTTATGCATTAAAATGGAACATACTAAAAACTGTAGTAACACATAAAACGTTGTCTTTGTCTTCTTTAAACCTTGTGAATATCAACTAATAATGAATTATTTGAAACTACAAATTGATTCATCTAGTAAACAAAAATACTTGTTTGGACTAAAGTGTGTGGTCCAAAAATGCTCCGACCACACAAGGTTTCGAAAAAGAGTTTCACCCAGTGTTCTAAAAGTTAAAAAGGTTCTGACACCAAAGTGGCTCAATATTCAATCAATGTTTTTACAGATTTATTGACATATTGATGTCCGAGCATTGCGAGGGCCAACATCTTCTCGGAGCATTATCTTGATTGTGAGAAATTCAAGTATCAGTGATGATACAATGACAGGCAGATGTTTTGAATAGATTTGACCTCGCAAAGCAGAAATCCCAAGAGGCAGAGAACTGATAAACTTTGGCCACTAATAAAAAAAAAAAAAAAATTTGTGGCACTGACATTTTCGAAGAACCACGGCTTAGTGACTTACAACTCTCAGCCAATCCTTTTTGTGTGCGTTATTAGTTTAACAGGATTGGAGGGGACCTAATCCGAACAACTTTGGTGAGGTGCACTTTTCATGACAATGATACTCTTGGAGAATTTGTCACTTCCTTGCAAGAGCAGTGCCCCTGAAAAAAACAAGGTGTTCTCGAAGCTGGGCTCGAACCCAGACCTCCGGAGTGATAGTCCACACTAACCACTACACCACAATAAAAGACGTTGTATGAAAGTTGCGTGTATTTTTTTTTTTTTGATTTTCCTTGTGAGTTGAGGTTGCGTTGCTTATGCGGACAAAATACCTTAAACCGCTGACGCGGAAACTTAACGGAAAAAAACAAAGACAATAACGCCGACTATTTGGGATGAAATGAAAGACAATATTCTGATACTTATTTCCTTTGTGTTGTGAACACAAGGGAAATTTAATTGTTATGCAAGTGAAATGAAAAATAAGTATTTAATTCTGTTAATTGGCTTTCCTTATTAAGGAATTATTTGATAATTATTATTGGCAAACTAAAATTAACTTTTTACTCCAGGCAAATCAGCGAAAATAAGCAAAAAAAAACTACGAATTTCCTTATTCTGGTAGAGAAATATATCCTCTTCAAGCTTCTGAAAAGTTCCGAGTTCTAAAAGGTGAGCTCGAATCTTCTAAGTAATCGGGTTTAAGCCTCTTTTGCGCTTATCACCGAAACGAAGTCTATATTTTAAAATAAAATCCCGATTGAGTTCTTGTTCCTTCCGAACTTATGACTGATTCATCTACTGCGAAACTTGCTTCAACGGGTTGTTTTTGACTTTTTATTTTACTTGCCTTTTTTTCATCAGCTAAACTGTAGTACACTTGACATTGTGTAACATCATTCATGCTTCACAAAAAACATAATGTGGACCAATCAGAAATTGTTCAAATATTAGCAATAATATATTTGTAAACAATATCCAAATTGTTTTTATGAAACAGAAATGATATTAAACAATTGTCATTGTACTACAATGAAGCTGATGATTTAGTTGATGAGAAATAGGCCCCTGGTCTTGAATTTTATTTTACTTGCTCCTCAATTTTTACTAAGCAAGTTTTTATTTTGCTAAGTTTTAGTTTTAGGAACTCTGCATTTTTCAGCTCGCTTTTTTAAATCGGTACTTAGTTTTCTTTATATTACTTCGTTATTTTTTGTTTCTTATTTTCGTTTCTAAATTTGTTCTCTTTCGAAGCTCATTTTAGGAAATTGCTAGTCATCATTATAAACAATCGTCTACATCAACAGTTCCCTGAATCAGCAATACGTTGGTGACTCGTTTCGCGGGATCAAAGAATTTTAACGTTCTCTTCTTAGTCAACATTTTTAAATTAAATTTAAATATATAAGAAAAACAGTGTCTTTTCAAATGAACAAGACTGTAAATTTTTATTAAACAAATCTTACTATAACAACTCTTTGGTGTGGAAATATTTATGAAAATTACAAGTAAAAACCAAAAGCAGTTGACGACGGATTTTTTTTATAGACCGAATTACTCTAACAATGTTCTGAATTAAATCTTTATTTAGTTCTTCAATTAGTTGTTGAATCAGATTATGCAAGCTTTTCAATACCAACAGATCTATAAATCTTTTAACGGATATAAAAGCATTAAAGATTAAAGTGACCCCTGCCATGACAGCTATAATTGATTATACTGTTTATTGAAAACATTGGATAATGCGTTGACAATAATTTTCTTGTATTAAGTCAGGAGATAATCTCGTGTTAGACATTACATGATTTTGTGTGCGTGATTAGGTTTAGCAGGTATTACATATTAATTGACAATAATAGAGACATAAAAGAAGTTGTTTATTTTTTATTGAAAAGATATCTATTTTGTTTCATCGCCGTGCCAAGTTTATTTGAAATTTGTTGATAAAAAGTAGCGAATTGTGCCCCAAAATTCTCAGTCCCCTGGCATGTCCGAATCCCAAAAATCATTGGCGTTCTTCTATTTCAGGCCCCACAATAAAAAAAAACCTTTCATTGTAATCTCAAATAACACAGAATTGTTATGAAATAGATAAATATTGATTCATTTTATTACGGAAAAAGTCGCTAAACTTTGTCCTCCGCATTTCTAATCAGTCCCCTGAAAGATTGAAAATTTAAAAAATATCGGTTATTTCGAAATCGATTGAATTTCCATCTCAAGGACCGTCAAGAAGTAAGTCTTCTTAAAACAAAATCATGTTTTTATATTGCATCTGATTGCTTTACAAGTTGAGAAGAAGACATTTGTGAGGAAGGTCGTTTTTGTCCGTTCAGTTTATCAGTCCCCTTCTAAGTGTTTACATAAATAGAATCAATATAAACAGGCGCTTATATTTTGAAGGTGTCATTTTTTGACATTTGACAAGTAGAAGCTACGCCATTAATAAAAATGGAACGAAACACGTTTGAACAACGCATTGAAATTATTAAAATTCACTATAAAAATGGTGAAAATTTGGCAGAGACGGTTCGTAAAACTAAAACATTTTTGGGTCGTCGTGAAGCACTTTGTCGAACTGCAATACAGAAATTGGTAGACAAATTCGAGCTGTAGACAAGTTAGTAATGTGAAGAATAAAACCCGTGCACGTCGCTCAAGAACAACTGAGAATATTGCTGTTGTACCCCAAAGTGTTGAAGAAAACCCAAGTTTGTCCATTCCTCGTCGTTCTTTGGAATTAGGCATTCCACAAACGTCATTACACCGTATTTTGCATAAAGACTTGGGTCTTAAGGCTTATAAAGTTCAGTTAACACAAGAACTCAAGCCGGCTGATCATCAACAACGTCGTGTCTTTGCTGATTGGGTCCTTAAAATGCATGAAAATGATCCGGAATTTCATTGAAAAATCATCTTGACTGATGAGGCCCATTTCCACCTCGGAGGCTACGTCAACAAGCAAAACTGTCGCATATGGGGCTCGGAAAACCCAAGAGTTATTGTTGAAAAGCTTCTCCATCCTCAACGCGTGACTGTTTGGTGCGGTTTATGGTCCGGCGGGGTCATTGGACCTTACTTTTTCGAAAATGAGGCTGGAGCAACAGTTATGGTCAATGGATTGCGCTATCGAGAGATGATTAATGATTTTTTATGGCTGGAATTGGATGGTATTGATCTGGACAACGTTTACTTTCAACAAGACGGCGCTACGTGCCACACAAGCAATGAAACCATCGATCTTTTACGGGAAAAGTTTCCGGAAAGTGTTTTCTCTCGGAGAGGTGATCACAATTGGCCACCGAGATCTTGTGATTTAACACCTTGCGACTTCTTCCTTTGGGGCCACGTGAAATATAAGGTCAACGCCAACAGCCCAGCGTCGATTCAAGACCTAAAAGTTGGAATTCGTGAGGCTATCGAGGACATAGAGCAGCCACTTTGCGATTTGGTTATGGAAAATTTCATGAAAAGGATTTGGTCCTGTAAGCGTGGTCGTGGCGGCCATTTGACTGATGTTGTGTTCCATTATTAATGGCATACCTTCCTCTTTAGAATAAAATAAACATCCGATCATTTATCTCAAAAATTGCCATTTTTCTTTGAATATCAAAATAACACCTCTTATTGGAAAACCCTTTAATATAGGTTTAGTAAAAGCTTAGTAAAATTTCTTTCTTTTATTTTTTCAAATGATAAGCAAGTATGTTTCTAAGCTTGAAAAGTGTGAAAATCTAAGTCCTCTGAAGCTCAGTCCCAATTATATGAAAAAAGGGACTAACATTCTATTCAGAGGTCCGAGAAATTTTAAGAAGATTTTAACGGGTTTTGCTATGCAATCTTAAATCGATGATCCAACATAATTTTTTAACGGCGACATTGAAGCTATAAAAACCTATTTTAAAAGCACTTCCAGAGTCAATTAGGTACAAGACAATGCTAACTTATCACGATATATCATGCTGATACCGATCAGTTGTTTCTGCCATTTAAATAAAAAGTCATATTTTGAATAAAATAAGTGAAAAACTTTAAGATATAATTGTTTTTTTATCAGTCCCCTGGTAGCAAAATCTCGGTCCCCTGACAATCTTTTTATCAAAAAATTACCATAAAATTGTTGTTTTTTAATTTAAAAAAGAAAAAAACTGAAAAAAAGAAAATCATGATTTCAAAAAAACTGTAATGCCTACAATGGCATGTTTTACTTTTTTGTAAATCCAAAAAACTATTCTTTTGTGTTCTTCTCAAATAAAGGTATTATATGAAAAATTAATTCAAATAATTCAAACTAAATACAAAAAAATTGAAAAAAAAAAAATTGATCGGTTGTATCTCCGTTAATATTGGGCCAACAGATCAGTAAACGGTTTTTCAGCATCCACATAGTCGTGCCCTTGATTTTACAAATCCACCACTGTCTAGAAATTCGATATTCGATATTGTGTTTTTTACAGTTCTGTTTGGTCAAAATTATGTTAATTTTTTTTAATAGTTAAAAGAGAAATCGCTTTGACAATTTTTAGATACATATTTTTGAAATACATAAATTCGACGTTCATATAGATACATACATACATGGAGTTTTATTTCCACCTATTGAAAAAGATTTAGACTTTTTAAAACCATATGTAAAGGGTGTTTTTTTAAGAGGTATAGAACTTTTAATTGCAATAAAACAACGATGGAATATTCGATTGACATGATTTTATTTATTCGAACGAAAATCTTGTGGCATTATATTTTAAATATGATTTCTGGCATATGACTGCCACGGCTAGCTCGGATGTAGTCCAATCCGGACGTCCAATTTTCGATTACTTTTTCCAACATTTGTGGCCGTATATCGGCAATAACACGACGAATGTTGTCTTCCAAATGGTCAAGCGTTTGTGGCTTATCCGCATAGACCAATGACTTTACATAACCCCACAGAAAATAGTCTAGCGGTATTAAATCACAAGATCTTGGAGGCCAAAACGTGAAATTAGGCGGTCACCAAACGTGTCTTTCAATAAATCGATTGTGGCACGAGCTGTGTGACATGTTGCGCCGTCTTGTTGGAACCACAGCTCCTGGACATAATGATTGTTCAATTCAGGAATAAAAAAGTTAGTAATCATGGTTCTATACCGATCACCATTGACTGTAACGTTGTGGCCATCATCGTTTTTGAAGAAGTACGGACCAATGATTCCATCAGCCCATAAAGTGCACCAAACATCCAGTTTTTCTGGATGTAACGGTGTTTCGACATACACTTGAGGATTAGCTTCACTCCAAATGCGGCTGTTTTGTTTGTTGACGTAGCCATTCAACTTGAAGTGCGCTTCATCGCTAAACAAAATTCGCTTATGAAAATCGGGAACAAAGGCCATCTCGTTTTGGGCCCATTCGACACAATTTGCAAGCGTTGTTCAGGTGTGAGTCTTTTCATGATGAATTGCCAAACCAAACTGAGAATAAATCACTTGACAGCTGTTAAATCGGTGACCGTCTTGAAAAGTAATGCCAACTTAAAGTTCTATACCTCGAAAAAAACACCCTTTACATACATATAGAAACAAACAAAAATATTTTCTTTTAAAATCTTAAAAAATTAAAAAAAGCTCTAATTATCTAAATTCTGAAAATAATAAAAAAAAGTATTTATTTTCTTTATTGTTTGCAGATTATTTGACCCCAGCAGAATTTTTATCATAACTCAGATACAATTTCACAAGTACACAATTTCGTTAGCTTTTTGATAACGGTTATACTTATTGCAAGTACAAATTATCCTTAAAACACTATGAACAAAGTTTCAACCAAATCAACCTGGTCGTTTAGGCTGTAAGTGCAGAAACAAAAACAAAGTTGTAATATACATATTTAACGGAAACCATACCATCACATTAAAACTGCACTGCACATCCTTTAACTTTACACTAGACTAGGTCATTATATTCCCATAAAATGCATAATAGTCGTACATCCGGTGATGCCCATTGAACTTTGCTTCCACCAAAGAATCAACTACAATCCATATAAATGTAAAACCCCACACACAATTCCAAAGCACCAAACATTACAACTCTAGTGTTTGGACAATTTGTCTCCAATATATATGGACTGGCCAGTGCAATTTTCAAAGTTTGTCTAGGTAAAGAGGCTTACTTCCATTTTCGTTTTTCTACTTTGTCGGAGTTTGAATTTATTCCAGCAAATGCAACCATACCCGGATTTGTGTTTTGTGTGGCTGTGTGAGATCTTTGACATGCAATCACCTGTTTATAGTCGAATGGTCCATAACAAATGGCTGAGATGCAACAAATCGAGATCCGAAAGATCTGGATCTCCAACTGAAGCAGTGTGTTAATGAAATTTATGTTCTCATTCAAAATGGGAAAGCGTTCTGCAAAAACAACAGCAGTAGGATATTTTCCCACACACTCTTTGGAGCGCGAAAACAGATTTTTCCCAGGAAAATCCCCAAATTCCAAAAATGGAAATTTCGCACTCCTCTCCTTTAAAAAACCTTACTGACAAACAGACAATAATAATGAACTGCTTGAAAGACGCGAGAGAATTAAGTTTTATGGCACCTGCGCAGCGCATTGCAAAAGTGTGTGAAGAGTGCGAACTGGCCCATGATCGGAATCGCTCTAGATATGGCCGAGAGCAGTGCTTCTTAAGGCGATCCGAATGACACCGCCGATAAATTTAAATTAATTTTGCCCTCTCTGGAGTCTAGAGCGGCTAGGCCAGCATAAACTCGATAGGACATCAGTCAATTTATCGAATTTTGCAAAGCAAGAGGGCAGACTTAGAGTTGTCAGATCGATTCGGATCAGTGTCCGATAGATTTAGATCGATTTGTTCATGGAGTGCTAGGTGGCTTGTTGGTAATGTTGGTTTGGTATGTAGGTGCCCTGTAGTGACAGCAGCAACGAATTACGCAATAACCCTTGCTCGGTCCAAAACAGGAATTGTTTTTATTGTTTTTGTCTCTGTTGTCGTCGTCGTTGTTGCTCGGCCGGCTCTCCAAGGCTGCTCTACGGCCAACAATGCGGGAAGCCACTCGTCGTAGTAGTAAATTCTCTCAATTTGGCTGTTGGAGTTTTAAATGTCATCTAATAATGGTTACCCATGGAATTCTCAGTGCCTATTTGGCCGCAGTTTGTACTGAGCAGAGTAATTTTCGCCTTTTTTTCTTAACTGGCCAATCCTGCATGTCCGTGTCCAGAGGTTCTCAGGTGTGTTTTATGCACTGTCTCGTGTAGTTTTGTGTGATTCCAGTTTGATATCTCCTTGAATGCGCATCGGGTTACATTGGCAAAATAATTGCTTTGCTCTTATACACACCATAGATACTCTCCAGTCTGCTGAACTTAAGGCGACGAGACGGCTACTAGCCCACAGTGTCGGTCTGATCTTGTGTGTACTTCGAGGTGTGAAAAGGCATTTGTGGGCAACATTTTAGGTGTTTTTTGTTGGCCTAAAGTCTGTCGTCTTTAGCGCTTGTTGGGCTGAGGTGTAAGTATGTCAGTGGCAGTGGCGGCGGCATCGGTGTCCGCACAGCAAAAATGAGCTTTAGAGATGCGCTTATATGGGGGATGCATTGGATACTCGCCTCGTCATTGTTTTTGTTGTTGTTATTGGAACTGTTATGACCATATAAATATATATTTCCTGGCATATGGAGTGAACAGTTTTGTGTCTCTGCACTTTGTTACAAATTTTATGCGCATTTGTAAGATGTCAAGTCAATCTATCTAAACGACGAACGAGTGAGAAGAGGTGCGCGCATGAGCATATGAGTTGAGTAGCTATTTTATATATTGAAAGAAACACTTGGGAGATTGTTTTTTCCCGTTTTTGTTTTGTTTCCATCTCGTAAGGTTGCTTTTGCCATAAGTGGTAAAGTTGTAGTGCCAGGACTTGTGATCTAGCAAATTATCGACTTTCGAGTTCCTAAACTAAATGAGATTTTTTGCATTTTTCGGTAAAAGATGACAGCGCCCAAGTGTTGCAGTCTGTATAGCAGTATTTTGTTGTTCATCATATTGTTTTTGCTTTGGCAAATTTATGGAGTGTACCAAGTAATTACATATATGTGTTGGGTAGTCGAATAGAGCCGCAGATAAGGAAGACAAAATAATAATGTGCAATAGCTTGGGGCGCAGCAATTTGTTGGGCTGGGTGTTGGGAATTGTTTTGTTTTTTCATTTAAACTGTTCACATAAGACTAATTGAGATGAAGATATTTATGGTGTACGGTAGCAGTTCATAAAATTTTATTAAACTGTATATCATAAAAAAATTAATTCCATTTAAATATTTTATTAATATTAAATTGAATATCAATTTCTTATATTATTTCCGGAAAGCAGTTATGTGTTTTGATAAAAAAACATATCTTAGTTATTATATATTTTTTGTTCAGGGAGGTTGCGAGAGGAAAATATGTATTTATTGGAAAATACTTATTATAACATTTAAAAAACAAAGATGTAAGAGAATTTGTTAAAAAATCCTTGAATTTCTTTTTTTCCAAAAAAAAAAATTAATGTAATTTACTATTATTATTTAGTATAATTTGTTCACTGAATTTTTCTTACAAATTATTTTTTAATATTTTATTTTTGATATGAATTTGAATTTGTTTGAATGTTTGAACAACAACAACAACTTAAAGGTGCTACCACCAATTTTTGAACGAATTTCATTTACTCGTTTTTACGAATTTTATTATTCGTTTTTTTCATTCTTGGCTGGAGATATAGCTATTTCAAGGAGTGCCAATTCCTATCATCAGTCCCCTTAGTAGTATCGAGCTTTAATCCAATTTTATTATGAAAAACTTTTTCACATGCACATCATGAGATTCGAACCCACGCATTATCAGATTTGCTCAGTCTTCGAAGTCGTATGCACTACGCATTCCACCGCTTATGACCACTTATGTCACAGGTCGAGATGTAATGTTGTTTGTTTTTCAAAATTTGTTTTGTTTTATTGTTATCATGCTAATACTTTGGATATGCTTTGATATTATTTTTTAATTTAATCGCTGTATTAAGTCTACTTTATATACATACATCTTAGTCTTCTTGTACTATTTTTCCTTTTTTCAAATAAATCTAATCTTATCTAATCTAAGAAAACAACAAAAGGAAAAACATGTTTTCCGTCAGTTTTTTTTTTGGTTTGGGTGGTAAGGAGGTTACATCATATGGGGACATTAACAGATCTAACATTCTTCTGCGATATTATTAAATGAATGTAAGTGGATTTTCTTTTAATAAATGCTGATTAATGGGATACGAATCAAAGTGTTCCAGTGTATCGCGTGAGTGGGGCAGCTTGATACAAATCGCGACCTTAGGACAAGAAGGTTCTATTTGCACTCACATGTCACATCACTTTCGAGAAAGCAAAAGCTCAATATTGTATCCTAATTTGATTTCAAATGTGCTTTTTATTAAATACATTTAATTCTTCCGAGGATTTAATTACTACTAATATATTTTATCGAATAAGTTATTCAGTATGTTATGTTTTAAAAAATTGGATAGAACTCTGTTGCTCAAAACAAACACAGGACAAGAAAGTTCGGGTAAAGCATTCCACATTCGTGTAGTACAGCTAAAAAAAGAATCTCTGTACTTAACTGTTCGTCCGAAATTGGGCTCAAGGGCGAACTGGTGAGCATTCCTTGCAGTACGAGTATTGCGGTAGAATTGTTTCAAGGGAGTAACGCAACTGGCTATTTCGGCGGAGCACTCTTTATAAAAAAGCGATAAAATAAAGAGAGGCAAGAAACATTTCGGCGGTGTTCAAGTGACACAAATATTTCCGTTATATTCGTCTCCCCTATCATTTTTAAGGCTCTTTTCTGAATTCTACAAGCAGAAAAATGATCGGTTAAAAACTACGTAAAACTCGTGTAAAGTTAAATAAGTGGGACTGCTAATATAGCACCTGCAAACTAACCCGATTAACTTTACACGAGTCAACTCGATTAATAAAAATTATTTAATTATACCCACTGCCTCAGTTGAAGTGTACTAAAATTTATTAAACTACTATGCAATACCCTAGTAAATTAACCCATATATGTAGTTAAATTGAATAAGTCTAGTGATTTAATTCAACTAACATACTCAGTATATTTAAGTGTTATTTTAACCCTTTTTACTCGGTTAAATCAAGCGAGTAGATTGTTTAATGTGAAGAATTTTAACCCATATATGTAGTTAAATTAAATAAGTCTAATGATTTAATTCGACCAACATACACAATAAATTAATGTGTTATTTTAACCCTTTTTAAACGGTAAAATCAAGCGAGTAGATTGTTTAATGTGAAGAATGTTAACCCATATGTGTAGTTAAATTAAATAAGTCTAATGATTTAGTTCACATAACATACTCAGTATATTTAAACAATTTCACGTATAAGTTACTTTAAACAAGAAAGTTGTGTAATAGTAAAATGTGAGATGGGCTAAGTCAAACAAATTTAATTATTTGACTTAAGCAAGTTACTTGTTTAAAATATAAATCTCAAACATTTTCGATTAGAACAGAGTTTGTCGATTAATTAAAACAAGTTCACCTTTATTTAAACGAGTCAACTACGTTGTTTTTAGCAACAAGGACTACGTAGTTTTTAAACAAGATAACGTTATTTTTAACCAACTTTTTTTAACCCACCGAAAAACACTCTCGGTTAAAAATTATTTTTCTCCGTGTATCTATAAGATTCAAGAGCGCCTCATAAAACTTTGTTTTACGGTAATATGATTTTTTTCTGGATAGAACTTTGTTAATTTATCTGTAAGAGTAATATAATCAAATAAGATACAATTATACAGATAAAGATAAATTGGTTTCATATGACCTTATTTTGTTGGTTTTTTTTTTTAATTATTTTGTGGTATAGTTTAATTTTATAAAAAGTGTAATTACAAAACCAAACCAATTTAAGGATACTTTTATACTATGGCAGCAGAACTCATGTATTTTAACATAGAAAGAAGATGTTTCAATTTGTCTTGGTCTTCAAGGTAACAGTTCTACCTTTTCAAGGTAACAGTCTCAATGCCAGGTATATAGTATTGGTGGAACTTACCTACTGCATTTCCTACAGTACAGGTACAGTTCGTTTTATCACTGTATTGATCAAGTTCCTTGTATTAAAATCCAATGAGTATTAGAGTGCCTAGCCTAATTCATCGCCTTTGATGTCTTATCATTTGCATTGTTTAGTTTAAGGCGGATCTGATTTCTAGAAACTAGAAAACCATTGAAAAGTTTTTCACCCTCGGTTTTGTGTCATATTTTCTTAGCAGTCGAATTACCGTAAGCAGAAGAATTACAGTTTTTTTTATTAAAAATTGTTGTTTAATTTGTTTAGTTCCGGCAAAAATTTAACAACGTGTTTTCGATTAAACATGAGATTCTAAATGGATGAGCGACAATAATTAACAAAAAGGAGTCTGGCGGTGGCAACCATGAAAAAGCTATAACTCCTGCCAAAAATAGTGTTGGTGTCCACATATTGTTGTTGTCTAATTTGCTGCCTAACTGCAGTATGTAATCATAGAAACTACCTTTCAAATTAAATAATTGGATCAAAAAAATTGCCAGTTTGGCGTACAAGTCTTAAAAATCACATCAAACATTCAATGAAAATTGACGAACTAAAGAATGGTCAAGTAATAAAACTGACATTCTAAAACAAATAGTTCAATATAAAAACAATAATTTTCAAACTAAATGTTGTGAAAAAAAAACACAAGACCAGGGGCCACATAATCAGTGAGTATGTGAGTAACTTTCATCGAGCTATCGAATAAACACATTGGTATGGATGTCTTACGAAACATCACGTATCGAATGCAGCATTTATTGTACTTGAATTATTCTAGCACATCTCTATTAAGTGTCAATTCGTGGCTCGTCATTGGTCTATTTGTCACAGCTGTTTGTGTTTATATTATTTAGTTTTTGCAATTTAGAAATAAATTTGAAATTCTTTCAATTTTTTTGTTTTGTTTGTATTGGTTATTTTAAATAAAAGGAAATTGACAAATATTAAAATAAATTTAAGGGAAACCCTTCTGCATTTTTACTAATTTGTTGAAAAATATTAAAGAAGCACCCTTCGTCATTTTTTTTTAATCTTGTGTTCTTAACGCAGTTTATGCAAAAATATTTGTTACCAAAAAATGGTGCAGGCGCATTAAAACAGCATAAAATCCTCCTCAAAAACTTTTAATTAATATTTACAAAACATTAGTGGAAAAGCCAAGTTTCTAAACACTTTTAGTGCAAGAATAGTAAATAAAAATTTACCATACGTCTGCTTCGCATCTAACGTAGGAAAAATCAAACGATATTTTTCTCATATCATTTTTATGAGATTGGGCGGCGAAAACATTGAGGTAGTTAAAAAAACATGCACCCTAAATCTTTTAACATAAATACTTTTTATATTTGTGTATCTACCATGAAAAAAAAAAAATTAAACGCAAGAAATGCTGCGTCTCGATATTTTGATTAAATAAAAACATTGAAAATAAAATAAAAAAACAATGAACAAAATAAATATATACAGGGTGTCCCGCAACTCAACGTCAAGCGGGTACCGGGTGATAGGGTTGGTTATACCCGTACTGCAAATAGTAAAAAAAAAAAATATCTCGCTGGGTTACGTAATAATAGCAATATTTAGAAAAATTATGAAAATCGATACCCAGGATAAAAAATATAAAGAAAACACTTGTTTTTTTAATTTTTCTCCCTTGCGATGCGTGTATCTCGGAAACGGTTGATATTTGGAAAAAAGTGTTCATAACAAAAATTCTACAAAATTTGATGGGCTCTTGTTTATTCTTTAAAAATTTCGCTACGACGCATTATTTCCATGGTATAAGCGTAAGTCCCTAAAAGACCCCTTTTGGGGGTTTTATACTCCTCGCCTTCCTCCGGATAACCTCCCAGGGATCAGGAATTTAAGTATGTTAACTACTTAAGCAGCCTGAACATTATTTAAAAGGAATGGAATAGTTTTGTTTGTATACTCACTAGAGGTAACTCAAATATTGTAGTTCATTTACCTGGAAAAATAATAATAATAAAATATTTAGTGGGTACATATGCACATAGTTTTAAACAAAATTAATTAGTTAGTTAATATATACATCAATTTATAAAAAATATATATTGTGTTTTATAAATTAATGTTTTTTTTTTTTTTTTTTTTTTTTGAAAGTATACCTATTTTGTAATAATTTCTTCATTTCAATTCAGTATTTTATAAATTAATTTATATATTTGACAAATCGAAATTTCTTTTAATAAACGAGTTTAAATAAAATTAAAATCGATTTTGTCAAAATAAATTATATTGTATTCATATTGTAGTTAACAAAAAAGTAAGTAAAGAAAGAATCAAAAACAACATATGTAGGAATTTTTTTTAACAAAAAACTATTTAAAAAAAAACTTGATTATTTTCTAAATCCGTTTTCTCAAAATTATCAATGAACACAAATTTGAAGTGAAAATAAACTCTTAATTAAAAACAAAAAACATTTCCCATAATTTATTCTTGAAATCAAAACAAAGAGATGAATTAACGTTCTCCCCTTAAATTCCAACACCAAGCCAAATAATAGCCAATGAGATACAACTTATTTGCACCACAAAAAGCTGTCATTGCAATTCACACCCATATCCATCTCGACGTCAATGTCTACACCAGAACATCTCATCTCTCAACGCGACCTACATTCCTTTAGATTCCCTTCCAAATAAAAATGGAACAATCAAATGCCGCTGGGAGACATGGTAATCGTTGTCCTCCCATCACAACAACGAACGAACAAACGGACGAACAAACCAAACGAGCGACCCACCCAGTCGCTGCATTCAAATCGTGGGAACAAAGTCTCAATCGCTCCAGAAATACCAAATCTACACCAATACTCACACACAACCGATCAAATGCTTCGAACCTCTTGAGCCCCTCGGGGACACACGAGATTGGCGAAAAATACCCATCGCAACTCTGTTGCATGCAGATTGGGTTAGTCGGAGTCGCAGCAGCCAAAGAGACTGCTAGCCAAAAGTTCAGGCCATATTACATCGGAGACATTGATCAGGCCGTCCGATATCGATTTGTTAAACATGTCTCTTTGGGTTTTCAGCAAGATCTCCAGCCCGTGATACTCTTGTCCAGGTCCTGCAATCGATCGACCGCATGCAGCACCAGCAGCAGACGAAACAACATAGACGGCAGGGGGCGCTGTAAAATTTATTATCAGCAGTTGTTCTGTTAATTCGCGTTGCATTGAAGTCATTTGATCGTTGCGGTGTATCTATACTCCCGTCGCGTCGTACTGGGCTGCATCAGGCAGGACCGAAATCGATCAGTTCAAATGCATAAATTTGTAGCTAATCAACCCATAGGTGGTCAGATGTCAAAGCCGAATTAAAATATCCCCCTAGGCGCTGTGCGCGGGGGCGCGCGCGCTCTCAATCTTGCCAATCGATCGACATTGCATGAAGTTGGGAGTTATAGTACACAACGGGCTGCAAGATGCAGCTAGACATACAACAGATCTTTAATGGGATTCCATGAATGATACAAAAGGCTTAATTAATTGTGTGAAGTTGTACATGGGGCTGGGTATGTGATTCGAATTCGAAAAACAGATGTTGGCCGCTGATTGGGTTGAACCTTGTTTTTTGTGTTGTATCTCTTTTTATTGCCAGAGACATATATTGTGGTTGGTGAAATTGATATAGTACAACCATGACCATGAGAAATATTGTATCGATTTATGTAGCACACGGCCTAGAACAATAGGCCGGTTTTTATTTTTATCATTTGCCAACATCAGCTGTATGTCGGTAAGGCTCTTAATTAAATTTTCGAAATCCCTCCACGGACCGTAGTTGATCCAGATGGTGAATGAACCCGCACCGCGTTCATGGAGTGTGATTCGCTTATCGCGCGATCTTGAAATGGCACGCGGGGGGTTTTTCTTTTTATATTATATTGTATGCGCGCACTTGCGGAAACGTATGGATAATTGAAAGGCCTTCACCATCAGCATTATACTAACTAAACAGCCGGCGGGTGGTGGTGGCGGCGGCGTTGGTGGCGCGTTATGATGCGCGCATTAGCGCATGCGATTTGTTGGCTTTGTTCACGTTGCATGTGGCATGCGTAAATTGCTGTACGTGCGCGCAATTGAATTTTAATGAAGATTCCACATTTATTGCCTTCTGCCGTCGCTGTTGCATCCGTCGACCATGTCGGTGGCCGACTAGGCCCGGTACAATCACTTTTTTTTCCTGCCTCTCTATAGTAACTCTAGTGAGTGAATTGCTGCGTTGCTCCGCCCTGTGTGTATGTTTTCTCCCACAATCTGCGCGCGTCTTTCTATGAGAATATCCGATTTAATTGCGCGCGCGGGAAACATTGATTCGTATGCACAGTTATATCTGTTCTATTACACAACTTCACACAAGGAACTTTAAGTCTGGAAAGGTGTTTTAAATGCGCGCCATAGATGCCGAGATGCATTCAATCCATGTTTGTTGCAGCTATATGGATATATCGAGGACCGATAAATCGTGCTGAAGGTGAACTTTTCGCGTTCGTTTTATATTCTGAAAATCAAGAAGATGCACCGCGATCGTAGCTATTGCCAGCATTCACATAATGGCTATTTGGTTAAGAAGATGGTTTACCTGTGTTTTGTGGCACAGGGTGGTGGTGGTATAGGTATGCTTCTCTGTTTAACGGATCTTGTACGCTCTGTAAAGCAAAGTTAGGTAAAGTAGTGTTTGGGGGCGGGTGGACAGTGGGTTTCGTTAGTGTATTATCTGCGGCGGAAGGTTCTCCATCGGTGGGATACAGTTTGCATTTTTTTTGTATTCATTTGGTTGTAGATTTTCTTTATTAGAGTTTTTGTCTTTCACTCTCGTTCTGAATGTTTTGATTTTTTTTTTGTTTGTGTGTTTTTATTGGGTAGTGTGATTGTGATTTTTTTTCTAATGGAATGAAAGTTTTTATATGGCATTTACTTTTCAATTTTCTAAGTTAGAGTGAAGACATGGATTACTTTCAACGTTTTTTTTTTATTCCATTTTGAAAATCGAATACTAACCTTGTTATATATTTAACAGGAAAACAGCGATGAAAAATAACAACACGGTAATTGGTTGAATTTTGATTAATTTTACATGATGTTTCCCCTGAGCGTAAATGCCTGTATGTTTCATCTTCTGTATTCGTTGTACAAAGTACTTTGGGATGACGACATTAATCATCTTTAAGTGAAATTGAAACTCTCATTTTCTATGATAAACTCAAAGGAAGTTAATTTTTTAAACAAAAAAAAACATCTTTTGTAAAAAATTTGTTTGCTATTTTTATCAGGCTTAACAGAACTTTAAAAATAGTAATCGCCAGTTTCTCCAAGCACTTTTAAATATTTATTGGGTTGTTAAACTTAAAATGGTAGATATTTTTAATTTGCACCAACCATTTTCAGTTTTAAAATGGCCAATAAACTAAAGTCCCATTTTGTTCCCAATAAATTTTAAAGGCGTCTTAAAAATGCAAGACAAAGAAAACTATTGAAATGTTTCGATTGATATGCTCTCCTCTCGCTTGCTCTAATGAAAGAGACCGATGTGTGGTGAATAAAAATCCGGCTTTAGCATCAAGCAAGATTCCTCATTTTTAAAAATTCACCTCCTAATGTTGGTGCACCCCATTTTAAGTTAAAATGAAAGTAATTTTTATTAATCCATTAACTAAAATGTTCTTAGGTGTGTTTTGGTGAGACTGGTCATAAATATTGTAAAAATTAAATTTAAATTTAAAAAATCGTTTAAAAAAGATAATCGGTATTAAAAAAAATGGGTTTATGGCAAGTAATAACATTTTTAATACAAATAAATTCCGATGAAAAACATCGGCGTTGGCAACAAATAACTCATATAATTTTTTCCAAAACTGGTCTATATTTTCAAGAAAAATAGAATTATCGGTTTTAATATTTTGTTTTAATATTTTTTTTTTTTTTTCAAAACACAAACTTAAAAAAAAAAAAAATTGGTTGCCGCATGAATCGAGCCTAGCAGAGCTTTAAGAATAATACATTTTGTCAAAATGGGTTAAGTTATAATTGTGATATAAACAACAACGGTTCTAAAACGGTTCAATGAAAAACATCAAAGTTGGTAACAAATCACTTATGCAAAATGTTATCCAAATCAATCGTATTTTGTCGAGAAAAAATTGTAAAGTTTAAATGGCAGGTACGCGGTATTTTCGGACATTAGATATTAAAATTCAAAAATACGCCTGGGCATATTACCCTAAAAAAAAACAAAGTTAAAATTTTGAAGAAAATCGGACCAACCGTTTAGGCTGATGCAGGTGTGGAAACATCCGCACCGACAGACAGAAACTGTTCTTGTGGCAAGTTACTTTCATGCTTCAATGACTGGGAAATTCGTTTGACCAGATCTTTAAAAAAACAGACTTTTTTTTGCTCTCGGTGAATAAGCTAACTAGAAAGTCAACAAAAATCGCTTTTTTTCGAAAAATATTTTCCGATAAAAGAGTTATTACTGAAAACAAATCACTCATACGAAATTTTATCGTAATTCATCCGATTTTTTCGGAAGAAATTGGATTTTCGCTAAATTTTATAGCTTTGGCAGGTGACCTTATTTTAAAATTGAAGGATAAAGTCACAAAAACGTCTGGGCATATTACTCTAAGGTCTGAGGTCTATGAATACTAAAATTTTTAACGTATTTGAAGTAAGTCCAACCGTTTAGACTGTAGGTTTCGATACTATCAGGCATAAAGGCAAAATTTCCGGATTTACTCTTTTCGTTCTCTCCATTATCGTAATATCATATTTGAATTTTATCTCAAATCTTTTTTTTTAGGAATGAATAACTTGCCTTTATAATAGAGAAAAAAATGTAATACGATGTTACTTACAATTACAGTTTAAAAACATTTGTAAACTATACCAACTATTAAAAGCTTCGATATTTCTCAGCCTTACCCACCAAGGTAACTTGCGGCATGAGTAAGTTCGTTCGACCAAGTCGTATCTATTTGCTTACAAATACATATCTTAACTTAGAAAAACATCAATACATGTGAAATCTGATCAAATGTTTATGTTATAACACATGTAACGCCCCGATCAGAGGCTCTTTAAGTTTGCTTTTTCCCAACTAATTTTACCCTGATGCAGTGCTACCATAGCGAGCGATGGCTTTTCCATCAAACTTTCAAGCTACTACACCAAAACTTTTTAACCCCTTTAGAGGATTACTTTGAAAGAAAACTTGCGAAATTCATCATCCTTTGTGTAAGTGACTTACTTTCATCATCCATGCTTGCTATGTTCCTCCAATTAAACAATAAAGTTAAGACTTGCCATAATAATAATAATAGACGCCTCATGGGGCGAGAGAAAAAAACCTTTGGGTTTAACTCACCACCTGGGCTCAAACACCAAATCCATTCGTTGGTTATTTTTGCCCAAAACTAATCTTTTTCCCATACCCACTGATGCTTGCTGTAGCTGCATTATAATAGTAAATTTGTTCCCATGGGATAGATCGTCGCGCGATTCACGAACTCTGTAGGGCGCGGTGCGGTATGGTGTGTTGATGCCCTGCCAGCACACCATCTCTGGGTGGGGTAAACACCCTACCCGCCCGTCTAAACAAATAATGCAAATAGACGCAAAGTCACAAGCAAACCTGCAAAGAGCCACAAAAAGAACACAGCACAAGCACGACGAAGACTAAGACGACGTCGTCGTTGTCGACGACGAAAGTCAAGATTATGGTTATGTGCGCGATGAAGGTGATCGTGTACTCGATTGGGTATTACCGGTTCGCGTAAGACTATGGCTTTGCTGAAACTGGAAGAAGGAACTAGAGAAGCGCGTTCGTGATGCTGGATAGTCCCCCACCAAACTCTTACTCTTCCATCATCGAGCTTAAGTGTTGTGCGGTGTTCTGATATGATGACCAATGTTCTCACAATGTTCAACATGATATCCGAGACTCTAGTCGCGCGCGATTTTCATGCGTTGCATTAGTAGCAACAACAACAACAACAGCAGCAACAACAGGATGCGCTCAATGCCCTACATGCAATTAAGGCTTATATCACCCACTTTACGAGCAAGCAATCGCGTTGTGCCCAAAGTGACACCTTTCTAATCGAACTCGATTCACCGCCATCCTCCAGCGACCGGATCGACCACCACCGACCGTGGGAAAATCAAATTTTCCCAATAAGTAATAACTACATGGCCATTTCGTTCAGCCGGCCAGCCACTCGATGGCAGACAAGCTGTGTATTCGAAAGCTACGCTGTGGTGGAGAAGTGATGGCGGCTTTGACTTCAACTTCAACTATGAGGGACCAACCACAAACCAAAACCAATTATTTTTTATCGATCCGCTTCCAGAGTAACAAACTCGAACAGTAGGCAAATGATATTTACTTTTCTGCATCATTACGCGCGGTCCGCAAGTTGAATGTAATCATCGCTCTCCGATCACGTACTGGATGCACTTTATCAGGACGACAACAACGCGAAGCGATGAGACTAGTTTGTCGTTTATGTAGTATCGTCAACGGATCACAGCATGTACCGTTTTACTGTCCAACAGCGAAGAACTGACAAGTTCACCCACAATCATAATTATTCGATTGGATTCCGCGGGAAGAATTTAATGACAGCGATATGATGCCAGAACAGATAGACACTGACAGCTGCACATGCACAGGAGACATCCTAGTGCACGCAAATAGACTCAAGTATGCTTATATCATAACAAACATTCGATTTATTGACACATTTATTAGGTTTGCGATTTGAATGTTCCATTCTCGCTTAGGCGCACACACAGAACACGCCAGAACCAAGTTCTTGTCCATCTGTCTGTCCTCCGTCCAATATAGCTGGCTGTCCTGAGCCTGACCGCACCGATCCAAATGGCCGCGATCGTCGATCTCTGATCGTTTAGAGTCATGGCAATTATTCAGTGAAGTGGATTGAAGTTGCGCATGCGCATGCTCCGCAAAGCAATAGAGGGCGCGCAGAGAATAACGCAACGAGCATTGAATTCTCGCGGGTCTTTCTTCTTCAGGTGGTGGATTGAAAGAGTGGTCTAGGTCTGTGTACTAGTTTGGGCGAGCACCACAATTTAAACGGTACAACCCACCAAGTGATACAGGTCTTTATGACTTCAACATGTAACCCATTCTGGTTGCGGGCTTAACCTTTTCGCTCCGGAGATGATGTTTGTTCTACTGCGCTCGCAAAGTGCATCTCTACGGCTAATGAGGCTTGTAAATTTTACAAGCACTATGTATTTGCAATTAGCGGTCATCGGACGACAACGGACGATGCAATGACTCCTTCTTAAAGTTCGGAGAGGCGTATAGGAAGAATTCTATCATTTGAGCGCCCAAGTGTTGCCCCGAGGGGCGCGTTCTTTTTTGCATCATTAGCAAGTTCATGTGTACGCGGTGATTTGTATAGCAGAGATCGTTGTGTGGTTGCGGTGCGTGAACGAATGCGATTTGGGCATGGCTAAGTAAATTTTGTTGCCCCATGGAGCGCTGGGGGACAAAATAGCATGGAAATTATTTTGCAGCATTCATTAGTCATGAGTAAACCAACAGTGATAAACAGAGGAACGGACAGGGACTTGATCTCATGGGAGCCTTCGAGGAAAGTGTTGGAATGTACATAGTTTGTTCGAAGGTATAGCGGCACGGGCGGCGCGCGGCTTGCGGTTGGTGAACAAATTTGGACATTTGGTTTCCTGTTCAATGGTCATTAGAATTACTTGCTGGTTGGACCATTATATCTTTCCTTGGCAAAATCAATAGCTTTGGTCTGTAAATCGTTTTGATATTTAAATACCAATATAATTTGTCGTTAAAACATGTCTACGTATTTATGAAAATATTGGAGTGGAAAATAAATAAATTTCGTTAGATGAGCGTACAAAATAACAGGCTTTTGATTAATTTGCAAGATAGCAAGGATTGATATGCTTCCGGATAGTAACGAAAAGTCAAAATATCATTCACGAAATGTTATAAGATTTTCGGATGATTGGATACTTCAAAAAGCAATACGTTCATATATTCACATCTTCTTCTTTTCCGACAATGGCGATGTTATGTCCTCGAATGAGGGTGCGTCGGAAAAAATATTTGGAATTCACATAAGACACATACAAATATTTTTTTCGAACCGGTGGGATCATTATTGACCTTTACTTAATTCATATAAGGCTGCTCTTCAACTTTGGTATCTGTACTTGGTATTCAGCGATTTATCGAATTCGTCTTCATCTCTTTTCTTGTCTATAGGTGTATCTATACTTGCGATTATATGCGCCAAATCCATCTCGATGATCGATTATTTATACCGATGTTCGATATACTGATCCGTTGCGTATACTGAGCAAAACTTCCGAGCGAAAAAGATACTGCACTGACACAGGCGCGGTCGCAGGCAAAGACTTTGGGGGAATATTTATTGTAAGCGAATTGTGACGGTGGGAATTGAGGTAGGTATGTCCAAGAATTCAAAAACTCTGTCGACTGTTACTTTTACAACGATAGTCCGGCCAATATTGTCCTTTGAGCTTCCTCGATTTACTGAATATCCAGCTGATCCCTTTACTGTTTCAGCTTATAATAACCATTTTAATCTTTTTGTGCATTTTACATCAACCATGCATATGGTGATTTTGAATTCAATATGCCACTTGGTTCATGTACCGCGTTCCGACAATATCGAGCAGTTCGGGAACGGTGCAGTTTATTCGGGGTTTTCAGCTGATACGAAATCGTCTACTTCATCAAACCGCAATTCGTTCCTTAACCAAATCAGAATACGTGCGTTTCTCCGAAAACCATGTAGTGCCAAAAACTCGATGCTTCACAGTTCACAGTTCACAATTCACGTCCATCATCATCTTTAGTTTTTGCTTGAATACTTTCAAAAAAATTTCGTTGCGGTCTTCAGGTTTTTGTCCTTACTACGGAATACACGTAAGATGGTAAATGAATTCGGTGTTCGTACATATGTAAAATTGCGTTTTGTGCAAGTCGTGCGTATGGCGAAGACTTCCGACATTTCTAACATGAGTAGATGTTGAAACACCAGTTCACCAAGATTCTGCAAATGTTCATCAATGTTCACAGCATCCCAAAAAAAGAATGTTGTCGTGGCATCGTAGTTTTGCCTTATTCAAACATAATGAACAGTAGTCCCCAGTCTCAACTTTGTTAAACATATTGACGACCTCAAATTTTTGAAATAAATCGTGACACTTCAATCATCATTCGGCCGGTGCATCTTTCGATAGGAGTATAGTAGTTCATGGAGCTGAGATTCGTATTTATAAGAGAGTAAGCAAAGGCCAAGTTAAACAGTAGAAGGATCAACGGCTTAATTAATGATTTACTTGTTAAGCATTTTCAACAAACTATAGGTAGTGTCCAAATTACCTCTCCCAACGAATTATGGGGTACTGCAGAGAGTCATATAATCTATAAGTTTTATATAGTCTTTGTTCCGTTCTAATTGTTCTTCGGTGAAGGACTAATTGTTCTCGGTTAGGTGCTTGATCATCAAGAAACAATACAACAATCGTACCGAATTCAAATGAAATCGGTTTAGCTCTTATAAATGTATGTCCAAATTTTTACAAAACCATTAATAGCAAATCTCAGTTATGTGCATTTTTAGTCAATAACCTAAAATGTTATATTAGGACTGCTAAAAATGTCACGTAAGCCCAAGTTTCATCAAAACCATTAGAGCTGTTTTCGAGAAAATTTGGAAACAGAGAAACCTTTGCTATGAAAACAGTAGTCTGCTTAATTAACTCACTTTAAAATAACAGACAACAGAGACACATGGATCCACTTCAAATATCAGAAGCACGAAAAATATCCAGCTATACTGCTGGAAAAGGAGAGATTATTCTTTTTGAAGGTAGAATTCGAGTAAAATGTTATCAATAAAACGGTTTACTCATTTTTTATGTCTATTCCTTTTATGAGCACTGAACCAGTGTGTACGTTTTCTGATGCTCACGCTTTGGTACCAAAATAAGATTTAGTTTGAACCATATTTAAAAACTAGCTGTTTATTTGTTTGATTTCGGTACTTTATATGTCATGAGTTCTGAATAAGTAAAATGGGTGTGGAAAAATTGCTTTATTCAATGCTTATGCATAACTATATTCAACCGTTTGGAGGCATTTTATTGAATCCTAATAAAAAAGTCAACTAAACTTATTGAGGTTTATCAATTACACGTGTAAGTTTTGAGGGGGGATCATGACCCATGTGACCCCTCCCTCGGACCGCCACTGCACTGACAAGATCAAGCGGCTTAGGAAAAACCGAGGATATACTAAGTCGATAAAAGCCAATCTTTGATTATGGGTTCAATCTTTTGCGTTAAATGGTTTCCAGGAAATGAGAATATTATTTGTTTTACAACAGAAAATGTCTGTGAATTATTTTTATCTGCAACACCGATTTACTTGATGCGATTATATATTTACTATAAGGCGCAAATATTGAATTCTTCATGACATGACATTACGATGATAGAGAAGACGAAAAAAGTGGTTCCATCTTTCTATCTCAGCACTTACAGCTTTATCTTTAGATTTAGTTTGAAGGTTTTTTTTATCACAATAGCCCCGGAGGTTTTTTTTTAGGCCGCTGTAGGTTTAAAAATAATGGTACATACCTGCCATATAACCGTTATTGAATCCCTGTTCTTTCTCGGAAACGGCTCCAACTATTTCAACAAAATTTCACTTGTGTAATGAAGTGTCAGATGTTTGTCTTACAGTGGAAACAAATCTTAAAAGAAAACTCGTTTAGCGGTACCTTCCTTATAACGGTATTTTAAAATTTCGAAGATCTCAATAACCCCTGAATCGATTTGATGACAAAGGAAGAGTTTTGAGTTCGTTACTTTCTACTGGAGGATAAAATTGTGAACTTTATCCGTTATCCTTTGCTGAAGATGGATCGATCATACATTTAAAAGTAAAGATATTAAGACCTTGAAACGAACACTAAATGTTGAAGTGTTACGGATAAACAAATAAAAAAAAAACTGAATAAGGGAGGAGGTGGTATTTTAATGACGGTTATTCAATTGTGAAGTATGAAAATCCACCTTGAATTTCATTTTATTTCATTTCGATCCATAAAAAAGTATTTTGAAGAACATTGAATGTTGAAAAACTGGAATATGATGTGATCGATAGAACCTATGCATACAACATACACCTGGAGCTCACGAAAAAATCCAATTCTGATGATATGAATGCAGAATCAAACTGGCAGTAATGTCAACATGTTCACAGAAATGATGCAACTCATGTACTAAGATTATTTAAACAACCACCGAGAAATCTTTTAAACCTTTTAAACAGATTACAGGATAGTGAAAAAGCAACAACAGAACTCACTCATCAACCTTGGCACAACATTGCAGTAGAAAAATTTGGCATCCCTGCCAAGTTAATACGACTTATCAGTTAAGAGAATGCTCGCTGCACCGTTAAAATTGGAATGAAAACATCAATGTCATTTTCGTGTAGCTTTTTAAACAATTTGCTTCAGAAAGTAGTACGCAACGCCCAGGCCAACACATAAGAGCAGTTACTGGTAACTTGCCTTTCGCAGATTTTGAGTCGTAAGCGATCCTTGTTATTAGTGAGCATAGGACGAAGTATTTGCTTTCATCAACAAACACCGAATCACACCGCAGACCTCGATAGGTATAACTTCAAAGTGGCCATGTAATTTGTATACTTTAACACTGCTATTGACTCCACGAACAAACCGGGCTAATCGCTGTTTTTTTTTGGTCTAAACAAGCAATTAAGAAATAAACCTCTATCGAAAAGAATCAAGAAGACCCTTTACAAAACAATCATCATCCCGTTACTGCAGTATGGTGCAGAAACATGGACTATTTCCAAATTCGAGCAAAAAGTACTACGTACGAATTTAGGTCTGGTCTGTGTGAATAAACTTAACAAAGGACATCCGCCACTCTCCATACAAATTTGGCACCTTTTTATTTTAGCCGCCAACGAAAAAAAAGTTAATATTCTGATAGACCGTTTAAAATAAACATTTTATATTACTACACCAATTGACATAAAATACAAACAAAACATACATTGAACGGGTAGGTTAGTTTAAGACAAAAAGAACTATAAAAGGAGGCGCTGTCTCCCCCGTTTATCCGGGAGGGGCAATTTTCTAAAACTTGTCTTAAAAAAGAAAACTAAATATTAAAAAATAACGATAAAACTTTCAATGTCTTGTTATACTTTTTTGAAAAGCCAGAAATCTCTACTTTTATTTTATTTTAAATAATGTTGTTTCAGAAAATATTTTTTCAAAAATTAATTTTTAAACTCAAAATTTTGAAAAAAAAAATAAAAAAAATAGTTTAATTTTTTTTCGGTGGCCGGCTTAAATAAAAAGGGCCCAAATTGGCGGATATCCTTTGGCGAATGAGATTCAACAACGAACAAGTTATATGGAAACGCTCATCTAGTTGAAAAGTTACGAGTCCATCGTTAAAGATTGCTGGAAATGCAAAGCGTATGAAAATCAATGATCCAATCCTTAGAGTATTTTACCCCAAGCCTGAAGAAACAAGAAATGGAATGAATATTTTTAAACCTAAAATCTAAATTCTAAAAATCCGTAGATAACTCTACAGACCCCTGACATCAAGTTTGAAGAAAGTCAGAATTTAAAGTAATTTATCGTTAACATGTGTGCATGATGCGTTTGATTGACAGATTTAAGCCAATCATTCGATGATTGATGTCGTTTGATTGAACGTGTTAAGTTAGCTTAATGTTGACATTTTGAAAAGTGGCTTAATACAGGGTGATTGGTATAAGATGCACCAAAAAGCTTGAGCGTGTAGGTGGAGTTAAGACAAGAAAAACATCGTAAAGGAGGGGGGTCTATTTCCCCCCGTTTAAGCGGGAGGGGAAATTTTCTAAAACATTGACTTAAATCAGAAAAAAATTATTTAAAAACAACGGTGAATGATACAAAGCCTTGTTATATTTTTTGGAAAGCTAGAAAACTACTCTTTTATTTTGATTCTTAAATTAAGTTGTTTAAGTGAACAGTTTTAAAAAAATTAATTTTCAAACTCAAAATTAAAAAAAAAAACTAATTTTTTTTCAAAATTTTATGTAATTAACTATTATTTGTGTTTTTAAAATTCAATGCTCTTATTAATTTTTAGTCAAAAAGAGAAAACCGGATGCCAAAATGTATCTTTTTTTTTTTTTTTTTATAATGCACACGCGCTCAAGGGGTTTGTTATAGCCCTTTTAATGATAAGTCACAGCGCGAGCGATAGGAATTTAGGGAGGAAGGGAAAGGAGGTGTCGATGAACATTGATCTTGAATGTCTGCAGATCAAAATGGCAAGGAAAAATTGTGCCAGGCAATTCATACCACATTCGTGTTGAACGGCTAAAGAAAGAATCTCTATATTTCACGGTACGACCGAAATTGGGCTCAAGTGTAAACTGATGAGCGTTCCTAGCAAGACGAGTGTTACGGGAGAAATGTTTAAGGGGTGGAACGCAGCTGGCTACCTCAAGTGAACATTTTTTATAAAAGAACCTGTAAAATAAAGAAAGACAAGAAACATTTCGACGATGTTCGAGTGATGGAAATGTTTCCTCAATGTTTCTCTCTCCTATCAATTTTAACGCCTTTTTCTGAACTCTGTCGAGCAGGTGAAGAAAAGTTTGAGAAGCACCTGCCCAGAGATGGGAATTATACTCGAGTTTAGGGCGTATAAACGCCTTGTAAATTGTAGCCAGATCAGAAGGGGTGAAAAACTTCTTGCATCTATTAAGAAAGCCTAAGCATCTTGCAGCATTCTTAGCAATCTCAAGTATATGATCATTCCAACGAAGGTTGTCACTGATACACATACCGAGTACTGAAAGCTTTTCGGCCTCCTCGATGCAAGTACCATTCATGGATAATGGCATAGGGGGTATGTTTAACTTTAACGACAAAAGACAGCATTGAGTTTTCGAAGCATTAAACTCCACACGATTTCTGATACCCCAATTCACAATGCTGTTTAAATCGGAGTTTAATGAGCTTATCATACGGTGTCGTTGTAATAACACGTCCGAAGGCGAAGGCCGTGAATTATCAAACGTATATGAAAAGCTGAGGGTTGAGTCGTCAGCAAAACAATTTTATGGATTAGAAGTCACAGACAAGAGATCATTTATAAAAATGAGAAAGAGAGTCGGAGACAGAACGGAGCCCTGGGGCACACCAGCATTTATTTTGTGGAGATCAGACTTGAAACCGTCTAATACAACTTGTATTGAACGGTCCAGAAGATAGCTTCTAATCAAACGAATAAGAGTATCATCGATACCAAATGCACGCATTTTCGATAAAAGAGCTTCATGCCAAACTCTATCAAACGCCTTTGAAATATCAAGCGCAATAATCTTGCTTTCGCCAAAGCGATGCACAGATTTGTTCCACTGTTCGGTGAGATATGCCATCAGATCACCAGTGGAATGATTGCTACGAAAGCCGTCTTAGTTTTTGACAAATTAAGAAAAACTAGAAGTATTTTTTTCCAAGAAAAACACTTTTTTTTTTTTGGTTTTCCCAAATTTGACCTCCTCAGGTCAATTATTAATTAGGGAATTATCCCTTTTTATTTTTTATTACATACCATACGATTTTAATCAAATAATAAAAAAAAAACGAGTTAACTTTTTACTTATTTTATTAGTTTTACTTTTAATTTTGTTTTAATTTCTCAAAAACTAAGATACATTTTTTGACTAAAAACTAATAAGAGCATTGAATTTTGAAAATAAAAATAATACTTAATTACATAAAATTTTGAAAAAAAAAATTAGTTTACAAATTTTTTTTTTATTTTTTTTAAATTTTGAGTTTGAAAATTAATTTGTTTAAAACTGTTCACTTAAACAACTTAATTTTAAAATTAAATAAAAGAGTAGTTTTCTGGCTTTCCAAAAAAATATAACAAGGCTTTGTATCATTTACCATTGTTTTTAAATAATTTTGATTTAAGTCAATGTTTTAGAAAATTGTCCTTCCCGCCTAAACGGGGGGAAATAGACCCCCCCTCCCATACTATTTTTTTCTTGTCTTAAATCCACCTACACGCTCAAGCTTTTTGGTGCACCTTATACCAATCACCCTGTATAGAAATAATCTTTTTATTGGAAAACTCTAAGAGCATTCCCCACTGAAAGCAGTTTTTCATTTCTTTCTATATTTCAAAACCATTTCTTGTGATTGTGATGATTAATAATTAATATGTTGCATTATAAAAAAAAAATTGCTCATATAATTCGATTCAGTGCCTTGCACATTCAAAGTGACACAATTATTGCTTCTTTTTTTAGTGTTGTTGTTGGTACAATTGAAAAGTGAATTCCTTAGTTGATGAGTGTTTATTAGGGTTCATGCATCACGGGACATTCGTGTTGTTTGTCCCGCTGAATGGCAAGCAAGCGCCAAATGCTAAATTACCACATGAAATGTTCACATTGAGACACAACTGCAGCAACAAAGCGCCACGACACTAGTATCGCGTTTCTATAGAAAGTGAGATGTCGTTGTCGGGGAGAAGCAGCAACAACGGTGGGTGAATTGCGTGTGAAGAAACACTGTCGTTGCTTTGTGGCATGCCATGCACGATGGATGCCCTAGGGACATCTCACCACACATCGGTTGGTGGTGTTCATGTATACGCGATTCGATTCGTCGTCGCCTCCTCCACGCGTTTCAATTATTGATTTGCCAAATTGTGTGCGAATTTGTAGATTGGCATCATTCAGATGGCCTAAAGGAAACCTTCGGAGCTGCTGCTGCTGCTGTTGCTGATGGAGTGAGTTTGGAGTCAAACGGAGTTGTTTTCGATTCAACAAAATTAAAAGGGTCAACATTTTAATAAAGACTCGCGAGAAAGAGCGCTGTTATTTTGGATTTGTATTTTTGCAGATTTTTTTGTATCGTGTTTAAGTGGAGAAGTACGCGCGCGTGCGCTCGCTCTTGGAGCCTTTCTCTTTTCCATGGGTCTCGATGGTGTTCCTATATGTACGTGGTGTTTTAAGCGATATTGCACCCGCGCAATAACAATGCGCCATAATGTTATTGGTAGGCTGTCCTGGTCTGGCCATGAGGAGCCATTCTGGCTCCATTTATTATGTAGCTACACCAATGCTGATCAGGCTGCTACCGCGGCTTGGGAGATCTATACTTGAGGTCAATAAAAATTCATAAGACTTTGTTTTTTTTTTTTTTTTGCAAACTGGACCGCGCTTAAGTTGTTGGCGGTTTGTTCTGTTTTGTTTTTAGATTGTTTTGGGTTGTTCGTTGTTAGCGCTGCTCCCCTTACGTGGGCTCTGAACATAGTCCGAGGTTAAACTATTTATATTGTCCAGTGCTTCCTCTCGAACTACATACATCAGATTGTTTTTTTTTTTCAGCTTCTCCAGCTTCAGCATAGACAGCTGCTGCTGTTCAGACTATGGCTTCTGACTTGTCCTTAATTATGGTTAGGCAAACAATCTACCATATTTTGTATGTTGCTGGCTCTGATTTTTGTGTTAACCATCGGCATGCATCCAAATGCAAGAGAGGCACCCACAAAAAGAATTATATAGACACACGGGAGTAGATTTAACGTTATACTTGGCACCATCTTTGGTCAAAGATGAAGCTAAATATACAACACAGATACTCTGTGGTGGCACATTTGGGTTATTGCTAATTTCTATAGCTGGCTAAATATCATCCCAAGTTGTTTGTTGGTGTTATGTTGTTTTAGGTACCCGGCGGGGAGTTTATGTGGGAATGGACATGTGTGTACCTTGTTACGGCTAGAGGCTTTTCCGTGATACATAGGCTAGTTTTGTAATTCAGAATTACATATCTGGCTGAGAGAATTGTACGATTGTTATAAGATTTTATTTTTCTTTAATTTGTTTGCAATCGAAGCAATCACGCCAAATGAATGTTTTATAATGGTCATGTATTCAAGACCTTTTTCAAATGCGATGTACGCAGATGGTCAGGCAGGGAATTCAATTCGAATAGATATAGTTTGTAGGTACTTCTCATATATAGTTTGGAATGTGAAAGTCCTGAAGCAAGTAGTAACTCGGGAAAGCTTTGTTCGTTTAACAATCTTCGAACACTGACTAGCTTTTATAAAATTGTATTTATAAAATTCCCAGTTATTCCAATTACTTTTTAGATTTGTTCAGTTTTAAAATATGAAAATGGCACTTTTCTCTACACAAACCTTTTTCAGATAAATAAACGAAAGTCCCGTTTTGTTTAACTTGTAGTTAATGTTTATTTTAAACATGTTTAATTTAGTAAAAATTAGTTAATTTTTTTATCTTCATTCTTTAATGAAATAAAATTAAATATTTTTTTTTTGTTTAAAAATAAAGCGGATGATTTTAATTTTAAAGTTTGATGGTATCTTCTTTTAATGTATTTAATTTATTTTATATAGCATTTTTGTTTAAGTTAAAATTTAAAAAAAAAAACCTGTTAAATTTAAAATTGTTAAGGAAAAACAATTTTTTTTAGAAAGAAAGGAAATATTTGATTGCTCATTTGTATCGTTTCCAAATTGTTTCATTTGGTAGGTAGGTCGGTAGGTAGGTAGGTAGGCTTTGGTGCGCCGTTTTGATACCATAAACTCATGAGACCTATCATTATGTGGAGGTTGGGATATCACTTTGGTGATTATGGTGTATTAAGGTGTAGAATTGCCTCGGGAGTTGATCCCTTTATTACCATTTCCCATAGGAAAATAAGAGATCCTCGAGTACCTCAGCCAAGGGAACTGGCCCATACCCCCCACCAGGCTTTTAGCTCCGATATGTCTGTCTTCGCCAAAAACCTAAACAGGCAGAGTGCTGGGTGGTTTCTGCGGAAGTCATGTAGCTCTCTTGATCCGTTTTTCGGCCCATGGAAAAGGTGAGATATTGGTACGGTGATTTATGTTATAAGGTTTGAAAATTGTTTTGATTGGGAGTTACCAACTTCCATATAGGAAGGCAAGGAGATCCTCGGATACCTCACTCAAGGGAAGTGGCCCATTCTCCCCACCAGGCTTTATGCCAGGCTGTTAGCTCCGATATGTCTGTCTTCGCTAAAAACCTAAACAGGCAGGATGCTGGATGGCTTAGGGTAGGATCTTGCTTAAGTATTTTGTATGCTTCTTTGATTGCAAACAATTCCGCTTGGAAAACGCTAGCGTGGTCCGGCAGTCGAAGTGACTTAGATACATTTAGTGTTTCAGAGAAGACCCCTGCTCCAACAATGCACTCCATCTTGGAACCGTCCATGAAAATGATTGTGTCGTAATTTTTCAGTTTCATTTGGTATGGACATTCCTTTGAAAACAGAGATGTAATATGTGTGTAAGATGAATTTGTGAAGTTTTGGGTAGGTATAGCTCTCAAAAATTAAATTAGTTAACAACAATTTTATCGGCATACAAGTTACTTTTAAAAAAACATAAACTATTTTCTTCTAACTGGTCAAATCAAATCTAGTATGTACATTTATTTAAGTATGAATGAAGGTGAGCTCTAAATTTTACTCTTAAATACATAATATCAAATTTTAGATCCGCTTACATAAGATCCTATATTACCTACAATCAAATAACTAATAGCTATGTAAATTTTAAGTGCTTTACTGTTTTGTACTGCTTGAATTGAAGGTAGTCTTATAGACGGCCATATTGACATGGCGTTTGTGCAAAAGATTTACCTTCTAATAAAATACATAATTTGATTTCAAGTACCAATCATGGGTGGCCGATGCAGCTATGGCAGCAGGTTAAGTTGTAAAATCAAACATGACCGGCATGTGTTCACTTAAGAGCAAAAGATTGTACGGGATGTAATTAAAAGTTGTTCGCCTTCTAATGATAACGCTGAGCTTTAAACATTAAGATGGAATAATTTCAAATTCCAGTTGTATGGCAATATAGGATGTCAATTACATGAGAAAAGTGAAAAAGTTTTCTTTTAATTATAAAAATAAACTATGTTAGACGGGTTCTTCTTGTTGTGTATCTGCAAGGCTAGAGAAGGAAATGCAAATTGAGATATCGTGACAGAAGGTCGACAACACTATTTGGATTATAGTTCCAAGAACGATAAATTCGCATGATTATCGTTCATAAACCAAGCAATTATTACATGTTTTAGTAAAACACCAAACAAAAATTTTTTTTAATATTTAATTATATATCAATTTGAAGTTCAATATTAAAAAAAACTTTAAAATTTCATCAACTTCAATATTTAGCTTTACAGAACTTTTTTTTTGTTGCCAGTCCTGCTTTACGGCGTGGTTGAAAATTGTTGGAAGATACACGAAGTGTCCTGATGCTGGGTTCATTTCAAAGGAGAAAATCTTTGACTGAGAGTTGGTCCTGTGTTTGAGGCGGGTGAAGTGAGGAGAAGATACAACTTTTAACTTTATATATAAGTTCTTAATGTTTTTCCAGATAGCCAAAACACATATTCGATAATGGAAGCCAATATCCGCTTTAAGGATCAAGCCAAGGTATAGATGCTAGAGCACTTGGACTGGATATCTATCGCTATGTGCCTTAATGAGCTCTGTGATAGTGAAATCACGGGTTCGGTTCTACAATTATTCTTGTTGTGGGTAATATTATATATATCGTCACCCTAGTATTGTAATGCCGTAAACGACGTTTTTACGTTTTTGGGAAATCGCGTTTAAAGGTTTGGCAGTCTAGTGCGGAAAAACCGACCGAAAGATTTTTTTAATTTTTTTACTGTTTGTAAATAGTTGTTATCAGAAACCTTCCGCATGTTTTAGTTTTAAAAATATTTACATTTTTATTCAAAATGAGTTTGCCGTATACGCCACCAAAATCAACAGTTTCTTTTTGGTCCATACACGTACTTCAAAAAATCGAAAACATACGGAATTTCAATACTTAAAACGTAACATAAACTCCTTGGGAAATTTGACATATGTGCCAACCATTTTTCGTTAACGTTAAATATCTCACCAATTAGAAGCGATAGGAACAAACAGATAACAGATTTGAAAAGAGCGCACCCGAAAACATAAGACTGCATACCCAGCTCAAAAAAATGCATTTTGGCGTTTACGGCATTCTAATACTAGGGTGACGATATGTGCATCAAATTTATAAAGCATTTTCTTCATGTTATATTCGAGATAATCGACCGTGAATAAAATAATTCAGAAGATTGCGTATTAAAGTAGAATTTTTTTCTATTCGACATCGTTATTTGGCTTTGTGCATCCACTTTATAAAACATTTCATGCAAATACCTCAGTTTGAAGGCTTACACAAGGCTTAACTACAAGAATTAAAATCGACTACCATTTGCATCCAAATATCGGTGGTAGGCTTACAAAACCAACTGGAATTGGATTCGCTGTATTATGGAAGAATCGTGTTAAGCTATATCACGAGGAACATTTTCGGCTCAACTGGTATGTTACTAAGTGATATGGTATTTTTCTTTTCTTTTCGCATTTTTGTTTATGTTTGACTTTTGTTGTTTCGCATTCCACGTTTTGCAAATTATGTTTCGACTTTTAATACATATGACAAATATGACATTGGGAAAATGTCCACTCCGCAATTTTTATTTAGTTTTTAGCTCTTTTGACTTATTTTTATTTGGCATTGTGGCATTTTTTTATTCCACTTTTTTCATTGACATTTTGTTTTGCTATATTTCGTCTAGCAATTTATTTTTAAAAGCAATTTTTTATATTCACTTTTGCAATTTGTTGCGTTATCAAATTTAAAATTTTATAGTTTAAGTAATTTTTTTCTATATCCATAAGAAAAGCATTTGCAATCGATTGGAGATGCATTTTTGTATGTGTGTATGTGCCATATATCAATATGTATTTAAGTTTCACGGCCAAAAAATTTCTTACTGATACTGCCCGATTTGCAAAACTATAATATATTTCATCACAAAAAATCAAAAAAAAAAAAAATTTAATCTCACGACTTTTTTCTCACAAAAGGCAGGAAATCAAAATAAAAGGGTGGCGTTGACTTTTGTACCACAACTAACTAACAAGTAAAAAAAAGTTTTTAGTGATTACCAATCAGACATAACCCTTATTGCGAGTGTCGTTTTTCTATCGATAAACGACTTTTGTCGATAGTCGAACATCGAAAATTTGATTTGGTATTGCGAATCTTAATTTTGAACGAAAATTTCGTATAAGCTATCGATCTTTGTCGTTCATATTTTTCTGATCGACTGCGTACAACAAGTTTTATTTTCTCAACAAAATTATGTGCATTCCTTTTTAATTGGTTTATTGTTTCTAAAATGACAATATTCTTTTAATCACAGGGCAATAGTTGAGAGCAATTTAATAATAAATGCAAAATAAAACACAAAGCATGGGTTCGATTAACTATTATTAACAAATATCAACACAATTTTTGTTTTGCATTATTTTATTACTTTTACATTGATATCCAACAAATGAATGATGTAAAACAATCAAAAATAACATAAAATAATTTTTTCTTGAAGAAAATATGAATTTAATCTTTTATTTTTTGTAAGAAAAATTATTTACTGGACTAACTAATGAAAATTTGCTTGCTAACTGTCAAATTCCAAAATATAGGACTGACTGAAACATATGACAGTGATAAAACTGCAAAACTAAAAAGCCCATTCGTTTGTAAGAAATATCCCGAAAAATATCCTATGATGAAATATTACATAAGAACTAGGGAAAATCTTCGAGTCATTTTACAGGCACACAGGCAACAAGGTGGCTTCTAGCTAATAGTTTGTTTTAGTGTGCGTGCTCTTTGTGCTTTAAGGGCCAATCTTTTCAGCTCTGGTTAAATCTCTGGTTTGTTCACCATAGAATTTTCTTAAACAGTTGTTTCGAAACTCGGTTAACTACAGTTCGTCTTTTCACCATTTTGTCTACTTTGGTTACCAAACCAGAGATAGTTCCAGTTTTCCAGTGGTCCAGTTGTGAAACGGAATCTCTGGTTAAGTTTGTTTATACCTTTTTGAATGCGAGAGCAAGAGATCGAAGATTTTGTCAATAATTGATAACAGCCTGTCTCATTTCAATGTACATGGATAAACAAATTTGATTTATTTACGAAAAAGGGAGAACAAAAATATAAACACAAAATATAGGGGTGGAATTCTTTAAGATGGCAAATTATCATTTTCCATAATTTTATATTCTTGTCGATTGGCAGTGAAAATCAATTATCTAGTAAATTATTTATAATTCAACACAAATGTTTAAAAAATAATCGCTAATCATAGAATTTCTGTGTTTAACCAAGCAAAATTGACTGGTTAACGAAATCTCTGTTAACCGTAGATTCTCTGGTTAAAATTTTACTGAAAAGACCAAATCTCTGTTAACCGACTGGAATAATGACACTAACCAAGGAAAATCAGCTGGTTAACGTAGTCTATGGTAACCGTAGATTCTCTGGTTAAATTTTGGTTGAAAAGACAGAATCTGTGGTTACTAGCTGAAATAAACATTGGTTAAATTTAACCAGAGCTGAAAAGACTGGCCCTAAATGCATCACAACAAAATGTGAAATTAGAAATACTTTTTGACTCAATCTAGAACTAACTAATAATTATTCCCTACATGTACTATCACTTACACTACCCCAAATGCCAAAGTATAAGGTTTATTCACAATAAGCGTATTCCTTATTCACAGTAACAGATATCTCTGTCGATCACGTTACACAATACCAAAACGAAAATTTATCGATGCTTTCGACTTTTATCGCATCGAAAGTCAAACGACACTCGCAATAAGGGCCATTGTGTATAAAAACGCCAAAAGAAAAATTGTAAATATACTTGGTTCTACAAAAGACAAGGTACCTCCTTTGAGTAAGGGCCAGTCTTTTCAGCTCTGGTTATGTGTAACCATTGGTTATTTCAGTTGTTAACCATAGATTTTGTATGTGTTTCTATATGTAAACCAGCTAATGGTTAAATTTAACCAGAACTGAAAAGACTGGCCCTAAGTCTGGTATTTATGAAATTGAGTGCGGTGACTGTTAATTAAAATATTATGGACAAACGAAACGTAGTATTGAGACAAGGTTTAATGAATATATGTCTTGTGTTCTTAGTAGTCTTAAATAATGGTCATGAACACATAAACATAGACAATTTGAATCTTATAAAGCAAGTGAACGATCATAAAAGATTAGATGCCTACGAATCTTATTACATACAAAAAGACCCAAATGCACTGTACTCAGAGGAGTACTGAGAGGTCGAGCCGTGGGGGGGGTGAGTTTTTCTGAAATGCCGACTTTTATTAGGAATTTGCCGACTTATTTTGGGAATTTGATGACTGCAGTCATCGCTATACTAAAAAGTAAAAAAAAGACTGGATGTTTTGAATAATCAATAAATTTCCATGAAACTATCTAAAAATATTGAGTAGCAACTATAATATTGAACAAATATAACACGTTAATTCTTTTTTGTTACTTATTTGTTACTTACTTACTACTTATTATTATTTTTACAGTAAAGTAATAAATTCCTTATACACAATTAGATGCATTATGTAAATAATATAAACAACAATTATAATTTTTTCATATTAGACTCCATGTCGGATTTTAATTCGGAGGTGTTTAAGTAAAGACCATTCTTTTACGCCTTTACTTAGATGAATTTTGTCCACTATATCTTTTAAAGAGTAGAGCAGCATCAATGCATTCAAACGGTCATCACCCATTGTCGTTCGCAAATGATTTAAAATTAGTTTTAGTTTACTGAACGAACGTTCACATGAAGCTGACGTCACAGGAGCAGTCAAAATGAAGCAAACAAGTTTGTACGCCAACGGAATTACATTTTTTAAATTGAACACTACTTTGGAAATGTCTTCGAAATTCGTACACTTCGTACATAAATCAAGAAGTATTTGCAGCTCAGAAAGCAAACACTCTGGTTCCTCTTGAAATAATTTGGGTTCCAATTGCGAAATGGATTCGACTGATTCTATCGTAACATTGCTTCTGTTAACTGGAATTTCAAAAATCTAAATTTAAAGAGGTTCGAAAGTTGAAAAAGTATCTTTTAAATTATTATTGTAATGCACGTGGTAAAAATTTGCAAAACCGTTCTAAACTCTTTTCTATAAAACATAAGAAAATCAAAATCGAAAGCGGTTTCTGGATTTTCATCAATGCCGACTTTCTTGCTAGAATATGCATAAAAGACATCAATTCACACGAAAAATTCAAATTAATTAATGCTGACTTGCTGAACTTTGTTTGAAACTCTTGAAAATGCCGACTGCAGTTTTATAAATTTTGAAATTTTCAAAATTGCCGACTCGACCGACTCTGGAAATTCTTGGGGGGTGAGACACCCCCACACCCCCATCTCGGTACGCCTCTGACTGTACTAAGGCAAAGGCAATATTGAAATCTGCCTGATGAATATTATGTATCGCAGAAAAATATAAATTCAACGAAAAGTTTGAACTTTGATCATAGCTGTGTTCTATGGTCGAAATGCAACAACAATTCTTCAATTTGATGTGCCAAAGTATAGTCGTGATTGCTGGGGATGATGAAGCGCAACAGCTTCGAAATGCATTCAAATTAGTTATGTGTTTTTATTTTATTTTTATTCAAAACAAACTTATAATGACTCAAGTGGAGTTAATTTAAGGTGTCCTTTTAAATTTAAAAAGCTCAACATATATTTCAATCATATAAAAACAAACCCAATCAATAGTATAACATTGTGACCTTCACACTTTTCAAAGTTAAAGAAACAAGTAACAGCGTGACACAATGAATACTCATTATCGTTTTCAATCATTCGATTAATTTAAATGAATCATCAAATATTGATGTAGGTAATATATCTACAAAATGTATCCAAAACAAAAGTCAAAAGCCAAATCAAAAATGTCTTTCACTCTCAGTGAGATTGAAACAGGTCAATTTGTATAAGATCTCCATGAATGACCTATTGCGTTACCGATATAGGTAACTCCCAAAACTATTGTCTCAAAAAAAGTTATCAAAACCAATTTAATAAAAAAATAAACTCTAATTCATACAGCATGCATGACTTTGTCATTAATTCAGCTGTCTATCTGATTCGCACCTCATTCAGATATTTCTTTATTTTCTAAACAAAAGCTCACGATTATCTATACAAAAAAACAACTCTTATTTTGTTGCTCAAAATATTATCTTAATGCTTAACAATCAAACAGATTTCACGCCTGCGATTGAATGTTATCCAAGAAATTATACCACCGTCACCCATTTTTTTTTTTCTCAAATGGGCAATGCTACTGCTGCGCTATGCCGAATCATACCTGTCAAACATTGCTAAGCTTTTATTCATCACTCCCAGAATCGGTGATGGACCATCGTCTTCCCCACACACCAATTACACAGATCATCTACGGGCACCACCTCAGATAGACATACAATCCAGATGAAAGATGGACAAGAGAATAGACAGACAGACGGACGGACAGACAAACAATTGCTTGAATGTGTTGTGCCATGTTAATAACTAAACATTAAAGATCTTAAAGCATCACCTTACCGCATGCCGCTTGCCGCACTGACATCACAAAAAAGATTTCGCCTAAGAGATCAGGCGCAAGATACGCAAGCTGATGAAGGCGGACCAACACAATGCGGTGAAAGATGTAAGTTAAGTTGAGAATTTGTTGTGTTTATATAAAGCGACTCTTACACTGCTGTTGCTGTGGCGGCAACAGCGCCGGCGACACGCAACACACCTCACAGGTATTGATGCCTAGCAGGTCATTCAACAGCTGGAGGAGAGGAATTGTTTTGTCGCGATGCGTTTTGTCTGACTAACCTTTTTGGTTTGTGGATGATTGGTGTGTGGAAGACGATAAAATAAGCCAAACAAGAAAAAGGGATAATCGATCAATTTGTCTTATATAAATAAAAGTCATAACAGTGTGCGATGACGTTTGTTGTTGAGTTTGACATGTTAAGCTCTGGAATTATGACACTTTGGGAGGTGGATCTATATGCTTTATGTACCTGATGTGTACGTGTAAACATTGAATTTGATAGTTTTAATTGACAAGATAGATTTGGAGGCATTCAAACTTCTGTCAGAGTCTTAACAGATAAAGCTGGCCATACACGATGGAGCCATGGAGTCAAATGGCTCCGTCGTTCTATGGGTTCGACAAAGATTTGGCTTGTTCGTATTGCCCTTTTACTTTGGACTTGAGTCGTTTGGCTTCAGACCATATGGCTCCATCATATGTATGGCCCAGCTTAAGAGATGTGAAAGGACAACGATATGGGACACTTGCAGAGGTTTTTAGTCATGAATTTGTGGATAATATGGTTTATTTAAACAAATGAGTAACTTATCCTGGCTTCGTGAACAAAGATTTAATGCAGCAGCGAGGTCTTCTTCTTAAATCTGTGACAACATTACTTGTGACTCTCTTAGAGACAAATCTTCAGTAATAAGTCGATGTTCCCATTATTCGACAAGTACGTACATACCACATACCTTCTTTGATAGGAAGTTCTCTTAATTACAATCTTAACTGTTATCAATCACATAAGCAAACTTCAAGAAATTGACACTTAGTTAGAAAAGCAATCATCGTGTTTGTAACATCATTAATTTAGATAGATGCCAATGATGAGAGGAACCGATGAAATGATTTATCACATTCGATAGATATACACTAGACATTCAATCGAATCAGCATTTCTAAGCACGGATTACCGGCGGAATTCGGGAAGCTATCATGCTGGAGATGATACCTATAATACTTCAGAGCACTGGTATTGTAATCTCAATTAGTAATTATTTTTCATTAATGCAATATCCGAGAAAGAGATAGAGAGAGGGTATGATCAAAATACCAGCGCTGGCACGCATGCGTCACATTCAATTAAATGTAATTAAGCGTGATCGAGAAGTTATGCACGACAATTACAATTGATGGCGGCGGCATGGCTGTATTGGATGGACACATACTAGGCTATGGTTATATTATTATAACAGGGAGGGGTGCGCACATGTAATCAAGATGCATGCATGCATGCATGCATGACAGGTGAAAGAAGATAGACACATTCTTATGAAAGAGTTTATTTAATTGTTTCAATATACATTTTTAGCTTTGATGACAAAGCTAAAAATTAATTTTAAAAATGTTATTTTTTTTAGAAAATAGAACAAAAATGTTATTCTTATTAATATTAGAACATGTGATGCTATAAAAATAAAAGGCACGACTGGGTCGCACAAACTTGCTCTTGTGGTTGTGGCAGGTAAGCTGGGACTTAACAGTAAAAGTTCATAAATGGTTATCTATTTTTAAATTCTTTTGATAAATTTAAAACGCAATAATTAAAAAAAAATGACTTTGCAAAATAACTTATAACAAACCAGAGTTTTCCCAGAAAATCGTGGTATGCCAGTAATTATTAAATAATGGAATATATTTTAGAGTTATTTTTAAGAAAATCGAACGACCAGTTTTCGAAATATCGATTTTTTTCAAATAACTTTTTGAAAATATTTTTATGAAAAATTTTCAGTATGTCAATTTTAAAAAGTTAATAAATTCTATTTAAAAACTAAATTTAAAAAAAAATCATTCATTGGTTTTCAAAATATTAAATTTTCAAAAAAAAAAAATTGTTTAATTAATATAATTTTTTTAGAAAAGCTATGAAAAAATTAAGTAAACCATTATCATTCAGCTATCTAGCCCTTTCTTAAAATAAAATTTGGTTAAGATCCGTTGAGTTGTTAACGAGAAAGTAAAAATTAAAAAAAACCGTTATATGACAGGTACCGTTAAAACTGTTTTTGAAGAATAACGGTTCTAATCGTCTAAAAGGCCTTTCATACAGTAATACTCATGTCCAAATTTCCAAATTGTCTTGTAAACGGCTGATACGATTTTGATGAAACTTTGTGTACGTTATACTTGCAAGGTTTTGAATATAAATGCATTTCAGGATTTTGGCTAAAGATGCACATAACGAAGATTTGGTGTTAATGGCTTCTTACAAATTTGGCCAGAACCTCGAAACGACTCAACCGATTTCATTGATATTTGGTACGACACATAAGTTAAATTTGAAGCACAAATTGGTATTTCAAGGTTTTAGCTGAACAACATAAAACCAAAAATATGATGGTACATAATTTCATGATGTGTGGACTAAGCTCAATGGACTAAGCTCAATGGGAAAAACACACAAAAAAAAAAAGCAAAAAGCGCCAAATAGATAGATAGATAAAATAGATAGAACAAAAAATTGGCTCCGGGCCAAATCATGGGTACTTTTGAGGATTTGATCAAGACATAAAAACAAAGGTCTCCAGCAAAATTCACCTTTGTCCGAATTATTACGTAATTTTGCCTTTTTTTGTCTATCCTGGGCTATCTGACGGTTACCATAAAAAGCCTACACACCAAGTTTGAAGGATATCGGCCCAACCGTTTAAGCTGCAGGTGCGAATGACAGACTGACAGACAGACTGACAGACAGACTGACAGACAGACTGACAGACAGACTGACAAACAGACTGACAGACAGACTGACAGACAGACTGACAGACAGATTGACAGACAGACTGACAGACAGACTGACAGACAGACTGACAGACAGACTGACAGACAGACTGACAGACAGACTGATAGACAGACTGACAGACAGACTGGAGATGATACCTATATAAATTTCTCGACTTCGCTATCATCGTAATGTCATGTTTGATTGTTATCTCAAAACTTTCTATTTGCACGGATTCATAACTTGCCTTATAGTACCTATAATCGCAAGTAAAAATGGAAAATAATATTAAAATTTTTTTTTTGCATTAAAAATCAAGTTTAAAAACGATAGCCAGTGTAAAAAAACGGTTCTATGACAGGTTTCTTAAAAAAAAAAATTAAATCAAAGACATCACCATTGACAAAAAATCACTAAGTGTGCTATTACACCATGATTCTGGAGTCATGACGCCGAACTTCTCTTTGGTTGTTGTTCCGTGCGTCACGGTGCTAATACACTTTCATTTTGAGAGTCATGACTCTCAATTCAAGTTTTATTATTTATTATTTTTTTATTTGCCTAAAAAGCAAGTACAGTCATTGGCAACATTATTTGCTTTGTTGTTTGTTTTTGGGGTCGAAAATTGTTCATGTTTTTCATTTTACATAGATAAATTTTAAAAACAGATTGATAGGCAATTTCACAAAGCAACCAGTTTTTCTTTTACTATTTTTTTAAGTAAATATTTAAGTTAAGGTAGAGCGTGTAGAGGAGAAGTTGGAACGATATTTCAAAGTTATTTTTATAATAATTATTAATGTAACATTATATTTTATTTTAAAGTTAAATAATTTAATACATATTTTTGAAGTTCGGTTTCATATAAAGTGCTAGAAAAGATATATGCTGACTGAAAAACAATAAAATTTATAATAATTATTATACAACCGACAATAAGATTTTGTACCAATTCTACGCTCTAACTTAACTTAAATATTGACTTAACAAAAAAGTATAAGCAAAAATGTTTGCTTAGTGAAATTGTTTATAAATGTACATTTTTGTATGTAAAATGAAAAACAGAAACAATTTTCGACTCCAAAAACATAACTTGTAAATTTCTATTTTTATTTGTTTATTATTTTTGAAATATTAAAGATACATTTAAAAAGTGTACTTAAAAGATAAACAATTTTATTTTCTACACTATTGTTTTTGGTTGATTCCCTGTAAGACTAACGGGTTTCAAGATAATTGGCTTTAAAACTATCAAGACTACTTTAAAAATGGTGGCCTAACCATGCAATCCTAAATCCCAAAAAAATATTTTTTTATACTCAGAAGGAATCATTCTACAGTATTGAATCAAAAATTCTACTGAAAGCACAAAATGCACGGTTAATTTCCCGTTTTCCTGTATAATTACACTTGTGCCAATAATTTTTACCTTTTCTTTCTTATTTTTTAAAAGTTATATTTATTTGATTTTGACAATTTTTTTGTTGCTATCGTTTGAAAAAAATATCGAATTTTAATAATTCATAAATAAATATGTAAAATATTAAATTATATAAAAAATAATACCACTTTATTCAAGAAATTTAAAATAAAAAAATGCATTATGCAAATAATTTTGAAAATGACTGTATGTGCCTATTTAGTAGGAGGACAAGCAAAACTGTAGTTTGAAAACAACCATGAATTTTCCCACAATATTAAAATTAAAACACAAATACGGGACTTATACGGGACAGAAAATTAAATACGGGACATTTGTATGTAGTGTATTTTCTAAAAAAAATACTATAGGGACAAGCTACTCAAATACAGTACTGTCCCGGGAAATACGGGACGAATGGTCACCGTACGTATACGCTATACGCCGTCTCAGGATTATCCATTATTTACCGGACACCCTGTAAAAATTGGGCAATAAGAATAACATTCTTGAACATTAATTGAGTGTCCCTTTATTGCACAAAGTTCTTGTTACTTGTTAGCCTACATATTGAAACTTTACTCGTTAAAAAAATTAAGTATCAATCGATGTCACGTGTCCATGTTAAAAAAAACCTATTAATTGTCACTTAGAGTCCAATGATTGCCGTTCAAATAATAAATACAGAACATTACCTTGTTCCAAACGGACACATCGTAAATACCCAATTCCTTCAACCATTATTATCTGAATATTTACAACATTTGTAAAAAAAAAAACATCACCAAAAAATACAACTAAGCCAATCAGGTCTTGAACACCACACTACTCAGGTGTTCAATTTCATGAGCGACAGCCTGGCATAACTCATTCTTCCTTTTCAATCTTAGATCTCAGATAAAAAAAAATATATAACATGCTTTCCGCAAATAATGCACTTAGATACAACTTGCCAAAGTATAAAAATATATACAATGCGCGCGATCGCGTTATATTATAAAGACAGGAACCCCATCTATTTTTGTTCCTAAATTGGCATCCCATTGAGCATGCGCGCAGACGTAATTTTCTCACGTTTGCCAATACGATCGTCAAATTTCGATAACTTCTGGTGGCCAGCTTGGTATATACATATAGCTGGCAAAGATTGCCAAAACAAACAACCACAACAAGCGACGACAACGCGGACGATTGAAAGAAAACACACATCCGAGAGCTCTCAAGAAATCTATTTATGTTGAGTATTTGCAAAGACAATAACTCAAATGGCCAAAACTAGGTCAGATGCTTGTAGGTACTAGAGCGTTGTCGAAGCGCTTTAACGCGCGTATATTTATACCAAAATGGGGGCTCTCTCTAGATGCTGTCTCTATAGTCAGAAGTACTCGGTACAATTGCTGTTAAGTTATACCTTCTTTACATCCGTCTGTCCGGTGGATATAAATGTGCTATTCCGTTATACAACACTATACGGATCAATTACGCGAACTTTTTTGTTACCAATATTCGAATCTGTGGCTTGCAACGAGATTTTTTGTTTGTTTCCGAAAAACTAGGTAAACCAAGGTACTATACTAAGCTGTGATCATAAACGAATGGTTGCAGTAACAGGACAACTAATGTACTATTATAATACCTGAACTCACTACTTGGCGGCGACATATGTTACAAATTTTTCAAAATTACGTAATCAGTACAGGCAAAGGCAAATTTTGACTGACGGATCGTGCTGCAGCCGGCACAATTGCTTTTATCTCTCTCTGTGTACCAAAACTATCTATAAACTGAATGAAACAAGGACACAAGTAGTATCTAGTATCTATTCAACAATGTATAGACGTAGAGAACCAAAAAATAACGGTAACAATTCTCTTATTCTCACAATAATTGTGTGTGTTTGTTTCTACCTTCATACCTAAATTGCAACAAGATAGATCGTCCGAACGGGCGATTAAACGATGTGCGGTTGGTGGTTCTTGTACACGGTTCAGGTGCAATCGATAAGATCTTTGGCAGTGGCACAGCGCGAGCGCAGCAACGCGGCGGCAACAACAACGGACAGACGGACAACGTCTAGTGGCATTGGAAGCAATAAAGAAATTAAAAGTGTAACAGGTCGAAAAGATTCTAAATGGATTGTCAATCAATCGCCATCGTTGAAGCCATCGCCAGCCGTCATCGTTTATGTCGGCCAAAAAACTCAAAATGTCGGTTGTTGAAGTCACTCGGTGCATAGAATATATCCGATTTTTTGGTGCGGCTTAGTGGGTGCTTAAATAACTGAACGCGCATTTTAATATGACAACAACGAAAGCCTCACACAAGCCCCATTATCTGCACTGATTGATTTCAAAGGTCTGTTTGCATCTCTGTAACTCTGGATGGTAGGTTTAGGTGGCCTCTTCAAAAAAGCCTGGCGGTGAATTTAAATACTATTGTAAATACGCAAACAGAGGAGATATGGTGTGTCAATGTGTGCCTGTGCAACCTTGATGAACATGTAAATTCATCGTCTTCTCTTTCTCTCAGTATACATAAGTGTGGTGCTATAAGGCGTCTGTTTCGTCATCATTTCGTGGCGGCGGTGGCTGTTCGTTTTAATGAGCTTTGATTGATGGATCAGAGTTGTTGGTGCATCAGCGAAAAAAATATCACACCTGTCATGGGTGGGTAGAGTGGTGCATGCCACCACGGAGGTCTCAAATTGTGCGCAGAAGTGCAAACGCATTGACATGGGTTTGGTTCGTTCATTCATTCAGGCGAGGCTTGACATGACTTTTGTGAAGACCGCGTACACAATCATCACCATCACCATCATCATCATCATCTAGCGTTCAAATGTTTAAAGGGTGTGAATCCAACTAAAGCGTTTTGTTTCAATTAAGGAAGCACAACACACCCAGTTTTGGCAAAACATCAGTAAGTAATCCGCAATGTAGACAAAGAAGATATTATAGTTGGAGCTGGATCCGTCAGAATGTATATGAGAACTCTTCCCATCATCAGCATGGTTTGGTTGTCTTTGTTGGGAAGATGTATCGGGCGTTGCCTTTAAAGATATCTATGCAAAAATAAAAAGACGAAATCGAGGAGTGATTAATTGAAATTGAGACACAAGCAGACGAAAGGCTTGGGTGTTGCCTACGAACTCTATAAAAACTGCCAACGCAGACGTATAGATGAAGTTTTTTAATGGATTTTCTTCGTAGGTTGTTCAAGACACACGATCGGGAAGTGAGATTAGCATACTTATATATAGAAGAGATTTTAAAGGTGTTAGCTTGAAATTTAGTGTGATTTTTTTTAAACCCCTAAAGCCTTTGTGATTTTATTTTATTTGCCATACTAATAATAATTTTTAACCATTTCGTGCTTAAACCTACGCTTTTTAAATGCCAACAAGTTGATATTTTTTTAATAAATTTAAAGACTAAAAATGATTCGAAGAAGACCGATTGTTTTAATTAGTGTGATCACGCAAATTGATTCTTCCTGTGGCTTATATCTATATATATATATATATCACCTGATCGATCTTCTTTTATTTATGAGTTTTGTCTGAACTTTGTTCATTAATCATGAATGTCTTATGAAGAGTTTGAGGATCTAATAATTATTAAGAATTTAAAAGAATTCACACATGATATTTTTCCAAAATTTATTGTAGAGAAAAAAATATTTTGCTGTAACACTAATTTAGGTGCCAAATTATTAAAAAAAGGTCTTTGCCTTGAAAATAAAATAAAAAGTTGCATTTGGCAATTGCTTTTAGACAAGAAGATTCTTCCAACTATAAATTCAAATTGTATAAAATTCTTGTGCAACTGTTTTAACCATAAAAATATGTAAGTATCTATGATTATATTTATGTCAATTTGTTTTATAACATAAAACTTTTGTATTTCTTATTCTTCTCGGATTACAAAGAATATGATTTTCTTGATTTCCGAATATATGGGCGTATAGCTTTTCGTATTTGAACTAATACTTTTTATTTCATTGATGATGTTCAGGTGGAAAAGGTGGACATGTTTAATGACCTAGGAGTTTTATTTGATGTTAAGCTTTCATTTAATCCTCACATCGATAAAATAACTAGTAAGGCAAGGGGCCGCCTTGGACTAATAATGAAATTTTCGAAAGAATTCAAAGATCCTTATATATTTAAAACACTTTATTGTGCACTTGTTCGTCCTGTTTTAGAATATTGCAGCTGTGTTTGGTGTCCTTATTATGAAATTGCAACCAATAAACTGGTAAGTGTTCAAAAACGTTTCTTGTTATATGCTCTTCGACACCTTCCTTGGAATGCAACTCAACATTTACCACCATATGAAAGTCGATTAAATCTTCTTAATATGTCATAATAATCCAGTTTAGGTATGTTATATTACCTCAAGTACAACCTTTGATATTCATATCCGATTTCAATGAAACCAACGCTATATGGTATAATACTAATTTATGTGAAGCTGCAATGTTTTACCATTAGTTTTTAAAACTTGTGTGCTTGGATCTTATAGAATATTAATCAGAACTATTGTTATTGTCCTCATACTTATACATAAAATCAGATATTCGAACCACGTAATTTGGTGCAATTAATAAAGATATTGGCGCAAAATTATAGTCAAAATAACACGATCCTAAAAAGTATTTAACACTTTTTGTTAACGTTTTTTCAACTTATAGAGCGATAGAGCTAACTCTTTGATAAAAATATACTTTAAAACCAGGAAATCTAAATTTATCTTTTTAGATCCGACTCTAATTTTTTGACAGATAAACTACCCACAAACACTGTTTAAATCCAGCACTGGAAGTTATGACTGGAAATTCCATAAATTGTTTATAATATGATACAAACTTATTACCTGGTGATAATGTTAAGTTAATGTTTGTTAGGAATGATTTAAAAGGAGGCGACTATAATTTTGCGCCATTGATTCAATCAATAAGCTGCAACTTATTCTTAAAAGAATAGATGAACATCAAAAAGCTAAACGAAAGAAGCAAAGAGCACGACTGGGTTAAATGAACTTGATCTTGTGGCAAGTTATTTTCGTGTTGACGACTTGGAAATTCGTTTAAACAGTTTTTTGTTTTAAATATTTACTGTCTGTAGGTTTAATTTTTTTAAAAAAAAATCACCTGAATATTAAATTTCGTCAAAATCGGTAAGTAAGTTTAAAAGATAATTCTTTAAAAAAATACCACGTTCCATTGAAAGTATAAGTACCATTTGAAAGTTTTTTTTCGAAATAATTTTTCCGATGAAATATAAACCGTTGGCAACGAATCAGTCATAAAAAATTTTATCAAAATTGATCGTATTTTTCGAAAAACATATAATTTAATTAAAAAAGCAATTTTTTAAAAACACTTTTTAAAAACCAAATTGTTGGCAGTGGATATTAAACAAACTTAGTCGTTAATAAGCTTCTTGAGTTCGTTGTCTTGTGGTAGTTTGAGGGTAGCTCAGATGATAAAAAAATAGATTATCGTTTCACCGTGCTGAGCCATTGGATGAACTGGAGTTGGAGACCTACACACACACAACTTTAGTGCGTGTGAAAAGATGTGTGTGGTGTAGATCGTTTTGAGTCAGAGGATGAGGTGAAAACTCGCACGCTATCGATTTAGAGAGAAGCAATCAAAAACGATTTTATTGCTGTTGATTTTTCTATATTATTTCTATAAATACATTATTTTTGTTAATTTTAACTTTCAAATTAATTATTGGTTCAAAGACAAACACTGAGAATAAACATACGTGTTTTAATTTATATTTTATTGAGGTTGGTTTTATTCTTTCTCCTTTTTATTTTATTTTTATTGATAAATTAGTTTATACTTTAAGACTTGGTTAAACAGAGCACGGTCCGGCGTTCTTTGTAAGAATGTACAAACTAAATTTGACCACCCGTCGCCGCCACTCCGTCGCTTCGCGTTTTAGCGTTGTAGCCACCTGGAACTATGTGGATAAACTTGCCCATAACAGAATAGCACTGTACAGGAAGATGGTCAAAAGAAATTAGAGGGAAGACACACGGCTAAATTCGAAAAGAAGTTACGGAACCGCGGAAGAAGGCACTTCTTAGTGAGATACCGAACAGAGAAAAGAAAAGAGAACAATTATTGGAAACAAAGTTTTGTTACAGTAAACTATATGTGATATTTTTTTTTTGAGATTTTCTTGAAAGAAAATTAATCTTTAATTTTGAATATTTTTGAGTCAGTTAAAATTAGTGAAATTGGCAGTGCAGAGCAGCCATATGTGGTTTTTCATTGGAAACTTCAGATATTGCTCTGAGATTTCAGATTTTTGTTGCCGAATGAAACGCAAAAAGATTTTTTTTGTGTATCATTTTATGATTGTTCATTTATGAATTGGTGAGAGGGAGACAAACTGAGTTCGCATTAACTTGATAAGTTGGGAGTCTTACACATTGTTGTTGTGTATGTGAAAGCAAATGAAAAAATCTCACTTCAAATCGAGATGTTGATATTTTGATCTAGACGTAAAAAAGATGGGAAGAAAATTTATCTAGATCCACAATAGCTTTTAGTTATTAAAAGAAGAAAAAAATAATATAATAACCAGCTAAGTGTTTTTGTCATTTTCTTGTATTGGGTTGTTGAATTCTGTATCCAAATATTCGAATTAATTTTTAATTATTTTATATGTTCTGTATACCTATCGTTTTGTTTCTTGTGTTTCCATACTTACGGGGCCACAAGACATTTCGGGATTTTCGCCATAGCGGCGATTTTCAGTTTTTTGCTATATTTGCGTTTTTGATTTTTCATTAAAATGAAAAGAGAGAAAAAATCAATTTCTCGGCGCGGACAACAAACAAAGCTATACAAGTGGTCTTATGAAGATCATTTAGTGCAGGCATATGTCATTCACACAGCCTATGTGTGATTACCTAATGATAATTCTCTGTACCAAACTACGAAAAAAGCAGATATTCATGTTTCATTTTTTGAAATTTTAATGAAAAAGCGCTATTAATATCTTTTATTCCGATTCTTTAATTTTTAAAGAATTGTTTGTTTGCACAGTAATTTTGAGCATTAAATATATTTGTTTCTGACGTTGTTTTTAAATTGAAAAGATACCGAGTCTTAGACCAGGCAAATATGCTAAGGTTTCTCTGACAACTTATTTCACCTAATTAATTTTTTTTGTTTACATTCCATTAAGGACTAATTTTCAGCTCACCCAGTTTTAAGTCAAGATTCTTACAAATTTTCCCGGCGCGCGCCCGAAATTATACGCAAGTTTACCTTTTTCGATTTAATAAATTGCCTATACTTTCGCGACAGACATAATAGTGCAACAAAATCATTTGCAGCATTTGGCGCCCAACGTGAGGGCACAACAGATAAAATTGCAACTTGGAATGGAAAAAGTATTTACAACATGAAAAAAGTCATTTTAGACATAGAAAATTTTGAGAATAAAATTCCACACTATACATATTTGTTATCCGCTCTCTTCACAGTTTTAACAAAATAGAAAGGAATCGTCCATACTTATAGAGATATTCATCAGAATACAGTTAAAAAAGTAAACGAATATGCATTAAAATATTTTTATAGTCTATTTTATCACATAAAGTGACCACCAGCCTAAAGATGCATTGTGCACACATTGCGTACTGTTATCGGGCATTGTTAAAAGTACCCATATAGAAGTATTAAAAGAATTGGTCAAATGGTCCAAATGTTGATGGTTTGATTTCGTTTTAAGAATATCTCCGTACCTGTTATCCGATTTTAATTTTTGGAGAGTTATTTTACTAATTTTTTTAATTCCAAAAGACACATGTTTTGCTAAATCTAATAGTTTTATTTTTGTTTGTATCTTAATCTAATAGTCTTACGTTAAGATGTTAACTGACAACCCCACTCCTTACTATATTCAGTTTCCTCTATCCCATCTTAATACTTCCCATTTTAGCGATCCTCATCCATAACCCTAACTTTAAATTAAACCATTTTTCTTAATGTCCTTTAGGAGCACTGAGAATTTCACAATGCTCCTTTATGGTTGAAGGTAAGTGTCCGTCCGTGTCATCGGATAATTCGTTGACGTATAGTCGTGGCCCGTGGGTAACACAGTTTACTATGTGAGTTGTGACTGGACAGCAGAATAGAATCATAATTTACGAGTTTTTACTGCCTCAAGTTAATGAGAACATGAGTTCCAAAAAAAGAGGAATCATCAACAGTGGTGGTGATTACTTCACCAATATCATTCTTTCTGGGCCACCCTGTATAAAAAAAACATCAGCCAAAGCAAACAATGTTGCAAAATATAGTTATCTTGAAAAAAAAAATTATGTCATTAATGTTAAGTTTTTCAAAACTAATGTTTCCATAGACCCTCGAGGCTTTTAACCTCGTTCAGATGTTACTGCAAACAGAGCTCTATGCAAATTCTTCAAAAAATCTGACACCAACCAGCGATAAAAATCTTCGCGAAGCATGTTGACATTTTGCCTACTTGGTCCGCGTTTACTTGGTGTCAAATATTATGTTTTTATTTCCAACATTCGATGATGCATTTAACAAGGCCACAGTGCGTTTGCATTCACACGCAGACAGACGCCACCAACAGCCACTGCTATTTTTCTGCGGTCGAAATCGGTATTACCTGATGGCATCTCGTGACCAAAATTCAACTATAGACCTTTAAAAGACCCAAAGAAGAAGAATGCCCACTATTTTAATTTATGATAGCCTTTTGACATATTAATTAAATTTTCGTTAAGCCCGAAGGCGCTCATGATCAAGATGTAGATATTTATTTTTTTTGCTAGCTGACACGCTATATAGAGGATGGGCCAAGAATAATGTTGTACCTTCCGATCGAAAACTACTTGCCCTAGATAAAAACTCCCATGCCTAACTGTTCAAGTGATACTTATACCACTTCCTCTGCTGGCAAGATCACTTGCACGATCGTGTCGGCAAATCAATCAGCCAAACGCTTCACGATAAGCAATAGGTGATTATGTGAACCGCGCTGGTATAGTTGAATGGAAATACAGGTATCACTCCACACGCGCGCGTTTATATTTCATTTCTCGCATAACGTGAGACCACCGCACATCGCCCTATACTCCGTTCTCGCTGTATACTCCGGTCTGCGCGGGATACGATCCGATTTGATCAGGTGATGGTAAATCAGATCAACTAAAAGGCGATATACGACGATGTTAATGCTTGTTGTTGTTGCTAAATAAAAACAAAAAAACAAGCGCACATGCCGAATGCACCCAGTTCAAAGGAAACCGCCTCTGATTTCCTTTTACTCGTCCAAAGTCGATCTAAAGATCTTGGTCGTCGTGCGATGTTCTATGAGGCGCTTCTACATCGCTTTACTCCTCGCATTTACTCACTGATGCTGCCGCTTTTGATGATGGCACTCATCCAATCTTGAACTGCAAACGCTCCGCAAAGATCTAGCTCTAAGATTGTCTGGGAGTTGGTGATGGTGCTTGTTGCAGTGTATTAACAACTAAAGCAGATTCAAGAGTGGTCAAGTGGGAGAGCGCTCACCGCACTCATACTGAATTTAATTTGAAAATAAATTTTATTGCTGTGCTTGGACATCATGTTCTACCCGTGTCCGTGTTTAATGTCCGCTCTTAAAGTGAGTTATAGATATGGAGATGCCGCTCCTGCTGCAACGTGCACACAGCTTGTGGCGTTTACTGACCGCATCGGCAGCGCGGTGCGGTGGTGAAGTGCAGATTGTCAACAGCGATTATCGGATCTAGTTGTCAGGCGCGTTCTGTTGCATTTGCCGTTGTAGTGCAACAAGTCGTCTGCTTTAGTTTTTGGAAGAATAAATTACCTAACCATCCTTAGAAGGAGATCAACCTTTTCATGTGCCTTTAGTCTTTGAAGTTGGCTAACTAATTGTGATACCTTCAGGCGGCAGCAAATCGAGTTTACCAAGAAATACTCTTTTGGGGCGAGATTCACTTAGAGGTTTGGTTCTCACAGTTTTTATTGCAAGTCCGTTTTTTTTTTCGGGATGATTTGCGCAAATGATTTATGAGGTATTCTTTTGGTGCTCATAAATAAAATCGAAGTCACTATGTAGACAGTCCTAGCTTAACCTCTGTGTTTATTTTGGGCATATAGATAGACGACGAAGACGACGCTTCCACCAAAATCACCAGATTGACTCGAAGACGACGAATTGTCATCATTTAAATGTGTCGGAGGTTAGGGAAGCATGGAAGTGGGTAGCTTACCAGACCCATCCCATCATAGAGCACACCGTGCCTCTAGTGGCCGCACTGCCACCATCATATGCCTCTTCTTCGTCTTTATTCGACAGGAAAAAAAAAAACAAGAATCGGAAAAGAAACTCAAAGTCAGAAAGTCGTCCCGCGTCTTGGTGGGTGCTGCTAGAGCCGCTGTTTCTTCTTCTTCTTCTTCTTCTTGACTATGGGTTATGTGAAAGGTCAAGTTCGTGATCGCATTCAAAATTGTTGTGTGCCAGCGCATCCGTAACTGGCAGATGAAGATGAACAAGAAGAAGAATTTATATAAGAAGTGAAAAAAAAGAAGAGCCACCAGTTCTTCCATATACCTATATTGCACTGCTGCACCATTTGAGTATAGTCTACCTAGAAAAGTTGCAGTAGAAGATACAAAGTGAATGCTTCACATGGAGACATGTTGTCTCCATCACATTCAGTTATAGGACGACCGACTGCTGGTTGAATCTGAATTCCTTTATTGGTAACGAGGTGGCACCATCATCGTTTCTTAGGTTAGTTTTTTTTTGTCATAGACCTTCTCGATGACACGTTAACGGGATCCACCTTTCAAATCATAATCAATAGAGCATGTTGTTCCCATTTGGGAGCAGTATTGTGTGTTTCGTCAGCGAAATCGTCGTCGTCGTCGTCGTCGTCGTCATGAAATCGATTGCTTGCGATATTTCCATTCTTTGACTCACAGTTCATGGAATTTTTTTTTTTTATGAAATTTTGTTACTTTTTGGCAAAGAAATCGATTGCAATGTGCTGGTCCAGGACAATAAGACGTTTTGATTTGATGCAGTGAATATGTTTGTGAATAAATTTAGATAAATAACTGTCCACATTGCGAATTTTATGATGTATCTCGCATGGAAAGAGATTCATATTTTTGAAAAAAATTTGTTTGATCGTGATGACATTTTGTGGGTATAAAATATATTCAGTGAGATCGGATTTCATAGCGCTTGAATATAATCAAAACTTACTCATTGTTATTTCATAATTTCTTTCCAAACCAACAGTTTGAATGGAGCTCGGCATTGATATCTATACCTTCGCAAATACATGGTGGAGCATGGCAGACGAATGGATGTGAAAAAGGTGCTATTCTTCTCCTATTTGTCGTAGGGGGTTGAGTTGATCGAAAGAATAGGATGGGGAGCTTGTGTTCTGAACGTTTACAGAAGCCAACATGGAGTAAACTGTTGCACGGAGTGTTTTTTGTGTAAGAGCCTATTTTTCGAATGCCAGCTCGATTGTCCGCGTGCAACACGCCTTCCGTATATCGTTCAGTGGGGCAACACCTGGTCGAGTTCGCAATCGATATGGAATTCTTTCGTGGGTTAATAATGCATTTCAGACCAGTGTAAATGTGTCGACAATAAATAGGGATCGCAGAACAAGATTGAGAGGGGTCGAGTTGGAGTGGCTCTTGAAGGATGGCTCAACCGCTCAAAACGGAAACAGGCTGATGTTTTTGGCATTTTAAGACGTTCAATTTATGGAAACATTAATGACCATTTTCAAATCCATCCTAACATTCCACTCAGCAAGGATTTCTAGAAACTTTGTCACTCGAAGTTTCCCCGAGCTCCTCTTCTCCAGTTCCGGAATAGCCTCTAACAAAGTAAAAGATTGCTTCAATAATATTTGCTAGCAAATGAAAGAAAAAACTATTTAAAAACTCTCAAAGAAGGAGAAATGTGTAGTGGGTTCCGAAGTCCTATGGGCTACTTTGGTATGTAAGCGTACCAGGCTATATTGATAGGGCGATTGCTCGCCGTAAGGTTTCAGAGTGCAGATGAAACAAAAGCAATGTTGCTCAAATGAGTATATTCTGGACTCTGCTTTATTTTCTATAAATCCATCAGTTAAATACTATTTTCTTAACTGTTATACTTATTTTCTATCTTACTTCTACACTCAGAAAAAAAATTCTGCTCCATAAGTAATACACTGTTTGTCAAAAACAATAAAGGCCCAACCGTAAAAAAGTTTGTAGCAAATATAAAAATTCTAAGCAAAAAAGATAATTGCTTGAAGCAAATAAATAGATTCTAATTAAAAACGATAATCGTTTTTGCTTAGACGCTTTATATTTGCTACAAACTATTTTAACGTTAGGGCCTTTATTGTTTATGACAAAAAGTATATTACTTATGGAGCAGAATTTTTTTTCTGAGTGTACAACTAATATTCTTAATCAAAAATATTCTATTTTCTTATTAGCTACAAAGTATAAGTTAGGATCTTGTTACTATTGAGTGTAAATCAATGCATTTGAGTGGAATGGTAAACAAAGTGATAGTAAAGGGTTTTCCAATAAAAGGTGTTATTTTGAATAGCCCGCTATATCGGTAGCTGTCACTTTTGAAGGTGTCATTTTTTGACATTTGACAAGTAGAAACTACGCCATTAATAAAAATGGAACGATACACGCTTCAACAACGCATTGAAATTATTTAAAGACAGCACTACGTGCCACACAAGCAATGAAACCATCGATCTTTTACGGGAAAAGTTTCCGGACCGTGTTATCTCTCGAAGAGGTTATCACAATTGGCCACCGAGATCTTGTGATTAAGCACCTTGCGACTTCTTCCTTTGGGGTCACGTGAAAGATAAGGTCTACGCCAACAGCCCAGCGTCGATTCAAGACCTCAAAGATGGAATTCGTGAGGCTATCGAGGACATAGGGCAGCCACTTTGCGATTTGGTTATGGAAAATTTCATGAAAAGGAAATGGTCCTGTAAGCGTGGTCGTGGCGGCCATTTGACTGATGTTGTGTTTCATTATTAACGGCATACCTTCCTCTTTATAATGAAATAAACATTCGATCATTTTTCTCAAAAAATGCCATTTTTCTTTGAATATCAAAATAACACCTCTTATTGGAAAACCCTTTATATGTTATGACTAACCCATTCGAATGTATTTTACATGTATTGTTACTCTTTTATTTAAATGGCAGTGGCGGTGCACATGTGGATACACAACAAATGTTCATCATGAGATTTGTTTACCAATGATCATAAAATATGCTGAAATTAATTTCTTCATAGCCTAAAAGATTATTGTGAAGACTTTTGAGCAATTTTTCAGGCTATACTTTTTTGTAGTCGAACCAAACTACGAAATAGTGCCGAAGTCAAAAAAGTCAGAGCTGCATTGAAAAACTCCAAAAAGGGAAAAGCAGATACCCTCTGAGTTTTGAAAATGATAGGAGACAATAAGCTCAGATGATTCACGAGTTCGCTTAATAAGTGAAAGAAAAATTTCCTTCTCCCAATATAAAAGAGGAACGAAACTTCTATTTTTAATTCTTTGCTCTTCATTGCAGTTTTTGATTATATTCTTGACGATATGGTGACGGCCCCAAGTCAATCGGCAAAAATAGCCGATTTTCTGACTCATGGAACCGTCATTCTCAAACCCGAAAAAATTAAATACCTTCGAACTATTGTCAATATGGAAACATTTGGTAATTACGAAATCAACCATAGTGTAAGAATACGGTGGATGAAGTGGTATGAGAAACCTGCAAAATCTTCTCACCAAAAATTACCCTAATCTGAAAGAAAAGCTCTACAAGTTCCGTTACAATCGAGGGGTTTGTCACTAGCCAATTAAGTGGTTCAATGATTTCAATATTTCAAATGACTTCATATTATGATTTCGGTGATTTCAAGCAGTATTTAAAAATTATGTGATTGCAATGATTTCAAATAAATTTACTGATTTCAAATGATTGCAAATTAATTCAAGTGATTTTATTATGATTTCAATTTGTGATTTCATTATGGCATTTTTGATTTCATGATTGCAAAAAAACTTAAAGTGATTTCAAATATTTTTAATGATTGCAAGTAATCATTTGAAATCGATAACCAACATTTTTGTTTTAATTTGTCACTTAAAATAGTGATTGCACCTGATTTCAATGTGATTTCAAATGATTGCCAGTATAAGCGGTCAAGTGATTTCATTCGTGACAAACCCCTCGGTTACAATAGCGGATAAGAAAAGGCAAACCTAAAAACTCCTGAAAAAAGGCAACGCCACCAGCATTTAGTTCGCCTCAGATATGAAACAATTCAAACCCGGGAGGCTTGTTGCCGTTTTCTAAAGTCATGCCCGCTGACCCGATAGACAAAGCGATTAAGCGAAAAATAGTGGTCGAGATCACTACCATAATCGGGAAAGAAGAAGTGCGTTGAAAGACCGATACTAGTTAATAATAGTAGTTGGCTTAGGGCATCAAGCAGGCTTAATGCGGCACTGCTAATCTCCCTAAGAAACGGTTTGAACTGGCCAGTTCGTTTTCCGGATTCGGTCACTTACTATTTTCCCTATGCGATGATCGTTCCAATAGTTCGCAAAGAAAACATTTGGACCCAAAACACCGAAATTCCCATGGTACTTCTCGAAAAAGCGGACGAGAGTCGCGAAAAAGTCTCCATTAATGTATTGAGTTCAGAGTTTTCCGGGCAATGGGGGTACGAGTCAATTTTGGGTGTCTTCGAAAGAGCTAGAAGATTTCCCGGTTCAAAGTTCCCAAATTACAAGATTAAAGAAACTGATGACAATGGTGGCCGCATGATAGACGATTGTACAAACGTTAAGTGGGTTTAGACGGACAACAGAAAAGAAATTAGAATCCCTGCTAATAGATACAATTTTTATTTATTTCGAATAATCTCGAAAAATGCATTTGATTACAATTTAATATAGAATGATTAATGCTTCATACTTTCTTCCGATCTTTCTGCATACTATTTGTGGCCATTTCCACGCCATCATCATCACCATCATCATGCAACATTTTTTAAATCATCATTATTCTTTTTCAAAAATTAATCTGCTTTAGTCCATTATGATGCAAAAACAGTCTTTTCATGTCGTGTGCGCTATCGCTAATCTTCCACACACTCTGCCTATATGAATCTACTTACTGTGCGCGCCACAAAAAATAGTTTGACGCCATTTATATAAAATGAAGATGAGCCCAACTTGCGCGACGACTACACCCTTTCTACGCTATGCACGCTATCTCCAAGTGTCAATTAATAAATTAACGAGCACTACCCTGTTGCTGCACCGCGATTGCCTTCGTTCCTAACCCCTTATGACGACGACGGACACATCGAGGTCTGCAGCAGGAAGCCGAACTTGATTTGGTTGCGCTCCCTCCACCTTTCATAGCGTCACAATGATTAATCCAACCGATTAAGCGCATGAGTGCGGATATTAATCAGCCAGCTTTATTGGCCTTTTGTCTGATGGAAATGCATATATGCCCATGAGTGCACGCGCGCGCGCGCTTTCGCGCATACGCATATATCTCAGAATATTCTCAAGGAGCCTTTAGAGTCAGAACCTTGCTTCTATAGATATATTTTGCAAAAGAGAAAGGCAAACCAGATCAACTGCATATTTCACGCTCAGCTTTGGAAAATCCGCGCACCACCATAAATGTATGTATGTATATGTATATCTATATAGACGCGCATGCCTACACTATTGTAAGACAAGTGAAAGACACTCCGACTCCGTATGACACAAGAGCCGTCAGCACGCCCGCTTGCCGCCATGCCAGTCGCCAAGAATCAAATACAAGTCACGACTATGGCCAAACCCACATTTCGTTTTGAAGAAGATTTTTTTTTTGTTGCTGTTAAAACTATGATATCGTTCCAGCCACCATATAACAGCAGAAATATCTGCCACCACCGAAATGTCAATTTAAATGGTCGCTCCTGATAATTACGCTGACAGCTTTTTTTTGCTGCTGACTTCTTCGAGCAATTTTGCCAATGAAACAACAAAAACAATGAGAGCTTGTGGAATACAGTCTGAAGTCTAGGTTTGGCCCGGCACCACATCAGAAGAACACAAAATGCTATGGAAGACTCGCCATTTGGGGTGACGCCTGAATCGTCAGAGTCAGCGACATTTGGCGACAACAATTACGTGAAGATTCGCAACAGGAGTTCAGAGAATCAAACCTCCACCACCAGCACTCTGGGAACGGGAATTAATGTACTGAGACCACGGACGAGACGCCTCGCCAAACAATTATAACCTTCTTGCGTCCATCCATCGCCATCACCATCGATCCATCGTCCACAGGGAATCATCGAATGTGTCTGTCAACGCGTTAGCTTGGTATGCTTCTATGCCTGCCAACTAGACTGCGCTGCGGACAATGCGTTGTCGTCTTCCTAGTAACGTGGTCTACATTTTCTCTCATGGACTGAACTGGACATGTTCAATGTCTTTACTAGCTCCGAAGAAGAAATCATCTCGAATGTAAATTTATGGGACGCACGCATGTGCTTCACGCATAGTTCTTTGAAAATTGATTTTGCACGCTTAATGTGCCCTCGCGTACGCAATTTGAGATAATTAAAGCGTTTTAGGCCTGTGCGCGCATGCAAAAACCCATAATAGCGGCACAACGGTGCTACGGATACGTAGACAGGTCACTCGCTCATGGTGCTAGAAGACATATAGAACTGGATGAAGTTTCAACGACAACGACAACGAAATACAGTAATTGCCCTCTATTGGGGCATGACAAAGATAGTGCCTCAAGTCCAATAAAGGACATGCGGTCTTGTTAAAATTTTCTGAGATTAGTCGGAACACAGTTGTAGTTGAAATTTGTATAGGTTGGCTATTGTATACATATAAAGTGGAACCCACAAATCACCGCGGTCTTAACAGTGGAACGTAATTAAAACTCAAGCCCCTCTCCTGAACATGTATGGAAACCATGGCCGACTAACAACTCCGCTGACGCTATAACCTATGTTCTTGGATATTATTAAATATATTCTTGTGTTTTTTTAACTTTGGCGCGTTTTTAAAATGGATTGTTGGATTTTGTGTACAAAAGCCTTTGCTTACCTTGACTATATCGTGCCATGCCTAACCATTATTGTGCGGCGTTGGCTATCCCCTAGATAGCAAAGTTATGAATCAAAGAAGCCCAAAACAGGGCATTAGTTTAAAGTACTGCTTGCACACTTGCGCGTCATTTAATTAGTGCATGGTTCGTGATTATATGGAGCAGCACTCTCTTCGTTCAACTTGAAAGCTTAAATACTGCATTGGCAGGCAGCACAAGCACTCACTTTACTTATCAGAGGCAAATTATGTAAAAGTTAAATGTTACAGTTATATTCATCGATTGAGCGAAGGCCAAGTCAGGCAGTATTGCAAAAAAAAAAAAATAAAAGAATTCTCTTTACGTCTCTGCATCTTTTGACCATGAAGCTCGGGGTATGCTAGCCAAGCCTAGAGCATCCAATCCGCACAGCAGCGAATTGGTCATTATATTGTAGCGCGCTTTGAATAGAGCAAAATTTTATTTATTGACGATTAAGTCTCTAATGATCCATGCTTGGGCCGTCAAATGGATGATAATGGTTTTTTGTGGCCAATTAGCCTCTTGGCTATACAACAGTTTGATGTTATGGCCAGTTAATGCATGTTGTGTTTAAGTCTTAATGAAATGCGGAATCTAATTAATAACTGTGTGAACCAATTGGGTTTCATTTTATTGATTATGATTTGTTTGAGTTAAAAATGTTTTCTATGAGGGTTTTAAGAAGACTTTCTCTGAAACCTATTGTGTGTTAAGGGTTCATCAATAGATATTTAAGAATATAAGAATTCATTAGTCATGTCTAAAAATTAAATCAGGCAGACTTAGGGCCAGCTCTGGTTATGTGTAACCATTTGATATTTCAGTTGTTAACAATAGATTTTGTAAGTGTTTCAATAGTTACCAGATAAAAAAACAATTGGTTAAATTTAACCAGAGCTTAAAAGACTGGATCTCAATATCACAACCTTAAGCAAGTCAAGCTTACAAGTACATATATATGTGAAGAAAAACGATTGTTCAAATACGAGTATAACGTACAAACACAAACATTTCCACTTACATAAGTCTTTTCCCCTCATTCTTCTACGTGGTGCGGTGCCTTCTCGATATTCACCTTTTTCGTGTAAAAGTACATCGACCTCTTTGAACTTTTACTAACTGAACTAACAGCGAACGTAGAAAAATTGTAAACACTTACTAGTTACTTCTTTAAAAGAGCTGCGACTTCTAGAAAGGAACTAACGGTGTAGCCATCATTCCCTGTTAGGTGAAGTAACTAATTGAAAGCTACGGGAACGAAACCAGAGTTCAGATCTTCAAGAAATAAATAAGTCGGTCCATCCCCATCAGGGGATTCACATAGGAGCGCTTGAAACAAAATTATATTTCACTAATGCTACGCTTCCGCAGACGAAAAGGGTGACATGAGCAACAATAATATCTTCTTAGAGAAACACGGATATGTATAAAGACTGTCTTGAATCATAAAAGCGTTAGGATTTTATACAAAGTGGACTCAAACCTCTCATTTCTTAAAAAGGAATATGGTGCTTTGAGAATTTTAACTTTGTCGTGAGAGATCGGATCCTTTCTCACCATGGTGTGGTGAATAGTTTTTTGTTATACTTTTTCCTTATATGTAGTTGACGGAGGGGCACTGAACTCGTTTATTTAACCATTTCAAAATTTCACGAATGGCGTTGGATATTCGGAGTCGTCTCTGAGAGAATTGTGGCTTGGGTTCAACAACAGTGCAAGCCTCAGCGAAAGACCGGGGATTTCGCGAATACGCACCGTAACCAAATACCACCACATAGTTCGTACGAAAGAAACGACAATATAAGGCGTGTTTTATTGGTAAGTGTTTAGTCACTTTAGAAAAATTTTGTATGGGATACGAAAAGTGGCGATAAATTGGTCAGTAATTAAAGTGAACATAAAAGTGAAGATAAAATCTTGAAATGCCTGGAAATTTTTGGCGCGAAATATAATGTCAATACATTTTGTGCTTAAAGGTTGGTGGCACCTATGACAGCTTAAGACATGGACTCCATATACAATGATTATTAATGGTTGTGTTCATTGTGTTTTCCTTAAGGGCCACGTTTTGCGGAAGAAGTAAGAAGCTTTCAACCTACGAAAGTTGAAAAAAAGTTTTGATGATATTGAACTTTTCGCTTAAAAACAAAAAAAAAATTGGATAAAGCAGGTTTTTAAAACAAAATTATATAATTTGGAATTAAATTTGGTAATATTCAAGCTAAATAATGATTATTTAAACGGTTTTTAGTTGTTTGTAGTGGAAGGTGGGGTACAAGTTGACCAACTCGGCATATACAAATAGCCATACTTTGCAGACACATCCATAAAATTATTTGAAATTTCGGCTTGGCATATAGTCAAGAATACCAACTTTGAAATAAAATAAAAATGAGGATACAAAAGTGAATATAGCGTTTTATTGGTTCTTTTCAGTGCTGACTAACTAAAAATTACCAATAAAACACTACTATAAAGTAAATAGGAATTTATATATATCATCATTTATTATAACCCTTTTAATCTAACCTACTAAACTAATCTAACCTACTTTTTTAATGCTTTTTTTTTACATAATAGCAAAATCACTCTTTGCCGAGTAGGCAGCATAAAGGATGCCCCAAACAAACGCGACACCGACAGCAGCTGCCGCAGTCACCGCGACAGAGAACATGCAAGTATGTCCACACCAACGCGACAGCGACAATGCTACAGTTTCATACAATATCATTTTTTTTTTCAACTCAGATCCTTTTAATCACATAATTTACCTTTTTTTATGTTTTTATATCGTTTATTTTTTCCTAAATAGTTAATTTTAAACCGCGACAATGACAAAAATGCTGTCGATCAAGTTTTTAGAAAACGCTGCAAGTTTGCCGCCGTCGCGGCGACACTGTCGCGTTGGTGTGGGCACTCTCATATGCCGCTGTGTAATTAAAATTTGGTCCCAAAATATTTCCCCTGTCGCTGTCGCGGTGTTGCGTTGATTTGGGGCTGCCTTAAAGGCTTCATAGTTGTTGTTGCTTTTTTTGTCTCTCACAAACTGAATCTATATATATTTCTATTTTGTTTTCTATTTGCGTGAGCACGATAAAGCAGATTTTGTTTTTAATTAATTCATTTTATTTATTTGTTGAGATTTGGATATCTTAAGTTCGGGTTAATAATTTAATTATAAAATTATTTGTGCGGGATATAAAAGTATGACAAATTGGCGCCCAACGTGGGATCATTTTTGTTATAAGTAGCTGGATACCCAATAATTTTTTCTATGCTTTAAAAAAGTGCTCAATGAATTTGTATAGAGTTTAAGGAAGTGTTTTGTATTTATGATTATTCATCATAATAAGCGCATTGCTTTTTGTTATTAAAAATAAAAATTGAAATAACAAATAGTTTTTTGTGTGTGCAATAAAAAAAATCGAAAACAAGTGGTTCAAAGAATTGTTCTGCTTCAAGCTGTGAGTCAAGTGTTCTTTTTTGATTTCTTAATAGTACAGGAAAAAGTGATATTAAATGTGCATTTTGTGCTCTCAGTGGGATTATTCTATGTGTGGTAGAGTAATGCCTTCTGTTATACAACTTTTTTTTCGGAATCCAGATTAACGTACTAAGTGCCGCCATTTTGAAAAGAGTTTTAACCTTATTATCTTCAAAACAATTTGTCTGAAAAAAGTTTGCGCGAACACAAATTTGTAGAAAATAAAATTATTCATCTTTCTTACACAATTTGTTTCAATGTAGATATCTATAATATTTTAAAAATTATAAGCAAATACAAATCAATGTTTTAGATGCTTAGTATTCGGATTCTTTTTTTTTTTTTTTTTTTTTTTTTTTTTTTTTTTTTTTTTTTAAATAATAAAATAAGAATTAATATTATTCGGTTGTAATAACATGTACTTGTTTCATTTTAATTTGTACTTCCGTTTCCAAATTATGTGACGAAGAACGAAAAATTTACCTCCTCCCATTTTGGTAAATACTCCCCTACTTGGTAGGGTCATTTAAATATTTCCACTTGAAGTTATAACCATTGATTCTACCGATGGCGACATGACATTAAGCTATTATGTATGTAACGCCTAATTTATTTCAGAAGAATAACATTGTATCAAATAATTTACAAAAATAATTAACACTAAAGCACTATTTCTGAAAGAAAACATAAACATTAATGTTCTACATAAATGCCAAGTCACACTTTTTGCGTAGCAATAACCGTCACTTAAACATTTATGATATGTTCTGCATAAATATTAGATTTTAATCTCAGCAACTGTATCTCAATATCTCTATTTAGTTTTGTACCGTATTTAAAAATTTACATAGTCATATTTTAAGAATTTTATTGTTTAATAACGAGACTGCCCTAACATTTTTACAACACAATTTTAAACTCAATGCGAATATCATGTTACTCTTCGTTCAATTTAATTCTGACAATTTTATTTATTGGATTTTATTATTTTTTCCAACAACCTCAAACAACATCCACAAAACAAGCAAAAACCATTAACTATGTTAATTAAATTTTCTTGAAATCCGCTTATGACCTACGTTTTTTTTTTCTTTTTATATATATATATGTATATATAAAAAGCACAAATAAACATTAATTGATGGTTTTTCTAACATAAATAAATTAATAGTCATTAAACAGTTAATTTATTAAATCGGTCTAGTTGTCAAATAGACTTACCTCTTGGTGATCGTAGACTAAGATCCACTGGTTCCACTTGCACTGGAGGGCCCTCTGCCTGTAAAACAAAGAATTAATTAACAACTTTATAAAAAGTAGAAAACCCGGAAACTCTTTCTATATAATATATAACTTTACTTTGTAACGATCAAAATCAAGAACTATATCTTTACAAGATCAATAGATAGATCGATAGAAAGATTGATATTTTTCCTCAATGAAAACTTAACACAGATACAATAAAATCTATACATCTTGCAAATATATTCAATAAATAAATTTATCGAGCAACAGTTAAACAACTTCCCTACAGGTGATCGAGGTGTCTAAATAAATTGCATAAGGGTCGACCCAAGCTGTAAAGTCAAACTGACTGCGGCGGCCCTGAAACTGCACCACAGGCCGAGTGAATAGTTAATCTATATCTATCCAAAACATAGTGGACCGTTTGCCATCAGCAAAGTGAGTTATTAACCAGTTCTCGCGCAGATATATTAATAGTTATTAATTACTCTTGAAGTTTGCAACCGTCTTTCGCTTTGGCTTCGTCGTCGTCGTCGTCGGTCGTCGTTGCAGTCGCTGGCCATCGTCGTCGACATTCGCGCATACAAATCCCATGCAAAGTGATGCAAATTAAATGCAACATTTTGCTTCGATTCAGACCTGAGATCCAACTGAAGCTCGAAAGACCGTAAACCACCCCATAGTGTGCTCGTTGTGGGCGATACTGTAAAATTAAGAGCTAGATATGCTTCAGATTTTGATAAATGACAGCGGGGTCCTCCAAGGAGGCTTTATAGCTGCTATCGCTTGGGTACTGCAATTTAGTCAGTGGTCACATTAATCAAGAATCAGTTGTAGTGGCAGCGCGGTAGCAGGCTTGACGACTTGACGTTAACTCGCGACGTGATATCATAAGGCTGCCTATTTGAATATTTGTATGGCTTCTTGGTGAGATACGCGACTTTATTTTATTATGTGCCTTGTTAAGGTTGAGAGAAGGTAGATATATATAACACGTATTTTTTTTTTATATTGTTCGACACCTGCGGTTGCAACGAGCTTACAAACACCCCCACCTCTATACAACAGATACAGTTCAACTATAAGACAATTAAAATGAACCTTAAAGGCATCAACGAACAAAAAGTCTTAGAACTTAATTGCAGTGCGAATTATTCGAACCGGAAGCTTCTCCTTCTGTAAGCTGACACTTAACTGGCTTACAGGTGTTCGCGTGTCTCCAAGAATTGACAGTAGAGCGGGTGGTAGTGGGTGGCGTGGCGTGGCGCTGCTTACACCACGAACAATGCATGTCATATGGAAACATTAAAAAGCGCGCACATATCAATATAGTTAGTGGCAACAATGTTGCAAAGTTACGCGACCTACAACAAACAAATCCTGAGACAGACAGTTCATTGGATAGCATGTTGTTCCAAAGAGATTACATAAGTCGGTCCGTTTACATTGGAATACTATAACACTTATACATTGTTGGGCGATGGTAGAACATTCACCAGGTAGTCAATTAGTTTGCACTTTTGAGGTACTCCACCCCATTATTTGCCGATGTAAGTGGATAGTTCCGTATTTAAGGGATGAATCAACCTTTGGTTACTTTATGGTAGTTTATCACAAGACGCAAGTAGTTAACTAAAGAACCTTCATTAAGGATTAACATGTCTGCACAGAGACATAATCCACCTTTTTTTTCTACGCTAATCAAACAGACATTCTTATTTCCAAGTGCACCAGTTTCTTAGCACAGTTGACACCAACTATATACTCGGCAGTGGTAGCTGCTGTGGTTAAGCCCAGCTTCCATGACTCCGATTATGGCACGAGCTCACTATAAGATAGATATTATTGGGTTTGGTGTCGATCGATGTCAACCTAATTTCTGGCCACCCTAATCAGAGTGGAACAAAACATAGACATCTACTTCGGACTTAAACAACGCGCGATCTATTCATGTGAAAACAAGCAACTTAAGTCACTCGAAATCATTGTCAACACGAATTATTACCACGGCTTGTTCGATTTGACAATCTTTTGTGCGGCAGTGGCAGCAACAGCAACGGCCGCACGGTGCGGCAGTGACTGTGTGACACACCCACGACCTTGAGAATGTTACTACATTACGGGTATACGCGAGTGATACATTAACGGTGGCTATTGTGCTCCTAAGCACTTCTCAGACGTGGGCACGTGAGCTAGCTGGTCTGGCTGGAAATAATGTGGTTGACAGTGATTTTGAGATATGGAGAGTTATTTTTTTCGAACGACGCACGGTCGACTTTAATATTGAAATCGATTTAAGAACATGGTGTAGTAGATAATAATCATGCGGTAGATTTAACTCTATTAATTTGAAGAAAAAGACTTGTTTGTGCTCTATAAAAGAGTTGGACAGTTTTCAGAAGTTTATTATAAAGTTGTTTTTTTTTTATTTTTATTGAATCATTTGTTCTTTGTCTATATGTTTTGTTCAAGATTTTTAACTTAATAATATTTTAATCAAGGCCGTAGTCAAGGGGGGTTCACAGGGGTTCAACCCCCCCCCCCCCCCCGAAATTTATTAGAAATGCATCTGTAAATCAACCTTTTCCGCATAAGTATGAAATTTGTGCTCAAATAATTAGTGATTATGTTCAAAACTTTCTGACTTTAGTTTTAAGCCTACGTAGTAAGATACCAACATAATTTTCGATGAATTTAGTAAGGTAGCTCTAACAGTTTTTAAATACAACCTCAAACAACACAGCCTCAGGATGCCAGGTTACTTTTGCTTCGATTGCACATGATGAATAACTTAACGCCTCAAGGAAATTTAGTATACCTAGATAGGTATGTGTATGCATCTACATGAAACAATATGTATAGTATAAACGTATATTCTTATTTCCCTTCCAAATAAACCAATGATGTCCTTGTGTGCATTAGTTTTCAACTTCGTTATTCCACTTATTAAGTTGCAATTGTAACTTGCAACATTTTAGCCGGTTCATTCCATGCGTTTCTATTCTCTTGCCAGCAATAGGCAAAAAGGAATGAGCAATTGTGTCAAGGCAACAGCACAGACAAAACGTGAGCACAACGGATCCTGAAACCTATTTTAGGATAAGTATAATGATTCCTCTTTTAGATGACTTTTTAAGTCAGCTTAAAATAAGATTTGAAAATCATAAGTCCATACTTTCCTCTTTGTGCATTTTAATTCCATCGATCCTTGGCAAATATGAACAAAATTACAACAAAGAAAACTTCAAATTTTATAGATCTTTTTTGGATTGGGACACTTTAGAAGCTGAGTTTACGTCATGGAAGACAAAATGCCATAGACAAAAAGATATTCGAACATATTCGAAAAATCTAAAAAGTTATGTATATGAATTTGATCATAAAAACCTTCCTAAATTTTAAATTTAATTGAAATCGGTTTTGTTGTTATCGAGAAATTCTGATTTTAAAAAATCGGTTCTATGGGAGGTACTGTTTTAAGATAAATCTCGACTGTTTTATCAAAATCGTTAAGGCCATTTTTAGAAAAATTAAGTTTTAACAAACTGTTATATGACATTTACCATTGTTTTAGAGCTAAAATTCCAGTTTCAACAACGCCTAGTGCGAGACTAACTTGCCTTATACATAGAATAGTATCATTATCGCAATTTAAAGTCGTGTTTGGTGGATTTTGGGTAAATGGGCTGTACCTATTTTATTTATTACATCTACAGAAAGGTACAGATTGATTGGTGTATGGAATAAGTATAACCCCCACCCCGAAATAATTGTCTGGCTACGGCCTTGATTTAAATGACTTGTTTGTTTACTTTCAACTTCAAATCAAATTTATTTCTGAGATTTTGTTTTGCGATTGACTCATTCATACGAAAGAAGATGCCCCATCGGAGTTACCGCAGAATTTCCAATAGAAGTTGCGATATACCAAGAGGGCGCACAGTGGATCGACATTTAGACGTGAAAAATTTTGGAAATATTTGGTTCCATCTATAATGTTCATAAACATAGAAAAGTAAAATAATTTTACGAAAAAAAGCTGATAGCTTTTTAGCGAAAAAAAAAATCTTTGGGTATTTTTTTCAGAAATATTTTAATGCAAAAAGGAAATAAATAATAAATATGGTTACAATTTAGAGAGAACTAACAAACATTTAAATAAAAAAAAAACAAATGTTTTTACTTAAACAATATCCTACTACTATATAAAAGAGTAGTTTTGTAAGTTTATTTGTTATATTTTTACTGTGGTAAAACACATCAAAACGGAAAAGGAGTCCCCTATACAGTATAGATTATTATTAAGCCCTCTGCTGGTGATATTAATATCGTAATTGAGGAGAAGCAGGTAGTCAAAATAAGAACTAAGGAATCTTTGCTCTTTAGTACAAACCTGATTATACTGCAGCGCCAAAACATGAACTTGACGTTTGACGTAAAACGATTACGCGTTGGATTTGACAAATTACTTTTTACTGTCAGATAAAACAGCGATGGCATTTGAATCCGTCACCCCTATAGTCAAAGCTGTCAAATTATTGCATTCATTTTTTGAGCCAAACCTATACCAGATAATTTCCAATGCCTCCAAACAGATCGACAACAAACGTCAAATGCGTCAAAAAAGGGTCCAAAAATAACAAAAACAAGCAGAAGTAGCAGAAATGTCAGAAAAAGAAAAAATGGAAATTTCGAACTGCTCTTCGTTAAATTTCGATGACGACTTCCCTGAAGAGAAAGATGAGAAGTTTGACAATGATTCTACTTCCCTTAAAATCTGACTTTCAGAGTCAGAGTCGTTTTCAGACGGTGAATTATGTGTATGCATGTCGTAGATGTTTCTGGCAATACAGGTGAGGGGCTGGGTTGTGGCTCAATCAAAAATTTTGTAACTTCGGAAGACAAGGATTTAAATTTTGTTTGTGAGCCCTCTGGAAACGAATTTAAAAATGGGTCTGAAGTTATGAAAAGCATATTAAGTAGGTCCCTGTTTGTGCTGACTCTTGATATTTTTCTAGTGTTTGACAGACCAAAACGTCTGCAGTCTTTATTTCGGGCTTCCTGGGCCTCGTCCGAAAATTGACCAAATGGAACAATAAATCTTTTGTGTGTGGTTAATTATACCATTAACATTTCGTCCATATAAGACTTATTGAGACTTATTTTCTACAAGATGACGCACTTGGGAACGCTTTGGAGTACTCTCCACAAGCCTCAAAACTTTTTTATGCCTTCCAGACGTTAAATGGCTCGTTGAGTTTTCGTTGTAACTTTTAGTTTCTATTGTATTGTTTAAGTCTGCAAATATTTCGAACTCCTCTAGCCAATTTTTATGTTTTAGAATAAACCGTTCCCTGTGATTCTCTGCCGACTTTCATTTTAAATCAAAATTGGCTGATTTTGAACTGATAATTCTCTTAAGCTTGGCAGTATTTAAACAGTTTCTGGATTCTGATGAATAAAACTTGTTAGAAATAGGAATTAGAACACCAAACTTAAAAAAAATCCTTCCTAGGGACGCAGAAATCTTTTTCTAAAAATTGGTCAAAATAAGAACTTTGCAAATCTTTGCGAGGTTTATCACATATATTTTCAGAAAGTAGACGTTCACAGCTATCCAAAACGCATTATTTATTTTTAAAGCAACCTTAGGCACATATTTAGATTTTCCAAAACAAACATGGTAAAAACGATTATTTTTTGTTCTTTGAATAACACAATTTTTTTAATCAATAACCAAACATTTAAACAATTTCAACACAGATTTATAAAAGTAAATACATTCACGATCATCCGCCATTTTTTTTTTTCAATTTCACTTAAAAATGGAATTTTACCAATTATTTTGCTAAAAAACTAACTGTGTGGAGTCGATCCACTGTGGGGCGTCTTGAGACCTTTGTCCTTAATTATTTACTCGAAGGTGAAGTGAATTGAATATAGCTAATAATACTGACAATATTTGTCAGATGTGTCAGTGAAAAATATATCCAAATTGTCTTTTAACCGTCCCCGTCGCGTCGACGTCGGAACTCCGAGTTTTATTTGACAATATTGCCAGACGACCTGACAACAAAATTTTCAGCTTTCTGACGATCGAGTGAAAAGTCTGATTGTTTTTTTTAAATGTTGACAATGGTGAAGACAGAGATGGTGCTGCAAACTACTATGAGAAAAATATTTTTTTCCATAAGACTTGGTACCAATTGTATGCTCTTGGAATCCCACGTATTTAACCAATAGTCGTGTTGAACACCACTAGCAGCAACGCTCGAATTTTTGCCTTCCTATTTGTAAATCAAGTAAATAGAAGTGCGTTAAATAAGATATGAGGAAAATGGTCGGAGACAAAATGGAGCCTTGGGGTACACCATATAGCATTTACTTTATAAATATCTGAAAAATCATAAATCATAAATGCGAATGGTTCGAAAGATACTTTTTAAATTAATGAAGAAGGGGTTAAGGATATATTACATACTTACGCTCGCGTTTTCTTTATCAAACACCCTACAAATTTAAAAAAACTTTAGTTTTGCTTGGATGATGTTAGTAAATATTGGTTTCACTTTTCGGTGAAATATGTAAACAAAACAAAATGGAACATCGGGTGCCTTTGTTCAAAACAGGAATGTGTTAGAGTAAGAGTTTTGGTATAGTCAGAGGTTGGTTTTGAGACGATTGGGTCATCTTGATTGCACGTCTATCTATTCTTTTGACTTTTCTGAGAGTGCTAAATCTACACTTTATAAAGATTAAAAAAAAAAAATCATATCATATAGACGACTTTGCTGGATAAACAAAAGTTTAAAGAAATTAAAGGCACGATGGGTACAACGAACTGGCTCTTGTGACAAGTTACATTCGTGCTTACGAATTGGAAATTCGTTAACTTTTTTACCGTTGACAACAAATTAGTCATGGAAGATTTCATCAATTTTTGTCGTATTTTTTTAAGAAAAATGGAATTCAAAAAATTTACTTCTTAGAAAATACTTTTTTCCAAAATTATGGATTGCAGTATTAATTAAGTTTACCAGAACTTTTTAGAATATAAAATTTAATCAAAATCGGTGTAGCCGTTTAAAAGGTAATCGCAATCAAAGAAAGAAAGAAATTTTTTACAAATGCGCGTAACCACTACTCAACGTCAAGCGGGCACTGGTTGATAGGGTAGGTTATACCTGTATTGGAAAAAGAAAGAAAAAAATCCATCTCGCTTATGGTTACGTAATAATTGCAATTTTAAGAAAAATAGTGAAAATCGATACCCTAGACCACATTTTTATTTATTGTGGTCACAAATTTTCAAATTTTGCCGTTTTTTTTTTTACGTAATCCTTAATAACCATGCTATTGATCCCAATCACAAATTTGAAAATAAATATTGTTAATTGCGTAAGAAAAATAATGTTAGACTGAGTCATTGTTCAAACTAATTTTGTAAGCTAACTTTAACAGTTCATATTTAAAAAAAATGCACTATACTACCCACGGCAATTTATTTTAAAAATTGGCGCGTTTAATCAAGATTTCAAAATGGTGCAACACTTGCTACTTCATACTGCCATTAACATGTTACCTACATTTAAACCGTTTTCGAGCATATTTTTTTTTTGTTTTTTTTTTTTTTAATAAGAAAGTATCTTACACTATTTTTTTTTTTTTATTTAATAAGAAAGTATGTATTCCATTCATTAAACTAAATCAAATGCTCAAATTGTTTGCCCTCGGCACGGATACAGGTTCTGCATCGCCGCAAAAAAGATCTGTTCACCAGATGTCCAATTCTCCTTGCATTTATTTCTTCACCTGCTGCAATAATTTTATGGCGTAATTCATCTCTATTTTCAATTGGTTTAAAATAAACTTTTTCTTTTATGCAACCCCAGTAAAAGAAATCGAGTGGGTTTAGATCCGGAGAACGAGGAGGCCACAAAATTGATCCAAGGCGCCCAATCCTAATCCCGTACTTGACGAGCATAATGCGCTGGGCAACCATCTTGTTGAAACCACATTTCTCGATCGATGTTGAGTGGTACAACTTCTAACAAATTCGGCAAATCATTTTGTAAAAAATGCATTAAATTTTCTGGTAGCTCGAATTGTCCAATTATTTGTCAATTTAAAATTCAGGTCCACATGTTTATCTTAAATTGGTATTGAGAGCGGTCTTCGCGCATTAAATGCGGATTTTCTCTTTGCTACTCATGGGAATTACGTAAATTCAAATAACCGTCTTTTTTAAAAGTCGATTCGTCAGTCCATAAAATATGGCTGAGAAATTCCGGGTTTTCGCTATGTTTCGCCTACATGGTTCTGCAAAACTCGACTCTTGGAGCGTAGTCACGAGGTAGCAAACTTTGTACACGTTGCACATGGTACGGGTGGTAGATATTTTCTTTTAAAATTCTATGAGCAATGGTTTTTGGTATTCCAGTGGATCTTTCAATCGCACGTACTGAAGTGCTGGGATCACTATCAATTTCATTCAAAACTACGTCGTCGTTGTATTCTCGAAGTCTCCCACCGGCGCCATAAGTACGAGTACTAGGCAATCGTTCTTGCGAGTATGATAGGTGGGCATAGATGAAGACACGGTGATCTGGGTGACGTGCCACATTTGGGTACCTTTCACGATACAATCTGGCGGCGGCAGAGGCATTACGATGGCATTCACCGTAGATAATATGCATGTTCGCATATTCTTGAGCTGTGTAACAATATGGCATTTTGCGAAAAGTTTTTAGAACCTTTTACTAAATAATAATTATAACTAAATATTACAGTGGGTAGTATAGTGCATTTTTTTTTAAATATGAACTGTTAAAGTTAGATTACAAAATTAGTTTGAACAATGACTCAGTCTAACATTATTTTTCTTACGCAACTAACAATATTTATTTTCAAATTTGTGATTGGGATCAATAGCATGGTTTTTAAGGATTAATTAAAAAAAAAACGGCAAAATTTGAAAATTTGTGAACACAATATATAAAAATGTGGTCTAGGGTATCGATTTTCACTATTTTTCTTAAAATTGCAGTTATTACGTAACCAAGCGAGATGGATTTTTTTCTTTCTTTTTCCAATACAGGTATAACCTACCCTATATCAACCAGTGCCCGCTTGACGTTGAGTAGCGGGACACCCTGTATAGCAATCCGGATATAATTTACAGAAATACACTTTTTAAAACCACCCATTTCCCAAATATTGAATTAACAAAAATTTTAAATTAATCAAAATTAAAACTAAGCATTTTGGAAAAATGTTCATATTTAATATTGAATATTTGATTAGTTTTACTTGCTCATCAGGTCACAACAAAATTAAAAGTTTTTTATTAACGTTTAATTTTACTGTGAACTTGTGGCAGTTAATAATCAAATCGAAACGCATTGTTTGTTAATAAAAAAAAATATATAAGTTTTATCGTTTTACCACCGATTCGTAGTGGTAAGTGTGTCGGACTATCACGCCGGCCGGAGGTCTGGGTTCTAGTTTTTTTCAAGGGCTGAGTATCATTGTCATGAAAAGTACATCTTACCTAAGTCGTGCGGATTCAACGAAATATTAAAGGTCCCTTCCAGTCCTGTAGAAATAACAACGCTTACAAAAGTATTAGTTGTTTCTTCGGAGCTGTCGGTGTCACTAAATTTATTGGCCCAAAATTATAGTCAGCCTAAGTTCAATTAATTAACGCCACACTTCTTAACTTAATTTTAACTTTGAAACAGTTCTCTTACTTTCAGTAATTATAGACTCTTTCTGAAGTACTGACAACTAGTGTGGGGTTTAAAACATTTCTCTATAACTTGTTTTTGCGGAGCACGCCTTAAACAGTGACAGTTCGCTGAGGAAACAAAGCAAACACACCTTTCTATCTGTCGTCAAATGTCATCAGCCCGGAATGTGTCAATAAAATGATAATAGGGAATTTTACCATATTGCCAAAAAATAAATGACAGCTCACACTACGCGGATGACAGGTTGAAATATGTATCGAGCTTTTTTCAAACTGTCAAACTCATAATCTTGTCATTTTTTCTTTTGACAAGATGGTAAAATATCCTATTTTCTGTTTAAATTCAATTTTATCCCTCTTTGAAATTAAAATTTTTTTAAGAACTTAGAAATATATATCGTTAAAAAAATGATCTTTGCAAAGAATGCTGTAAAGATGCTTTACGAAATAAAGGGTATACAATTTCAGTTTCATGTCGTCGAACAATTCAAAATCTTCGTCCTCCGAAATTATTTTGCAATTTTTTTTTGCTTTATGGAAAATGACAATTTGACAGCAGTCAGAGAAAACCAAGTATGACACTTTCAAAATTAAAATAGAGTTTTCATGATTTTAATTTTGATGCAAGTATTTAAAGATAAAGTGTACTTTAACTTGTCTATAATTGCCAAAAATGTCAATTTAGACTAGTGTGAAACTAGATTTGGTTTAGCTTCTAGTTAAATGGACTATTATTTTGCGCCATTTTATTTATATGCACATTTGATATAAAAAAGATCAAGACTAAGATTTTTCATTTCTTAGTTAATAGATTTTTGTAAGAGTCTTTGATCGCAACCCCATGCACCTTTCGAAATCACTTTTATTTAGTAAATTGAAATTAGAACAGTAAAAATTTAAATTGCGATCCCTTAAGCAGTGGAGTGATGTCTTTTCTGCAAGTAAACAAGCGTTTGCCCCCAGTCTTTTCAATCGTATAAGACGTCAATTCATAGCGATAACATTCACTACCATCAACTTCAATTTTTGGACAAACGCATAGAAAGCGCATTTCGAAAACTTTCCCGAAAACGCAACACTTCCAAAGAGAAAACTTCCCGGAGCATTTCATCGCAATAATTTAGCGTTGTTAATCTTCTTCGCCAAATTTGACCCAATCATTGCCTCTTAACGACCGCAAAAAAAATATCTTCACATTAAGGCTTGGAAAAATAATGATTTTCATAGCATTACCGACGTAAAATGTATATAATTATGCAACTCTTCAACCTACAATATACCCAGCACCTCCAAACTTTTTCTTTTCAAAAGTCAATCCTACGTCGCTAGTTATCCCATTGTATAATATTTTTTATTAAATTCATTAGATAAATTACTAAACTTTCAGTCCACCAATCAAACTTTATGATCCGCACAACCAAGAATACCCGAACAGCAACATTGTTATCAAAAGGATTCCAAGCAATCCGATCGCATTCAATCTGGCTGCTGGCTGTCAACCGACCACGAAACATCATTACCGATCGAACTTACTCCACTACGTCTAGACGAGCAAAAAAAAAAAATATCTATAAATCCCAGCAGGAAAAATACGCTGCTGCAGCGGCGGCGGCGGCTTAGCACAAAACAGCCTTAAAGCCTTAATTGCATTCCAATGAATATAAGTTGATCTGGCAACACAATCAATTTAATTTAGAATCTAATAAAGTGGAAAATTACCACACCTTCGCGGTATATTATATCGCTTTTGCAGCGACAGCGACAGCATCGCTGACAACAACAACAACAACGCTGTTGACGACTATGTTGATGGTGTCATTACGTATCAAATTGGGTATCGTATGTGTCGGCGGCGTGCGGCGGCGGTGGCGTAGGGGCCAAGCCTAGCAGGCGTTATACTTAAACTGATGATGTGAGGCTAGGTGTCAGTGACAATGACGATCGAGCAGCGCATTCGCGTAATTTTCCCACATTTTTCCCGAAAAGCGCTTTCGTGTGCCGCTTCTAAAATTCCTCTCGTGCCTTCGGACAATAAATTGCCGCGTTGTTGTAGGTGAGGCGGTAGTCGAATAATCGCTTGAGGCGACACTTCCGCAGGAGCATTTGCAGGCCATATAAATTTATATTAAATACCTTCGTTCACATAATAAAACGGTGGCATACAACATCTAACCATAGCTAAAGGTTTAATGTGTACTCTGGCTGCTCCTTGGCTCCTGGGGTATTGTCAAGTGATTTACCAGTCATCGTTGTCATTCTGGGCTGTCAATTAATGTCCGTCGCGTCGTTGTCGTCGCACCCGTGGTGACCAGATTTCCTCACTAAACATAACCTATTCAATAAAATACCCTTTGTAAACGCGACTTAAAGACTCTGCACTGTGCTCTGACTTGTTATTGGGGGTATCATTGGGTCTCCTTAGCAGCCAGCCATAGTACAATGTGTCGCATGGCCCAGAGTGTATAGATAGAAGTCCCGTGATAGACTCAGTCGCACTTATTACCACACATTTATGTGGATCGTGACAACTAGCAGGTGAAGAAATTACCATATGACATGCAACAACAGCAGCCAACCAAAACCACCAACATCAAGAGCAAAAGAGCTCCTCAATCTCATAACGAGCTATACAGTAATAGTAACCAACTTAATACACAAGTTTGTTAGTTACATAGCAACCTGTAATCGCATTTAATGCTAAATGGAAAATTTATTGCGGGTTTTATTTATTGACTTTTAACAGCAAATGATAGACTGAATGGTTTTTGACTTAATTGCTTCACTGGGTGCTTAAGTGGCCCGAAACAGACGAACATACATCGACGGATACTACAAACAAAATATTTATATATTAAGTTGAATCGGACGACAACGATTTGGACTCGGACGACGATATGGGGGACCACCATCAAGTTTGCTTGTTGCGTCAACTGTTCTACAGAGGGTGCCACTGTATGCACGCAGTGCAACTTCGAAGGACACGCACGTAAACCGCATTACTCAAAAATTACGGAATTAAATAATATCTAATTGAGAAGTTTGTCTAACCACATGTTATTGCGCCTAGTTAAGTCCGTAAATCAATAACCAGCAACACCGGCCGGTAAAAAGTGCGGCGACTTAAATTAAACTGACGGTATTATTTAGTCGGTAGTAAGATTGGGCGGCAAGTTGCGAATAATCAAAAGAATGCCAATGTAACACCTTAGGCAGGCGATTTTTTTGTTTTAACAATTCAGGAGTCTTTATCTATAGTTGAAGTGAATGGGATCGGTTTTTGGGTCATTATTTTTTTATGTGAACTTAATTAAGCGAATTCAAGTTCCGATTTAAATGGCGCCTATACACGACATGTTTGACAAGAGCGATAGTATTTATTATTTGAATTGATTTGACATAATTTGACATTTTGTTAGCAATTATTTTAACATTGATTGGCAAAACTAGCACGTACCGATTATCTGCGTTATAATCTCTCCAACTAAATTTGGGTGTAGAGTTCAGCTTGTGGTTTCAGTGATGTTAAAGTTGAGATATGAGCCATTAGGAAGATTTGAAACCAATTGGAAATTCCGAGTGCGCCTTTATTTCTTATTTCATGTGGTCAACGTCAGAGAAGAATTTATGGGTTGGAGCGTTGCTGTCGTTGCTAGTTCGCTTTATATGGCTCAGCCAATTTAGCAGAGATTACTGCTATTAAGAAAGTAAGATAAGATGAAACTCTGTCATTGGTAGAAGACTACCGGAAGACGTTATGAATTATGATCATAAAATAAGAAATCGCATAATGACATACTAAACCTGAGAGCTGAATTCGCTTACTTTAGTCTAAATTATTCATATAGAGCAAAACGGTAAAACGCATAGAAGCTATCGTCGAGCTACCACTATAAATTGCTATAGTTACGAACGATATACAAATGTTCTTAGGAGACTTCAACGTTAAACGGACAAGGCTGATAGTGAGTACTTGCGGATATCCCCATTCTAGAATTAAATATGGATACATGGCGTTCATGAGATCAATCAACAATCAACCAGATTGACCACACATACAACGATCGATGAGAGACACTCGAACAAACATTCGAGGTAATTCCGAAAAGAATGAATTGATTCCGATCACTATCTTGTTGCAGCCAAACAGAACCCGTTTTTAACGCGACGACGCGCCGCGGAGTTTTAATTATTTTGACGCGTGAGAAAGAACGTCAGACAGAGAGCTATCAGCAATGCGTTAGATATTTAAATCTTGATTTTCATTTTCGCACAAAATGTCAGTTAGCTCGTTTATAAATCAAATAACTTATTGCTAGTGTGACACAAAATAGTTCATATACTTAGTTTGCTATTACACCATGATTCTGGAGTCATGACTCTTTTGAAAATGCAAAAGTGCGAACGAGAGAAAAAATTCGAAAAGATGAGATGGCAGATAAACAGCCCTGTGGGCCATGATTTTCATGACTCTTTTCTTGTGTTTCTTTTCTGCTGTTCGCAATTTTTCTATCACGCTTTCTCTTCTTGTAGAGTGCACATGCATGCTTTGTGTTAAAAATGTTCTTGTGCGAAGTGGATGGAAAAGAAGACTATCAAAAGAGCCATGACTCTCAAAATCAAGGTGTAATAACGACACGACGCGCGGAATAGAAACCAAAGAGAAATTCGGCGATAGAGTCATGACTCTGGAGTTAAGGTGTAATAGCACACTTACATACCTAAACTTTTTCATAAATTCTTTAAAAAATAAATTCGCTCCAATTTTCGCAAGTTGCTTTATTAAAATAAAACTTTAAAAACTAAATTTCGCAGTAGATGATTATCTTATTTTCAAGTTTCGTTTTTGAAAATTTAATGATATAATTTTCGAAACTTTGGGCGAAATTTATATTATTACTCTTTCGTCCTCAAAAACTAATAATTAAGTAATTTTCGAATGAAATAATTTTCAAAACTTCGCGCGAAATTTATATTATTACTCTTTCGTCCTCAAAAACTAATAATTTAGTAATTTTCGAAAATTCGCAGGAAAGTCAAAGTAATTTTTGAAAATTTAATAATTTAATTTTTGAAAACCTGCGCGATAAAAAAAGAAATTTGTGCCAATTTTCGGAAAGCTATTTAATTTAGTTTTAAAAAACGAAACTAACAAAGTAACATTAAAAATCTAATTTTCGGAAACCAACTCATCGAGTCTTTTGCTGCCAAAAATGGGTTAATGAAGGAATATGCCATTATGTATGCCATCGTTCGAAGATCGGGTGTTAAATTAAAAAAGTCCGATATACAAGGATGGCATATCCGATGACATTGATATTATTGAAAGAACGTGACGATTAAGCAACGAAGACCTCACTCAAAGCACCAAATTATTATTGTATGAAACATTGATCATCCCTTCCTTCTATGGTGTGAGGACGTGGACAGGACATTATAAAGATCGGATGAGAAAATATAATTGGTCGTTTGGGCGAAAAGTCCATCGATTGAATACGGTATACGAGCCCAAACGCAAAATAGTTGGCCTACCTTGCTTTGGACAAAGAAAAAATACTTTCCATGCTGAAACTAATTAATTTTAATAAAATAAATTATATTCCAAAATTATATTAAAAAGAGACGTATTTTTTCTTTAAAATACAAATATTATAAAAAATGTATTACGAATAAATTTACGGTAAAAATGTAAAAAGGGTAGGAGCATAATAGTTGGCCTACTCTATTTTAGATGAAAAATAGTTGGCCTAGTGCTGTTTATACAGGGTAATTCGCATAAAATGCGGCAAAAAGATGGATCATGTAGGTTTGGCTGAGTTAATACCTAAAATTAATGAAAGGGGGGGTATTTTTCCACCGTTTAGGTGGGAGGGGCAATCTTCAACGAAATATGACTTAAAACAGAAAAAAAAATATTTAAAACCAACGGTAACACTTACAATGTCATAGTATGCCTTTTTGTAAAGCCAGATGTATCTTCTTTAATTGTATTTATTAATAAAGTAGTTTTAATAAACAATTTTTGAAAAATTTATTCTCATATTCAAAATTTAAAAAAAAAAAATAATTTAAAAAAAATTCAAACAATTTTTTCTCAAAATTTTTCGTTATTAAGAACTATTTTTGATTCTTAAATTCAAAGTTCTTATTTACTTATAGACAGAAACAGAAAACTGCATGTTCAAATGTATTGTACTTTTGAAAAAAAAAAAAAAAAAATGTAAAACAACTTTTTTCTAATAAAACCTTTTTTTAATTCTTAGGAAACAAAAAAATATCAGGTCTATTTGCAGGTATTATCATGTAAATAGGAATAATCCAGCATTTGTTCACTATTTTGTATGCTAATAAAACGCTATATATTTAAAAAAAATAATAAAAGGAAGGTTAATTCTTTAATTCATATAGACCTTTTGGCCCAGTCCCAGTTATTTTCTAGAAAGAACAATACATATGAACATGTGGTTTTCTGTTTTTGACTATGAATAAACCAGAACTTTGAATTTTGGAGTCAAAAATAGTTGTTAATGGTAAAATTTTTTTAAAAAACATAGTTTGAATTTTTTGTTACTTATTTTTGTTTTTTTAATTTTGGGTATGAGAATTAATTTTTCAAAAATTGTTTATTAAAACTACTTTATTAATAAATTTATTTATTAAGATACATCTGGCTTTACAAAAAGGCATACTATGACATTGTAAGTGTTACCGTTGGTTTTAAATATTTTTTTTTCTGTTTTAAGTCATATTTCATTGAAGATTGCCCCTCCCACCTAAACGGGGGAAAAATTATCCCCCCCCTTTCATTAATTTTAGGTATTAACTCAGCCAAACCTACATGATCCATCTTTTTGCCGCATTTTATGCGAATTACCCTGTATAAACAGCACTAGGCCAACTATTTTTCATCTAAAATAGAGTAGGCCAACTATTATGCTCCTACCCTTTTTACATTTTTACCGTAAATTTATTCGTAATACATTTTTTATAATATTTGTTTGCAGTCATTTTAAAGAAAAAATACGTCTCTTTTTAATATAATTTTGGAATATAATTTATTTTATTAAAATTAATTAGTTTCAGCATGGAAAGTATTTTTTCTTTGTCCAAAGCAAGGTAGGCCAACTATTTTGCGTTTGGGTCGTAGTATTAAAGTAACTAGTGGCCAAGAAAGTTTAATACCTTGTTCCCACCAGTGTGAATTAGATAAATCCACTTGATTTAGTTAAATCTCATAATTATTTATGTTCATTGGTGCAGTTAAATTGAACCCAAAGCATAAGACTTAATTTTAATTTATTGCTCGAAATTTTGTATGACTTTTATATTATTTTATACATATGTATGTTTATTAATAAAATTGAAAGTTTGAAATAAAATAAGATGTCAAAAATTCATGTTAAAAAAGTTATGAATTTTGGAAAAATAAAGAAGAGCACAACACATTTGGCGAAGTAACAAGTGCTCTAGACCCCTCAAGCCACAGATCGTATTGGCCGAATATACATAACGATATACAAAGTTTCGAAGCAAAATTTAGTGTTATACGTATATAGATGCAAATCGATCTTGTAACGAGAGTTATCTTAACTTATCATTTAACCTCATTCTCCATACAAAAAAATTGCATTTCAACCGGCCTGTAAAAATGTATTTCCTAAAGACTCTCGTGCTTCTCATTTTTAAATCAAAAACTGCGATCACATTTTGATAACTTTTAAATTAACGTTCTTATAATCCAACTCGTTCCTAGTACTCCATAGATAACTTCAAATATATCATCTATTCACCAAGATCCTAAATTGCATCCATATAATAAGATCATAATGATCATAAGCCAGTTCAGAACCTTTTATGAGTTCTTACGCTTATTACACGGAAACGTTCAAACTTTGCCGCCACTAGACCTTATCGTCAACATCGTCGTCCTCAAACATCTTCGACGGATAGATAGTACGTCGACATGTCACGTTAAACGATACCGTATTGCGCCACTGTGTTCTACGTGCCATTAAAGACAATTATTCCAAGTAGCATACATTTCCCGATCGCCACTTAGTCGTACGCGTGTTTTCTGTTCGAAAAGTGAGGCGCCTTATGGTCGTTCACCCTTGCCATCCCTCACCCATTCCACTATGCGCACTTGTGTGTTACCAACAAGTGTTGCTCATAAATTTATTATTAATAACGATTATTAATTTCACATTGAGGCCTAATAGCTGACCAATGTTAAATGCAAGGTTTTCCGACTATGAGTCTTTATACTATACGGTAGCTAAGAAAGAAAATGATAACTGGAGGGTAAGTATGGCACACGCAGAAATATAGTAGTCGTAGTCTTGAGCTGGATGTAGCCTATTTTAAAGGCCACTTTATCGATTGGGATAAATCTTCGCGGTTGTGTGCTGGTGCGCGCCGCACTTGCCGCTTTCGTCTTCCGTACGCATAACTACAACATCACCATCTGGGGCGCTGCTACTAAGCTATTTATGAAGATCGTTGGTTGTTTTGCTGCTGCTACCGCAATTTATTCAAGAAAAATGATCGCTTATTATTCATTTATTCAGCTTTTATAAAATCGATTTGTAACTTTTTTTTTTGTTAAATGGCGCGGACTATTACCCGGGGAAGAGATCAAAAGATATAAAGATACAGTTGTTGTTATTGGATTATGAAAAGATATACTAGTTCTCCGTTTTGCTACTGGTGATCTTCCGATTCGATTCGATCGATCGACAGCGACAATCTGTATAGAGCTAATCCGGCTTTTGTTTGTCCAGCAAGCAGACGCACCAACAACCGGCATCGTACCGGTCATGGATGCGATGGTGGGCCTGGACTTCGAGTCACACAAATTGATCTCTAAGTGATTGAAAATTAGTCCGAGGGGTTGGACACGAGTAAAAAAAAAAGAAACGAGCCTGGAATCCATTACTATGTACGACAACAAGCGAGCATTTATAAATCACTCAGTACGCGATCTGCGAGTGATTGGCGAGATATCACGACTATTTGTCCGGCATTTATTATTAAAACTCGCTTGGGGTCTATAGCCACTTGAAGAGAGCTTGTGCGTTTGTGCATTGGACTCTGTTGCGATCGTCAAACTGGCAACTGCCCGATCCTCCTCCTCGTACTAATTTCGTATGCGACGTGGTCATTGGTGACAACTTATCGGAGATTAATTTGCACTAGGCCCGAACTCCCCATTGGGTGATCGTGGCGGCATTGTCGCTCGATGATGGGTGACTACCTCACTAAACTGACTGGGTGAGATGCTCTACGTCCACACAGTGTGCCTGCCTGGGTGATTGTGACCAAGATGATTAGATGATAATTGAGTTGGTGTCTCCGGCAGCAGAATCTAGTTTCTTTCGTGTTCCTACTTTTGTCGCCATAGCAGCGCCACTGTTCAACGTTGATGATGATTAAATCAACACGCCTGAGCGTAATGTGCAATAAAAGACCGATTTCTTTTAAATTAGATTAATTGATTGGCCAACGTGGAGCGACTGAAGCGCCGCCGCGCGTTGACAGGTGAATTCGTATCGCTAATCATGTAAAGTGAGTAAGTTGTTGACGCAGTGTTGCTGCTAATCGATGCAAACGACACAAACAAGAAAAAAAAAACAAAAAAGAGACAGGATCACGGAAACCCAATTGAGGTTAAGAAACCGTGCAATCTACGGGACTTGCTCGATCTACGGGACTGATGCTATATACCTCTGCGAGACCGGTAAAGTAATTTTCGCGCGCAATTGGTATGTGTGTGACATATGGTCTTCTGAGGAATAAAACGCGGTCGGAGATCGTTACTTATTCTCCAGCAGCAGTATTTGGCTATTTTACACTGCACGTAAAGAGCCCAGATGGCGTCGTCATCATCGTTACCGTCGTGTAAGCGGGGGGATGCTGAAGACTCAGCACGTTGTTGCACTCCCCCGAAAAACAAAATAATAAAAAAAAAAAAAACAATTCGGATGATATTTTTTACCAAAAATCGTGATCGCTAAGTCTTTTCAAGGTGAGACGGAGAGATGATAGCCGTGTGTCTACAGCGTGTATTAACCGGTGTTATTTTGCAGTTCGCCGCCACCACACTATCTCTTGCAATAGCAACAATAAAAACAACAACAAAAACATTGTAGGCACAACACTTTTGTGCCGGAGATACTATACAACAACATTCAACAACAGCCTGGCGCATTCACTCGGACTTGGACAGAGATTAACGTGAATGTTTCGATGTTCGGTCGTTTTGTCATGCTGGCGTTTTTCACAATTGTAAATTTGTTTTGTGATATTTTCACCCGGGACGCCCTACTGTGGTTTGATGGCGTTTCAGTTAGGTTAGGTTTAGGTTAGGAGGAGGTATAGATATAAATGGACGCAGGCGACTGCGATGAAGACGAAGATCTTCGTGCAATGTTGTTATGTGACGAAGAGGTTTTTGGGGGAAATATTGGTTGTGAATGTTAGCTTGGCACAGCATGGCAATAGAGGATGTGAATGGATGCTTGGGCGGATGCCCGTCGTTTTTTTTTTTATTTTTTGTTTTTGGTAGGATGTGCATCACGGTTGGACTTCCTTTCTCACTTGCGCAATCATGCAGTTGTTCATTTGTGATTAATTTTTCGTAAAAGACTTTTGCACTGTGGGGATACTTTGTTGATGACGGCCTGCAGGACTATGATGTAGTGTATATTTGTGAGAAAATAAGAAGTAAAGTAGGTCTGCAAATTGTTTAAAGGGTTTCTATTTACTTTATGGGAACTTGAGTAGAGGTGCGCGCTTGCGATATTTATTTTATATTAAGTGGAGCTTCAGTTAGCTGTGTAATTAGCTTAAGAAGTGCATCGCTGACATAAAGTCTTTTGACGTAGTAAGGACAATAATGAATATTCGATTATTTTAAAATAATAAGCTGTTGTGTAAAAATTTAGTTAATCACACCTATTGTGAGTTCCACGGGAGCAAAATTCCACACTAAAAAAACCCCATTTCACTGTTCCCTTATTATGAGTTTCGTGTGAAAAATTGTTCGTGTTCGAAAAAACTCCAATATTGTAAGAACTTATTCCGTGTGGGATTTCTCGTCATTGACAGCTAATATTTCCATTTAGTTTTTGGAGGTGAACGAGATAGAACGAGGCGGGAATTGTAAGATTTTATTTGTTTTTTACCAACAAAAGTAAAATAGAGTTTTTCTAAATGTTTCAGGAACAAAGCAGCACATACAAATCAAAACAAAATTATGCATAATGTATGTAGGTACATAGGTGGGAAGGACGGATAAAAGCGCTACGTAAAACAGAAAGCGGCAGCACACAAAATGTATGAAAAAGAAACAAAACACAAAAAAAACTTTTTCCTCTACCAAAATATGTATGTGTGGCAACGCTTAATATTAATAAGATAATTTTATTTATTAAAGAATTATTAAAGTTCAAACAATCTCGTTTCAATAAACTAAAGCAATTTGTTTGACTCTATTTTATCAAACTTTGGCACTTACTAAACAGAAACGTATGAAGCGTTGTTCATTTTATAAACACGAATACACACTTGGTCAATGCGGAGAGGGAAATTTTTTGTAATAGCATGTTCTGTTATGTTTTTTTTTTAGACAAATCAATGAAAAATTAATTGTAAGTGTGTCGTCGCAGTGTCGCCTTCAGTGGTTACGATAATAAATGCTAAACTGCGTCGCTACATTGATTTTTTTGCATTTTTTACTAAATATTAAAAAAAAAGTTTAGATTTCGTGTACCTGTTTTCATTACAGAGAGAGGAAAATTTATTTTCTGAACACACCTTTTTTTCGAACTGTCAGTTTTGATTCGAAGTGGAATTTCATTCCCGTGAAACTCCCAATAACTTTGAAAATTCCGGGGGAGCAAAAATGTTTCACGTGAAACGTTTTTCGCGTGAAACTCACAATAGGTGTGAATATTAGATATGAGTTTACCTCAAAAACTTTTCAAATAATTATTGTTAAAAGTAAATGTTGAATTTCGTTTTATTAAATAAAAAACAACTAGGTTGTTCATTAATTTGGACTCGGAGTAGCATATTAGTTAAAGTTTTAAAAAAAAATATAAGAAAACATAATTAAAAATGCATACTCATTTTGTAAAGCAAATGGAAATTGAATAACTCTAATTGAACAATGTCAATATTCAATGTATACGTCGATCTTACCCCACATTAAGACAAAAGCGTATAATAAATGGCGCCCGAGCATTGACCTCATTGATGTGTATGCAACATTTTAACTGTTTCAGAGATCTCACAGAGGGATATTCGAAGCCTAGTACCAGTACCTGTTGTGTTCTGTTACCTGATGTCCTAATCTATAGAGCTCCACGGGACATATACGTTTAAGAGTGACCAGAAAGACAAGATGGCAACAGCAATATGAAAAACAGATAGAAGTGATGGTATGCTTTAAAAAGGCGCCCACATCGAACAGTGCCACGGCCTTTGGTCAACTCAAAATTTCTTTTATGATATGACGAATTTATTAATTAATCGAGTGTTCCTCGAAAATGATGTATCTAAACCGAGAACAATCTGTTTGCAGTAAATTGATCGCCCCTTATGCAGCTTTTGGAAGCTTTCCTAAGAGTAACAGCGACCCGCATCAAGGCAATTATGTCATAATGCGGGACGTATTATGCCATTAATAGGAGAATAACTACGATATTAAGGAAGTATTATACGAGGTCCTCCTTAAAAATAATTTCAATTTTCCAAACACGACATTAAAATGCAAGACATCTCTGGTTCAACAAAAAGGGAAACCTGTCTGCATGACAACACGTGCGGCAACGGACTAAAAATAATCGACTTTGTAATGAGGAAAAACATGGTATCGAGTAGCACGAAATTCTCTTATTTCGGCATCCATATGAATGCGTATGCGGTGGTCACCAGAGATTGAACCAAAACCCAAATCGATTACGTAGCAAGTGATGATAGTACACACTCCTCGTGAATAAAGATACACTTTCAGAACAACCAACGTCGATTCTGACCATAACTTGACTGAAGCAAAGGTTCTCATATAAATTCAATGATGCTCAACTGCGAGGACGAAATTCAAAGTAAACAACTACAACGCCGAGAGATCGCCAAAACCTATGTGAACTGAGTGTTTTTAGAGCTTGCGGGATACCCCAAGACTGCGGAAGAATCTTGATGACCACCCACAGTAATGTTAACGAACTAATAGCGCTGCATCAAAGGATCTGGTGTTCTTACATTCACCGCCGAGGGGTCCCATCGAACCAATGCAGATGCCTAAAGGCCCTGGTGGCTGCAGATAAAAACAAGAATAATGCTATGTAATGTAAACGGAAGAAAGTATGAAAACGCACAAAGAAAAAGAAGGATCACGACCAGCGTATAAAGTAAGGAGATTGATCGATTTTTCGATAGAACAGAAAACAGGTGCGCAGCTTTTACAAAAGTGTCAATATTAAGTCAGATTCGACTCAAAAAATGCAAACCTGGGGATCACAAGAGCTTTTATAAACATGCGCTGGAGATGATCTGCTTAGGTCCATGTAGCAACTCATCTTTACAATATGGCCGAAGGAAAGTATCCCAGGCGATTGGAATCTCAGCAACATCTGCCCGATGCACAAATGAGGAGGAGGAATATTGCTGATGATGACATTAGATGTAAGAGAGTGAATCAAGCTGGTAGTTATCCGTGCATTCGAAAACTACTATCAAGCAAAGTCGAATACAACCGAAGATTTGGTCATAAGAACGTGACCGTTAATTTGGGTACAACTTCGGCGTGAATATTGAATTTGTCCAACTGGGCACTTGGTGTAAAATCAACAACAACATCACCGCAGAAATCAAACGAACGTTTGCTAATCGCTGAATAGGCAGCTCAAGAATAAAAACTAAACGATAAGAACCAAGGAGACGCTGTATAAAACACTCATCATTCTAGTACTTGTACGGCTTAGAAGAATAAACCCATTGGCGTACTAGACCGCTAGTAGCCAACTTCACGCGTGTTCACACATAACTGTCAGCGCTGCGTCTTAACTGCGATAAATTATGGCAACAAAAATATTAGAAGAAGATATTCCCGAAAATAAAATAAAACTTTTGATGACAAACTCGAGAAAGCAATTTGTAATGACGATTATGTTTGAAAAAAAAATCCACGTACTTAATATTATACCAGTGGTAATGAAAGAATTAGTACACCATATTCATCATCATCGGCTCGACAACCGGGGTCCGGTCCTGGCCTCCTTCAACAAGTCTCTCCACCTATCCCGGTCTCGAGTCGACGCCATCCAGTTTCGCACCCCAAGGCTCCAGTTTCGCACCCCAAGCATGGTCTACCACGCTGTCGTCTGCCATAGAATGTACCACAAAGAACTTTCCGAGCAGGTTCCTCTTCGCTCATGCGAGCTAGGTGCCCTACTACCCACCGGAGTCTACCGAGCCTAATTTTTGTCACGCTATCTGCTTGTGTACAATTCATGATTGTACCGTCTCCGGAATCGTCCTTCCTCACATATGGGGCCAACAATTCTCCTTAAGACTTTTCTCTCGAACGCGGCTAAGAGGTAGGAGTGCCTTTTGCTAAGCACCCAATTCTCGGATCCATATGTGAGTACTGGCAGGACCATCATGGTCCTGTACAGCAGTAGTTTTGAAGTTATGGTGAGATTTCTGGATTTGAAGAGCTTTGACAGACTGTAGTAGGCTCTGTTGGATTTGACAAGCCGCCCGCGTATTTCTTCTTCTATATTGTTATCGGCTGCTACTATTGACCCAAGGTATTTAAAGGATTGCACCACTTCAAATTTGTGCTCCGCTACCTTGATTGTTTGACCAACTGTTCCTCTCGCATTCGACGCCACCATGTACTTTGTTTTACCTTCACTAATGTGCAGCCCCAGATTTTGTGCCGCCTGCTCGATCTGGATGAAGGAATCGTGTACAGCTTGCTCGGTTCTTTCGATGATGTCGATGTCGTCTGCGTTAGCCAGTATCTATACACCATATTACAACTGTAAAAATCAAGCGCATGCCAGCGCATCTAGTTGGAACAAGTTTTGGGCAGCGTTTGTAATTTGTATGGAAATTTCAACCGACTGGCGAGACAAAAGTCCTTAGAATGATTTCCAGTATATTTATGATATTTAAGTTGATATTTAAATTGACAAAGAACACAATATTTGTCGGAGAAGATATAATGACGAACTATATATATAACTATAGTCAAAAAACTTCTTTAACGGCTAAACCAACTTTGAAAACCGTGTTGAAGAATGGACACAAGACCGCAAGGTTTTTAACATCAGATATCAGGCAGATCGCAATTTCGTTTTAGTGAACAAATAGATATAAAAGAGAAGCTCTCCAAGAACTTGACATATACGTAACTGAAGACGGCAGGATAAATATCAAGCCAGCTGGATAGGTTTATTACATTAAAGGAAACCCAGACCTGTATAGAGTAAGCTTAAGTTTTTACGGTCAAGCTTCGGTGACAGACCAATCTTAATAACCAAAGCTCAGTTGTTAAAATGCTCGACTATAAAGCAAAAGAAAATGAATGGGTAGAAGCGTCTTGTTTTTGCCTATATGCTATTTTATTAGGTCAGTAATTTTTCACATCGTATATTTGACGTAATTTATTTATTACAAAAAATGTATTTAATGCAAAAATAAAATATATTTAAATTACTTAAATTTGTGAGTCGTAGTCTCGTAGTTCTTCTTCACGTATTCAAATTTCAGTAATCTTTAACTTTAAACCACATTCAACTTCTTCTAAAAAATCTTTCAACAGAAGTAAAGATCACTAAGTTCAGTGATAATTTAGTCATACAAATTTCCCAAACTCAAACTCCAGTGCCCTTTTTGAATCTTTCAAAATAATTTTATTTGTTTTTATACATATACCATCTGAGTATAACTGCCAAGCCTTTCTAGACCACCCATAAAATTCAACCTTGCCAATACATTTATAGATCCAAATTATAACCCCCAGAGAACCTCCCTGCACCTTAATTAGGTAATTACCATGCAAATACACTGACTCGAAACAAAAATCCAAAATGAATTTATCATAGAAAAAAAAACAATCACATCACACCACCGTACAGCGCGCATACTCAAGTCACAAAGCCGCGAGTTGAGATATGATCGTTAAACGTAACAAGGCTACACCCTTCGATCTTCCAACCTTATTTTTTTCCCCACAACAATCGTCCCGCAAAAAAAAAAATACAGATCTTAAAACTATAATTATAATGACAGCGTCGATGAGGATGACGATGACGAAGAGACAGACGTGGAAGACAATGAACACTCTTACCTATTCTCTTACATCAAGTCGCTCCATGAAACACGGCACAGATCGTCAATTAAAGTGAACAGCACGAGCTGCTGGTGCACGAACGAGTACAGGCAAAAGGGAAAACGCCCAGCAGACGGTCACTCTGATCTAAATGGGTTTGTTTACATGTTGCTTGCAGGCAGCAGCACAAGCACACTATTCGGATCGAACAGATTGATTATCGCAGATTGACCCGCGCACATTGCGCAATGATGTAATGGAAGTGGTTTGTTGCGAGTATGATCAGCAAGCTAAATAAGTCTGTGGACACTGCTAACGACCGACGCGACGACGGACTATACAACGGTAGTCGGCGCAAAATTCACGCACTGTAAACATTATGATTAAATTACGGGCCTGCGCTTTATCCGTCTTTCCTGGAACATAATTAAGTCATTAGCGTGCGGCTGCTGGGTGGCGAGAAACGCGGCCAGAAACCTTAATGAATCTTCCATCTTATCTTTCTTCGTTATTTGTTTGGGAAATCAAAAGGTTTTGGTGGAACTTTCCCTTTGAACTGTTTTCGATTCTCAGGAAGGCATATACACTCTTTTTTTTTAAGTTTCGATTAGCCTTTGGTGAAGTTCTGATAAACCTCTTGGCCCATCACTGATATCTCTTTGTGCGATGACCATATTCGTACAGCAAAATGTGCAATATCTGAGATCAGCGACCGCACCGAAACGTTTGACTTTGTGTTTTATGGGGCTTTTTTACATCACAGGGGGGGGAGGAGTATAAACAGCCGTTTTCTACACCGCAGACACTACTCAATTTTATCGGATGTAATCAGACCTAATAAATCGGTTCAACGATTGTGATAGGCGAGGATTGGTTAATTAATTCGATCGGTCGACCGGGCGTGCAAATGAAAGGCGGATCGTGTAGTTTGCTTTACTTGAACATTAATCGGCTCTTATTCAGAGTGTGCGTGATAAATGGTTTGCTTGACACAACAGCGCTGTTTGCGCGGAGGGTTAAAGCGTCGAACTTTGTATTTTGGCGAGATAAATGTGTTAACATGAGGAAAAAAATTGCGTGAAAGGAGGTTATGGGAACAAATTGGTTGTTGCCAGGTAAACTTTTTTATAAGGTATTTGTGTACAAAATATTGCAAAGATGCTATTTTAAAGTAAAAAGAAACTGTGCGAATTTAAACCAATCAATCATGACATGACGATGTAGATGACGAAAAAAGTGTGTTCGACAATATATTGACTGTCTTTCTGTCAGTCTGGGTGACTGGGTGTTTTAAACCGTAGAGTTTTACTTGATACCATGTTGGTCATTTCCGTAACTTTCTAAGGAACATTTCAAATAATGAACTTTTGTTTGGGGCGGAATTTTTCACGGATATGTATGTGACGGAAACTCCTACGAGAAGTAGTAAATTATTTACAGAAACGAGGTAGAGAAGAAAATAAATAGAGACCTCTGGAAGAATCAAATGTTAGTTAGAATCTGGACAAAGCAAAAGACGAAGCCAGCATTGACGTATTAGGTATGGACCGCCAGTAGCCAACTTCACTCGTGTTCCAACATAACTAGGGGCGCCATCAGCTACTAGCAGGGAATCTGCGTAGCAGTGATATGATTTCTTTAATTAATTATTTACTATTGAAATATTTTGGTGGAAATTATTATCAAACTACTTTTATTTTACAAAACACATCCACTCCTTATGCCATGAGTTACTTACAGATGAATATATTATCGTTTTCATTTAAATTCTAATGGCGAGATTAGTACACGTATTTAACACTAAAAGATGATGGCGTTTTTAGACTGTTTTTAGCTGGAACAACTTTTCTTGGCTGTTTGTATGAAAATTTCAACCGACTGGCGGTCCATATCTAGTACGTCAATGGACGAAGCATTTATCTCGAACAAGATTCTCTCCAGCGAACTTGAATTCAGAAACGAAATCTTTGCTATAGGAAGTGGAAAAGATTAGGTATTTCCGACAGGACAAAGAAATATGGTGAAGTGATGAAGCCAAAGCAGTGATGGCTAGAAAAAACGGCTTTTAAAAGATGGTCGGGCAATATGCTCTTCTTATAGCACTGATGAAAAACTCGTCTTTAGACATTGTAAGTGAGAAGAAAAAAAAAGTGTGTAAAGCAGAGAGTATGAAAAGCAGGTATTGAGAATTGGAAGAAATATCTGCAGCGGCTCATGATGCAAATCATGTTTTTTATTAATTACGACAATCCAAAATTATCAAAGGCACGATAAAATCACCGCTCAAAGAAGGAGAAATGCTTAGAAAGATTTACTTACCGAAGTTCATAAACAATAATGCTTAAACCTACACCACCTTCTTGTAGATAACGACGAAATTCTTCACAGGCGGCGCCAGTATTGTAAATGACTTTTAAATTAACAGTTTCACAGACTATACTTTCCAACAGCAGCATCAAACAACGAAGAGGTGCCTGACATCACATTTGAAGAAGCACTGACTTCTGGTGAAAAACTGCCAAACCATTCATCATAATTAGCTTTACTAAAATCCCAAACTGAGTTGAATTCGCACTTATCATAAATTTAACATATCGAAATTCAAGATCTTTAAATCAAATTACAAAGCATAATGATGCATACTATTTTTAAAGATAGGAGCTTCTGACTTAACTTAATTGGCTTCTAATTCAGTATTAATAAAGACTAGGTCTAGGATACGACCTAATAGGTTTACAACATAGTTAAGTTGGTTAAAATTAAACGATAGCATTTTATCAATAAAGCTCGACTCAAGCTCATTTGAGACATTTCATGTAGGTATCCAAGAATTTAAATTTCTAAATAAAATCACAAAATTTGTTCCTGGCCAGCTGTGAAGTCAACCACAATCTTGCATATTAAATCAAAAAATAATTAATTTTTCTACTAATTAATTATTACTTAGGGCTGATCGGTAAAATAAAACCCAAAATCTGCTAAAACTTATTTAGCCCAAAAATCAACGTTGCTGCATCATCATTAAAATTAATCTTAAGAGTTCAGTTTCATTATAAAATTAGCATTCCGCTTTAGGTTAGTTAAAACCACAATCCGGTTCTTCTAGCTCACAATTATTTTTCTTGTCAAAAATTTGCAATAATCATTCGTTTTTTTTTAACGATATTTCTGTCAAAAGGTGTATCATTACAAATATTTTCAATCAACTGCTATAATAATTTTGTTGGTGTGTCTTCAAATCAATAAGTGTTATTAAGAACATCAATTTTTAACTTCGCATCAATATTTTGACCTTAATAAAGTTATTTCTACTCCAATGAACTAAACCTTTTGTATTTGTACTCATTTAAGTCATTAGACTAAAATGGCGACCCAAAATTATTAAATACATATGAATAATTTAAATTCACAATCTATCTTTAATTAAAGAACGATTTACCAAAAACAAATCCGACTTTGTAAAACAAAAGCCAAAGTATTTTTTTCTGCGGCGAATCGATAATGACGACTTGGCCTTGAACTTTTTTTTTTAATTTTACTACCGTTGCAAATGATGCGAAAAATATCTGTATCTATACCATAAGAATATAAAAAGACAAAAGCTTAGACACCGGCATCCATATTCAAAATGTGACAATCACAAATTTCTATGCCGAAGGTATAATAACTCATCGAGGAAATCCCCCAAAACAAAGTGACTGAATTAATTAATTAATGAGAATGTGGTCAGGTGCGTTGACCTTAAATCTATCTATTGACAGTGGCGCCTTAATTTTTCTGTGTTCAGTTTTAGTATAGAGAGAGAGAGGGCCATCGGCAAAATGCCTTTCACATAACACATGAACATGACGTCGAGTCATTGGCTTTACGGAATATAAACAAAGTTGTTCAATCGGTGGAACAGCTTTTGCACTGGAGAAGGTTCAATCCGGGTCAACAGTCTTGAGTGTTGTTGTTTTTTTCTTTTTGCAACAATTATCTGCACTGATACAGTGCATAAAAATGCGTGCCACCTGGTAGTGCTTTGTCGAACTGTCAATCATTGTGTGTGATGGAAATTCAGCTTTAAACTCACTTTGTCTGTCTTCTGGTGGCAAAGCAATCCCTGCTGGCTGCGAGATCGCAACTCGGCTGCTGTCACTTTTTCGACTTCTGTCAGTAATGCACCGCACAAACGAATTGGGCAACTTTCATTCTGGCAAAATGATGTGATGTGATGTGTCTGTGTGTGTTGTGTTGTGTTCATTGGACCAGTCCATCAAGCTTCAAAGGCTTCGCAGATTATATAGGTGGAGTTGGGACAGAGTACGATTGAGGCCGCGCGCGCACCACCTGACAAATGGTGCTGCAGCGATATTTAGCGTCGGCATTTCTAATTTAAACATTTCTTTGGTATGCAACCACTGGCAGGTTGCCGATTTGTTGTTGATCGGTTTATGTCCAACGGGTGTCCTATTAATAATAAAATAGCGAAAATGTCTGACCAAAGCGCATGTTCCCTTCAGCTCTTAACTTTTAATAAGAGTTTGGCTGACTTGGCGCGTGAAACCAGATTCAAGACCACTGCAAGTTTATCACATCACAGGAATGTGATTAGGACCGCAACCAAATATGCACACGCGCATAGTCTGCTGTGTGAACGACGTACACCCGTTGTTGGTGAAACCCGTTCGCATTCATAACCCATCGGGAATTCAAAATTACTGCATAACTTTGTGACTGCATCTGCGCAAAGCCGCAAATGGGTGGCAGCAGGCTTGCGCCAACTATACTGTACTACCAACCAAACTGCTAGCCAGCCAGTTTGCCACCAACCACACTCTTGGTGAATTAAATTTGATTTATCATGATACGCATAACAAGTGAAAAGGAGTCAAGACTTATCAGTTGCAGTTGCGGTTAGAGGTGAAAATGAAAAGATACTTCTTTTTTTAATAAATTGACTGCTGAAAGTGTCAAACTTAGTTTACACTATAACTCAGTACTCACCTCCTTGGCTGGCAGAGGGTCTGGTCCAAGTCCATTCTGTAAAAGAAGGAAGAGTTTTGATTTTACATTTTTATTTTCTTTTTTTTTTTTTTGTGTGTGTGAAATGTTGTGAGGACTTTGATTATGAGAATGCATCGTTCGTGATCGTGATTTATGTTGATCAGGGTGAGTTAGATATTCTAATAGTGACGTTTGCCATTTCAATTGAATTTTTGAAGCAATCCATATCAATTTTATAGTTGTTGTTATTCTTCATGATTTCGCAATCCAATTTATAATTGGAGAAATAATTCCTAACATTTTCTAACGTGAGAAATTTGCTTACATCAGCTAGATTTCTGCAGTGGAAGAGGATGACACCTGCAAAGCTTTAAAGCTTCCACGAGCTGCTCGAAGAAATCTGAGACATATAAAAATCATGCCAGGAAACCAACTACATGCCAACTACGAAACTTGGTAAAGAAAATATATTTGCTAGGACTTATAGAAAGTATGGCTTTCACGACAAAAAGGCTGATTATAATTTCGCTGAGTAGAAAACATCGTAGTAACAAGCACACTCTGCCCAATCATATTCTGCCCACCCAACCTAGATGAAGTGAAGATAGCTAAATCTAAACTTAAGAACAATAAAGCTGCTGGAGCTGATAGCCTTGCGGCCGAGCTGTTCAAAGCAGCTGGCGATGAATTAGTTAGGAGTAGGCGCCAGCTCATCTGCAAAATATGGTCGGAGGAAAGGATACCCGATGAATGGAACATCAGCATTGTTTGCCCGATCTTAAATAAAAGGTGACCCTCTGGAGTGCACCTTCTACAGGGGCATTAGTCTTATTAACATCGAATACAAAATCTTCGATGCCGTTCTATTTGAACGCCTGAAGCCATTCATCAACAAATTGATTTATCCATATCAGTGTGATCTTGGAAAAAACACAGGAATTTCAAATCGATATACACCATCTTTTCATCGATTTCAAGGCCCCGTATGACAGCATCTATAGAGATGAGCTATATACAGCGCAATATGGCATCCCTACCAAACTCATCCGTTTGTGCAGGATGACGATGGAGAATTCACGCTGCTCCATCAAAGTCGGTAAAGACCTCACCGATACTTTTGATGTCAAAAAAGGATTAAGACAAGACGATGCGCTGTCATGTCCTTTTTTAACATAATCGTTGAAAGAATAGTGCAAAATTCTCGTCTCAACACCAGAGGCGCAATCTTTCAAAATTCCGTCCAATTACTTGCGTACGCCGCCGATGATATTGACATAATGGGAAGATCAAAGTGGGATGTCAGTGGTGCTTTCGTAAGCATTGTGGAAGAAGCCAGGAAGATGTGTTTAACGGTAAGGCAAAACTAAATATATGCTGTCAACAAGAAAAGACACCAAACACCGACGTCTTGGACAAAACGTCCCATAGGCAGCTATAACTTTGAGGTGGCCAAAGACTTTGTGTAGGTACTTAAGCTCTGCTAACAACTCAGTGAATAACACTAGTGCTGAGTTTCAACGAAGAATTACTCTTGCCAATCGCTGTTTCTTTGGACTAAGAATGCAACTCTCGAGCAACTAAAGTTTCCCCTTATAAGACACTTATCATCCCGGTCTTTATTTATGGTGCAGAAGCATGGACATTACTAAAGTATGATTGAGAACGCTTTGCGCTGTTTTGAGGGAAAAATTCTCCGTGTGAATTATGGGCCCATCTGCAAAAATGGCGAATGGAGAAGAAGATAATAACAACGAACTGTACGAGCTGTACAGCGATACTGATCTTGTTACTAAAGTAAAAATCCAACGACATAGAGCTGCTAAGGGACGAATCCGACCCCGTAGGACAGCGCAGTATAGGAGAACAACGAAGCAGGTGATGCACGCAAGTGGAAGAGGACCTCAAAAAACCTGGCGTGCGAAACTGGCGGCAGCTAGCTAGAAACCGAGCTGCATTAAAGAAGCTTGTTGGTTGAGGCCCTGGTTCACCTCGGACTTCAGCATAAGTAAGTAAATAATAAGAACACAATTTTTTCCCACTGAAAAACTCATAAGGACATATGGGGATGGGGTTTACCGGATCAATTAACCATCAAACAGATTAACCAAAATGTAAGAGAAGCCCGATTAATATTTTAGACGTCCGAAGTTTCCTTAAATAAGCAAACACATGCAACACAACACAAGAAGCCTATATACAGCGAGGCGGAAATGGGAAACTAGATCTACAACAGCATTACAAGTATAGAAAAAAATATAAAAACATTGGAAGAACAACCACTTTGATGTTTCAATAAAAAACATAAATCTGTTGAAACAAGTAAACGACACCAATCGACTAGACGCTTATGTGACGTACTTTATTCAGAGAGATGTGGACAATATCAACCTCGACAACGAAAACATTGAAACTGATCTCTTCAAACTTATTTAATTAAGGAGGTACACTACAACATCTGTACCTACACAATTTTAAGTCATCTGTTTGTCGTGATTTTACGTTCCAGTTGTTTTGTATTTTATTTTTGTTTTAATTCGTTTTGCTGATGATGACAAATAATCTGTAGAAATGCATCTAAATAATAAAAAAAAAAAAAAAATTAAAAAATTGTACTTGTGAACTAAAATGAAGGTGATTTATTGTTTTTTAAATTGTTCTTTATCTTAAAACATTAAAATAAAAACATTGGGGCATATTCATAGATGTTTGACAAGTTCTTACTAAGTTGTTTTTAAGTTAAACTCAAGTTTTTACTATTCATAGAAAATTTAAACCCAATTCTAAGCGAAAAACTCGAGTCCAACTTTAAACAGGATCGAACCCATGTTTAACTTCTATTTAACTGTGATAAACGTCAAAAATAGGTACATATGAAATAATTATTCGAAGTTCGCGAGTGATTTTTTTTTTTTTTTTTTTTTAAATTAAATGTTGGTGATTACTACTGTACGAACAAAAAAATCAAACACATAAATAGATAGTAATATTTCTACATATTTACCTACCTACAATAACACAGTGTCTCCACGATCTATATTTCATAGCATTCTATTAAAATTGCCTATGGAGACCGCAAATAGTATTCTATGAAAAATTTCTTGCAATATATTGCTCAGCTCATTATTGCATGCTATAGATAGTATTCTATGAGCTGTCATTTTCATATTGACTTTTCTGTTTGTATTTGGATTGAAATAGTATAAAATAGTATGCTATCAAATGCCATTTTATAGCTATCAAATGCACATTTTATAGCATTCTATCAATAGGGAATTTTACCATCTTGTCAAAAAATATGACAACTCACACTATACAGATGACAGATTGAAATATGTATCGCGCTTTTTTAAACTGTCAAACTCAAGATCTAACAGAAAGCAATTTGAAACAATTTTTAAATGCGGTATTCTTTTTTGTGTGAAATTTGTGATTTCCGTGGCTTAAAAATTTATTTTAATTAGCAAAACCAACAAATACATCTGAATATACATATAAAAGATCCGAAATAGTGACAAAAACATTATTAACATTATTAATAGCATATTGGGAGAGTTCCATACTGTTGTTTATCTTTTTCCAATTTATTACTCTCCTTGAAGTAATAGGCTCCTGTTTCCAACAATTGATAATTTAGTTTTATTCCTTTAGTTTTTTCTTCCAATATAAGTGGAAAGACAAATTCTCTCAATGTTTATATTTATTTCTTTAAATTACTACACTATTTTCACAATTTTCGCGCACAAATGTTTAAAATTCCAGCTTTTGTTTTCAATCAATTTGTCAACAATGATAAAAAAAAATTCTGCTGTTCTGTATACTGCTGTTTTTGACAATTCTGTGAGAACGAGAAAGAGATATATCGTTGTTACCTAAAAAGCCCTATCTTTCTTTCTATAGAAAGTGACAGATGGTAATCTATGAAATCTTGCTCGTGGAGACATCGTGTAAGACAAATTTCAGCGGAATAGGTATATTATTAACGTATAGATGGGGATGTCATTGACTGTGCAACAGAAAAATCGAGAGGGAGAAACTAAATACTGTGGCATTTTGTCAGACATTTTCTGAATTTTCATTTAATGTTTTCATCGCAGATTGTGCTTATTTTAAGTTTTATAATTTTCTATTTCCAGACAAAAATTATTAATTAAAAAAAAAATTGTAAACATCTGGCATGTATTGTTTTCAACCTGACATATGCATTGTTTTGAACCTTTCTTTTTCTTACTTAATAAAAAATCAATCTATCCCACTCACTCCATATGTGGAACCCAAGTTTGTTTTACTAAACAGAGCTGACAAAACATCTATGCATAACAACTGTGTCTAACTTGAATGTTAACGTTAGACTCCAGTTTAGAAGAACTCGAGTTTACATTATGACTGTTAATATGGGCCATTGGGTTATAAGAATCAAACTTACCAGAAACCCAAGATTGAAGGAAACAATCCGTAAATTGTATCCTAAGGTAAAGAGAAGGAGAACATCCAAAGGCTATATACAACTGGAAAGGACAGAACAACACTAAAGTGCCTTGCACATGAGCTGCGACCAGAGCATTCGAATAAATATTTTAAGGCAATTTTAGGAGTATGACATGGCCTTATAGGTTGTACCGTTGTTATTATTTTTTTTTTTCTATTGTTTCAGTTCTATTTCGGAATTGACTTCATGTCTAACAAACATCCAAAATCTTGTACAGCAGCGCATAGTTATATTTTTAATTATCTGAAAATGAATGAATCGAAAGGACTAACTTCTGTGACTGATTGATTGATCACCACAAATCAGCCATTACAAAGTTACAATTGCTCTATATTATTTCCACTAGAAGGACAAAACAATTCCTTATAAAGAGACATTCTCATTTTATGTTAACGAAAAAAAAAAAAACGCAAACCACAGTCAGAAATATGTTGGACTGAATGCGAAGACAAAAAAAAAATAAACATTCAATAGACTGAATTTCCAGTCCACAACTTGATCGTGATAAACGAATTTTAATTGGTGTCACAGTGATGCTAATAAGCGTGAGTCCAATAAAAGCATCACTATCAACATCAACCACATCAGCTGCTACTGTGTCGCTGACAGTTTAATAATATGCCGCCATCAGCCACCTGTGACACACACGAAGCTTGGCTTGGCTTCTGCTGCTGTGCGACTCTTACTTGACAGCCGAAAAGCGGTCTCAAAAAAAAAAAAAAAAAGAAAACTAAGTTAAAACTAAGAAACCGACTTAAGTAAACAATTAAAATTGGAGCCTGCAATTGCTGAAACTAGAGCTTAGGGGCCCGCAGGTAATTCAAGAAAACGGATAGTTATTGCCACGGGAAATGACTTTTAGTACCTTTTTTATAGCGTTACTCTTTATTGGCACCTTCCATATTGCGTCTGTAAAACAATAGACAACCCAACGTATGGTATACATGCAGCCACACACAACGCGCAGCCGCACCGTCATCTAGCTTTGCCAATGAAGCCGAATTCACAGCACGACAAGTGCTGTTCCAGCTCCCTATTTGGTAAGGTTGACTTTTTGAATCCGTTTTTAGGATCACAGCATGAATCTCATTTATTAGTTGTTGAAAATTTATTGAAGGCGATAAAAACCACCAAATTGAAATTTAAACTGGAACGCGACTGCGTGGTCTCAAGGGGTCTTGTATCGCAAGTCTGTTTTACTTGTTTAATATTTTTGTTTTTATTTTTGGTTAAGTCTTCTGACAAGTGTCAATTAATTTAGGTATACGAAGGACATGGAAAGTCAATTCAACTGTAGGTACTTCATTAAATTTTGCTAGTATTTTTTATTAAATTATTTTTTAAGTGATAAATTTTTTTTATTAGTTATAATATAGATAAGTATAAGTTAAGTTGTAAATAATAAAAGACGAAGAAAAAATATATCGTACGTAAAAAATGTATATCGAAACAAGATGAATAATTCATGTGAGGAGAATATCGGAATAATTCAAGGAATTAAGAAATCACTGCTACACTTCTCAATTTGTAGGTTTTTAGGAAGCGACATGCTGTAAAAGACTTTTCGCATCACCAAAAAATTCTTAGAAACAGTACCTTTAATGTAGGAATGCTCGATGTTTCCAAATCATCGATATTTCAATAGATGTAAGCATCGAGAGTCCCAGCGTTTTGCCACAGGATGTATACTTTTGCAGTACATAGACCTGAAATACTATTTGGGTGAGCCGAATTTTATAAGTCGAGATCTTTGAGTAATTTTGTAACTGTATGAGTGCGAAAGAAGATGTGTCCTATAAAACTGTTTACGCTCTCAAACACAGCCAGTAAACACTAAACTGATGCGCTTCAAAAATATAGTTTTTCCTTGTTAGCTGACCATTTGGTGTCATTGGATATCAGAGTCGCCACCGAAAGAAAAATTAATTTCGTACACACATTTTAAGAAATTAGCTAAGTACTAATATTTTGTGAATTGTGACGCTTTGGACCTTGTAAAATTTTTGTCGTAATATTTGTTCATGCTGAAATGTAGTTCTTTGAATATTTGCCGTTTGAGGTTCTTCTAGCTTATTTGAACTTTTTATGGTCCTCTTCAGTAGAGTTTTCATTAAGACTTCACTCTTTAAACCAGATGATCTTATTAGATATAGCTTAAATGAGACTGTGAGTGCAAAAGTGGCGTAACCCACATTTTTTTATTTTTATTTTTTAATTTTGAGTTTTTTTTCATCATAATGACGAAAAGTTAACGATTAATCGGTACAAAAGTAGTGCAACTGACATATTAATAAATCAGAAAATACTGCTTCTGCCTTAAAGCATTTCTATGTACGCGATCATTTTTAAACACGATTATCTCCGTTGTTACATTTTTGGGCTTAAGTCACTTTTGCGCTCACAGCCTCAAATATAACCATAATTTTTCTTTAGTTCGATGTCTTACCGTTTTACCACAATAAAACTTATTATAATCGCGAGAAACGGCTGCAAAATGATTTTTTTCTTTTTTCACTTACGTCATAATGGGGATAGAGACGAAATCCCGACTGTACAAAATCCCGACATAATTCAGGTATCCAGGGGGGCAGCATGCTCCCCATACCTATTTTTTGCCTTTCAACATAATTTTAAAATTTAAATTTTTTAGTTATCCAATAGTTTGCTACAAGAGCAAGTTGGTGAGAACGAGCCGTACATTACGGCACAGGGACATAAGTCCCCGGGTAATAAGTCCCAAATAAATTTGGGACTTATGTCCCACCTTCTTTTAAATAAATTTTATGAATCTACCAAGAACACACGCTTGTTGATAGTTTGTTTAGTTATTTCCGTTTCGTTTTACGCATTGTCAATGCTTCAATGGAAAAAACTCTACTGTAATACAATTACAGTGAAAACACTTCTTACTGACAGCTCCCATAAGCGAACAATTTCCATGAACTGGCAAAATTTCGAGGACCATGGGGGTTCGCTTATGGGAGCTTTGACTGTACAATTAAAATACACTTACTTGTTGTCTTACTTTTTTCAAAACTGTAATTTTTAAAGTTAATTTTCTTAAAAGATTCAAGTTTTTGCGAATTTGAAAAACTAAAACCAAAAAAACGGTTCATAAAAGACACATTTATTTGTGAAAGATGTTCTGTTGGCGAGTCAACATCGAGGGCATAAAGCATCATCGATGTTAAAACATCGATGTTTTAACATTTAACAGCGATGATCATCGAAAATCGATGGTTTTCGACTATCCCTAATAGATTTCAATGAACATCGGACTTTATTCCATAAAGTGGAACACATTCGTTCCTCTGGTGGTGTTGTACATGTGTCAGTTTTTCGTTCAATGATGATTTCAATGATTAACTCAAAACTCAAAATAGTTTTCGTACGAAGAAAAATCAATTAAAATGGCAGCAAAAATAATCTATAATTTATGTTTTAACAAAGTTATTGAAAACACAAAGAGTCAAATGCACTTTACTTCATTCCGATGAAAGTACACACTAAATATTTCATAAACTTCAAAATTCAATTCGTAAATATCTGCCAACTATTAAAATTCGAAAAATGCCCCAAACGTCAATTTTAAGTGCGTTAATACCTGTCAATTGAAAAAAATAATGGTTTTCGGAAACATTTCATATGCAGGGAAAGTACTTCACAGGCAATACTGTTCCACATGGGAATTTATTGCACTTTTAGTGGGAATCTGCTCCACTTTTCAATGTGGAGTTGATTCCCACTCGTAGTGAGATAATATTCCACTAAAAATTGTGTGGTATTCTTTCCCATCTCGATGCAGGTGCAAGAAATTCTCACCTTCAGTGGGAAATTAATCCACATTGAAAAAAGGAGCAGATTACCACTAAAAGTGGAATAAATTCTTATGTGTAGCACTTCCCCGTAAAGAACTTTACTTGCGCTGACATTTTGCACTAAAAGTGTTTGTCATTGAATATATGGAAGTTAAGATACTCCATTACATTCACGAATTCCTCTTTATAATGAAAAATTTTGCAATTTTTGAGACATATTAGTACTCATTTACATAATATAGGTAGGTACGGTTACCATCCGTCCTCTTTTTGAGAGGACAGTCCTTTCTTTCCGTACCATGTTCTCTCTTCTTTATTATTTAACTCCTTAAGCAGCCTGGATAATATTTCTAACTCACGACCTTTCATTACAGTATGTTTAGCAGAGTGCGTTACGGTTGCCTCTATCTCAAAAACAGTTTAGGGCAGGAAAAAAATATTTTTGACAAAATTTGTCGCAAATTGTATGCTCTATAATTTTTATAATAGATGTCAACATCTCAAGTTGAGAGAAACCGCGATAATCGCGAAACACGCGATTTGTTACTTTTAACATTGAATAACTAACATTGCATAGGTCTGGGTTCGAGCCCTGAGTACACTTAATGTTTTTTCAGGGGTTCTGCCTGTTGCGAGGAAGTGACAAATTTTTCAAAGTTATTATTGTTATGAAAAGTGCATACATTATGTGAGCTGACTATATGAAATGTTAAATGAATTACAATTCTAATGTCTAAAAGACTTAAAATTCGTTCTTAAATTTTTGTGCGTTTATGAAAAAAGTTTGTCCTTTTTTTTGCCTTCGCAAAAATGGTCACCGTAAATATAGGATATGTTATGGCACAACGTTAATCGAAAAAAAAAACTTTTAATCTGCAATTGACAGGAGGATTTTTTGCACGGGATCTCTCCTATTTCATAGAACGTATTTTATATTGAAATTTCCTTTTTTTATTTCAATGTACCATGCAAAGCCGAACCATTTGATCGATAAAAAATGCTGGTGTGTGAAGCTATTTATGAACTTATATTTCTAGTAGCATAAAATGTATCCCAGAAGTAATTTAACTCTTTTAAACTTAAAAAGTTCAAATATTTTCGAAGACCAAAGAGCAAAGTAAAGTGTCAAACTCCTGCAAACAACGGAAGCGAACGGGCAGAAATATATTTCGATGCCATAGAGCAATATATGTTTTTGTTCATCGATTCTCTTTCATTTAACCAAACAGATGTACTTTACCAAATTTGTCCATGCTACCCATTTGTCGTACACCCTCTCTTACTGGAATGCATTAACAAATACGGTCCACCAAATGCCACCACAATCTGTCTATGCGTGCATATTTGACTCTCATGCCCTGTTCTGATCTCACCAAAGCTGCCAAACACTACCAGACAATATGCCCATAATCCAAAGAAACCCCCCAAATATGGAATGCGAGCGTCTTACCCGATTTCGCGCGTATCAAATAAAAATATGTTTACCGGTCGCAATAAGCGATCGCGATCCCCGCACAAGTCCATAATAATATCGATTCGTGATCGGTGGGTGTTTGGTATATCTACGGCAAAGGCATCAGCTTGTTATGTATGCGCGCAGGCGCACGCATGTTTTTCCCCCTATTTTACCATAAAATGATAATTTTTCCTATATTTTCCCCCGATGATTCTTTCGTTAATTTGATGTTTTGCAAGCGCAAGCAAAGTGATTTACGAGCGTAGCAATGCGTTCAGAATTTTAATTTTATTTTCCTGCAGTCTGATTATGATGATGTTCGTGTGGCCTGTGGAATGATTGATGTTTATTTATGTCGTCCTGATGCACACACGCGTGTGCAATCGTAAGGGCTACCATTTGTGTTAGGTTTTAATTGATGCTAAAGCTTATTCGTTAAATAATAATTGATACGGAAAAGAATGTATTTTTTGGAGCAAACAAAAAAGTTGATTCGTTTGATTTGGTCAAATGCTCGCCTGCGCAAGTCGCCATCAGAGAGAGAAAGGTGCAAACAAAGAATTCCATAATGAAATGAAATGGAGACGGACTCAACTATAGATGGCGATGGCGACATTAGAGCGGGGCCAATCTAGTCAGTAGCTAAAGAATTCCAAATCAATCACCGTCGCCGATGCCGTCGTGTTTGCTTTACAGGCTCATTTAGCTTTGTGGATATTTACGCCGGGCGCTCAGTCTTGGTCAGCGTGCTGCAAGAGGTGGAGGAGGCTGAGGTTGGGGCCAGTCACCATCAGTTATACAGCTGCCGTGGTGCTTTGTGTGTTTTACAAATGTTTTCCGCCAATGGAGGTATAAATGACTGTTTTCCGCTTAGATTTTGTCGTCTGTCGTGACAGTTGTGGCATACTTCAATCGCTAGAGTACAACCATCGACCATTCGGCTCCAGAGCACGATCTATCGCGCAAAGATCAATAGAATGATCTTCTCCAGATCGCGTCTGTGACCAAGATCGCTTACAGGGAATTTTTGGCTCCCAAGTGATAGATTTGTAATTGGCAGGCGGCACAATCGGGCTTTCTTTTTTACGTTTCTGCGTTTCTGTTGCAGCAATACAATAATGCCACCAAAATGAACTATGAGAAAAGCTCGCGTGTTGGAAATGGATTGCTATGCGCGATCGTTAATCAGTCTAGTATATAACGGGAGTGGAGTAAAAGAAAATAATTCCAAGACGATAATTTCAATTAAATTCTCAACCGCTGTACGCTCATTCCTTTTGGAGGGAACTCCTTCCTCTAGACATTGCGCCGACACTGCGGTACATTGTCGCTTCATGGGGGGTGCGCAAGCAAATGCAAGTGTATTACACTTTGCGTTCTCGAGTGGCATCCCACTAAGCTGATTGTTGTTGGATGAATAAAACCATTTATACCCACGGCCGTGAGTGTTGAGTGTTGATGCGCGAGCAAAAGTCTTGGGAGTGACTTATGACTCTTCAACTATTCCTCTCCAGTGTGGATCAGATAATGGGCTCAATGGTTATCAACATCTCGGTGAAAGACAGGTAGTAGGTTGAAGTGCACTTTGGAGTTGATGCACAATCATTGGGTTGGGTTCAAATGATATTGTTGTTTTTTGTTGGTGCTGGTTTTCTATCAGAGATTTTGATGAATAGGTTGGTTTTCCTTAAAGCGTTCTTGAAGAAGTTAAGATTAAAAAAATACAAAAGGTTCACTTGATTACAATAAATACAGAAGAAAAGGAGGAATCAACATAATTAAAATTTGTATGTAAATGTTTAATATTCGTTTGAATTGAAATTTACAAAGTGAATATTTTCTTCAAAAATTTAATTATCACGAACTTCGCAATTTTTTTTAATTAAGGCATTTGGATTTTGATGCGTTTGTATATTATTGTCAGTAGAAATTTGATGTTATTAAACAAATTCTATAAATATTTTTTGGCAAAAGAAATTTTATAAAAATAAAATTCATTGGTCAAGCGTTGTACACAGAAATATAATAAGAGCTTAAGAAGAAGGACAAACCGTCTAAACTCTCTTACTTAGCTCGACTCGAACCCATTCTTTCTGAGATCTCTGATTTTGTTTTGTTTTTGTTATATAACAATGTGCTTTGTATGATATTTACTATTCAGTGTTTTAAGATATAGTTAGTGTAACAACGTATAGAGCAAATAATTCGAAATTTACACCCTCTTAATTAAGTGAAATCACAATCTAAGAATTTGTTTACTCTAATTATACATCCAGAATTAGCAACAAACAGAACGACATCTATCTACTATAAGTAATCGCTATTTATTGAGAGCAAGACTAAGTTGCAACGCTCCTAAGTCCCTTTTATGGAATGCGGTCATTTCTGAACCTGGAACCCAGTGCTGTCGTTTTGGAAAAGTCCAAAGCAGTACATTTAAAAAAAAATTGCATAAATTTTGGACAAAAGCAATACGCATACAATTTTTTTTTTAAATTCATATTTATTTTTATTTTTCTTTAAAACAAAAAATAAACTTAGATACATATCTACTTTATATATCTATAAGCCTTTTAGTTCAATTTCTTAGTCTTTTTTTAACATTACTATTTTTATTAATTTCACTTTTAATAAAATAGGAACTTTTTAATAGTAAAAATAAATATATATTAAAACTATATAACTATTATAAATATAACAAAAATAAATTAAAAAAAAAAATAAAAATATCGCAGTTAATTTCAATATGCAATACGAATACGATTTTTTTTTTAAATTCATATTTATTTTTATTTTTCATTATAACAAAAAAATAAAATAGGAACTTTTTTATAATAAAAATAAATATATATTAAAGCTATTTAATTATTATACAGAATTAAATTAATAAAAATAAAATAAAAATTCGCAGTTAATTTCAATTAATATTTGTGAATTTTTAAACACATTTAATATGTAATTTTAGCACGAGAATATTTTTTTATAAAGACTCAACACAAAATTATATTTGAAATTTTTTAAATTCAGGTAACTAGAAATAATTTTGGAAGGCAAACAATGTTTATTGAATTTTACATTATTTGTATTTTGATAACATTTCTTTGGATGGAACCCACTCTATAGCGCTGCTATGCCTTATTAATTCTTTTGCCATTAAAATTGAATTGGGAATGTAGAACTTGAAGGTGCACTTTCATCGAAAATATTTAAAGTGATGCCATCTTTAATTTTTTTTTTCATGTTTGGTTTTATGAACAACGAATTTGGAAAAGCAATACAAATGGCAATACAAAAATCAAAATGCAGTACAAAAAAAAAGTGTGCAGTACGGCTGTACGGACCAAGCTAAAGCAATACAAATATAGCTTTTGCAGTACGTTCGACAGCATTACCTGGAAATGTTTTTTTCTGGCAATTGTCCAACACAACACTTTTATAAGTCCATTTATTCACAGCTTTTGAGCAGTTTGGGATGCTAGCTTAAAATCTTTAGGTAATTGCTTATAGTTAAGTTTTCGTCGAAAACATGCGTAAAAATTAACTCTTCTCAAAAAAAAAAATCAATTTGCGATTTAATCATGATCCCTATGATTTGATTCCATATGAGGATTCTTCTTTGGAATTTCGAATTGATTGATGTTATTTGACGGTGATATTTGTCATTTTCAATAAATATCTGTTCCTTGAAACACTAATGATGGTCTTACCAGAACCGGCGCGCTTTGTCAGGTAATAGATCTACACTTTTTACAAAGTTTTAAAAGTCCAAAAAGGCAATAATCTAAACGAGAAGACTTTGTTTGGTTAAAGAGAGTGTAAAAATAATTGCAACAGTTGCAGGAAGGCATTTTGTTTTTTTTTTATTTTTCCTCCAACTCTTATAATGAACTCAACCTCATGTTCAAGCAGCTAAATAAAATATTGTGGTCCTGAACAAGAAGAGAACGTCATCGTATGTGCTGTTGATATGGCACGTCATTTGACAATTTATCCTTGTTGTGCTGTGTCATTTGCTCTAAACAAGGTGGCGGTCAGACAGACAGACAGATAGGCATCACAAGTTAAACAAAACTGCAAGTCATCGGACAAACAAAATGTCGCTAACAAAAAAAAACACACACACTGACAGACAGTTTAAGATGAAATAAAACAGTCAAATGACGCGGCTGCAAGATCTGCAATCCAAATGGGCGAGCAAAATATTTCGAGTGATTTTAAGCGTGTGTAAGCGCACTTGTTTGGGGCATAGCCACAGCATCATAGTACACGTTTAGTTGCCGCTTCTGGCTGATGATGATGATGGAGCGAACGACAATCGTTTTTGTGGCCACCAAAAACGGTTCGAACGAACAGAAGGTACAAACGCACACAAACGACGACTATGGTGATGGTCGATGACAGTAAGACCGCTAAAAGCGCGAGATTTATGAGATCTTAAAGATTTATTGGTTTTACGGATTCAGTTACAATCGAGATGATAAATTGCCAATGAGTTCGATGAAGATTTCGATCCGGTTGGCGTGCGTTGTGTGAGCACAGACAACGCCAGACTGGTGGAATGCACAGGCATTAGCTGGACTGTCTGATCACTGTCATGTTGCGGTTGAGTCTATATGCTGCCCTTGTGGGAAGCAATTTGACCGAAAGTCTGTTTGTCTGTCTGTCTGTGGTGGGCTGACAGCTCAAACGGGCAATCTACATACCTGGCATAAATGCACGCTGACAAGTGTGCGTTTTGTGCATAGGCGGAGCTCTGTCAGTTGATTAAATGTTTTTTCCACCCATCATATGCCAGCTGACCCTCGGGGAGGCCACCACCAACCGTGCACTAGCAAGTGGGTGGGTTTGGTGCGTGCGTGTGGTAACCAGGAATTGATATGTTTTCAAGCTCACTCACGCTCGAGTGACACTTAATTTTCGTCTGTCACACAAGTTGACGTGTGTTGCCGTGTGGCAAAGTCCCTTCGCGCAACTACTATTAACAAAACCGCTCCACCTTTTCTGGCAATGAACCGCAGCGCTCCCCACTGCTGCTGCCGCAACGCTGCTTTTAGTTGAAGGAGGATATGCAAAATATGCCCCGCAGCTTTTCTACTACTCGAGTCCAACGCCTGATTTGAATATAAAAATGTACAATGAGGTGTTTGGTATATACCACGCGAGCAAACGAACCCGAGGTAAGAGAGACAACACCAGGTATATGTACATTATGAGCTGTGCGCGGCGTGGCGGCCGGCGCGAATGTTCGTCGAATCGTGTTTTATGATTTATGATTGTACACCTCTAGTTTTCACGCTGCTGTGATTTTGCTGTTGCATGCGGTGGAACTCGCTTGCTGCTGCTGTTGTTCCGAAAGATTTGCCTAAACAAATGGCATCGAGTAGGTGATTTGTTTGCTGCAACACACTCACTTATTCCAGTCGTAATCCTTGCAGTTCCACTTCTATCACTGCGGCTGGCGCAGCAGCAGCCAATAGAAGTATTTATTGTTCGAGGTGACCCTCTGATGGTCGTTGCCACGATTGCTCGCAAATTTGATTTGATTTGTGATAGATTGAGTGTCATTATTTCTTTACTTGGCATGAAAACTTTGACACCTCACCGACTGACTCTGGGCAGCAGCAGGGATTGTGCTGCAGTACAGTGGTTACAATGATATTGAGTACTTCAGCGGCGGCGGCGCAGCAGCATAAACTACGGTCGGTGTTGGCTGTCGAATGGGTGCCCTCCATTTCCATATTAGACGGTATTTCGCGTGGTTGCGATTGTTCTACTGGCAGCTGAGCGGTCACATGATGGCTGAGATTTGAGAAGTATAACTGCACTCGCATATATCACACCATAGACAAAAATGCATTCACATCAAATTCGATGGATGCTGATGAATGGATGGATAGATAGATGGATGATGGTTGGATAGATTTGGATCGGCAATTCGTTTTCGGTGTTGAGAGAGAGCAAGATTTGGCGCTAACGAGTGCAGTAATTAAATTAATGAAGCAAACTCGCCTTGAGCGCAAACAAACTGTTGAGTTATTTGCAATAGTTCGTTCTACACGTGGCGCAGCGGGGTTGGGATGTGAACTATGTGAACGACACGAAGACGAAGACCATTCACTTTCCAAAAAAAAAAATGTTTCCAATTTTTCTATTTAATTTTTACATGACAACGATCGAGAGTGATGGTGGTTGAGTGTGGACATCATGAATTGTGGAGATCAGACTATAAATCTTTTCTTACGATGTACTGTGAGGCATTCTGACTTATAGATAAGTATGATGGAAGGTGATGAAACAATATATGTATGTCTAATTGAGAAAAAAGAAAGATATTTATGATCTGGGATCAAACTCAGATAGACATTTTGATTTTAGAAAGTACGAGTTAGTATTAGTTCGAAATGAATAAAAGTAATATAATAGTAATTCCTTTTTAAACCAAGTTAATTTTAGTGTGAGCGATAATAATAATAACTATTAATTAAGCAATAAAAACTGTAATAGATTTGTTATAATATCACTTTTCATTAAAGATCTGTTCATATTGTAAGCAGTTCTTTACAGAAAAGAAACTGGTTCTTTGCTATGCGTTTTTAATCAAATTAAAAGAGTTGTAAAGAACTATGGATTTTCGGCACTTGCTTTTAAGAAAGATCAAATGAGAACAGATATTTGGGAATTGTCTGCCCCTTTTATGGAAGACGACTTAACTGTATGGTTTAGTTGACATTCTTATATTTGGTATAAAGGATCACAACCAGCTGACTGTCAAAACACAACCACTTGTCAATAAACAAAAAAAATAACTTTGTAGTTGTATCTTTGTATTATGGAACTAAGTTGAGGTACTGTTCGGATGTCATTTAAAGTCAGACAACTGACTTAGAGCAGTTGTGTTGAACATTTCGGCAAAAGAAAACCCATTTTAAAAACAAAAAGGAAAAAAAAGTAAGTTAAAGAATTTACTTACTTACTTCACATGGGGTTCACAGTCCAGGATGGACTTTGGATTCAACCAACAAGTCTCTCATGACAGCTCTGTTTCTACCTAGCCGCTTCCAATTTTGCATCGCAGGTTGCGTCGCTCGTCATTGAATCTTATTCTCCGAATTTAAAATCGATAAAGAGGTATCGATCTGGAATTAATGGTTTCCAAAATCTGTCGGAGTGTGAACATTTGATCGGCGGTTGACTTGCCTTCCCTAAAACCACACTGATAGAAGCCAGTCAGATCGTTTACAAGGGGTTTTAAGCGATCAGCACAGGATATCAGACAAGATTGTATAAGCGACGTTTAATAGACTTATTTCTCTGTAGTTGGTGCATGTCCATTCATCGGGCAGACTTTCTTTCGACCTAATTCTACAGATGATTGGTGCATGCTTTCTAACAACACATCTCCCGCAGCAGTAAGCCGCCTGCACCAGCAGCTTAATTTGATTTAAGTTTGGCAATCCCTTTGATAACCGCAATTCATTAAGGTCAGGTGGACGAAAATGTTGAAGCGCGAATGTTGGCTATCTTCGCCGTTTAGCAGTCTAGAAAAATGTTCTTTCCATACCCTCAGCACTGACTGTCTATCTACCACCATATTCCCCTTCTAATCTCGGTAGGCTTCCGTTCTGACCTTAAAGCCTTGGGTTGATCTTTTTACAATTTGGTAGATTTTTTTAACATCACTCCTGCCGGTACAACACTCGATGGATTCGACCTTCTCGTGCTCTCTTTTTTTCTACCTGCGAACGAGAAGTCGACATTCCTCCCTTCTTTTTTGCCCGTAGAGCTTCCGGGCTGCTCTCTCAGTGGCTCTGGTTCTAGTCTGCAGCATTTCCTAGTAGTCCTCGTTCTCCGTTGCATGAGCCAACCGGCATTCTTCATCAAACCAGGACAACTAATAACGCACACAAAATGATTGTTTGAGAGTGTAAGTCATACTAGGTTTTTCAAAGCTGTCACGCCAGAGTAAATTTATTTTTATTTTATTTTATTTGAGAGCGTGCCAAACGAGTGTCATTTTTAGACAAGCTTTGGAACTGATGATGAGGTAAAATTGCGAATATATTTTTTTACAAATGGTTAGAAATATTTAATATCTTTAGAACACTGGTAGTAATTTTTGCCTTAGGTCGTGTGCCAATAGCGTTAAAATTTTATCCACTGGCTAATTTTTGACAATTGAGAGGAGGTGAATAATTTTTTAGCTTTTCAGTGTGTCAACTGGATTAAATAGGATTTCCCCACAAGAACTAAAAAAATTCCCTACTCTGTAAAATAATTTAAATTATGGGAAGCTTTAACGCGGTACAGAACACTGGTGTGGCGGCTGAACTTCCAAAAAAAAAACTATGTTATCGTTCGTTCATAACACAGTTAAATTAAGCGGAATTCACAAACACATAAACAGGAAATTCAACGTCAATATAAAAATAGACTAAAATAAATGCAAGTTAAATGAATCTAACAAAACACATGTCACACTGGTTTTTGGCAGTTGAACTTCCAAAATAAAAATAAAAAATTTGTTTCACAGAATAGAAATGTAAAAAGTCGGTTAATTATTATTTGTTCGTTATATATTACAATTAGGTATATAAAACACATTTCACAAAAACACAAATGAAAAATTCGATATTAGTCGAACAAACAAAAATAAATGCAAATGAAAGCAATGCAACAATCAAAATAAACATATTACGCCGTCTGTCTCTCTCACTCCTTCATAAGTATAGAAAATTATCCACTAGATAAAATTTTTGAAGTTTATATTCACCACACTTGTGTCATAATTTATCCAATGGATAAAATTTTAAGGGTGTTGACACACGGCCTTAATTTTTGATCATGCAAAAACTTAATGGGACGAATATGAGCATTGTAGATATTTAAGACCTGTCTACATTTTTCCGGGTTTTTCTTACTCGGTTCGCTCAACCTGATAGCTTATTTACAGCTGACATCTTGTGTTAAGGTTTTGCGATTTGAATAATATTTTGAACGTCCTAGTAATTTATCTATGATCTATCCCTTTCGTATTGCCAAACGGTTCTGTTTGAAATAATTTTTTTAACTGTATTTTCTGGCCTTAAAAACTCGCCGATGGTCTGGCCTGTCTACCAGCTGTTCAACCAGCTTTACATTTGAAGCAAGAGTGATCAACCACCATATTAAAATATATTTATGCCAAATTATGATAAATTGACCCCACCTGTATTCGTAAATGAAATATGGAAATATTATGTTGCCAGACTTTTTAAAGCCTTTTACGATTTATAATCTTACATCGAAATTTAATTGATTCCAGCAAACAATCAATTCAGTTCAACATCAAAACCTCAAAATTGATTGCACTAAATCTCAGATTGCTGAATCATACAGTCATAAAATTCTTAAAAGTCCTCATTAGTAGGTTACTATAGACGTTTCAAGTCACCTCATATTTAAGCGTTTTAAACCTCACTTAAGTATAATAAAACTAATTTAATCTTTGATGGCAATAAACGCTTCTGCAACAAAGTAGCTTGAATGACCGTTTGCTGTTCGAATTATGTCCCAATCCTTTGAACACATACATACAAATAAGTAGTTATATTGCCCACTCATTTCTGGCCAATGAAACTTTCTATTGACGATGATGATAGAAGTATTGTTGGATATATGGTAGTATGGTGGCGTTAAACTTTATGGTAAGCGTCCGTTCGAAAAATACTCCCATAAAAATGCACTATAGCGATAAGGCCGACTGAGTTTCTGCATTTTCTTAATTAAGTATATAGAATCTCAGCTTTTTGGCGTTGGACGAGGGATACCTGACTTACTTATCTTCAGACTGACCATATTGAGACGATGATAGTTACTTTGCTGGTGGTACTTAAACCACGCGTTAAACAATCCCAAACTTTCATTAATAACCGAAATGTAATTAAAACTGTTAGTTTGTAATCGGAGCAGTACGAACCGCTATTTAGTACGTTGGTCGTCTTGCACCGATGACGACGACGCACGATGAAAACTTCCACAGCGGAAAGTGATATATGCAACGACTGTCATCCGTTTCAACGCGCCGCACAGGCGCATTAGCATATTTCACTGCTAAACATCGCGCATCGGTTTGGCGGTGGCATTATAGCTGGAGTGTCTATGGCAGCCATAATTTGGTCATAATTTCGGCTTTTCTATTGCAGATACGTGTGTTCATTTGACCAGCGATCGGCATTAGGCACATTGGTAGCTATGCGATTGGCATGCGGTTGTTTATGCAACCAGGACATAACTTTGAATTGGTTCTTGTTACGCCATCATCGTGCTGCTGCAGGAGCAGCTCTTTTATACTCACATTTGCTGGGTGCAGGACTGCAGGGGCAGCAAAATGTATCCAACTTGTAAAACACATGCTGCAGGTGTAGCACTAACCATAAATTGAGTGTTTGTTTTTTTTTTTTTTTATTAAGCTTGAACTACCTAGGTAAACGTTGTTGCTGCACCAGGAGAACCGAGAGTTTATATATGGGACAAGGAAAGGGCAGCAGAGAAAAATATGTGTCGGCTTTTTAATTGGTTATAAATTAATTTAACGTCTATTAATTATCCGCTTTCATGTCACTTTGTGTATTTGCGAGGGCTGTCGAGAGGTTGAGTGGGAAATGCATAAATGACAACTCGACAGGGTGACAGCGGACGCGGACGCAAAACAGAGTTGTCCGACTGGATTTCAGGGAACAATCAATTACATTACATAGCGACAATTAAATTATCCACAAAAGTCAACAGGTGTAGTGGCGAACGGCAGCGGACAGTGGTTGTTACTACTCCACGTGAATATAAGTATTTATCTATCAAGTGCATTTTTACAAAGATACAACTTAACCGTCAAATTCGTGAATGACTAGATACAGTGGTGTGGTTATTGTAGCTGTATCTATCTCTCCCTTTGAATAATCACTACAGATGACTCGAGTGTTTCATCTGTTTGCGATCAATATCGTCGTCGTTTGTATCTTTTCCATCGGAGAATGCCTTACAGGTTACAGATACATTATTGTTTTTTTGTAAATGGGCGGTCGCCGGTCGGTATCGGATCATTCCGTAGTCAATCTTCTTAGCGTTGGCGCACTGCTGGGAACTTTTTCTTTGCTCATTTCTTCAAGTGCAGAGCAAGTATATTTCATAGTGAAGGCGAGTCAAAAATTTTAAATGCGGCGAAGGCCGCACGAACCATTTACTTTTGTGTTTCTCTTTTCTTGGCCCTCTGTGTCGTCTGTCGTTGGTTCGAACTTCCTCTTTGTCTTCATCGTCATCGGTCATCGTCGCATCGGTCGTGTAGGTAGAAATTCGAGGACCTCTTGGGGCAGTACTTAATAGATTGTTGATGAGGCGGCTGGTACACCGTAAATTGTCAAAACGTGACTTGCCGCGAAAAAGCACTTGAATTTTCCAAATCAACAAAATAAAAGTGTAGAAAGAGAAAAAAAATTCCCCACACCCTGACCAACTGATGACTAGGTATACAATGGGTGTTGGACATAATTCAAATCCATTGACCAGAGCTATTGAAGCGATAAATCGTCGATGATCATTGAAGACAAGTTGGCATGAGTTCGTATTGGTTTTTGGAGGGAGATATTTTGTATCTTTCTATTGTTATTTCGATATGAATGTATCATTGTAATATGGGAGAGCAATTGAGATACTTTTTCGCATGATTTCAACGGTTAAGTTTTGTGTAAATAATTTCAAAGGTAAGTTTGCTAATTTAGAAGAAGTTATTCAAAATGTTTAATGTTGAGTTTGAAGGAAAAAGCATTTTAGAACTAGGTACATATATTTGAAAAAAAGCAAAATTGTCAAAAAGAATAATGAATTTTTTTAAAAAATTTCCTCAAAAGAATTGTCTTAACCAAGTAAAAAAACACAAACTGACAAATATAATATAATATAAGAGTATATACTTATTATAAGAGTATACTTATTAGATTAATTCAAAATCCTTATTGGATTTAAAATATTTCAATATTTATTTCATGGGCTTGACATGGCGATCAAAAGTAACGTTTGGCAATAATTGATTGGAGCTTTAATCTTTCTCCGCCCTCCGACTTCTTTCAAACGCAAATTATAAAAAAAAGTACCTATTGTCACCGACAGCTCGGAAGAACCAAGGCCTATTGACTTACACTCTCAACCAATCCTTTTGTTTGCGTTGTTACTTCTATGTATAGGATTGGAAGTGACCTACAGTACGAGTACGAAAGACTGTGGTGAGATGCACTTTTTATGACAGTGATACTTTTCTAGAATTTGTCTCTTTCTCAAAATAGGCAGTGCTCATGAAAAAAAAAAAAAAACTTTAGGTGTTCTGTGCGTCGGGGCTGTAACACAGACCTCTGAAGTGATAGTCTGACACACTTATACCACAACGCCGATGAGAAAACGAAAATTATACTAAGACTTAATATATCATAGAATAGGAACCAAATTTGGCAAGGTTATAGATCTAGTTGAGAGAAGTATTTCAGCAAAAGTCCCCGCCATCACAAATTTTAAGTAAATTAAAAAAATAGAACGGAACATTTTTTAAGGTTAGAATATATTTTAAATGGTTCAAAATTAAATATCTTATTGATAAGAAAAATTTCGTGCCCAATTTAAAAAAGTATGTATTTTTTTTTCTTAAATTCTTGTTTGTTTAATTAAGAAAATTGAATAAAAAAAGTATGCAGATTTATGCACAGTTTAATTATGCGTAATTTGCAAACTTTTAGTGTTTGCCGTTATGAAAAAATGATAATTTAATAGTGAACAAAACTTAAAAAAATCGCTACCTTAAAAAAACATTTATTTTTCATATTTAATTAACGGTATATTGTACAAACTTGAAAAGTTCAAATGTCGCAAATTTTCAACATAGCACAAAATTTAATTTTATTATATATAATGTTGTTGAATTAGTCAAATTTACGGTCAAATATAAAAACTTTGTTTTCTATAAATTTTTTTTAAACCAACTTTTTTAGTGAAAAATTAGATTAATTAAATTTTATTTTTGCATAATTTGAGCCCAGCTTTTTGTTTAGTAGGCTTTTGCTACAAGTCGTTCATAAGAAATACAAATTTTATTAAAAACAAACCTTTAAAATATACGTGTTATCAAAATATATTTTTTTTATATTTAATCAATGCACAAACTTTCAATACACAAACTTTAAACCTTCCTTAAATGACGCAAAATTAAGTTTAACATAACAAAACATATAATTTGATTACACATATACAGGGTGAGTCATGAGCAATGCGACAAAATGCTAGGGCGTGTAGGTTGCGTTGAGACAAGAAAAAAATCGTAAGTCAGTTTTAAGTCAGTTTTTTCGAAAATTGCCCCTCCCGGCTAAACGGAGGGGAATAGACCCCCCCCTCTCATACGATTTTTTTCTTGTCTCAACGCAACCTACACGCCCTAGCATTTTGTCGCATTGCTCATGACTCACCCTGTATAATGCCTTAAAATTATTAAAATTTTGAGTGAAATTTAAAAAGTGAAATTTTTTGTCTTTTTTTTTTAGTATTTTTCTTATAATTAATTAAAATTAATTTAATTCTACATGATTTGAGCTTATTTGCAAGTTTGAGATTAAGCACTTGACGAGAAATTAAAATTTTATTAAAAACAAACCTTACAAATATGCCTTTTTGCATGCATTTATTAACAGTACATTGCACAGATGTCAAAAGTATTTTTATGACGCCAAACAATAGTAAGCAATGTTAAAAATATACTATTTAATTTATAAAATTTTAGCCAAAAGTTAAAAAAATTTATTTTTTCTTATTTTTTTGTTTTAGTTTGAATTTTTTTTACTTATTATTATTGACCTAAAGAAAGAGTACTTCCCGAAAAAATTAAGCGTGGTTTGATCACTTTTTGAAGCTTATACTTTAAGTTTTGTTTCCTGAATTGTTTCGTGTAATTAAAAAAAAAAAACAGGATTTTCTGAAGATTATATCTTAATAGTAAGAAATTTTTTGTTTTCAATTTTTTACAAGGTTTTATGAAGAAATAATTTTTAAATAGGATAATCATTCTAAAATATTTATTTTCCAAAACGCTCTGAAAATCCAACATCAACACGATCTACACATCATGCACAGGCCTCACAAGACGGTCATGAAAGGGAAAACTAATTATGATGAAAAATACAAACTATGCCTGGAAAGATAAAACCTATAATGTTGATGAACCCCCTTCCCCCTCCGCAAACGATTTACGCATTTGCACGTGGAATGTGCGAAATTTAAACAGGCCGCGCAAAGCTAAACAGCTTTCCGAGACCCTCACCAGTTTCCCAAGCTGATATAACAGCCCTCCACGAGATGCGATGGGATGGACCGGGCCTGAGAGTAACAGAGAACTGTAATTTTGATTATGGGAAATGCTACTTCAATGGAAGATTACGCTTGTTCCGATGCGGATTCGCTGTCAGAGGAAGACTAAGAAAAACGTCTTGAGCATTCGCAAAGTCAGAGAGAGTAACAGCGATTTGTATAAAGGCCAAATTCCACCATCTTAGCATCATAAGCGCCCATGGCCCTACAGAAGAGAAAGACAACGATACCAAAGAAAGTTTCTACGAGCTCCTCACTAAAATCTACGAGCAGTGTCCCAAACATGATATCAAAATCCTTCAAACTTCTTGTAGTGCACTCATTGGGAATTCTTAAAAAGAAGTTCAATTTTTTTAATTTTTCCAAATTTTATTGACAACAGCTTGATGAAACTTTGTGAACGTTATATTTTTTCAATGTTGTTAAGATAACTGCGCATAAGTCCGGTCGTACATTTGTTTTTTTCATATTTTTTTTAATTTATATTTTATATATTATTAAAAAGTTGTCCCTGACCAAAAAAAAAAAAAAAAAAAACAAACCACGCAAATGTTATAGGACATGGGCCGATCTCGCTACTCTGTTTGGAAGCGATCATTTAAAAAAATAAAATGCATGACTCGGTTGCACAAACTTGCACTTGTATAGCAAACTATGAAATTACGAAAAATTCAATATATTTAATTATGTAAAAAGGCAAAAGGTATCGAAAAATGGCCTACACGAGAGATCAAGTTGTATGGTAGCTATAATAAAACCGCTATTTAGCCAAAAACTTAAAATGCCATCATATGTTAATTGTCTAATTTAGGTGCCGTACCAAATTTAAATAAAATCAGTTAAGCCGTTATTAATTTATGGCCTAAATGTGTAAAAACAGTTAACATTGATTCTCCGTTATGTAAATTTTTAGCCAAAAACCTGAAATGCAGTTATTTTACAGCACTCCAAATATAACGTTCACAAAGTTTTATCAAAATCGTTAGAGCCGTTTACTAAAAAAATTGAAAAAACTAAAACAGTTATATGGGAGGTACGTATTACAGCCGGGCTAAAACAAAAATTCCTCCTCTAGGGAATCATCAAAAAGTGCTAGATACGAAGATTGAAGATAATCCGCCAAACCGTTAAGGCTGTAGCTCGGTGAACAGACAACCGCACATACGCACACCACACCCGCATATACACACATACGCACATACGCACATACGCAAATACGCACATACGCACATACGCACATCCGCACAGACAGACCGACGGACGGCATGACGAAACCTACTTTTTTGGGCTACGATGATAAACGTAATGTCAGGTTTGATTAAAATCTAGAATTTTTTTTTACACTAAATCAATACTTGCCCTATTGAGCAAGTAAAAATTCCTTAAATACAAAATAGTCAATCACTATAGATATACTTTCAACCCGAGTACACTTTATATCGTGATTTCAAATTAAAAATCCCGTCGGTTAAATCAATAAAACTTTCTTAGTAAAAGGAGATCATCTCATTGTGTATGTATTTCCCTAAATAATCAAACAACAATCTCAAACCCCCACATTCATGTTATCTATTATGGGTGGGCGTAAATATCTCACTTGTTTGCTTAATCTTGTACAGCGATTCAATACAGAATATGGTAAACAGTTAGCAGGCCTCTATTACTGCCAATTTTCGAAGGTGGGCATTAGCAGCGCAACAACTACTTGATGCAAAACTAAGGAGCACCACATTCATCCATCTGCATAATATATCTATAAACAAAGAAGTGCAAAGTGTGCGCACACTTACGTAGATATACTCGTATATATATAAACTACGCCGCTGTCTATTCATCCTAAAGTCTTTAAGCAATTTACTATATAGCGCTCCTCTATTGCGGATTGCAGGCCATTATAGACAATTCTAATTGGCCATCATAAATTTAGATTCTGTGTTCCAAATTGATCTGATAGATTCTAGTTGAACCATCACAAAGTTATATTATATCTTTTGAATCTGAATGCACAGAATGGGGCAGTTGTCTACCTATGTATATATGCATGTTGTTTAGTTAGTACAGTTTTTGAACTTGAAGAACGCGCGTCTTAAGCATTTGATGGTTTGCTGAGGCTGTATAGTTGCTGTTGATGCATTTTATGTCAGGCTCTTCCCACTTGGGATGGCCACTTAGTGGGGTTCCTTAGTGCAATTTCTTGTCAAGTTAAATTGTGGAGAAGAATTATCCCGCATCTTATTAGAATGTATATATTTATGAGAGATACTTTGAATGCAGTTATAGCTTAGGGGGCTTAGCTGTTTGTCTTGTGGTTTTTTTTTTGTTTTTGTTTGCTTTAGGCATAATAAACTGTCAAAGGAAAGATTAAGCGAAATAACATTTATAAGCAGATTTTTAATTAATTGCGTGTGACTGGAATGTAGAAACTCTAGGAATGATATTTCGACAATCAATAGCGCATAAAGAGTCTATTGGCTACAATTTATTGAAAGACTAGCAGTTACCCGTGCGTTGCTACGGGGCTGTGGAATAAACTGAAATAAGTCGTGTTTTTCACGTTAAAGTCTCTTCCACAGGAACCGTAACTTTTCAGGGATAAAAATACTCTTTGTTTTTATCCAGTGCTCGCAATGCATCTTCCTACCATCCATTCACATTTGTCGTAAAAGGTTACGACAACACAACGAAGAATTCACTTTTTAACATGAGTTAAGACAAGGTCACGAGAAATACACTGCTTTTTAGCGGGATGTATCTGCACAGATTTTCGCCAGCAGATTCATCATTGGGAGGGTCGTCAAGGGAAATTGCATTGCCCTTTCGCGACTTCTGGACGGGAAGTTAGGCGATAAAGGGGGAAATAAATACATCTATTTCTCCCGCTTTTGTAAAGGGTTCCTTCAATATTGATGGATAATAAGGAACATTAGGTAGGGTCAAGGGTTTTGAGTCCAGTTGAATAGACAACACCTTATTCAACTTTCACAAGTAACACTGTTCTTCTTTTACAAAACTTATTTATTTTCGACTTTTCTTCTGCTTCTAAGAGTAACATCCCGACAGGCTCTTTTTGCTTTTTAGCATTAGCATCTGAGAACTTTAACCGAGTCATCCGTCACCTAGGCTCCAGGTCAAACAATTGTAGCACCGGCTATCTGTTCCTGCAGCATGACTCACTTCCCTAGGCCGTTGAGCAGGCTAAGGCGATCTTTCTGACCTGTAGCGGCAGTTGAATAGTAGCCACCCTACTAATCTCGGCTTGGACGTGCCTAGCAATAGGTACCATAAGTCACAGAGGCTGGTAGGTTTAGGATCCATTAGTTTTTTTCTTTGGGTAACATTTGAGGACAATCTTAGATTTGGTTAGTGATACCTACGAGATTTACTTAGGTTGAGGAATTAAAATCTCTTCACGTCTCATCACCAATACCCAAGTCACGATTCGACCTCAGAACAGCCCACACGAGATAATATAGCCATCGTTCTTATATATTAACATAAGCAGATGTGGATAGGTGTGATATAACTGACGTGTATAATACCTACACACGTAGAGTTCTTTTGTGGTGAGGAAGCTGAGGTGGGTTCATTCTATTGGAGGTTAGGGACCTTCAGTGTGAAAGAGTGATCTCATCCTGGGCCTTTCTCAGGACAATGGAACTCCTGTATTTTATGTAGGATCCCAAAAGGGGTGACCCGTTGCATGAAGATTAATGAGAGTGCAATTGTGAGTTGGGAATCGTCTTTTATTTTTCGAAAGTATAGCTCCTCTAGTAGTTCAGCTTTGATTTTTGCTCGTCTTTTGTGGGACTAAGAATTCAAGACAACTCGAACCTGACGATTCTCTTCTGTTTGATAAAACTTGCTCTTTTTTATTAATTTTTTTTTTCCAAAAAATTTCAAATGACAGATGGTCAGACATATCTAAGAAGAAAACTGAATATCTACTGAAACATATGCAGGCCTCAACTGTCTCTTCTAATTGGAATCCTTACGGGTAACAACTCAATGGGCACTCACATGAGCAAAATGCGCATAGGGACATCTGACTTATGTAGAGGGTGTCAGAATGAAGAAGCAGAAGAGGACTCAGCTCACTTCTTATCTGAAACCTGGCTCGAAACAAGAAAATTACTCTTGGGGAATTTTTCTTTGAAGATATTGATGACATTAACAAAAAGCCACTTAAAAACATACTAAAGTTCACTCAGAACTCAGGATGGTTCAAGGAGGCACCACACAATTGATACAACTCATTCTTTTTACATTCATGCCTATTACTGAAATCGCAAAATTTCACTCCCCGGGAGTTGGTTGGATCCGCAGTGGATTCGCACTCGCATAAAATTCTATTACTGAATCCGATGAATGAGTTGCATTATCGATCCGCGAACTACTTTTCCATTTTTGAAACTGTTTTATCATGGATGTCAAAAGTTGACTAAGATCTAAGATACTTTAGTATCGTAAAATATCTAATATCGAAAATTAAATATCAAACTTAGTGATGGGGACTATATTTCTGTACAGATTTTTACTGTTTGGCCAAAAAACGAAACCAAAATTGTACTTCCGGAACTCGAAATAATAGGGCATAAAATAATTATTTTGAGTAACATAATTTTTTTACTGCGAAATAAGCCTTTTTTAATGATTTTAACGACCAATCTTAATCCGTTTGTGTTTCAGCAATCACTATACCGATTTTCAATGTTCATTTACTGTTGGATAGAGGAAATGTCAAACTAGGTCGTGGGGACTATATTTCGGACAGATGTCCACGGTTTGGCTAAAAAACGACACCAAAGTTCCATTTCCTAAAAACAAAACCCAGATGATGTTTCCGAAAGCGGCCATTGTCAATAAATTATTAGAAATACTGCAAAATAAACTTTATACGTTTCGGAGATCCAAACATTTTTATTTCTGCTTTTTCTTCATTTTTTTTTACATAAAAATCACTCTCATCCGCACCAATTTTACTGCGGATTTGCTTTTCCAACATTTGTATGGAGTGCGGATGTGGTGCGGATGCTTTTCGTTTTCAGTAATACCAATTTCACGAACAACGTTACCGACATTTATTCCAGCGTATGACTTGCGGATTCGCTAATAGCAAATCTACCGAATGTGAGTAAGACTCCCTCCGCAACTCATTCGTCGGATTCCCTAATAGTGCTGATTATCTAAGCTTTTTCTTTCTTCCTTTCTCTCTTTTCCTTTCTCGTAGCGTATTCTATTTCTTTTATCTATCTGGGGAGCACAACGGATCCGCGAGATCCGAGTGAGATGATGCGGGTTTTACACTATCATCACCCCTACTAACCTAACCTAACCTATTCCAGACTATAATCTATCTCTGTGCCAAATTTCATCCAGATCCGTTCAGCCGTTCTGGCGTGATTGAGTAACAAACACTGTTCCTGAATAGGATGCAATTATAATGCTACCCCATAGGAACCGCGCATTTTTTAGTTATACAATTTAGCCTTTTTTATTTTTAAACCTATAAACTCTCATTATGCATAAACTCATGCCGAGCCTTTGCTTTGTGAAAAAGGGAAAAAATCTATCCCACGGGAACCGTATTTTTTTTCGGAATAAAAAGTAGCCTATGTGCTATTCCAGACTATACGCAATCTATGTGCCGAATTTCATTCAGATCCGTTTAGCCGTTATGGCGTTATTGAGTAACAAACATTCACATTTATAATATTATACAGGGTGATTGGTTTAAGTAAAGAGTTTAAAAAAATTAATTTTCAAACTCAAAATTTTGAAAAAAAAATTAAAACAAAATCTTTAAACTATTTTTTTTCAAAATGTTATGTAATTAACTATTATTTTTATTTTCAAAATTCAATGCTCTTATTAATTTTTAGTCAAAAACAGAAAACCGTATGCCAAAATGTATCATATTTTTTGAAAAATTAAGAAATTACTAAAAGCACTTTTTCAAAAAAAGGTGAAATCTGGCTAATCTGGTTAAAAACAATAATAGTTATTTACATAAAATTTTGAAAAAAATTAATTTAAACATTTTTTGTTTTAATTTTTTTTTCACCGTTGTTTTTAAATATTTTTTTTTTCTGATTTAAGTCAATTTTTTTTATAAAATTGCCCTTCCCGCCTAAACGGGGGAAAATAGACCCCCCTCCCATACGATTTATTTCTTGTCTTAACCCCACCTACACGCTCAAGCTTTTTGGTGCACCTTAAACCAATCACCCTGTATATGTAAGTAAGAAGATTAATCATTTTATAATATTTCTAGTCATTATGAAAAGTTATCCCAAAAAGCATAGGATTGTCTTGATATTGCAAAGTATAATTGGAAATAAAAACATGAACAAATGGCAAGAAAAGCAACTTAACACTAAGACCAGACTTTTCAAAAGACAGCATAAAACCTCCGTTATCTAACCTGAAACTTAAAATGACTTGTGGTCATGTGAAATCCAGTCAAGAGTGTTCTTATATGTATACCAGTGAGATCAAAAGAAAGCAAAAAAGAAAGAAAGATGACTGAAATTTGAAGAAATAGTACAATTGAAATTTTGCAAATAGACGTATAGTATCGACGCGACGTTGGTCGGTATTATAATGTGAATAATAACTTAACACTCTTTATAGGCGTGTTTTATTGGTAAGTGTTTAGTCACTTTAGCAAAATTTTGTATGGGATACGAAAAGTGGCGATAAATTGGTCAGTAATTAAAGTGAACATAAAAGTGAAGATAAAATCTTGAAATGCCTGGAAATTTTTGGCGCGAAATATATAATGTCATTTTGTGCTTAAAGGTTGGTGACACCTATGACAGCTTAAGAAATTTACTCCATTTTAAATGATTATTGATGGTTGTGTTCATTGTGTTTTCCTTTAGGGCTGCGTTTTGCGGAAGAAGTAAGAAGCTTTCAACCTACGAAAGTTCAAAAAAGTTTTGATGATTTTGAACTTTTCGCTTAAAAACAAATAAAAATTGGTTAAAGCAGATTTTTAAAATTAAATTATATAATTTGGAATTAAATTTGGTAATATTCAAGCTAAATAATGATTATTTACCCGGTTTTTATTTGTTTGTAGTGGAAGGTGGGGTACAAGTTGACCAAATCGGCATATACAAATAGCCATACTTTGCAGACACATCATTTGAAACTTCGGCTTGGCATATAGTCAAGAATACCAACTTTGAAATAAAATAAGAAAGTGGATACAAAAGTGATGTCCTAATAGGATGAAACGCGTCGGCTTAATTTATTTATTTTATTCATTTTAATTAATAAAATTAAAAAAATTGTGGAAACATCAAGTGTTTTGTTTTAATTTTTTGTAAAATGTTACCTACAATTAATTTCCACCAAGTGGCAAATCATCGCTCTATTGCAAATATAAAAATTACCAACAAAACACGACTTATATGACTTTACTTCTAAGGAACATTTCATTAAAACCATTGAACATTTATCCCATTGACTCAGTGACAGATAGGTATTTAAGGTTTGCCCGCATAACAGAAACCACACAATTGAAAGACCTATGACGGAATTAAAAAGGAACTGACACTATGACTTTACAAAGGCTTTTTTTTTTGTAGAACTTAACCTTCAAAATACACAGAACACTTTAACATAAATGAGTGACTTCAAAGCTTTTATAATTAAAAGGAGTTTTATTCCATACCAAACTGTTGAGTAAAATTGAGATTATCAATATCCCCACTTTGGAAAACTTCACCAAAGAAAATATGTACTTTTGAAACAATTGCATAAGGCGAAATTTTATAAGTTCCGAGGCAGCATTCATTTGACCATTACGGCACAAGAAAAGAACCACTTGGAATTCTTTGAAAATTAAAGAGTTCCATTTTACCGAAACCCTAAGAAGAAGTTAATCTATTCAGTGTCGGAAATAGACAACACAAAATTTTGTCAGATTAAGAAGCCTATTTCTTTAACAAAATCGTTTCAAAGGTTAGAGTTTATTTGTGAGGTAGAATTTGTTTGTAGAAATACTATCCCAGAACTTCAAACTCTTTGCTTAATCCATACCAGTTGAAAGAATAAAGGTTTTACTATTTGTAGAACTTTATGTATGTATATGTAGTTGATGACCTATATGTATAATTGATTAAGAAATAACAATTATAGTTTAGCTGCTCTGAGTTTGCATGTGTATCTCCAAAAATAGCAAAGCACCAGGACCTGATAGGACCCCTACCGGTTTTTATAAAAGAAATTATCCCTTCAAACTATAATTAGCGATGCTTTTAATTTTATTTAATGTTAATTTTAAAAATGTTTCCACAGCAAATTTTTACTTGATTATATGTATAAATTGTTGAACCAGTTTTATATCGGCATTGACAATGCAATAACGTGTGATTGAGTTTATCATCTTGATCGTGTTCTAGGGCCATTATCAACTGGAATGTATAAAACCTTATCAGAAAATCCAAGATTGTTAGTTTTTTTTTTTTTTTTGTTAAATTGCTAATTAGGTTTCTGTAACACATGAATAACTTTTAAATAGAGGTATTTACCTTGGCATTGTCAAATCTTTATTTCGGATTTATTACGATCCAACTAAACCGAAATGATTTGATCTAAAGCACTCAGAAAATGTAAAGCTTCAGTAGGATGCTCACACTCTTCTTAAACGCCTAAATTATTAAACCCATGGACTTGACTATATAATACGCACACGTTAAAAAATATGTGAATTATATATTTAAGGAAAACTTTGGTAAAAGTCTAACCTAAATATGAAATTACCCGTGGCCAGACAATATAAAATATTAAAAAAAAAGAAATTTAAACAATAACAACAACAACTATTGCTAGTTGTTATTTTTATTAAGTGTTTGGTAGAGCATAATTAAAGGAAATTTAAAATATTATTTTACGCGTGGGTATTATATAGTAGTCAATTCTATTGACTAAAGAATTTATGCGTCTAAGGAGAGTGTGAGCGTCCTTACTGAGGACGAGGAGTCCACCGTTCGGGGTTCACACTTAGACAAAACGCATCGGTTTTAAGGCCACTTAAAGCTTATATTTTGAATTTCCTTCAATTATGCTCCACTTAACACTAAATAAAAATAACAATTAGCAATAGTTTTTGTTATTGTTTAATTTTTATTCCGAACTTTACTAACAAATACCAAATTAAAATTCTATGGTAATATTTTAACTAATGAGTCTAGCTGCAAAGACTATATATATATTTCCTCTCTGAACTTTCTATTCACGTACTTTATATACTAGATGTAAGGTAAGAACAAGAGACAAACAAAAATTTTGTAATGAAGCTCTATTTTATTAAAATTTGACTTTATAGAAAAAAGTATTTAGTGTGAAGAATTTGCAAAGGTTTCCACTTGAAAGAATTCCACTAAATTTATTAATTGATCACATTCTGATTGAAAAGTGATCTTCGACAAAAATTTAACCTGGTAAAGGATATTGGGTAGAATATAGAAATTGACTAATGAAGAAATGAGAACCACCAACGCTTTAGCGGTATTAAAAGTTGTAGGTACTTGATTTTGGACCAATATTACCAACTACCAATATTTGCTAAAGAATCTGCTACGAATAGTGCCCTAATATGAAAGCTGAAAAAACTGTACGATTCTTCAAAGATATATGCGGACAATAATGTCTGGGGAGACTTCATAAAGCTCCGTTTTGATTTCATAGACGATTGAAACTAATTTTCTCCAAAGAGTCAATTGGTACTACAATCACCCACGAATGTTTCTGAATCGGCAATAATCATCTACCTACACTGACTTTTTTTTTTGAAAATCTTGCACAAAACTGCTCATTTAGATCTTTTATTTACAGCAGCCAGCGTCTTGTAAGCTGAGGTTTTTCTTGGGCTGACATTTACAGTTCAAGAGGTTTCATTAGGCAATAATCAACTACCCTATAATCATTGAATGTTTTGAACAACAACTTAAAGGTGCTACCACCAATTTTTAAACGAATTTTATTTACTCGTTTTTACGAATTTTTTATTCGTTCTTCCATTTTTGGCTGGAAAAACGAATAATAAAATTCTGAAAAACGAGTAAATAAAATTCGTTTAAAAATTGGTGGTAGCACCTTTAAGTTGTTGTTGTTGTTCAAAACATTCAATGAAAAATTGACGGAATGGTCAAGTAATAAAACTGACATTCTAGTACGAATAGTACAATGTAACAACAATACTAACCTATAATCTCATTTGTATCAGTGATAGCCGAGGGAGAGTAAAAGCGTTTTCTGCAATCGAAATTTGTAACCTGCTGCATTGAAGACCATTGGGTTCTTATTACGCAGCACAAAGCCAGACATTGTTGGGTCCTTATGAGCTGGAAATATATGGATAGACCATATATACAACAAAATCTGTTCTCTGGAACGGGTTGGGGTCAAAATTCTTCTGGAGTCCAACAACTGCTTACAAATTCGGCTTTTAAAAATCTGCTTTTCAAAATCTTGCTTTGATAATTAGAGGGATTCCCGCCATGTTGAATTTTTAAAAGAATTAAAAAAATTATTTATTGCTAATAATAAGCAAAAAATGTATGTAAGTATGAATAATCTACCATTTTTCACCTGATGAAATTTTTTTTAATATTTAAAATTTAGAAAAGTTTTTACGCATATTATTTCCAACAAATAATTAAAAAAAAGAAAGTAAACGTAAAAGATGTAAGAGAATATAATTCTCTATAAATTTGGATAGAAAACATAATTATTAGCGAGAAACGCACAACACTGGCGTATGCCATATGAATTTTTTGTGCAAAACTGTGGTTTCATATTCTATTCCGTCATTGGAATCTAACTGCAATTTAACTTTGACATTTATAGTAAAGTTTTGTTTAAAACTATCGAACTTAAAGCTGAATTTTTGTTACAAGAGCAGAATATTGAAAAGCAGAATTGTTAAACCAGAATTCAGCCGCGCTCCCATAAAACATACTAACGGATGGAATTTTTTCAGTAGCGAGTCGAAATTATTGTTTCAAAACTCTGCTTTTCAAAAATTTGTCTTTCAAAATGCTTGATGTTTTGTGACCAATTAATATACAAAAACAAATCAAAAATTATTTAATATATTTAATTAACAAATCAAAAATTATTTAATTTATTTAATTTTATTTATTTATTTAATTACGAATTGTAAGTCAATGGAACAGCATAGTGTTTCAGGATAGATCTAACTATAGTAACATATGTAAGATCCCCTTCAATTCCGGTGTGTTGAGCTCTACTTCTGCAAATGTGTTTTCAATGTTTCTTATAAATTCCTTACTTACAGGAAAATTATTGCGTATAGTTCACCCTATCTTTCATATTAGATATGAGGTATATATACCTGACTGCTTTATTATTTTTTTAATTCACAGACCAAGAGGGTGCTGAACTGCAGATACATGATAGTTCACTATAAAATGCTAAGTTATAAATGATATCTTTATCATCCTCAAAAGAAAATGTGACAATTGACATTCGCGGAAACCAAAAATAAGTATGTAGTATACCTACTGTGTTCTTGTTTAATTATTTTTTTTTATTTTTTAAATTTTCATTAGATACGAGACCAAAGCTCCAAATGCAAAATAGTTGGCCTACCTTTTTTTGGAAAAAATGCGCTTTCCATGATGAAACTAATTAATTTTAATAAGAAAATTTATACTACCAGATTTATATAAAAAAGAGACGTATTTTTTTTAAATTACTGCAACAAAAATATTATGAAAATGCTTTACGAATAAACTTACAAAACAAATGTAAAAATAGTTGGCTTAGTGCTGTTAATATAGGGTGATTCGCATAAAATGTGGCAAAAGCTAGATCATGTAAAGCCAGATGTAGGCAAGTTGTTTTAATTAACAATTTATAAAAAAAATAATTTTCATACTCAACATTTCGAAAAAAAAAAAATCCTATTTTATTTAAAATTTTTCGTCATTAAGATCTATTTTTGATTCCAAAATTCAAAGCTCTTGTTTATTCATAGTTCATAGTCAAAAACAAAAACCACATGTTCATAAGTATTTATTGTTCGTTTTGAGAAAACAGAAAATGATAGACCAACTATTTTGCGTTTGGGTCGTACCTATCTAATGGACTTACAAAACGAATACTAGCCCGATAAATTTATATCTCAGTTAAATGAAGTAAGAAATGTTTTGATGTAAAGGGTGTTTTTTTTCGAGGTATAGAACTTTAAGTTGGCATTACTTTTCAAGACGGCGGACCGATTTAACAGCTGTCAAGTGATTTATTCTCTGTTTGGTTTGGCAATTCATCATGAATAGACTCACGCCTGAACAACGCTTGCAAATTGTTGTTCCCGATTTTCATAAGCGAATTTTGTTTAGCGATAAAGCGCAATTCTGGTTGAATGGCTACGTCAACAAACAAAACTGCCGCATTTAGAGTGAAGCTAATCCTCAAGTGTATGTTGAAACACCGTTACATCCAGAAAAACTGACTGTTTGGTGCGCTTTATGGGCTGGTGGAATCATTGGTCCGTACTTCTTCAAAAACGATGATGGCCACAACGTTACAGTCAATGGTGATCGGTATTCAGCCATGATTACTATCTTTTTTATTCCTGAATTATGTATATGTAGCTATATAATGTAGGTTCCAATGATAGAGTAGATCCATAGAATATGAAAACATAATTTTGTTCACAATTTTGATATGGCGGCATACTAAAAGAGTTATGTATCTATATGTAGGTATATTTTTTGCATTTAATGAAATTAAAAAAAAAAAAAGATTTTGTCCATCAATGTATAGCTGGTTTTTCCTTCTCATCATCATCAATGAAAATATCATCTAACGCTAGGCTTGTTGTAATTCTAGTATAACACATGTCATCATGAATTTCTTTTATTTTTGTCTTTAATTTCCTATAAACTTGTTAATAAGTAAAACAAAATACTAAATACAAAATATGAATGAAAAAAGTCGTTGGTTAACAATGTCTTAACATGTCTCTGCTGCATCTGCAAAACTGTAAATAGGTAGCTAAAACTAAAAAGATATAAATCATAATCATTCCACAGACAAATAGAGTAGGGTATACAGATCCTATCTCTTTTGAACTTCCAATAACATGTTGCTGTCAAAATGATTTATGCACGTCTGCACCATAATGTAATAAAAGTATTTCTAACTCATTTTGTTTTAAAAAATAATTTCTAACTAGTTTAATTATACTACACCTTCCAAGTTAAATGTTTTATTGGACAAATATTATTGCAGTTTATAAATCAATTTACTTGCCTTAAGGAATTTAAACAACGAAAAAACCTATGTCAGTTCTCAATTTAACATTCCAAAAACTATTTGTAATGAATTGCTTAACTAATTTAAAGCATTGCGAAATTGTAGAAGCAAATTTTCCATACCTACTTTATAAATAAAAACATGTTCATTCTCATATTAACCCAACATTTCAAATCTATATCCATAAAACATTTTAAAAAACCTTTGCACTATTGTATTCCCTTTCCATTAAATAAATATAATTATTGGATGAACAAAAACATTGTAATATCCACCCTACAACTTTTACCTTTACTTATTCACTTCAAAATTATTGATAATTATTACTAGAAGATACATTTCCAGATGTCAAAAGATAGAAAGTGTGATAATTTGTTGTACATTAAGAATAAAATAAAAGAATAAAAAACTTACCATGAAAACCATTAAATTGTAAAACAGCAAACGAAATTTTGATCGCCTTCCGTTGCCAGTAAAGCAATCACAATCGCAACAAATCGTTCACACATCTCATGCGCATTTTACTTCCGATTGATAAATAGCGTGTTTTCAACGCAAAAGCGACAGCGTAAATTAAATAAAAATATAAAAAAAAAAGAATAACTAAACCGGAAACAATGTAGAAATCTAATCTATAATACAGTAAACACGCAAGAACTTTTATTAATCTGTAAATGAAGGTATCTTCTTCACCAACGAAAGAAACAAAATATAGACAGTTGACCACTCACGTTTCCATCAAACAAAAATTAAATAATAATTATCTTAATATTTTCACAACATTTTATTTTGAATTAAGATCTAAATTGTGTATTTATTTTGTTGTTATTATTAATTAAATTGTAATTAAAAGAAATCACAAAAACAATTGAATTTTGTCACTCGGCACAGCTGTCAACAAACTTCTGATGACAGAACTGATAAAACTTATCACACGAGGTGTCACCACAATTTTGTATTTATCTTTATATCTCTTTTAGTGGTGGATGGCATCTGCTTAACCCAAAGTGCCACAAGCAGAACACTTTCAGTTGACAGATAAATATTCGTATGTCATAAATAATAATGCCCTTTTCAAGTGGCCATCAACTTAAAGGGGGGAACACAGTTACGTTCGTTGTGGATTTCACGAGAGTGGGTAAGTAATAACACAAAACAATGAGCACGCGATCGGCGATGTTTTTTTTGTTGTTGTTTGCAAACACTTAATGCAAACGACATCCAATTTAATTATCCGCGGGCGGGAACTGACATATAAATCTAATTCCAGACTCACAAGGGATGATCAGGTCAGGTAGTGCGCTGCACTGCATATCCGGCACTTGTCGTCGCGTCGTGTTGTCGTTATCATCAATGAGGGGGACATGCATTGACATTAAGTTCATCAATTGGAAATATCCGGCTGAGTAGTTTTATAATAATAATTGGGCCCACACCCTAAGCCGTAGTAAATGTCAAAATATCAAGAAGTTAATGCACACAACACAATGTAAGCGGCACAATATCTTACTGTCATTCAACCTCCAAATGCGCTTACTGACCTTGTTTCTTTTTTTGACGGTCTGAATTGATCTGCAGTTCATTTGTCAACTATCACGCGAAAGTACATTCACAGTTAAGCACCTGTTAAGCTGAAAACGCGGTGCACAGGTGTCAAAAAAAAAAAATAAACACTCAAACAGTTATATTGGCGCACGATGAAGTGCGTTCAAGTGCATCGGCGAAACCGTTAACAACCGATCGTATAGTGCTGTTCTGTATCTAATAAATCATGACATAACCGCGAGATACCAAATAAAAATAAAAAGTGTCCAACGTTCATTCAAACATAAACTAAATATTAACAAAAAAAAAAACTGAATAACAAAAATTAAAAATATTAATAAAAACTCGAACGGATAATTTAAAAAAAATAAAGCGAAAAAACGAACGCACGTTATGCCGCCTCACGGGACAGCTCAGTACTGCCTCTAGCCGGGTTTCGGTCGAAGTTGTCTACCCCCAGTCGTGCTTTATCTTTTAAGTTACACCAGTTAACCAGCCAACAAAACGGCCAACCAAACCAAACCAAACAGCCACCCAAGACCCAACATTCAACAAAACTTCACAGATTGTTTACCTTTATTATTCTATGACTATGGCGACGGACGGCAACGGCGAGTGCGAGATATTGTGGTGTGGGCATCTGCTTCAGCATAAACCCGCTATATACGTATACGATATACCGTAAGTCATGCTACAATACAATACAGCAATAGCAACAACAACAAAAATGCAAGTGCTTTGCTTTAGTCAGAGCTTAAGAGAAAGGTAGGCTAGGTACCTTCTACCTTATAGACTAAAAGAGTTTTGTTGATTTGGATTGGTGAAACAAAATGTTTGGAGCGCGATGTGCGCCGCGCCATCGCCGCCATCCATGTTCACGCGTTCTCTTATGGCGCCTTGTCCCTGGTTTGTGGTGTAGCTGTAGCTGTAGACATAACGGTAAACAAAACGTTTTGATTTTGGCGCTTATGCTCACGTGTAACTGTTTTAAAATAATAATTTGTAGCTTTCTGATGTGAGGTGTAAAAGAGCTTTTGATAACAGGTGAAGGTGAAGCTCTTTTTAATGAGATGAAGGTGGAATGGGTCGAATGAATGGGAGGGATTTTAATTTATGGGTTAAATCTATTTTCAAATTGAAATAAATATTTATTTCACTGAAATATTTTTATCTTTTTAAAATTCTTCTATATAAAAGGGTTTGTTGGTTTTGGCTTTGTAACTCTTGGATTTGTTCACGCCATTTTTAAATGGTTTCGGGCAGTTGCATTTTAAATATACTTGAAAACAATACAAAAAATTATACATATTTTTTAAAACGCTTTAAAAAAAATTAATAATTTCTCCTAACTTAGATGCGATTTTTACAGTTGCTCTTGCTTTGCCAATGTGACCAGATTTGGATTAGTCCTTAAGTAAATAAAGCAACTATTGCTTAAGGCATTACGTCTCGAAGGGCTCCCTCCATAAGCATCACAGACAAAATATTTCCTAGCAAAGGAAAGGCAACGTTTTTTTTTTCAAAAACTCCGCATATTTATAGGGGCCGTTACAATATCTCGGAGTTCAAAATCTCGAATAACGAAATCTCGCTTTTTTTAAAAAATCTCGAAAAACGAAATCTCGCATGTTTTAAATTTTGCTTTTCATAAACTCACAATCCTAATTTTTTTAAATCTCGCATTTACATCTCGCACACAAAAATCACGCAATTTTCAACCGAAACCCCGCAAACTAAAATCGCATTAAATAAATAATAAATACAAAAGAAACAGGATACACCCAAACTCGCACCCACCCCAAATTATACAGTGGGGTCAAGCAGGGGGCAAGGGGTGGAATTTAATAAGATCATTATTATTTTTATTTTTTTTTAATGTAAGCAATTAAAATAAGGAGCACGACTAGCTTGCACGCACCTCCTAGCAAGTTGCAAAAAAAAAATTTAAACTTAATTTAATTTGTGCGGGAAAGGAAATTTAATATAAAAAAAAAAGTAATAAAAATGGAAAAAATAATTAAAAAAATAACGGTAATACCTATACAATTAAGTATTATATCTTTTTTGAAAGCCAATACTCTGTTTTCTTAGCCAGTTTTTAAATCAAGTGAAATCTACCCATAGTTTTTGAAAAAAAAAAATCAACTTTCAAACTTAAAATTTGGGAAAAAAAATGTTTAAAGGGTAATTTTTCAAGACTTTGAGATTTTATATAATATTTTTTTTCTTAGAAATCATTGCTTATATTAATTCTGAATCAGAAACCGGAAAAAAAATGATTTTATGTCTTCTAGTTTTCGAGAAAAATAAATATTACCAAAACTACTATTATAATTCAATAAATTTTTTTTGCTTCAATATTTTACGAGGTCTTATTTTGATAGTAAAAAAAGAATATGGATTATTTCTAAAACAAATTGACTCTTAATTATCATACTTTCCCAACAACACAAAACCTTACGGCGTATAAGAAATGAGGTATGATTGGGGGGCATGCTGCTCCCAGAGATAGGATTTGGGGTGGGTATGCGAGTTTGGGTATATGCAAAGTTTCTTTTAGAATCAAAAAAAAATTTTGAAAGTTGTTTTAATCTACCTCAGAAATTTTGGATCTACTTCGATTTTCTTCCAAATTTGCATCGACATCCAATACCTACGATGACTTATTCTATGACGAGACTGGCATACCTTTTAAATATTTATACATTGAAAATTGACGAATTTAGAATTGATTAACAAAGATCAACCTAACACCAACAATAATTTTTACCAAAAAAGATCACATTAAATTAATACAATAAAAAAATGCTCATAAAAACTACTTATTCATAAAATTTCTTTGAATGCAATTTTTTTTAAAACTATTGACACAAATAATTTCATTTAAATGTAGGATTAAAGATCAGACTTCTGGCTTTCAAAACCTTGCTTTTTAATATTTGCTTTTCCATTTAATTCGTTTTTGTCGAAAATCGAAAAAAAGACCCCCCCGACTCCCATGGTAAAAAAAAATGCACAACTGGGTGGCACAAACTTGCTCTCGTGGCAAGTTACCTGAGAGTTTTAGTACAAACGGAATAATACGAAAAAATTGTATGAAATTTTTTTAAAAGTTTGAAAACCATATCTTACAAAGATTCAAACCGAAATCAAAGTATGCAAAAAAATTTCATTTATAAAAAAAATCGATTTTTTCAAAATATTTTTTCGAAAACTTTTTTCTAAAAAAAATTGAAATTGCAGGTCTTTTAAACTTAATTTATTACACCTTAAAACTAAATTTCATAAAAATCCGTCAACGGGTTTTTGAAATATTGAATTCACAAAAAAAAACTTTTTCAAAAATTATTTAAAACTTAACAAATAAAAATTTGAAAAAATATTTGATGCCATGCTATTAAGATAGAAATCCTTAAATCATTTGTGACTTTTAGAAGCGCGAATTTGCAACTAAAACCTTGGATAGGTATATTAAAGTAAGGCAATAGGTCTGTATTCTGCAGGAGAATGCTGATGTAGTCAGTATTTCCAAATAAATATATATGTGATTGACAACGAGAATATATGGTAGAATAATTTTGATAAAATTAGGATGTATGTCATCAACACCAACTGCCTTAGATTTAATTTTAAGGACAGCTTTAACTACATCAATACGTTCCACCCTTTTAAATTCAAATGATCAATTATTGTTCTGTCCTGTAACCATATAATGTGTGATTGTTAGTTGTTTGTGCTTTTACAAATACCTTATTAAGTTTGTTAAGTTCAACCCACACGTAAAATTTGGTTGAAATCGTTAGAGCCGTTTTAGAGAAAAATAACCTTATCTATGTTGGATATATGGCAGGTACCGTTATTTTTAGACCTTATTTGCGAGCGAATCGTAACCATTGCCTCAAAAATTAATGTTTTAATCTACTATTAAATTTTTTTCAAAAAAATGTAAACAGGTACCTGATGGATTTTGATTTTCGTGTGTTATCACAATATGAGTGCAAATAAAAATAATTAAAACGAAATTAAATGCAATCGTTGCGAACAAAGTATGTTATTACAGTTGATATTTTGTATGTTTTGATATAAGGTAAACAAATATTTATTTGTCATACATTGATTTTTTGTTGTAGATTTGCCAAAAAAAAATAGTTGTTTATGAAACTTAATATATGTAATGCGTTTTATTTGAGCCTTAAATGGCAAAAAAAAAAATTATAAATAATATATTTTTTATAGATTTTGCTTTATAGATTTTTGTTCTTCTTCTTCTTCTTTTTCGACGATATTATGATCTCGAGTGGGATCACAACTTTCTAACTTTACCGCTTCTCTATTGATCTGCTTGTGGGGTTCGTCGGGTTGTCCTCAGAAGCTTCCCGGTTATGGATTGTTCCATGTCTGAGGCCAACTGAATGCTGATGTCGTTGCATTTGTTTTCTCCAGGAGTTCTTAGGCCTGCCTCTCTTCCGCGATTGTACTGGAACGTTGTATGATAATGCTTTTTGGACGGGGTTCTCAGCGTTTCTCCTAAGTATGTACAGTACCAGCTGAGTTTGTCGTGCTGCATTTTTTGAACGATGGTTTCTTTGACGTGGTGGCTTTTCCGGACCTTTCTAATCCGTATTCGGTCAAGCTTTGTCACTCCTGCTGTCATGCGAAGCATCTTCATCTCAGTTGCCGTCATTTTGCTTTCATACCACTGGTACGCATAGTCCAACATTGTGAACCGTATGTAAGCACTGGACGGACCACTGCAGTGTAGAGCTTTCCTTTCAGTTTAGGGGGCATTTTTCGGTCACAGAAGATGGCAGAGTTCTCACGCCACTTCATCCACCCTACGCTTACGCGATGGTTGACGTCGTCATCACAGGTTCCTTTCTTATTGATCATAGATCCAAGGTATTTGAATTTTTCGCACTTGGGAAGCACAGTTCCGTTCAAATAAATATCCGGAATAGGTCTGAGTGGATCAGAAAACGTGCAGCAAAGGTATTCGGTCTTTTTGGCGCTTATGCGATACCCATTTCCCTCCAGAACGTCCACCCATACGTCCAGTGCTCATTGCAAGGATGAAGGATCTTGACTTATGATGACTCCATCGTCAGCAAAGAATAACTGAGTCACTTTCGGGTCCCCCACCTTATCTTCAAGTAGATAATCAATCACTGTTATAAAGAGCAATGGGCTCAAGACGCTTCCTTGGTGTACACCAACTTCGATTGGGAAATTTTCGGTGACTCCTGCAGTGCATCGAACCTTTGTTTTGATTTGCTCGTACATACCCATGATCATCTGCACGTAGATTTCTGGAACTCTTCGTTGCCTTAGGGCCACCCCTAGTTTATAGATTTTTGTTAGTTATTTAAATTTTTTTTTTTTTAGATTTTTGTCATTATAGATTTTTGTCGTTATACATATTTATGTGGTAGATATGTTTACCATTGACCAATAACAATGATAAAAAATCATTGATTTAACTGTAAAAACCTTTGTTTTTATGGTATTTTTCTCTGAGTGATAGATTATGTCATATGAATTCAATATTCATATAGACACTTTTTAAACTGTTTTTAAAAAATAAAAATTGTTTATCCAATTTAAATTACATTGTCCTTGTTAACCAATATTGTAGTTTTAAAACAACTATTAATATATTCCCCAATATGTATCATTATTCTATAATATATAATATATCTTTAAAATAATCCATTTTCGTTTTTCCTATATTTCATTGTTTGCCACAGAAACCTGCATTATTCTCTTCACAGCATTTCCGCCTTGGAATGAAATTACTTTTTTAATTTAAATGAATTCAGCCTTGACACCTCTCACCACACAATGCAATAATGTTGTCCCATTAACTTTGACCTGCTTACAGAAATCCCATTCACTTTCATTCTGTGTCTATAAAGTAAATTTACTGACCTTCTATAAACCACTTCCCTTTAAAACCAAGTCCATCAATTTCAATCCTCCCGGTCCCGTGAGAAGGTCTTATACAAATTATATAGTTGTGTATAGCTAAATGTTTGTAGACCTTAACCAATTCTATAGATTTTCACTGAAATAGCGACAGAGATCTCAAATTCACAATCATCACAACAGAAAGTCCCGAAACGCAAATTCGAATCTATTGCACATCATCTGCATCTTTTTTTCCTACCCACATTTCTCGTTCTCCTATCCGAATCCAAACATCCATCACGACGAGCAAAGGAAAAGTTTGTGTGATTAGTCACGACCTTTTATGGAATTCACATAGCTTTACGTTCGTTTGCTTGGACGAACGACCGACCAACCGACGAACGTGGTTGCTGCGTGTTTTGATTTTCCACGACCATCATCCATAGCGACAGGGAGAGAGAGGTCCTTTGCCACAGTTTTTGTGTTTATTTGCGTACCAGTCCTCACCATCGTCGTCGATGTCGTTGTCGTCATTTCCATGTAAATCAGTAGCTATCATCTCAAAACTCCAACGACGACGACGGGACATGGACATGGTCAGAAATCAGAATGGTTCCCATAACCCATTTCCACTTCGCGCCGGCCGCCACCGCTCGCCACAGACGTCACTCAAATAGCTCTCTCTGTCTCCTAGACTCCCGCATTTTACATGCGATATCACCAGGGATGCATAATAGGCCTATGCAGATATGTCTCGTGAATCGCAAATCGAACAGAATCGCCAGGGAATAACCAAACCATCACCAATCTATGTGCCAATTGAACACACATCGATCCCAGAGCAGCTAGCCAGCACAACACGAAGTTGCATCGATTTAATTGATTGATAACGTCATTTTGCGGTGGCGTAGATACCACTGACTGCATCTTGTCAGATGTAATGGCAGGTTGATCTCTGTCTAGAAGAGTTTGGGTCCACACGATTCTGTCGTCACTTCACCGCCACCACCGCCACAACATCTCCGCATCCGCATCTAACTGCGGACACGAAACCAATTTCGCATTTCGCAGAACGCAACTGTTGTTTTTCTAGTAGTTGCACAGTTGGCCGCCATCATCTCATCGCTTTTCCGTGTGTGGGAGATATGTGTTTGTTTTTGTTGGAGAGAGCGCGTTGCATATAATGTGCTTACATTTTGATCCAATTTCGTGAAGCGATCTCCACTTTAGGATCTGCCTACCGAAAAGCAAAAAAAAAAAAAACACGTTCGTGATTTTCAGTTTTCTCCCAAGCCTTTAGTTGCTGCCGCAGGAGTAGCTACTCCGGCCTGCGGACTGCAGACAAAGTGCTGGAGAAAAACTTAAATTTTAATTGAAACGGAGCACTTTCGTGGTTCCCACGCCTGACGCTTTTTTTTTTGTTGTTGTTGGTGGTATTCTCCTTCCTTTTTGAGCGCGTTCAAATAATGAAGTTATGAATCGTGTTACATTGCGGCAACTGTGAGGAAAAGATACATGTGGGAAGATGCTGAGCATCACATAAATCTTTTGCATTAGGAAAGAGCTTCTGCCTGTAATTTTAAAACCTTCGACTTTTGATATAAAGTAAATACCGCAAAGGTTATGACATACACTTGCACAACTTGTTACAACTCCCGCCCGAGGCAAATATTGATACGTGCTCCAACTTTACTGCAGCAATATATATTTGGGCTAGAAACTTTCTAATTACTGAAGTCAACCCTTGTCCTCATTTTCTAACATAGTAACATACTTTTTTTAAGGAAGTCTGATTATTTTATAGCCAGTGGGTTAATTTTGGTATTTTTTTTTTTTCAAAATGGAAGTTAATTAACCGTAAGAAAAGTTTTGTTCAAACTTTTTGTAAGGACCAGTTTTAAGCAATATAACTTTTAATTTTCAGAAAAGTAAGTTTGGGTGTTGGTGACAAATAAGATGCAGTAACGTGAAGACGAACATGGGGTGAGATAGAAGAATGAAGATGGTAAGATTGTTGTTGTTGAAGGTAGGTGAAGTAAGCTTTGCAATTGGAATACCAAAACAATGTATATATTTAAGAGTTTGTACTAAGATTCTCTTGAACTGTGAAAATGCAAGAGATTCAATAAAAGCTTTTATGACATCGGGAAAGTTCAACTAAATATAAAAAAAAATACAGTTGTATACTTTTGGGGAAAAAATTATTGTGAGCTTTGCAACAAAATGCTAGCAATGGTTTTGGGTTTTATGAATTTTTAAAATAAACTGCGTGAACTTGGAAGTGGCTGATTTTATTTGATCATTGCAGTTCGTTTTGCATGCATCTGGGTGTATTTATTGATATTTGTGTTTGTTTAAACCTACATTTATTTATTGTATACGAAACATGTGAAATGTTAGAAAAGAACTTATCTTGTAGTGTTTCTAAATAAAATTCAAACTTGCATTTTATGTTCTTTTTGAAATTTGATGTCATTTAAGAGCTTTAAGGCGTTTAAAAAAGTAACAACATCAACGATTTACAAAACAAATGCGTTTCTGAAACTTAATAATTTTGAGAACATAAAAAAGAACAAATGGGATATTAACTACTCAGAAGATTCATTCTAATTGGCATTTAAACTGAGATAAGGATCCATGCTTTAAAATGGTGAAGTAAACACACATCTGAAAATTAAAATTCACTAACAAAGACGGTTGCGCTTTCATATTTCCACAGCTTTAGGAATTTCATCAAAGTTCAATAATGAAATTTAATTACGCATATAAGCTAGGTGGACAAATGTAATTTTCTATTTCAATAGAAAACTAATCAAAAATTGCTAACAATACCTTAAAACATCTGAAAATGTAAAATGTATATGTTAAACATTTAATAGTGACAAAATATTGGGATAAAAAAGGCAATTTATAAACAGGTTAAAAAATAAATTTGTCAAGTGGAAAATTCACTTAACATTATAACTCCTATTTTTCGTAAGTGACTGCAGAATTTTAATTTTAATAATGGATTTGTTTGATAATAGTATGTGTTGTATTTATTCAACTATTAGACATTATGCAAGTAGTTTTAAAATTATTTTGAACAATATTTTCCAAAAATAATGAGTGTTTTTCTTATAGTAACAATTTTGAAAGCCTGTGAGGTATTTTAACTCTTACACACTGGCTCCACTGGGCATGCAGCTTTCCAACATCACAACCACAATCTGAACAACAATCAGTGCTGTTTTTTTCTGTGGGCCAATTATGTCATGTCGTTTAATTTCCATTTAAAGTTGGCCATGAGCAAATCAGCATAGAGACGTCAAACTTAAACAAGCACCAAATAAAATTTACACACACTTCACCAAAATTCAACAAAAAGCAGTTCACGTACACGAAACGTCAAAATCCATGTTCAATATTTCAACAGCGCTCATGTCTTGTCGAAAAAACTAACTTATACGACGTGTCGACTGATTAGGCCTGGATTTTTTAAACTCCATTGGTTGTTCTCATGGCGTGTTCAAAATTAGAGCAGCGTTCATGCCCAGTGGAGCCAGTGTGTTATAAACCCGGGCTTGATTTTTTATATTTAATAGTGGCATATTTCAGTATAATGAAAATTATTTAATTAAGTACAACTGAGTACAACTATAAAAAAATTTCTTTTAAACAGACAACGTTCACTTAGCATTAAAACTTGAGTCTTTCGAAGAATGCCCGAAAAACAAAAAAAATGTGAACTGAATTTCAAGTTGAACCGGAAGATTCTTTTTATGACGTATAGTTATATTCAATTTTTAGAATACGAAATGTCGATTAAAGTGTTCAAATTTCTTTATTTCTTATTTTTACGAGTTACATGTTATACTTTTTTTTTAAATCTTATTTTTGAATTTTTCGTGTTTGAATTTGACTAATCGACCAAAATAATTCAAAAAACTTGAACAAATATTTTTGTCCACCTAGCTTGTTCTACACGAAACACTGTGAGTCGGTATAAGAACATAAAACCACCGGTCGCCATTTTGAATTTTTTGCTCTGTCGATTTAGAGGCGTATTGGTATGATTATAACCAAATTTATAGTGAATTAAATTCTCTTACTTGCTTATGTGGACAACTTTTTTTGTAAAATAATTAGTTGTTTCTATAATAAGCTAAACCCGAAAGCCTAAAGTCCTAAAAACCCAAACGCCCCAAGACCCTAAATCCCGCAAACGCAAAACCCGGAAAACCCAAAAGCCCGAAAATACAAAATCTATTTCGATATTTTTCTCTCTTACCATTGAACGTTTTAACAAAATTCTGGTTTCATCGGAAATAATTTTAGTAAAAATATATAACATTCTTACTTGCTCTACTTATTAGGTCTTGGATTCGCGAAAAAAAAATTCAGGTAAAAATCAAAAATAGCATTACGATAATATAGAAGAAGAAAAAATGGAAATCTTAAACAAATTGCCTGCCATTTGTTTTGCAACCACAGAAAAACTTAAATTTTTCGAAATATTAAGCACTAAGGTAGCTTCTCACCCGAACAAATTATTGCGACAAGCGACACAGTCTTTTCTTTTGTATTTATAAAAATATATAAGAAATTATTTCACTATTTATTATTAATTATTGTGCTAGAAAGTAATAAGGGTCATTCTGTCATGAACGATTGGCTGAAAGTGTGTACTAAGTCTTGTCAAGAAGCTGTACAATATATTTATTATGTGAGATTTTTTGGTAAGTGATGTTCGAGATACATATATTTATACAGGGTGATTGGTATAAGGTGCACCAAAAACCTTGCTTTGGTGTGTAGGTGGAGTTAAGACAAGAAAAAAATCGTATGGGAGGGGGGTCTATTTGTCCCCGTTTAGGCGGGAGGGGCAATTTTCTAAAACATTGACTTAAATCAGAAAAAAAATATTTAAAAACAACGGTGAATGATACAAAACCCTGTTATATTTTTTTGAAAAGCCAGAAAACTACTCTTTTGTTTAATTTTTAAATTAAGCTGTTTAAAAGAACAGTTTTAAAAAAATTAGTTTTCAAACTCAAAATTTTGAAAAAAAAACTAAAAAAAAATTTTTAAACTAATTTTTTTCAAAATTTTATGTAATTAACTATTACTTTTATTTTCAAAATTCAATGCTCTTATTAATTTTTAGTCAAAAACAGAAAACCGGATGCCAAAATGTATCTTAGTTTTTGAGAAATTAAAAAAAAAATTAAAAGTAAAACTAGTAAGTAAAGTAAAAAGTTAATTCGTTTTTTTTATTATTTGATTAAAATCGGATGATATGCAATAAAAAATAAAAAAAGGATAATTCCCTAATTAATAATTGACCTGAGAATATCAAATTTGTTAAAACCAAAAAAAAAAAGTGTTTTTCTTGGAAAAAAATACTTCTATTTTTTCTTAATTTCTCAAAAACTAAGATACATTTTGGCATCCGGTTTTCTGTTTTTGACTAAAAATTAATAAGATCATTGAATTTTGAAAATAAAAATAACAGTTAAATACATAAAATTTTGAAAAAAATTAGTTTAAACATTTTTTTTTTTAGTTTTTTTTTTCAAAATTTTATGTTTGAAAATTAATTTTTTTAAAACGGTTTAATTAAAGAACATAATTTAAAAATTAAATAAGAGAGTAGTTTTCTGGCTTTCCAAAAAAATATAACAAGGCTTTGTATCATTCACCGTTGTTTTAAATAATATTTTTTTTCTGATTTAAGTCAATGTTTAACCCTGTATAAAAATTGCAGGAAATATATTTCCCATCACACATTTTAATGGAACGCACATTTTAACATTTTGGGTAGCTTTGGGATCAAGTGGTTTTTTAGCAACATTTCTGAAAATTTCATAAAAGTATTTGAATCGGAGAATTTTCCGTTCCGAGCAGATACCTCCATAAGACTGATAGTAGTAATTCCTATAGCTTTCTGCCACAACACAGCAGGTTTCTATCTACTTCTTTTATTAAAGTAAATATTAATGCTATTGTTACAAAAACTCATAAATAAATTATCCGTTAACTATAATTGAGCTACCTTTTGAGACATTAAATGTTTTGTTAACAATACAATAAAATTAATAATAACATTTTGCATCGACAAATATTTGCAATAAAATTTCTAGTAATAAAAAAAAAAACCAGAGCTAGCTACTGCTGATTATTTTTTTATGAATGGTAATCCGACAATAAATTTAGTAATGACTTCTTAGCAATAAAAATAAATATTCCCCTTCTTCTTCCTTATATTCATGAGTTTAGTTATAAGTGCAATTATTCTAAGATTGTTTTTTCCAATGACGCTAATCGCTTAATGTTTTTATAAATTCACGTGAATAGCAAGCTCGACGCAACAACCACGCTTCTGCATATAAAACAAACAACACTTTACTGTTTTAATTGTGTAATTGAATTATGCACTTTTTCTTTAACAATTGTTATTCCATAGAAAATATGGTGTGATGTTTTTTCATATAGAACATTATAGTGTGTAATTATATTATGCAAATTTTCCAGATGGAACACGTCACATTTAAACTGTGACTGACTGGTTTAATCTTTCGGGTGATTAACATATTTATTGATAGATATTTTATGTCTGGCAATTTATAGAAGAACAAAAATAATTCAATTACAAATTGATAATTAATCATAACAAAATATGTATGACGATTTTAATAGCTCAATTTTCTATAATTGAGATAAGGCAACTGTGTGAATGATTTGTCTTTATTTTCTTATTTTACTTTTTGTGTGTGATTAGAAATCAATCATTAATTGAATCGAACTGTAATTATACATATTAATAAAAATGAGTTATTTAGGCCATGAACCTGAACCGTGATATTAAGTTACGGGAGCAGGTTTGTGCGACCCAGTCGTACAACTTACTTATTTTTTTTTTACTAAATTAAACAAAAATCAGTAAATATATTGGCTGGATATTCAAATCTCTTGTACTTTTCAGGAGAATTAGAAATAACCAGAAACACTTTTTACTTGCTCAATGGGGCAAGTATTGGTTTCGTGTAAAAAAAAATTTGAGGTTTTAATCAAACCTGACATTACGATGATAGAAAAGCCCAAAAAAGGGGATGTGCGTATGTGCAGTTGTCTGTGCACCGACCTACAGCCTAAACGCTTTGACGGATTTTTATCAAACTTCGTATATAACACTTTTTGGTCATTCCCTAGAGGAGAAATTCGAAATTTTATTTTAGCTTGGCTATAACGGGTACCTCCCATATAACGGTTTTAGTTTTTCAAAATTTTCTCAAAAACGGCTCTAACGATTTTGATAAAACTTTTTGTACTTTATATTTAGACTACTGTTAATATAACTGAATTTCAAGTTTTTGGCTAAAAATGCATATAACGGAGATTTGGTGTTAACGGTTTTTACAAATTGGTCCATAGATTCATAACGGCTTAACCGATTTCATTTATATTTAGTATGGAAGTTAATTTGATTATTTAACACAAAATGGCATTTAAAGTTTTTGGCTAAACAAACGTGTTATAATAGCTAACATACCACTTGGTCTCACGTTTAGGCCATTTTCCGAAATTTTTCTCCTTTTTGTTTATAATTTATTAAATTAATTTTTTTTTTCAATCCCTTGGTTTGCTACAAGAGTAAATTCGTGCGACTCAGTCGTGCATTTTATTTTTGATTTACAAGCAGAGAATAACGGCGAAAATTTTGAGCAACTTTGCCTGTAAATTTAAAAAAAATGTGCTTCTGGGTTTTCACGTCCCTTATCTTAGCGGACGAAAGTTATCGGAATTAAATAATGCATATCTTAAAAATTTGATGCGAAATTTATGCACGTTGATGTGGAAAAATTAATTTTGTTTAGCATTTAAATTTTTTTTTGTTATGTCATTTTCCGCTGAAACAAGGCTGAAGTTATCGGACATTTTTTTTCATTTTTAAAAACGCTAAATGGTTTAAGTCTCAAAAATTTGATGCGAATTTTTTTTTTAGTTTTTGGTAAAAACTGTAAACTGTTGACTAAAAACATTGGTTGCCAATAAAATTAAAGAAGAGATTTCTAGCTTCCCAAAAAAGTACCACATGACCTTGTAATTATTACCGTTATATGGTACCTGCCATACATCGGTTTTAGTTTTTCCAAATTTTCTCAAAAACGGCTCTAACGCTCTTAGCAGTAGTTTTAATATAACTGCTTTTCAGGTTTTCGGCTAAAAAATCGCACATAACGGAAATTTGGTGTTAAAGGTTTTTACAAATTTGACCATAACTTGGTAACGGCTCAGTGGATTCTTTTTAAATTCGGCACAGATTTTAGACTTGACATTTAACACAATATGAAATTTACAATTTTTCGATAATGAATCGTTTAATGATAGCTTCCATACAACTTGGTCTCACGTTTAGACCATTGTTTGATATTTTTCCAACTTTCTTCAGAATATAATCAATTTAATTTTTTTTAGTCCCATAGTTTGCTACAAGAGTAAGTTCGTGCATTTTATTTCTTTTACATGTAATTTTTTTCTAATCCCTATCGCAAACATGAGAGGTAGTAGATGTCCCCTTCCCATACTATTTGTTGACTCAACTTGAGTATGTAGTAAAATTGGCCCAAGCAGATGTTGTTGCACTCATCAGAGCCGGTGCGTGGTAATCACAGAGTTTAGAGCCGAACTTATCTCTTATAGAACTCAAAATCTTAAAGAGCTTATATTTCTCTACCGGAATACGAACTTTCAGGAAATTCGCATTTTATTTGCTTATTTTTGCTTATTTACTTGGACTTTAATTGTTGGGAACATGATTATGTAAATAGCAAGTGACAAGTGTTGCAATTTGAAATCTTGATAAAATAGGTCAATTTCTTAAAGAACTTGCCGTGGGTATACAGGGTGAGTCATGAGCAATGCGACAAAATGCTAGGGCGTGTAGGTTGCGTTGAGACAAGAAAAAAATCGTATGGGAGGGGGGGTCTATTCCCCTCCGTTTAGCCGGGAGGGGCAATTTTCGAAAAAAACTGACTTAAAATGGGAAAAAAATTATTTAAAATCAACGGCTTCATTCACAATGCTGTGCAAAACGTTTTTGAAAAGCCAATAACTTTTTCCTTCATTTTGTGTTTAAATAAATCTATTCTAAGAAATAGTTTTTGAAATATTAATTTTCAAAGTCAAAATTTAAAAAAAAAAAATTGAAAAAAAAATTTCAAATTCATTTTTTTCAAAATTTTACGTAATTAAGTGCTAATTTTAATTTCAAAATTCAATGCTGTTATTAATTTTAAGTCTAAATAAGAAAACCGGATGCAAAAATTTTATGTCGTTCTCAAGAAATTAAAAAAAAACCAAAACCACCTTTTTCTAAGAAAAACATTTATTTTTATTGTAACGAAGCAATTTAAGAAGCATTAATCTTAGTTTTTTTAGTTTTTTTTATTCCTTTTATTTTTACTATGTTTTTTATTGGAAGTACTTATAAAAAATTCTCGATATGATCTCCATTGTTTAGAAGGCATAGATTATATCTCCTTGTAATGGCTTCACATAAGTTTATGCTTGACAAATTTTCCTGCAATTTGACTCCAGCGACTTCAATTCGTTCCTTCAGTTGTTCCAATGATACTATTTCCACTTCGTAAACATAATTCTTCATAAATCCCCATGCATAAAAAGCTAGGCTGCCATTCCGTGGGGCCCCTTCTTCCGATCCAACGGTCACTAAAATGATCATCCAGCCAGTTTCTCACCTGTAAGCTGTAGTGTGCTGGAGCACTTGTTGGTAGATTAAAGTATCTGCTATAACCAATGGAACGCTGTCTAATAAATCGGGTAAAAGGTCTCGTAGGAATTGCAGGTATGATTCTCCATTAATAATGGAATTCAAAAACCGGGGCCCGATCACAGTGTGTCCAACAATACCAAGCCAAACATTACAACTAAAGCGGTGTTGTGATTTGTTTTGTTTTTTTTTGTGTGGATTGGCGCTACTCCAATAATGTAAATTGTGGAAGTTAGTAACCCCATCTGTAGTAAACTGTGCTTCATCCGTTTAGAATATTCTTCTAAAATAGTTTTGTTCGGTTTCATTTCTAAGTAGTAATGTTCTACAAAATTCGGTTCTCAATAACTTGTCGTTTGAGGTGAGTTCCTGAACAGGCGTAAAGTGGTACGGGTGTAAATTTTCCGCCCGAAGTACTCGACATGTTCTAGATTGGGACACTCCAAGCATAGTGGATATCCTTCTTGTACTGACGGAGGGATTATTTCGGACTAAATCCAGAATTCTTTCATCTAAGATTCTTGACTCATCAGAAACTGGCCTTTCGCTTCTTCGATGCTCCAGCACTCCATGATCTCTTAGACGTCGGTGGATTCTTGGAAACGTGCTATGATGGGGACACCTCCTATCGGGATATCTTTCAGCGTACAGTCTTTCGGCTTCACGACTTCGACCACTAGCTAAACCGTAGCAGAAATGCATGTCCGTTACTCGGGTGTATGAGCTTGACATCGTTACTTGTTAATGAGTTAATATTCAAATGTGAAATAATTACTAAGCAAAACTGCAATGCCTTTTATTTATCTTGCGTTGCAATTTTCTTTTTTTTTCATTTAAAAAAATGCGGTTTTATTGTCCTTATTGTCCCCATAACAGGTAGAACCCATGGGCTGCGGGCAGGCCAAGGCAAAAATATTGACAGGTCAGTTTTCAGAAGTTATCAATGAAAATAATATTAATCCAGGGTTATTCCAATACTATTTAATTTTATTACGTTCTCATAAAACTCCAATTAAAAAAAAAGTAAAAAAACTAAGATTAATGCTAAATAAATAAATAAATTGCTTCGTTACAATAAAAATAAATGTTTTTCTTAGAAAAAGGTGGTTTAGGTTTTTTTTAATTTCTTGAGAACGACATAAAATTTTTGCATCCGGTTTTCTTATTTAGACTTAAAATTAATAACAGCATTGAATTTTGAAATTAAAATTAGCACTTAATTACGTAAAATTTTGAAAAAAATGAATTTGAAATTTTTTTTTCAATTTTTTTTTTTCAAAATTTTGACTTTGAAAATTAATATTTCAAAAACTATTTCTTAGAATAGATTTATTTAAACACAGAATGAAAGAAAAAGTTATTGGCTTTTCAAAAACGTATCGCACAGCATTGTGAATGAAGCCGTTGATTTTAAATAATTTTTTTCCCATTTTAAGTCAGTTTTTTCGAAAATTGCCCCTCCCGGCTAAACGGAGGGGAATAGACCCCCCCTCCCATACGATTTTTTTCTTGTCTCAACGCAACCTACACGCCCTAGCATTTTGTCGCATTGCTCATGACTCACCCTGTATAGTGTATTACATTTTTTTATTAAATATAAAGTGTTCAAATTAGTTTACAAAATTTTTTTTGAACAGAACGCGATACAATTAAAAGAAACTTCTTCAAATCCAAATTTAATGAAATGAATTCTTACTTCAGGCTAACTGACTGGACAGTTTTGAATAATTTAAATACATATGGTTCGTTTAATACATTTTATCAAATTTTGAATGAAGCAATACAGTCATTCACTCCTATTAAAAAACAAAAATCATGCAAACATCTGAGCTTGTAGGTACTCACGCACTCTTATCAAATTATTTCAACAAAAAAACAGTTTTCATAAAAGGTAAATACAAACAGTTTAACAATGAAGACGTTAAAAACACATTTGTATTTGCGTAAAAAGTGTAAAAGAGAATTGCAAGTTTGTTATGATAAAAATTTAGAAAATACGGAAGCTAATCTAAAATCTAACACAAAATTTTTTTGGTCATACACCAAGCAATTAAGAGCAACAAATTCAATAACTTCCGTAATTAAAATAGATAACAATATTGTCTCTTCACAACGAGGAATATGCGAATCATTTTCACAATTCTTTCAAAATAATTATGACAATCCGAAAACTAATGTAAACATAGTTGAGAATCATCTTGAAAGTAATAATAATATCACTGTTAACATGCCAATCATCACTCTCCCGGCTATATTATCCATCTTGAATACCTTAGATTGCAATAAAAATGCAGGTCCAGATGGTATCCCAAACATTGTTTACAAAAATTGCAGCAATGTCCTAGCTGGGCCGATCTCCACCTTGTTTAATAAGTTTTCCTGATATCCTTAAAAATGCGTATGTGACCCCTATTCACAAAAATGGTGCAATTTCCGAAATTTCAAACTACAGGCCAGTATGCATTTTAAATGCATTGTCCTTAATTTTCGAAAAATGTCTAAATAAAATAATTTCTTTTGACTTAAAATCGTTGATAATATCAAATCAACATGGTTTTATTAAAAATAGGTCAACAATTTCTATTTTGGCTTGTTTTACGCATGATGTATCTAATGCCCTTCACAATACAAAACAAGTTGACGTTATATATACAGATTTCTCAAAGGCGTTTGACAAAGTTTGTCATGCTACTATTTTAAACAAAATGAGAAGAATTGGTTTCCACGATGACCTAATTGATTGGTTTGCATCTTATCTCTATAACAGACCACACAGGGTAGTTTTGAATAACGTATCATCCCTTCATTTCTTTCCTAAGTCAGGAGTACCACAAGGTTCTGTGTTGGGCCCTCTTATTTTCATTATTTATATAAATGACATAATGGAAAACCTCTCATCTCCCGGGATGCTATTTGCAGATGATCTGAAGCTGTGTAGAACTATTTCTTGTGTAAGAGACTGTATATTGCTACAGAAAGATGTGATTGTCTGAATGGTGTGACTTAAATTCCCTTCCTTTGAATACAAGGAAATGTAAGATTAACTATCTATTGGGGGGGAATGAATTGACAAGAGTTTATGAACAAAAAGATCTCGGAGTTTGGTTTGACTCCAAAATGTTATTTGATAAACTCTACAACTTTTTAATAAATAAGGCTGCAAGAAATATAGGTTTTATTTTCCGAACAGGAAAGTTTTTCAAAAACCCTCAAACATTCATAACACTATTCAATTCACTAGTTCGCAGTACTCTTGGGTATGCATCCACTATTTGGAACCCTATTTATATAAAATTCATAATTATACTTTACCGTTCTAATTTATTACTAAAGTCACCAATAATAATATGTTCAGAATACGCTTATTCCAGGAATTGTGTAACTGAAAGTGGTTCGTCATTTATCTCCATGCTTAATTAATGTTCTATTATTAATTGAAAATTTAAAACATAAGAAGTTTTTGGTTTTGGTTTTTGGTAAAAAAAAAAAAAAAAAAAAATATTTTGTTCTTTTTTTTTTTCTTTTGCAATTAAAAAATTGAATTTGTTTTCTTAAATTATATTGAATTAATAAAAATGTAGCTTGTAAAAGGTTGATAATAATTTTTGTTATTAGCTGTCAGCTTTGTGAAAAAAAAAAAAAAAAAAAAAAAAATATCCAGCTAAACTTTATTTTTCTTGTGAAACTTACAATATTTACTTTTGGATTTGAGATTGCGATCAATAACGTATGGTTATTGGGGACAGTATTGATGTTCACTTATTTTCTAAATATTGCTAATATGACGTAACCAAGTTCGATTCCTGGTCCCGGGGCAAACATTTGTTTTGCGTTGCTAAAATGAACCTTAGTTCCCTTATAGTCAAAAAGAAGTCTGATGATTGGCGGTGGTGGCAAAAAATAGTGTTGGTGTCCACAGGTTGTTGTTGTTTAATTCACACACTTCTCAATGTAAATTGAATTATGGAGCGTAAGCTAAGCAGCCTAACTGAATTGTGTTATCTTACAAACCACCTTTCAAAAATCTTTTTAATTTAATTTAAGGTTTTTATTTCCGAAGGACATTATACAACCCACCAATACCTTGGATGAAATGAGATAAAAACTCATTCTTCACACAATTTTTTTTTTCTGGAAGCACAAAAATTTGATTATTTTTATATTCCTAGCCTTAATTAAAAATTGATTCAAAAAATTCAGAAACCATTAACACAATACAAATTAGAAACCAATTCTAAAAATACCCTCAACAGATAAAACAAAATTGACAATTCTTGGCTAATTTCTTTAATGACAATTTATAATTTTTGAACTCCAATTGAAAATACAACCCATTTTAAATGCCAACCACCCACCCACGTATAGATATATATAGCATCACAGGACTTGCAGTGCAGCAGCAAAAAAAAAATAATAAACAAACCACTACATAGTGGTGCTTTTAATCAAGCCAATTGAACCACTCTGTTTCTACTATTTCATCGTCTATTGCGTTTTAAAAATTCAACAAGGACACGTTTTTATTTTGTGAAACAGCTAGCCCAATCGAATAGTTTGCATAAAATACACCAGTGGCCTCTATTTCCGACCGAGACCGACCATGTTGGTTGACTTTCCTCCGGATATCCATTTTGTTTTCGAATAAAAATTTTAATTTTTTTTTTCTCTTCTATTTCGGTGCTGAATTTTGTTCTTTTAATACTTTTCTGTTCTGTTGTCATAAAAAAATAAATATAGTGCTTTGGCTCTTTATTCCTGATCTTGGCCTACTTAATCAAATTATTTCACATAAAATGCAGTGAATGAGAATTTTCAGTGCAACAACAACAACAACAATTTATCGAGGCCAGAAATGGCCGATGGTCATACATATATAAACTGTTTGTATATAACTATACTTTCGTCCATCGTCGTCCTTTATATAAAAAAAAAAATAAAAGGATAACCTTGAAAATGAATTTCACGGTCAAGTTTTCTTTATTTGAAATATTTATATCTTTTGTGTGGTTGTTGTGTCTTTACATAGAATTTCCCAAGCACTTCAATCATCAAATCCCCAAACACGGTGTGGATAGAAATAAACCGATTTAGATAAATAGACTTTGAAAAGCGGTCTTTTTACAAATTCTTTTATGGCCCGAAATAAAGTAAACGTTAAGTAACCGAACGTGGGGCTAATCAAACCCAAATCGAACAACTAACTAATAGATAAAGATAGTGTATCTCTATGTCGGGATTGGACAGTCTGAAATTCCCAATAGAGGTGCAATGTAATAAAACTTTTATTTCTCCAAGGGAAATTCAGATTTCGAAGTATGTACCGACTTAATTAATTACGGTATTATAGAATGTAGGGGCAGTGGGACAGAAGGTATCCGCGATAAAGGTGCTAGTTGTTGTGTTATGGCGCATTGTTCTGTATCTGAGTCTTGGTACGGATGTTGAAGTTAAAGTTAATCCCGGTATAAATTTGGCGAACTAATAAATTCACAAATGGGAGAGCAATGATACTGTTTCCCATGCTTTTACTATTTCTGCTCTCAGCTCACCACACAGGGAACGATGATGAATGCTCTCGATATCCGACTTCACTTGCATCCTTGCACATCTCGCATTTGGGGTTTTAGCTTATAATTTTTTTTATATGTATTTTGTGAATTGCGATTTCGAATTCCGGGCACAGCAAATGAACACTGCTGCACAGTTGTTCGTTTGTAATAAGCGGTTGAGGTTGGTTGTGGAATGATTGTCGTTGTGTGGTTGGGTGGCATAGACGACGACGACGACGATGAAGTATAGCTCGGTGGTGGTGGTGGTGGGGTTTTGAACTTCGTTAGGGTTATATAGCTTCAGGTAATGGCTGTGATGTCGGTCTTAATTCAGATTTTAGTTCTTTTGATTCTATATGGCAGTATTAATGGGAGAAATACTGTTACTTTTATGATATATAAATGGTCAAGAGTGCTTGGTTTGGTGGGTTCTAGCATAATTGTACAAAGTATTGTATATGATGGTGAGACAAAAAAAATGTTAAATAAGCTCTTTTGAGGTTATTTTGAATAACGGGCTTACTATACTGGATTTTGTTTTTTTGTGTTGGTCTGCCAAACGTGTATATTTGTGGTATGTACCTATATGAATGTTCAGGAAAATAACGTATGAAACTTTTGTGTTCAGTTAATGTAAGTTTTGATATGAAGTTTTTTTTTCTTACATGTTTTATGGGAGATTTTATCTCAAAATGACAAATGTTATTAGTTAACCATATTGTAGAAAATGTTTACCCTACGTTTTTTCACAAACAAAAATAATGGTAGTTATAAATAGATACTTTACTTATTATCTTTTGTGTGCAACTTAATTATGATTTTTTTGTTTTTTGCAAGTAAGTACTCTAAAAACATATATATATCAACTGAATTTAGTGAATGGACTATACCGAGGATTTCTTAAAAGGCTTACTTTTATATATTCTAAACCATGTTAACCAAAATAGCTTTATTTATACTGATGGTCGAAACTCTGACCAACTTTTCTTTTATAGAAGAAATCCTTACCTTTTCAACTTAATTAAAAAAATAATATCTTGTTTGCGTTTTTCGAAATTCAATTTCTAAGCCGGTAAAAACTTCAGATAAAATTCAAACATGATATTATGATTATAGAGAAGACGAAAGAAAAGGATCCATAAATTCTGTCTGTCTGTCTAGGCTGGGCCTATTATTTTTCTCCAAACTTGTTAGTTAGTACCTATATTTTAGTACCTATATTTTAAGAGCGAAATGCTCGGACGCTCTTTTGATATTTATCTAAGATCTAAAAATGACAGTAACTTATAACCTACATAAATACCCTATCATCGTTTCCGTAAATTATTTTTTTTTTTTAATCCGATCAATTTTGACAAAATTTTATATGAGATATTTTTCGCCGAATTTTTTGTTTATTAACTCTTTTTTCTTTTTAAATATTTTTTCAGGTAGACATTATTTTTACAATAATATAAATACAATTTAGAAAACTGACGTTATTTTAAAATATAAAATATATGTCGAATTCCTTTGAAATAAAAAGTTGACTTTTTTCGGACTAAAGTTGTTTTTTTTCGGACTAAAGTTGCTTTTTTTCCGAAAATCATGATCCATAGACAAGAAAAGGTTGCTTTTTTTCCCCTCAGATCAACTTTTCTTGTATCTCGATTTGATAGCAAGATTCACACATATTTGCACACATACTTAACAGATTTGATTTCTTCTGTCAGACGAGCCGTTTAATTGTGTAGTTTGGTTTATTTTAATATAGATTTCTTAAATAAAATAATTTTAAAATAATCGATTGGACGTGAACCTTGTTGTTAATAGTGCAATATGTTAATAAAGTTAACTTAAGTAAATTGTTTAGATCGCGTCTATTAAATATACACCAAATAATTACAGAAAAAAAGCAACTTTGTTGTTTCAACATCCATAGAAAGGAAAAAAAAGTCAACTTTTCCGATCAAATCTGAAAAAATCTAAGGAATTCGACAATAGTCAAAGTTTTTAAAAATCAAATAGCTATAAATAATATAACTATGTATATTCCCACAATTGTGTTCTATTTGTAAAATGTTGACTTCCTAATTTTCATTTCAGATCATTCCACAAGTTTTCAATTGGATTGAGATCAGGTGATTGGCTTGGAACGAGACAACATAAATTTTTTCTTTCTCTAGAAACCAATCTTTAAATACCAACGGTAGAATGTTTTGGATCGGTGTCCTTGCCATCCAAGGACCATTTTTTCTCAGCAAATGACAGCTTGAAATTATCCAAAATACCCCTAAGCCCGAATTTTTTAAAAAATATTTGTTAATACGAAATATGGAGACGAGACGATACAATATCAGAAAATACAGCCCTGAACCATATTTTCTCCTCGGTGTTTTATCGTTTGCTCTGCAGAGCGAGGGTAGTAGATAATGCTTTTCATTTGTTTTATTCTGATATGACCCCGAGGATCTAAGGATATTACGTCTTTTCCAGACCGTTTCAATTTGTATGGCTTAAGGCAAATTCTATTCAGAGCCCTATGTTTTAGGCCTTAACAATGCAACTTTCCAGATGGTAACTTTTTTCTGAAGATTAAAATAATGATTCCTTCTGCGGAATGTTGGTGCACTGATTTCATTACCAATTTGTGCGCCTATAATTCTGGAAGAACCAAAAAGTTATGATTTCGTAATGAGTAGTAAGCGGAAGTCAGTAGTAACTTGTTTCTTTTTCGTTAAACAATGTTGGGATCTTCCTCAGTTCCCCGCTATAAATTTGTATATTTGGCTTTGGCCCCACTTTCTAAATCGTGTAAGCTCACATCTTTTCTTCTGGCGGGTAGTGAAATTTTTGACCCATATTAAAAAAGTAATTGGTAAATAACAAAACTATTGGTTGAAAAAAGTGAAATTATTAAAAACAACCCACCTCAAAATTAGTAACTTCTAAAAAAGAATTTTAAAAGAAACTGCAATATTATTTGGAACAAACCTATTTGTATTATCATCTTATAAAACACCACCAGTCGTATTGAATCAAAATTCAATCAGTTGCTTATCACTGCATTTCAAAAATGTAATAAAATTGGTGTCATTGTCAAGAGTATAAAGCGAGTTTTCCCTAAAAAAATGTACTGAGCAATACTAGAAGGATAATCAACCGTTATTTAGCAAGAAAACAACAGCATCCAGCGAAAATTCTCAATTATGACTCAAATTCTCACAAATTGAATGTAGTTAAAGGTGGCTAAGGTGACCGTTCCAAAAGGATGCATAGTTTCGGAATTATAAGCCGGGTTTAGAAAAAGGTCCGAAAATCGTGCAGTTTCCCCCCACCCCTCACTCAGTTAGCGGCGGTCTTCGGAATTGCCAAATCAATTAAATTCTACTGGGGTCATACCAAACATAATATCATACTAAAGTCAAACTTATAGCTATATTTTAAGCGACCTCCAATTTATAAATCAACAGGGCTAATTTCAATCTTCTTTGGATCAAAATATCCTTAAATAATCTTCCTACGACTTAAAAAATATTGTCAATCTTTGAAGTTTTGTATTTTTAAACTACGAACCGCTGTTGGGCTTAGATTTTAGCAAATTGTGTCTTCTTTGAAAGTGCATTCAATTATTTTTCGTCGGATGTTTTTTGAAGTTATAAGACAAAAACTGAATAAAGCCGAAAATTGTTGAGGTTTTTTGACCACCACAAACACAAGCTTTTCGAAGCTGCAAACATGGTTTTACACTGTTGGTATCTATCCTAACAACTTCCCAAGAAAATCAGCAAAGTGCGATTTTTTGCCCCAAAGCGATTTGTCTTTATTGACTGACCTAGTATTTGTAGAAACCATTTTAAAACATAATAATAATGATTTATTGCTCTGTTTTGTTTTACACTTGTTTTAAAAATCCAATAAATTCGGATTTTTTCTGACATTGCACTCTGTTGTAAATGGTGATATTTTTCATCGGATAAAATAAGACAAAAAAACATTTTAAAAACTTTTCGAACGGTGGTAATTAGTTTGTTTGATGTTCAGTTAGTCCTATTATGGCTGGTAAGTACAGGTAATTGCTAAACAAAACTTCGAATATAAAAAAACGAATTTCCCAGTCGTTAACATGAAGGTAACTTTTTCACAATAGGAAGTTTATGCGACCAAGATGGTACCATTTACTTAAAATACTTTTAACATGTATCATAATTATATTCTTCAACCTTTCAAGTTTTCATAAACAGCTGAATAAACTTGTCTGTAGCTAAAAATCGTATACTTTAATCCCTAACTCTCGTCCTTCAGTTAAAATAATAGATTTTCTTTTGTTTAAGCTATTAAACAATGATGCCCCTCTTTAACCATAATTCCTGTCATAATTATAATATGCTGAGAAAGTTAAATTATTGTGTTATTTTAACAAAGAAGAAATTAAAAATGCCGTCAATCAATGTCGAATAAGATATAATTGTACAATGGTTTAGCTTTAAAATGTATTTAAAAGTTATACAAAAACTGAAATTCTTAGTTCTACCAAGTGCCATTTTAAAACTCTATAGAGCTCATTATAAATATTCATGTGCTTTAGGCCGTGTGCGAACAGCCTTAAAATTTTATCCATTGGCCAAATTATGACACTAGTGTGGTGAATATAAACTTCAGGCTAAAATTTTAGCCAGTGGATAATTTTCTATGCTTATGAAGGAGTGAGAGAGACAGTCGGAGTAGTGTGTTTGTTTTTATTTGCATTTATTTTTGTTTGTTCTTACATTTATGTTTCTCGTTTGTTTTTTTGTGAATTGTGTGATATATTTAAGTCTGATATTAACGATCAATTAACCGATTACACATTTTTTACATTCCTTTTTATTGTGAAACAAATTGATTGTTTTTATTTTGAAAGTTCAGCTGACAAACCAGTGTATTGTGTTTGTTTTTTTTTTTTTGTTTGATGGATTCTTTTCATTTGCATTTATTTTTGTTTGTTTTATATTAATCATCAATGTCGAATTTTCCGTTTGTGTTTTTGTAAATTCCGTTTAATTTTACTTCGTTACATACGAAGAATTACTAAAATTAACCGATATTCTTTTTTGTACATTAATATTCATTGTGTTATAATTTTTTGTATGTTCAGCTGCCAAACCAGTGTTCTGTACCGCGTTAAAACTTCGCATAATTTTAATTATCTTACAAATTAGATCTATTTTTTTTTCTTTAACAAAATAAAATAAATCTATACACAAAAAAAAATGGAGTGTATGTTTGTAATTTCAAAATAACAGTATTTTACTACACGCATATGAGAGCATACACAGCCCTTATAACAAAACAAACATTTTTAAAATGTTTGTCTGTCTGTTTGTCCTGGCTGATCTCGAGAACGGCTGGACCGATTTCGACGAGACTTTCACTGACCGATAGATAATGTCGATTTTTTTGCATTTTCGTATATATAAACGCATCAGAATCTACAGGGCCGATTTTGACGGGACCTTCAGTGCCAGATATAGGAAGTAACTTATGATGCAAATCATCCCCTGTGGCGCTATGGTAAAATTTTATTTCTAAACTGACGAACGCGCCGACGGGAAACGGATGTACCGATTTTGAAGGGGCTTTAACTGGTGGATAGCTGATGTTGTACGAAATGACTTAGGATATTTCAAATTACCGAATAGATGGGGCTGGGGTCGCTTTTGCGAAAACTCTTATGTTATGAGTTAGAAAGCTTTTGGCAAAATGTTGAACTAATAGGTTTATAATAACTCTTTCAAAAACAATGTTTTATCCCTTATTATTTCTGCGTCAGCAACGCGCCGGGTAACAGCTAGTATACATATAATAAAAAAAATGCTGCACTAAATGGGACTATATTTTCTCAACCACTGAACTGATCTGGATGATTGATACCATTACAGACACATATTTGGACCGAGCTACTTTCTGCAGTTTTTCATTTGGTTCAATCAAAAACAATTCCTAGGATTTACAAAATGTAGGTATATACGTTGAAAATGCTAAATGGGGCCATACCTTCTAAACTACTGAACCGAATCGGATGGTTGCTACCATTCCAGAATCAGCTAAGAACTTTCCTACATGCTGTGTTCTTTTTTTTCGTTTTTTCCAAAACAAATTTTTACATTTCTCCGTACCAAGAAATAGAAGGGGACATTTTTCAATTCTTGTAGGGAAATTTAAAAAATATATTAGTGTTAAAAATCCCATTTAATCCAGTTCGCACACCAAAAAGCTAAACATTTATTCACCTTAACTCAAACGTCAAAAATTAGCCAGAGGATAAAATTTTAACGCTGTTCGCACACGGCCTTAAAGTTTAAAATACCTAAAACATCGCTTAGCATAGATATTTAATTTGTATTCCAAAACAATTTGCATGATATTTAAATACGTTTGCTGAACATAGAACATAAAATGTGTCTTGACAAAAAAGCTTACAATTTTCTTAATTTTAATTATTTATAACGTACATACGGTACACAAAATGTTTAATTTTATTTCTGAAAAAATAACCACGAATGCTTTTAATAAATAGCATAATTTCTAATGTTACCATTTTGTTTAAGTGTTTGTTATGTACATCGAATGTTTTTTTGTCCATTGAATAAATACCTACATTTATCTTTGTCCAAAATTCAAATACGTACATACATATATTTAAAAGTAAAAAACCACATAGACAATAAATTATGTTGGAAAATAAATATTTTTCATTTTTGTAAGTTCATTTGTATACAAAATACTTCAAAAATAATATTTTGTGGGTGTGTTGAGATAAAAAAAAGCTCACTGATTACAATATAGCCAAATATACATACATATTTATAACATGTTGACAACTTAATTATAATAAAAGGGGTGTTTATTCTATTTTATTCTATATTTGTTTAGTAAGGTATTCTAGATATGTTATTTTAAGATAGCTATGGCATCCGTTGGATAACTACATACCTACGATATAGATTAAATTTTGAAACATACGAGCGAAAATTGTTTGTTGTGGTTTTAATTTATTGTAACAGTATTGCCTTGGTAAACCAAAAAAAAAAAAAAAAAAAACAAGTGAAATTAAAGAAACAGAACATATAATTAAGGCAAGTCCAAATTTATAACCTCACGGCGAAAAATCGTCGAAATTACATTACTTATTTACTGACTTTTAAAGTTGATTGAAATAATGTAAACATATGCTTTATTTTGATGGAATATTAATTTAAAACATTAGCCAATAAATAATTTTTTTTTTTTGATTTTTTACAAAATAAAATTTTAAAATTGCATCTCTTTTGCTGCAAAGTCCTGAGTTACATCAAATTAATTTTAATGTATTGTTATGGACTAAGCAATTTTTGGCGCATAATACCCTTCGAACGTTAATTACTTTATAAGGATCATGACGAGTAGTATTAAACTTATTCCTAATAAAGACGAATGCGAATAGAGTTGTATTATATTAACATGTTCAATCAAATAAACGAACGATTTGATTAATTTGTGTTTGCGAATTCGTATGGTTAAAATGTTTTGAAATAGTTTGATTGTTTGGTGTAATAAACAAAGTTAATTAATTTACTAAGACTGTGTCTATATAATATGTATATATATATATGTATATATATATGCTTTATATTTATTAACAAGTTAAGTCAGTTTTTAAGATTCAGACGATTAAACTTTATGTAACTGTGCTTAAGCAATCTCTGGACCTATTTAAACGTCTCAAAAACTTTGTTGATGAAGAGAATTTCAAACCAAGGCAATAGAAAATTTTAACGAAGTGTTACAACTTCTCTTTTTTTAATTCGTTCATCCTCCCCCCGCAGCCTGTATTTTCGTGCAAAACAAAACAACCAGTAAACGAAGTCCTTTCGATAGTGTACTATTTATTTATAAGGACCAATAGTACAGAAAATAGTACTTAAGAGTTCAAGTACTATTTTCCATAATGTAGTAGAAGGTATTATTTTTTTCGCAATCCATACGATTCACACCGTCTTTCTTCAGAAAATATTATAAGTAGAGGTGTGATTCGTATGGAAAATTTGTCTCCAAACTAATACGAAACTTCTACTTTACAAGCAGCTAATTCGTCCTATATTGACATATTGTTTCCCCATATGGCACACAATAAGCCCCAGTTATATGAAAAAGTTACAAGTATTTGAGCGAAAAGCTCTCCGTCATTGTACTTCCTTTTACCGCAGACCCAATTCACTCCACTATTATAGCAACGAAACGCTCTATGAAGCATCAGGCATCGTTCCGATCGACATATACATCTACAATCTCAGCACTAAAATGCTGAGGAAAATCCCATCCCACCCTAGCCCTCTTATTAATTTAATTTTAGGTAACCCAGCCACAGAAGACCGATATCTCCAGGTGCTCTCCATAATGGACTCAACATTCGAGATATCAACAGATGACAGCTTCGGAAATTTCTACGTTGCTGCAAGAACGCAGTATAATAGAGGTTGAAGCCACCAGTTGACCTGATGACCACCAGACGTACCAGATGACCATCCAGATGAAACCCGATAGCAGACCTTAACCATCATCATCAAACAAGCCAACGACCGTCAGCACTGTTCACGCTGACGTAAAACAAGCCACTGTTTATATTTAAGAAAAACAAATGTTAGCCTTAAGAAACTTTTAAATTTTAAAATGTATAAAACTAATATTGAACGAAGCAGAGCCCCTTCTGTGCTCGCAGATACTTAAACTAAATGTAAGACTAAGAAAAATCAATTGTAAATACCAACTTAAAGCAAGAGCTAATACAAATTATTATATAAATGTAAAAATTGTCTTTCGCCTTTCGTTGGTATTTGTAACCAGTATAGATTAGTTAAGTCATCAAAGATCGGGTTTTTTGTATCCTGAGTACCTTAACAGTGACAGATTTCGTTGAGCTTCTGGCCTTTTAAGCTATAGCGGCCAATCGAAGTTTTCCCCTTGTGGGGCAAAGTATTATAAGTATTTTAAGTATCTTCCTCGGTAAATCCTTCAGGATTGCCTTGGACTGGGTTCCAACAGTGATTCCAACCTCACTTTTCTTTTGTCAAACTTCCTCGATAGATCCTTCAGGTTTACCTTGGACTGGATTCTAGCGTTGGTTCCAAATCTACTTCCGTCAATCTTCCTCTGTAAATCCTTCAGGTTTGCCTAGGACTATGGGTTCCAGCGGTGGTTTCCATCTTGCTTCCGTCAATCTTCCTGGGTAGATCCTTCAGGTTTACCTTGGACTGTCTTCCAACGGTGGTTCCACACCTGCTTCCGTCAATCTTCTCGGTAGATCCTTCAGAACTATACCTTGGACTGGGTTCCAGCATTGATTCCAAACCTGCTTCTCCTTGACTTAAATTGCGTTTGTGACAAATCTGTCCGAAGCAGATGTTATGTTGGTATCCTCATCAGAACCGTTGCGTCGGTGGTGAACGCAGAGGAAGCTTAAACCCGAGTTGTAGAGTCGAGCTCAACTTTTAGACCTCTGGACTCTTTAGAATCTTGATATTCATATACACTTTTTTTTCAGAATTTTTTTGTTTATTTTTGCTAATTCGCCTGCTAATTTAACAAACAAATTTTCTACATAAGAATGGTAGTGAATCTAATGCTTTCTAAAAATCTGTTTAAAAAGACATCTTGATTTGAAAATAAAAAAAAAATATTTCTAGTTTTCAAACCTTGTGCCATTATTTTCCAATATTTTTTTTTTTTCGGTTTTAAGTCAAATCCGTACATAAAATTTGGCCTCGTGATAAGATTTTTGTAATGTATTTTCCTCCAATTAAAATTATTTGCTTTCCCTCTGCTAGCTTTATTTTGATCAATTCTTTTAAATTCCATTGCAATAATGCAATAAACGAATCGAATTTATTGATTTGTATACCTAAAGAAAACTTTCAAATAATTTTCAAGCCTTTGACTAAAAATGCATGAAAAAAAATATAATTTTTCGAGTCTTAATCTTCAATACATCTACCAACAACACTTTCAAGATAATCTATAATAAAAGACATACACTTCATTTATTTGCAAAGCATGTCCATAGGTATTAAATATCGATATTGTCACACAATTCATATTCAAAGATCCGATAACACTCGAAAGAGGAGTTATACCATTTTAGTATATTTTAACATTACACACCAAAACTACGTGCGTAATAATTATCTTTCCATCTCAGTAAATACTTATGAACAAAAACCCATTTGTATATGGATTGGGATGCCCTCAAATCACCTTATTGCCTCTAAGGCATAGAGCATCATTGTGCGTGCTTATACCTAAACTGGCCTATACAAAACACTTCTATATAACTTCCATAGGGTATACAAAAAGAGCTTGAAATTCCTTTGGCCATCACTCCATAAACAAGAGCAAATAAATGAACCCTATCAAAGTTATGAGGAAGAAAAAGGCAAACAGGGAAATGAGGCTGCCATATCTATGCCGGCATTATGATGAACATGTTTTGATAGCATTGAGATCAAGAGCACGTTTTTATATTGGCCTAGGTTCGGGTCGAACGAACTTTTGTTTACATGTTATAGCTGGTCCGGCCCCCGTGGCCCAATACCCCTACTTCGACCTTGTTTACCTGTTTTTTGTGTTTCCTCTCCGAAATAGAAATTTATGGGACCTGCGCATCACCATTGTTTTGTGTTGCCGTAGTTCTGAAATTCAACAAGCATGAAGTGGTTTGTTTCTGGCAACATGTTGCTGGAGAAGCTCCATCACCATCATCATAAAACAACCTGCTTCGTGGCTGGTGGGGTAACTGCCTTGCCTCCTACCTACACCTATGTTATGGAGCATCAAAGAAATTGACTCAGTGTTTGCTTGCCTTTCATCCACGTTGAACGTTTGGTGAAAAGTTGAAAACGTAATAGCAGTCGACGCACATGGCGCGACGACGAAGATAGCTATCGTCACATATTCCACGTTGTCGTCGTCGTCGTAGTTCTAAATACTTAGATACTTTTGTTTTCATTTTATAAACGATCGCTGATTCTTGTTCGACAGTCAGTCAGCAGTGGACCGCGGATAGAATCGCATTCAGAATAAAAAAAAATAAAAAAAAAAATAAATACATTTCAAAACCCCCAGTGATTCACTATTTTAATAAATTTATGCTGCACCAACTATATGCATATAGATACTCGTATAGTATCTAACTAATATTAATTTCGTCGAAGTTTTTGATGTATGTGCTATGGCAATGTTGTTTTTAGGCATTGCATTCAATTAAATTCAATTTACGGTGCGTTTAACGTGAGGAGTGGAGTGAGTGTGATGCTCTGCTGCATAGAGCGTTCTTGAGTCAAGCCCACTCGAATAAAAATACCCTCAAACCAATTTATATACATACCTACCACAAAACATCGGATAATATATTTATAATTTTCAAAAAAAAAAAAAAAAAAAGTCGCGTGTTTTGTTGTCTTTTTATTTTTTGTATTTATGTTGTTTGTGAATTTATTTATATTCACACTGTGCATGTCGTGTGTTGATATAAATTGCATCACACACTTTTTTTGCGTTTACTTCTTCGGGTGACACCGTGTAAATTAATATTCAAATGAGAAACCGCCCGCAATGTCGTTTATAACGTGCCAATCGATTCCTATTAAACAACAAATTACGACTATCAAAACTAAACAACAACCACCAACTTCGTCAACCTACATTTTGTGTCTTGTATGAATTTCAATAGAGTAAAGTTCCGGAATTAATTAAAATAAAATAAGTTCTTAAACAAAAAAAAAAAAATACAAAAATTGTGAATAGTAATTGTTTATGTGTTGTGCCTTTGACACGGAATAACTTCATCGAACCTGTTTTGTGTTTTTTTTTTATTTATTTAAATTTAATAGTTTACTAGTTTTCTTTTTTTTGTATCATTTTCTAGATTTAAGTTCGCTTTTTGCGTTTAAAAAAAAAAAAAAAAAATTGGTTAAATATGTTTGACAAGCCCCAACACAGCTGAGGAGTCGCGTCGTCATTTAATGTTTTTTTTTTTACTGTTGGAACAAGTTTAATTGTTTAAGATACACAAACAACACTGGGCCGGTTGTTTACTTAAGTGGAGGTATCGTATAAGAAATATTTTTAATTTTGGCGCCCTTGGGAATGTTTTCTTTTTTGCAAACTTGACATTTGATTAAATAATAATTTGCTATCGAACGAAATCGATTAAAATCATCAATAAATTAGAAGGCAATGATGTCTGGGATGAGATAGTGAACTAAATATTTTGACTAGTTTTGCTAACTAGAAAATAATGTGACCAAGAAATTTTGATAATTGACTATAGTGTAGCGGATAATTTTTGGTGGACAATCGAATGTAGAATAAAATGATGCATGTTTTGTTGATGAGGAATAAGTTATTGAAACGTTTCTATCACTTATTATGTGCGTCAGATAAGGTTGGGATGAAATACTTTCAAATGTTTTTGTTTTTGATCGAGCGATCGATTTTGTCTTAGATATGAATCAAAGCTAGAATCATTTTTTTTAACAGCGGCTCTCTAATAACAATTATAATATTCTTTAAAGATGAGTTTTTATTTTGTAAAGAGGTCATCTCATCAATTTTTGTTTTCTATTTTTCAGTTCGGATTTATTAGTTCGCAACTTCACTTCTTGTATTTTATCATTTTGCATTTTATCGTTTTGCAATTTTTACTAAGGTAGGTATAATTTTAATTATTTCGCAAAAATTTCATTTCGCATTTCGCAAATTTTATCTTCGCAACTTCCTTCTTGTACCATATGATTTTGCATTCAATTAAAAGGCAATTTTTACAAATTTTATCTTCGCAACTTCCTTCTTGTACCATATGATTTTGCATTCAATTGTAAGGCAATTTTTACTTAATTTAGATTTTTTCGCAAAAACTTCATTTTGCATTTCCCAATTTTAGTTTCGCAATTATTATTTTGAAATTTGTAGTTTTGTACTTTGTCATTTTGCATTTGATTGTTTGGCAATTTTTACTTACATAATATATTTATATAGTTATTTCGGTATTTTTACTTAGTTTTGATTTTTTCACAAAAGCTTAATTTCGCTTTTCCCATATTTCACTTCGCAATTATTAGTTCAGAAGTTCTTGCCTTGTGCTTTATGAATGTGCATTCTTTGGCAATTTTTACTTACATATAATTATGTAGTTTAAATTGTTTCACAAGAATTTTATTTTGCATTTCAAAATTTTCACTTCGCAATGATTAGTTCACAACATCTTGTCTTGTTATTTATCATTTTGCATTTGATTGTTAGGCAAATTTTACTTAGCTTAGATTGTTTTGCAAAAATTTCATTTCGCATTTTCACTTCGCCATTTCTATTTGGCATTTTATTATTACGCATTTTCCTTTCGATCTTTAACAGTAAAACAATAATCGTTCGCGTGATATCACACAATTAAACGTGTTTTCTTTTCTTTACTTTAGCATTCAAACTCGTATAAAAAGCTTATAACAATAACTTAAGTATTGTTTTTTCATATATTTTAATAAAACACTTATTTTTTCGAACTCATTTTATAAATGCACTGCGAGATTGTATAACGGGTTTTAATAGTTAGCAAAATAACAACCTCTACCACACTTATGATATTTAAAGGTTGTAATTTGAAAAATGCGAAATGACTGATCTGCGAACTTATTGGTAGACCAAACGACAATTTATCAAATATAGGTAGGTATATTGCGAGACAATTTGAATTTATTTTAATTATTGCGGAGTTAGATTGTGAATAGAGTTTTGTTCCGCATCATTGAAATTTCCCTGGGGTGCAAAACTTTTTTGATAAAATAAATTTTTTGAACCAATTTAAGGCTGGAAACGTGACAGGACTTCTCGTTTTACAAACAGAGCTTGCAATTCGTTAAAATCGTTTAAATAGTTTAGGGGATTGACGTGGAAATGGATATTAGAACCATGTTATTCCGTGATTTAGAGAAACTCTATATCCAAAATACCTACCTAAATATCAAAAGACACTTAATGATTTCCTATTTCTTTTTTTTTTTTTAATAATAAAGTGATAAGTTGATAAGCTTTGTCATATTTATCAACTATCAATAATTCTTCAACGTCAGGAAGAAATTTATTAAGTGTTACCTAAGTCACAAAATCCCATTTTTGATTTTTTTAATTCTTCATCGATCAAAAACATAATTCAAAAGCAACTCCCTTTTATAGAAATAACCGGTTCAATATTTGAAAAGTCATCGATTTGAATGCATTATACAACTTTAAAATCAGTTTCTAAAGAAACTATAACTTTTGATTTAAAACCTTTTAAGGAATTATCAATTCACAATATTTTACAAATATTTTAATCTCGTATATTTATGCAACATACTATAATTTTAATTCTTCGTTAGATTCTATATACTCATAAAAAAGTATTTCATTGCTTTATGTTTAGGGCCAACATTATCAGATTACTTGAATGTCGATATATTTTTCGAAATCAACCAACACGCAATGCAAGTCTTTTGAGTAACAACGATTCGTTTATTTTATTATTCGTATAGACTCTGAATTGCTTCCATGGTTGATTGCACTTGTTATCATAGCAGTATTGAATTCCACAATTGGCCCTTCTATACGTAAATCGATTCATTAATTTCTTAATGAAATTCATGGTGTATGAGTATGCTTCATCAATTTAAATGAACGGTAATTATTTCAATATCACCCTCCCTCTTGTTCATTTTAAGATGATAAAATTCTCTAAGCTGAGTTATGTACTAGTGGATGTCTCCCTTTTATTTTCAAAATTCAGATATGTTTATTATTATTATGTTTATCGTTTAGTTTAACAAATTTTTCTTTTTGGATAGTTTTACAATATTGCTTCAGCTTCTTCGACTACTGAACACTGATTTCTTATATTATAGTCGTAGAAACTGCTTTACCCGAAGTCATACATAAAAGAATAATAAAATTTTGTTGTCATCCATTGTTGTCAAAATTGTTCGTAGTATGGTTTTTTCATCTTGATGCGGTATCACTTCACTATATATGCAACGGTTTTTTAATTGATGGTTATATATCAGCCAGCTTTATTTTTAAACTTAGTGTAAACTTAAGTGCATTCAGACAGACATAATAGCTAGACCCACCTTTATCCTTTTCTCTATTATCCGTATACTTGCTTTCCCATTTGATTTTATTAACGAAATGGCTAGCTAAATTTATAGAGGGGTTTCCCAGTCCCCTAATTTTTGTTTTGGTATTTTCTTTAAATTTAACAGTAGTTTTATTAAAATCCTCTTTATTGTTTTACGTACAGTGTTGCCATCATTTATTATCGACTTAAAAAAAATAGATTTGGTTTTGTTTATTAAAGAAAATTGATCCGTTAATATACTAATAGTAGAAACATTTGAAGCTTTGAATTGTTTGAGTCATAAGAAATAAAATGTTTAAGTTTTATTTTTTTAAGACCATGTCATCCATGTCATGTAATAAATCAATTGGAGATAAAGGTTATCTTATAAAACGATTTCTTAGAATTCGTTATATTTAAAAAAAAATCGTCAATCATTTCCAAAATAATGTTACTATAGCAAATAAAAATAATGAATTAGGTTCTGAAAAAAATATTTTCATGAAAACGGAAAGTTGAAAAAATTTTAAATCGCTATTACTATAAATATATACTTATTTTTAATTGCTCCTATTTTCGGGACATAAGGTATAATATGTATATATTATTTTCCGAGAAAATATTTTTGTTATTATGAAGCACATAAACAAATAAATACCGTCCCAGTAAAAAATGTTCCACTTTTAAATATTTATTGGATTGTTAAATCTTAAAATAGCATTTTTCAATTTCACCAAACACTTTCAGTTTTAAAAGGGCCAATAAACTAAAGTCTCATTTTGTTTCATATAAATTTTAAAAGCGTCTTAAAATTGCAAGACAAAGAGAACGTTGAATTTTTTCCTTTAATATACTCTCCTCTCGCTTACTCTAATGAATGAGACCCATGTGTGGTGAATATAAATCCGGGTTCGCATCAAGTTTCCTCATTTTTAAAAATTCACCTCTTAATGTTGGTGCAAACCATTTTAAGCTAAAATGCCAATAAATTTTATTACTCCGTTAACTTATATGCTTTTAAGTTTATTTTGGTAAAACTGGTAAAACTGGGCATAAGTCAATTAATTTGAAGTTGATGAAAGTGTTATATTGATTATGGTTAAGCCATCCATAATCAATATAACACTTTCATCAACTTCTTTGCAATAAAGCAATTAGAAAATAATACCGTATTTATATTGTTTCATTATAAATTATTCTCTGAACATTAAATAATTCATAAAGGTATTCATTTGAATTTATAATTTTTTTTGAAGGCTTGATTAAATTTGAGTGTGCATAATTAATTATTTGATGTTTTCTTTTCGAAGAATATTTAAATTTTTTTGCTAACATTGATGTTGTTAAGTCTAATTTCATATTTTCTATGATCAAAAGAATATAATGCTTTGTCATATCATAGTAGGCAACATTTTAAGAAAAAAAAAATAAACTGAAAATAGAACTGAAAGAGTGTGTGCCGAATGTGTATATTTAGCTGGAGACAATATGTGAATATGGTAAAGCTACTAGCATACAAAAGTTACCATCTCCAAACTTCGCGGATATTAGATATAAACCAGGACCACTTGAATTCACATACAAATTTACTGAAAAATTACTGAATAGTTATAGTAGTTTTGCGATATGGTTTTAAATATTCGTTTTGTCCAGAACTTCAAAGTAATTGTAGAATAAGGGGTTATGCCTACCAATACTTTAATGCCTATTTTAGTCTTTTTTGTACACTTTCAATAGTTTGATTTGTGTCCGGTTTTGGATATGATTTTTTGGAATGTGGGATGTAATTAGCTTATAGCAGGGTTTTATGAGTCACTTAAAGTTTCCGAGTTTTATAATGGAGGTTTTACTGCATCAAAAATTCTAAAAAAATTTATAAAGGACCAGGAAGAAAAATTAAAATTAAAATTTATCAACTATCAATAATTATTGATAGTCATCAAATCAGTCATAAAATTAAATATGACAATCCAATTAAACATTAACCAATTCCATCCCTGATACCCTGATATGATTAGAATACATTGCATTTTTTTGTTTAAATAATAATAATAATTCCAAAGAAATGTAAAATTTTTTTCATTTGAGTTTACATTTCTAAAGGCTGACCAACATTAGCTGAATTATCTCCAATCACCACCAATTCAGCTGAGTTAACTCGGGATCTAAAAACATGTTTCCATTAGAATTAACTCGAAGTTAATCTAACCCTGAATAATCTTGCACTAAAAAACTGTGGTTAAGTGAATTTTTGAATTAATAGATTCTTTTTTTATTCATTATTTAGTCGATAAAATATTGTCTTATCGCCGGAAGCTCGTGGTTTGACATTTTTTTCGAGCCATTTATTGCAAAAGCTATAACATATTCCGATACACAGAGTCACACTTTCGGCCACCCAGTTAAATTGAAGGGCCAAGCTGGAGTATAGGACTTAAACTTAACACATTAACTATTAAATTTTACAAGAAAAAATATGCATTTGTCAAAGAAACATAAACACAATCGGTAGGTATACAAATTGGCAGACAATAATTTTGTTTAAGATTTTGAAAACTCAATCAGCATATTATCTTAATCGTATTTAAAGGTTCATTTAGCACTATAATAATCTTAATAATTAACTCTTACTCATCTTACTATTTTATATCATTTATCGATATTTAACTTCGTTCTTATCACAATCACATTCTCACGTTTTCTGAAAATATTAATAATCAGCTATTACCCTTAAAATATAATCTCTTAAATGTCCAGTGATTCATAATTACTATAACAGTAAGCCTATAATTGAAACCAAATTTATCTGTAAAACCACTTAACGTATCTTATTCAATTAATCTCAAGTAAAAAAAAAACAACTACGTTCTAGACACGCACTTGAAAATTGATTACTTAAATCAAAACCAAAAAAATCACAGCAAAATTTTTTTGTTGAAAGCGCCTCTAACTTATCAAAGCACTTCCGGCCGTGTCAATAGATTGATTAACGATAATTGCCCCACCAGAGTTGTTCTTCCACGAGTTACGAACTTACGGTTCATTGTATTTTTGATGTTGAATGCAAAATCAGTTCTCTCTCCTCTGTTGAATACTCTCTTCCTCTCTTTTTCATGTTTTGTTGGCAGTTGGCATATTTTGGTTAACGTGGTGGTTAACGTAGTTAATGTTAAGAGTGCAGCCACAATAAATTTTTATTGCAAAACAAAATAAACCGGTTGACCGGTTTGGCTAAAAGTGAACAAACCCAATCCATGGGTATCAATTTTATTTCACTTTAATAAAAACGCGTCGGATAGCATTTAATATGTATAAGCAAGATGAAACAGAGAGCTTCAACGAGATTATTGGAAGGAGGTGTGTCTCTCTACCCATGACAGAGGTTGGTGTTTTGAAGTACGATGTATACGAGTACGATGCCTTCGGCAAGAAAAGACCTTGCCTGGGAAGTCAATGATCCCCAATCATTTTTAATGTGTTGAGAGTTGAATTCCCTTTGAGCAATGGAGTAATCCATTAAGTTTACCTTCCCCAGAAGCAGTGCCTGGCTGCGCCCAAAAGGATCCCTTAATATCCTTAGGGTGTTTGGTCGCGATTTATCTTGATTATCAACACTAAATACGCGGATTACTTTTGTCAAGAAGATTAAACTGGCCCTGGCTAGAGAAACCGCTCACAGTTTGGGCTAAACTGGGAGTATAAAAAATGTGAGAAAATGTTCTACAAGAGTGCGGAAATGGTGCTTATTTTCAGCAACCAGTCTGGTGTTTTTTTTTTTTTAATACCTTTTTACCCAAAGCAATAACAAAAAAAGACAAATACCTTTTGGGGCGATTTATGGAATGGAGACGTACAACACGTTGGGTTTTTGTTTATCTGATGATGAATCCATGCTATCAGGTGATTCTTGGTGAAGGTTGGGTTGTTTTTTTTTTTTCGTCGAAAGAAAGATGATAACAACAAATTTTCCTGTAACGGTAAATTGTTTGCTTTTGGTGTAATACTTGGTACTGATGCTTATAAAATAATTAATAACAGGCAAGAGCTTGTGATTACGTCGAGACTCTAATTTGTTCACGTTCATTTGCATTTGAAGTGATAAATAATGTTTGAAGCTTTTTTTTTCTTCATGCTCTCATTTCGAAAAGAAAGAGGAGATGTGAAGTGTAGAGAGAGATCCTATAGACGACGTCTTGAAATTGATTTGTTTTGATTTGAAGATAAACTGTAAACTGCGCACGTAAGTGATAACTTTTTAAGCGAGACGGCAATGATGAATGATTGATTGTTTGTAATGTTTGAAGCTATATTTATTTAATAAATGATGAGTTGTTTTTAATCAAAATATATGTATGTGCCTTGTTGGGTTCTGAAGAATATTCAAAAAACTTTTTTTTTTAAATACATATACATTATGTAATGTGTACCAATCATTCGTGTACTGATCGTTAAATATTTTGATTAAGTCAAGCCGAGCGGGAGAAACAGTTCCTGTGATATTATAATTATGCATCACAGCTTCTTTTCTAGTAATTCCGATTTAAAGTCACTTATAAGGCTTATCGTTTTGGAGATTCGTACAAAAAATATTTTGATAACAGTCATAGGTAGGTGCATACAAAATAACGATGAAGGACAAAGCGAAGTCTTTCGTTAAGAGTTCGTAAATATTGATACATTTCGCCTGAACGACTGTTTAATTTCAAAATGTATTTTATTTTGTTTTCAAATGTTTATTCAATGTTTATTTCAAAATGTATTTTATTTTGTTTTCAAAATTCTTTATCTTAAGAAATGTAAAAATGTTAATGGATTGTGTTTAAACTGTCGTTAACGGATGGAATTGTAGAAGCAACTGCCACGAACTTTAGGTACACATTTCTCGCCAAGTCATAGTTGTGAAAAATATGTACCCAATCGAACGGGCAGCTAGAGGATTGGGTTTCAAACGCGTGAGACAAGACGTTAACCTTTTATTATTATTATACATTTTGTGTGTCTGGTCTCACGCGTTTTGGGGGGATTGGGATATACATAAATAGGTAATGTGATGATATAATAAACCTAATATTAATTAGTATACAAAAAATAATCAACACTGATGTTATGTGGGAAAAGCAGAAAATCCGATTCCCAGCGTGTCAGCATTTTAGTTGACTAAAATCGTGTACTTATTATATTGGTCGGTTTTTAATGATTTTAACAAACTCCCCCCCTTTGAGGGTTCAAAACCCTCAAAAAACTCTAAAAAGGTGTTTCTACCTCGAAACGAGATGTATTTCGTCTAGGTTGCGGGGTAGGTTTCCTTGTTTTATATATGTAAAATAAGATAAATGCTATTAGGATTATAAATAAAAACGAACTTATACCGTAGTGATGGTAGTCATGAATGTTGGCGTTATCTGACTCCGTTTCTTTATCTAAACCTTGGATTACGTCACTGATTTTGCCTTTTATATTCCTTATTTCTTCATCAATTGTTGCATTAATAGAGGATGCAATAGCAGTTTGGGGTGGTGCGTTTTTTTCAACTGATTTGAAAACTTGTATGGATGGCGCAAATGAATTGTTTAAGGTGCTGTTGCTGAATACTCGTCCATTTATAATGACGGTCGGTAGCTTTAAGGTGCACGGTCTTAAAAATTCTATTATACCACTGCCACTTAAAGTTAAGCTTTTAGTGTTTCCTTCACATACAAGAAGACCAGTCTCTGTGTCCGCTAGAGAGAATATCCAGCTGTTTGAATTTCTCAGGCTGATCCATTGATCATAGAGATGGGAAACTTTTAATGGGCAGTTAACAAGTGCATCCTTTAAATGATTTAATAAGGATATTTCGCAATCATAACCATTGCCTTGATGAATCTTGGTCGGTATTTGGCGATTGCATATGAAATGTTTTGTTGAAAAATGTTTACATGAAAGTAATTCATTTTCAGTTAGTGAGAAATATCTATCTCTTGTTGAAGTTACGGCAAAGTATGGAAATGATACTTCCACTAAAAAGCTTGAGCCATTTTTGTAAATTGGAAAAGGAATAAGATTGAAAAGTTGGAATTCTTGATTGTCAATTAAAGGAATCATCATTTCAAAAATTATTGAGTCGTTTAAACTACGTCCTTTGACTGAAGATACTTTGAACATATCCAGAACAGATGCTTTGGGAAGATTAAGGTGAGGTGGTAAATTATTTCTTATTAGTTGAAGTTGATCAATAAATTGTGTGGGTGAGATAAAATAAGGATTGATTTTTGCATTGTTTAGACTGAGAAGTACATCAAGTAAAGTATCTTGTATTTTTTCAAGATTTGTTATGATCAAAATTAAATAGGATGTTAGTGCAGAAACCTGTTGATTGATATCAGTGATTTCCTGTTGTTTTTCAATGCCGTTAAAAGCCTTTTCAAAAATGTTTCTAAGGTGTCCATATTGTTGATTAAGTTGCTTACTGCTCCGTTTTAAAAGATTAACGGTGGAATCTGCAATTGAAGCTTGTTTTTTTAAAAGATTGGAAAGATGTTGTTCATCCTGATGAACCATAGAAATTTGGTTTGCTATTTCTTTAGCATCATCCTGGTCAAGTACTCCAAACAGAGTATGCGCCACGTTTCCTATAAAATTGAAAGGAGATCTAGCAATTCTAATCTGTTTGTTATGCGAGGTGTGATAATTGTGGATAAGATCGTTATTTTGCTCTATTGATGACATTCTGTGTCGAAGCGTGATCAAAGTGGGCAAGCAATATGGATTATTTCTCAGTTCATTTGAACATTTTTCATCAATGCGATTGAGATAAGAGTTTACTTCTCCAATCTCTTGCCAATATGATGATAAATTATAATAGACATAAATGTTCCAAAAGCTGCTTACAGTGCTAACACTACCGATATCTTCGAAGTATATACCTGCGGCATCTTGAAACTTGGTCATTTTAACTGGTTCATCTAAAGCTGATACGAAGGGTAATAACAAGAAAATGGCGAGAACAATTGATAGTAAACCACTGCGAATGGATTTACCACTTCTTAATATGCGTCTGGATTCATTTTTCTCAGATTCGGATGGATTTACTTCACATTGATTGTCAATTGGTAAGGGACATAGATTGTGAATTGCCCGTTGATAAATACCAGTTTCGGTTTTGACGCTTGCCACTCGCACTAATCCCTCAGTACCCTTGACAACTTCGGATACACGACCCAGCTTCCATTTCATTGGAGGCAGGTTTGGATCCTTTATCACTACCATTGTTCCAGCCTCTAGATTTTGTGACTGTACCTTCCACTTCAACTTCTGCTGAAGAAGGTGGAGGTATTCAGCTGACCATCTTTGCCAAAAGTGCTGTTGGATATGCTGAATCTGACGAAATTTGTTTAATCTTGAGATGTTTTGATTACTAACGTCAAGTTCTGGAAGCGATGTCAATGGAGTACCGATAAGAAAGTGACCTGGAGTTAAAGACTCCAAGTCATTTGGGTCTGATGAAATAGGAGTGAGTGGGCGTGAATTGAGAATAGATTCAATTTGAATGACGACAGTTAGAAGATCCTCATAGGTGAGAGATGCCTGTCCTAAGAACTTTAACAACAATGTTTTGGCCGATTTTACTGCGGCTTCCCAAAGACCTCCGAAGTGGGGTGATCTAGGTGGGATGTGTTTCCAATTGATTCCCGACCTTAAACAACTCAAATTGATTGTGGGTTGTGTTTCAGAAAGATTAAACCAATCTTTCAAGTCCTTTAATTGGTTTTTGGCGCCGACGAAATTTGTGGCATTATCACAAAATATAGTGTGGCATACACCTCTTCTACCAACAAATCGCTTTAAGCAGTTAATAAAGGACTCAGTTGTTAAATCTCCAACTACTTCAATATGAACTGCTTTTGTAGAAAAGCAAACAAATACTGCCAAATACGACTTTGTTGGAGCCTTTCCTCGAACTTTGTAGTGAGTCTTTATTGGACCACAGAAATCTACCCCAGAGTAATAGAATGGGCGAGAAGGCACTACTCTCTCTTTGGGTAGATTACCCATTAATTGGTCTATGGACTTGGGTTTTGCTCTAAAGCATTTCACACATCTGGAAAGAACTTTACGTGCTTCTATGCCTGCACTTAAGATCCAGTATTGTTGTCTGGAAATTGATATAAGTGTTCTGTGGGATGCATGTAAATATTCTTTGTGAGTATGTTCCAGCAACAGTGTTGTTATTATGTGATTTTTAGGAAGCAATATTTGATTTTTAGCTCCGATAGGAATTTTAGAATTTTTAAGTCTTCCTCCTACACGTATTAATTTTGTAGTTTCATCAAAATATGGACTTAATGAATTTATTTTAGAGTTAATGTTGAGAGGTTTGTCATGACTGAGTGCAACGTAATAGTCAGGGAATGCATTCATCTGAGTGAATCTCAAGATCCAAACTGTTCCGTTTTGAAGCTCTTCTACAGTCAACTCACCAGTGCTTTTATTCGTATGTATGCGCCTTTTACAATTTATAAAAAACCTATAAATATATGCGAATATTTTTTGCAAAGTGTAGAATGAGTTTTTATGTCGTATAGAGGTAAAAAAGTTCATTTGTTGTGAGCTTAACAAAACAGTTTTTACCTTTCGAAGCCCAGGGACTTCGATGGGAGTTGTGTAATCCATTTTTATATTAAATGGTTCTTTCAAGAATTCCGGTCCTTCAAACCAAACTTTGGATTCGATTAAATCCAGCATCCCTTGTCCCCGTGATATAAGATCGGCCGGATTCACCTCCCCTCTTACATAATTCCATTGCTTTAGTTCCGTTATAGCTTGAATTTTCGCTACACGATTAGCAATGTATGTCTCCCAGGTATATGACGGTGATTTTACCCATGCCAATACTGTTGTGGAGTCAGTATAAAATTGAACTGTGTCAATTTTTTTAGGGATAGTGCGCATTATTTTTTGTGCTAATTCTACTAATAACACGGCCGCTTGTAATTCTAATCTAGCAATGCTTACTGTTTTTAAAGAAACAACACGAGATTTTGAACACAACAATTGAGTACAAATCTTGCCAGTTTTGTCAATGGATTTCAAATATATGCATGCTCCAAAAGCATTTAGACTGCTATCTGAAAATCCATGTACCTCAATTGTGTCCGCAGAATCAATTAAAGCGAATCGCGGTATGCTTAATTTTTGTATTTCTGAAAATTGAGATAAGTAGTTAAACCATTTTGAGGCTCTATCATTTGGCAAATTTTCATCCCAAGTATATTTTAATTTCCATAGTTCTTGAAGAAATATTTTACCGAGCAATATAACTGGTCCTAGAAGACCCAATGGATCAAAAAATCTAGCCAAATCAGCAAGGACGTCGCGTTTTGACAAGTTTTCATTGCTGGTAAATGGTTTAAAATTATACACGAATTTGAATTTGTCTGACGTTGGTTCCCAGATTAAACCAAGAGTTTTAATTACCTCTGATTGGTAAATGGTTAACATTTTCTCCTTGTTTTCCTCAGGAATGTCCTTTAAAATAAGTGGATCGTTTGCACAAAATTTGGTGAGATCGAAATTACCCTGCTTTAATAAGGAAACAGTCTCCTCGAGTAGCATCTTGGCTTCATTGATGGAAGCTGCGCCTGTAAGGCAATCATCAACGTAAATGTTATTTAAAATAGTCGCTGATGCTTTGGGATATGTATCCTGAAAGTCATTAGCTAACTTTACTAAACATCTTGTTGCTAAATAAGATGCGGGTGCCATTCCATATGTTACTGTGTTAAGTTGATAAGTTTTCAGTGGACTGTTAATGTCAGCCCTCCATAATATAAGTTGATAAGCCTTATCATTTGGGTTGATTAATATTTGTCTATACATTTTGCTTATATCCCCAGTAAATACATACTGATGCAATCTGAAGTTGCAAATGACAGAAAATAAGTCAGATTGGACTGTTGGACCAACCATAAGGGCATCATTTAGTGAATGGCCCGAAGTGCTTTTTGCAGAAGCATCAAAAACTACCCGGAGTTTCGTTGAAGAACTCTCAGGTTTAAGCACACAGTGGTGTGGAAGGAAAAAATTTGATTTTGGTATGTCATTTTCTGACAATATTGGGCTCATATGACCTAAACGTTCATATTCGTTCATGAATTTTACATAGGACTCCTTTAGTTCATTGTTACGTTCAAGTTTTCTTTCCAATGAATAAAAACGCTTAGTGGCTACTTGACGAGAATTTCCTAGTAATTTAGTAGGATCGTGTTTAAAAGGAAGTCGAACTTCAAATTGAGCATTTGCTGTGGTGGTCACATTATTTTTAAAATGCTCTTCGCACTTGAATTCTTCTTCACTATATACCTTTGATTCGCCTTCAAAAGATTCACTTTCCCAAAATGATCGGACAAGTTTATCTAATGAACTTAGGGTCGGTTTTGTCACTTGATGACAGAATGATTTTGGAACTGTGTCCATGGCGCTACCTGCTATTAGCCAACCTAATTTGCTGTTTCGCAAAATAGGAATATTTGCTGCAACTTTGAATTCTCCTGGTAACAGAAGATCAAAGAAAATTTCGGCACCAATCAACAAATCGATACGGTGCGAATCAATAGATCCTGGATCAGCAAGAATGATATTCGGAGGCAGTACCCAATTTCGTAAATTTGTATTAAAGGTTGCTTTGTAATCGCTTATTTTTGGCATGATGCTTGCCTCAATAGTTGACCTATATGAAGAGGTTCTTGATTCTATTGAGACGTCAATGATAAAATTGGAATGATCTTCTTTACCCCCGATTCCACTTATTGGAATATCCATTCTCCGCTTTTTACAGCCCAGCTGCTGAGCTATAGATGCTGTAATGAAATGTAATTGAGATCCAGAATCGAGCATAGCTCTGCATGGAATTCGCATACCATTTTCAGCTATGAGATTTACAATGGCGGTAGCAAGATGAACTTGGCGTCTTTGTGTGCTAACCCCTAATGAAGTATTACCCGATGAACCTGATGGGAGTTCATCCCCCCGACCAATATGAAAAGTACACGACTTACCACTTAAGTGTTGCTTGGGTTCGGCTGCTTTAGAAGTCGTATAATGCAGCAAGGTGTTGTGTTTACCGCCGCAAGTTTTGCAATTTCTCAGCTGACACGCTGAAATAGGATGTCCTGCTTGAAGACAGTTGGTGCAGAGTTGAAGCCTTCGCACCCCCTGATTCCGTTCTTCTACTGAAAGATTGAGAAATTTTTTACAATTAAATATCTTATGATTAACTGACTTGCAAAATACACATAACTTAAAATTAACTTCCCTTGGCTTCTCGGTTACCGTCACCGCCACTTTCCTTTTGTCCTCTCGGCTCACAGCTTCTAGGGTCTGGAACCTTCCTTCTAAGAATTCTAGAAGCTGCTTCATTGTTGGACAGCTTCTCGGTGCATCAAGGGATTCTTCGAATAGCATTCTTGTGTCCTTGTCCATTCTTTCTGATAGCAAATGGACAAGTAGCGGGTCCCATCCTGTGGTGTCATAGCCAAGATTGTTAATGGCTTGCAACACTTCTTTGGTTGTATCATGCAGCCTTTTTAAACTTTTAGTGTTATCTACTACACTAGATTGTTGAAGCAGCCTGTTGAGCTGAGCGGTTAACAATAACCGTTTGTTGTTAAATCTATCCACCAGTGTTTTCCATGCCACCTCATAGTTGCTGTCCGTTGCATGAAAGTGTTGAATTAAACTGTGGGCATCTCCGGCGACGTTAGCTCTCAGAAAATAAAGCTTCTGAGCTGGTGAGATAGGTTGCTTGTGTACCATTTGTGTATATAAATCATAAAACTGTGGCCAATTGAGATAGCTTCCATCGAATTTTGGTATCTCTATTTTCGGAAGATTTATTGCTGCCGACTGCATTGAAGCATTGGTGGTTTCATTCAGTGCAGAAGCACTTGGTAGACATGATATTTTGAGATCGAGTTGTTCTTGGAGGTCAAAATACAGCTCTATGTCCACTGCATCTGCACCGTCCCCTAGTCGTTGATATGACGCTGTTAACTCCTCCCAATTACGCGTAAGAGTTTTTGTTTTGATGATATACTCTTGCGGAGAAATGTTTTTCAAATCCATGGAGCACTTGTTGAGAGATGCTTGATAAATTTTAGCAATCAATCGAAATTTATTTTCCATGGTCAGAGGTGTTGTAGTTTTAGAATGATTTGAAAATTGTGGTTTAGATACCCCGGTTGATAGTCCTGCTGGGGACGATGCTGGTTGTCCTGCTTGGGACTTTTCTGATGGTTGTCCTGCTTGGGACGTATCCGACGTTGAAGGCCTTGCAATTGGCTGTTCTGCATTCGGTCCTGATGGTGGCTCCGTCTGCTCATCCTTCTGCTCAGCTTCGAGTCGACGCATTATGTCGTCTTTCATAATTGTGTATATTTTGTTTATTTGGTCAAAATACTCGTTGGTGAAATACTCATGATCCTGAACGTCCGGATGATTGTCTCTGATTTCGCTGTCTGCGTTATCAAATTTTTCCCAAAGTTCGTCCAGGGTTTTCCACCTTTGTTGAAGATATATCAAGGTTTTTCTCGCAGCACCATCTTTTCCATAGTTCCTGGCGAGAACGATTATCTCCTTGCCAATTTTTTCTTGGTGATCGGCGAGTTGCTCCATCGATAATGTCATGTTTATGATTATATATTTTTTTTTTTTTTATTTTAAATTCACTTCACTAACAACAACACACTAATAACTAATGTAGTTCGTTTTATTTTTTTTTTTATAGTTTGTTTTACAGGCCACTAAACTCTTTTTAGTTAAGTCCTGTCACGGTCGCCAATGTTTAATTTCAAAATGTATTTTATTTTGTTTTCAAATGTTTATTCAATGTTTATTTCAAAATGTATTTTATTTTGTTTTCAAAATTCTTTATCTTAAGAAATGTAAAAATGTTAATGGATTGTGTTTAAACTGTCGTTAACGGATGGAATTGTAGAAGCAACTGCCACGAACTTTAGGTACACATTTCTCGCCAAGTCATAGTTGTGAAAAATATGTACCCAATCGAACGGGCAGCTAGAGGATTGGGTTTCAAACGCGTGAGACAAGACGTTAACCTTTTATTATTATTATACATTTTGTGTGTCTGGTCTCACGCGTTTTGGGGGGATTGGGATATACATAAATAGGTAATGTGATGATATAATAAACCTAATATTAATTAGTATACAAAAAATAATCAACACTGATGTTATGTGGGAAAAGCAGAAAATCCGATTCCCAGCGTGTCAGCATTTTAGTTGACTAAAATCGTGTACTTATTATATTGGTCGGTTTTTAATGATTTTAACAACGACTAAGCCGATTTTGTTAAAACTTTGTATACGTTCTAGATTTTAAAGCATCGCTAAGAAAAGAGTGAAAAATTATTTTTAACTCTATAAATTACCGTACGTTTCATATAAACGTTATGGGAGGGGTTATTTATCTCAAAAATGACTCCAATTATGTTTCTTGCTTAATAATTGTTCGATGCTTTTTCCCGAAATGTTTTTATATATGAGGCTTTCAAAACAATAATGGTCTAAGTGCCGTTACTACTATTACCATTCGAGATGACAAGATTTCTCTTTGAAATTCTAGCTGTCTTTTCATTAAACTCCAAATTAAATCCGCTAGAGAAGGAAACTATTGAGCATTTCCTCTGCTACTGTCCGGCCCTGGCTAGGTCTCGCCTCCAGGCATTCGGTAGCCTGTTTCTCGATAACCAAAACGTGCTGTCGAACAAAAGGATAAATGATTTTGAAAATTGGTGCAACAGCACCAGTTGGCTCTAACAAACCAAGCAATATCTCTATTTCAACTTTCACCTTGGAAGTTTTTGGAACTTCCCTTTAGGACTGGCTATTCGGACTATACCTGGTAGGTATAAATTGCCTTTGAACGGAGTTAGCCTCATATAGATCTAGTGTAAAGTTATTGGGCAGGCTCTCAGTCCAGATGGAACCACCCATCACACAGTGTGAGCTAATTTTTTCCTTTGGGACTGCGGGCATAGACCAAAAACTGGTCCCCTTAGCTTTTCAAAGCACTCACTCACTCTCCATTACAACTTTCACCTTTTTAAGGTTCTGGAACTTCCCTTTAAGACTGGCTTTTCGGACTAGCACTTTCTCTATTTTTTGGCGAAAGCATCAAAACACGGATTTACACCTGGTAGGTGTGCCTTGCCTTTGAACGGGCCTAGCCCGACTCTCAGTCCAAATGGAACCACCCAACACACAGTGTGAGCTAGGTTCTTCCCTTGGGACTGTGGGCACAGACCAAGAACTGATGCCCTTAGCTTAACAGTCACTACCACTATATCACTAAAAATTAGGTCAAACGAGTTATGGTATCAAAACGGCGCTTGCTAATTGGGTTTCTTCGGAACAGTTGTTCTGCGAAACCGCCATCTTACCTACCTACCTAAACTCCAAATTTCCCGACGGCAAGGTACACTTTTTCACTAATATTCTGAACGCCTCATATGTTACTGATTAAATATTTCAATAAAACTACTACTAAAACTACTAAAAAATGTATATTTTTTTAAAAAATTATTAAATAAAAAACTGTTTGTTTTAAAAACGGTCTTACGATTTTGGATTTTTTACTTGCTCAATAGGGCAAGTATTGGATTCGTTGTTAAAAATCAGCTTTTAATTAAACATGAAATTACGATTATAGAGAAGCCCAAAAAAGTAGGTTTCATTAAGCCGTTTGTCAAACAAAACAATACCTTCTGTTATGATGACAAATTACAAAACCGTAGTTATTCAGCCAAGTTACAAGTTACAAGTTAACTTTATTGAGTTATATAAAATCTGTACATTCTTATCTTAAACTTCATACATATCTTTGAATTTTTGGTCGACTTAATTATATGTCTGACTTAAACAATATTTCAAAATATTTCAAAAATAAAACCATAATTTCTAATCAATTTTAGATATCATTATACTTTTCAGTTTAATCAATTGCTCCCGGTAACCAATTCTCTTATTTGCTCTTTTTTTTTGGCATTCTTAACTTAATGACTAGGACTTAAACTAAAACTAAAAATAAACTTACAACTACAAAATCATCCTTTTTAGCGATGATATCTATAAAATCTATAATCATAAAATATTTGCAGATCTTATGAGATTCTTAGTAATACATACATATAAACTATATGTTACAAGAAAGCCCTAACGATCTGCATTAAACAAAGGTCTATGTTAGCAAATACTTCCATTTTATATTTTTTCAAAAATATTTGACCAATATCAACCCCTATAATTAAAGGGGAATGTTTTTTCATAGAACAGCACTTGTATGTCGTCGTTCGTATTCGTATCTGGCCTTAATAAGGGAACAGACCTCTCATGAAAAATGTTGAATAGTGATAGGTAGTATTCATCAAGCAGGCAGTTATTTATATTAGTGTCTATTAAGGATCTCACGAGGGGATTTTCATGAGAACTAATTCGCTCCATTTTTTTTTTAAAGAGAAGTTCTGCTTGATATTTCATTAAAGGTGTAACCTCAGTTGCTATAGTTTTGTTGGAATACCATTTTTTATCTGGCCTTCTAAATAACCCAAAGCAAATATCAAATTCTGTCTCTTAAACATCTCCATTTCTTTTGCAAACTGTTGGAGATAACGTAAACCACGTACAAAGCCCATATGTCAAAATCGGCCCATTAAGCGTCTTGTATATAAGTATTTTAGTTTTCCCTAACATGCTCTTAGAATTTAATATTAGTTTTAACGATTCTAAAACCATCTTTGCTTTATTTAGCTCTCTTCTAGCATGTTTGTTAAACAAGAATCTGTTCTGGTATTTGGTTTCGGTCCGTAATGGAATTTGGTAATTATTTATTTTCAATTTTAAAGACTTGCTATCTTTAACCGCATAAGTCCACATATGCTTGTGTTAATTTTCAACCTCCATTTTTTAAGTAATTTTACACGAGAGGAAGTCCTTGCTTAATTTTGCTAAGAGCTATGATTGGTCGGGTATGACTAGCTGATATAATAGTGTCATCTGCATAGTGAATCGAGAATAAATCATTCGTTATTGGGTCTGAAAGTGGAAAGTCCTGCAAATTTTTTTTAAAGAGGAATGGCCCCATTATTGATCCCTGTGGCACCTCTGTGTTGACCGCGAAAACATCTGAACTCCATCTGCTTCTCAAGAAACTAATAATAATTTTAGTTAGCCAATGTGGAAAATTTAATCGAATAAGCTTAAATATAAGACCTTGGTGCCACAATGTCCAAACTCACTGTGCATTTCTTATTTCAGTTATTCAGCCATGTGTGCACCGATCTACAGCTTGAACGGTTGTGAGAATTTTCATCAAACTCCGTGTGTAGTAATTTTTAAACTTTTACTCCCATATAAAAGTTTTAATTTTTTTTAAATGTTCTCGAAAACGGCTCTGTCGAATTTGATAAAATAATAAAAATGCACAAAAAGGATAGATGAAGGTGATGTTGGTTTCTTTTGTTTTGTCCACTAAAAAAAATTCATTTGAATCAGGCGAAAAAGTTTTGACTGAGAAAAGTAGAAGTCTTTCTTTGAGCAGGGGGCAGAGCAGTCTTTACTTAACTTAGTATAATGTCCACGTGCAATATCTGTAAGCGCTTCCTGATCAGTTGATCCAAGAGTTTCAGTTTAAAAGAGTAAAGGCTAGATGATACTGAACGTTTGTTTTTCTTGAAAAGATGCTGATTTTCTACAGGAACATCAATGACAGGGATTGGTATATTTTGTGACTCTGGCGGGCTGGGAAACTGAATTTATATAAAAACATCCGGATATATTATAAATTTTGTTTGGACCGTATAGTTAGATTAATTCTGTAATAATAAGTACCTATGTTTGATAAAGGTTCAACATTTTTCAAAGTTTTTCATGGCTTTCAGATAACGTAGTCAAATATCCTTTTTTTTACTTTATCCAGCAAATCTTGTTCAATTTGGCGGCTTTTCTCTTATTCAAAATGTAACTGTGGACAAACTCATTCTTATCTGCAAATTCAAATATGAAAAATCTTGATTCTATAGAGACTTCAGATAACTTACTAAACTTTTCTGAAAATCAGCAAGCTAAAAATATAACTTGAATCTTCCAATTCCAAGCTTTTGGTATTGGGAATGAAGATTTGTTAATTCCCAACACGGGTCTTTGTAGTTTAAGAAAAGTAACATACAACTTCTTACTATAGTTTAACACAAAAAAAAACTTAATTTAGCAGCTAAAAATACTCTTTCCTTTACGGACAGATTTTATCATTTTGACAGGATAACAAGGATAATTCAGCTACTTAGTTAGCAGCTAGTGCTTTAAGCGAAGAATATTTCAATTTAAGTATGTAGCTTTTTATTAATTTACTTGTAGGCCATACATGATGCATATTGCTAATACTTCAATTGGTAATTTTATGACAGTGATTGATAAGCTGTACGTGGGTACCTGAGCGTTTAAGCTTCTAAACCCCACGGTGGGCAAACCCACTGCGGGTTCAATTGAACGTAAACCAGCGTCCTGTGCACACTCCTTGTTAAGAAGCGAGACCAATCTACATCTCTTGCACCGAAGTGCCAAATGTTTCCGCTTTGGATAACCACAGCCAGCACGAAGCTCCCCAAGAGGGCCAGCCCATCTGTTAGGTAGAGAATGATCATAATTAAATTCCATAACGGACATTCCTCTCGAACAAACTCTAGGGCCCCTAACAACCGTGCTAAGTTTATTGTACGTCAAACCTAAAACGTCGTTTAGTTGAGGAAATACTCCCGACTGTAAAACTTTGACATTCTGACTTTACCTACAAAGCCACAGGAATTGCCTACCCTGAAGATGTGCCCAAGTATGTCTTGAACTGGAACTAAACTCAAGTTCCACATCTCAACTTCCGTAAATTCCACTTCACTTACTCAATTTTTGACGGTAGTAACGCTCGTTACCCAGTTTATGTTCTGGGATAGAGTAGATATCTACCGCCTTTTCGGGTGACATCCTTGAGTTACCAAGACCACCCTGTTTATTTGCTGTTTCACAATGGCACTAGCCCAGTGAAAAACCAACAAAACACTCATGTTATGAAAGTTCCCTTTCAAACGTTTAAATGATTAATCGTCAAGGACACTTTCGTGATTCCCCTGCCCTAACTACTTTTGCCTGATGTAGGGCCGTTAGCCAGTTAATCCTGGGATAGGTTACCTATTGAACACGGACATTACACTGAAGATGTTTATAAATAAACATTCAGGTATGCTCTGGTTCTTCATCAAACTTAAGGGTGAACGTCCTAGGGCGAGGCGTTCTCCCGGATTGCAGTTAGTTCACTGATCAAGACATCTTTGATGCCGTGGAATAATGAAAAGTTTAAGCCCTACCACCACGACAAGGTCGCGCAATACATCGGTAGAGCGTAATTTTATGACAACTTTATTGTTATTTGTACTTAGTTTAAATTTGTATTTGGGAAATTCAGTGCATTTCAGGGGTTTGGATAAACGAACATCGTATCGCCGATCTTATGATACGTATACCTTCCATTGAACGCGATGTCATATGTAGGCCATTTTTGGTATTTTCTGCCATCTCGGATATTTTAATTACTTTTGAATTTTCGAATCCCATAGTTGATAAAAGCAAGTTTGTGTGACCTAGATGGGTATTTTATTTACATACGCTTTTTTTTTTTTGTTAAAAAACAAAACTTCAACAAATATAAATTACGAACACCTAATATAGTTTTACTTGAGCAAATATAAGAAGTTCATGGACGCCAAAGCGGAATCGCACTCTGGTTCAGTTTTATCTATATTGATAGAGGTATACTTACTTAAACGTTAACAATGTTGATGAAACTCTCTTAACAAGTTCATGTGTAAAGTATCAAACACATTATCATATTAATTATAGCTTGATGTTGTAGAAATTTGTTTTGATAATTTTATTAACTTAAGAACATTATATTTTTTGTATGATAATTTATCACTATTTTTACAGACTATAGGAATATAGGTACTTATTATTATTTTGTTTACTTATACTAGTCTAGTCAAACGGTAGTTTCATGTTACAAAAAATATACAAATGGTTTTCTATGATTTTTGTGTCGCTGAATCCGAATGTGAAGAAATTCAACAAAATTTCCTGGTGCGTTTTGAGATATTTTTTCCTTTTTTTGATTACATCTCGGAAACTATATGCGTCTTATCTGAAATTTACCCACAACAAAATGAAAGACCATAAAGTTCATGCATATTGTTTATTTCTCGAGTTAGAGCGCGTTGAAATTTTAACATAACTACCCATTTCTGTAAAAAAAAAAACTATTTGTTTTTACATATACATTTTTAACGGTTTGTTTTTTTTTCACAGAAATCGGAAATTATGTTGAAATTTCAACGCACTCTAACGGGCTAACGATACGTATAAACAATATGAGTGAATTTTGTTGGAAATTTAATGGTCTTTAATTTTGTTGTGGTAAAAATTCAGTTAAGACGTATTTTTTCAGAGATGTAAGCAAAAAATATTTTATATTTTTTGTAACATGAGGCCGATTTTAACGACGCTTTAACTGGATTATACGTAACTAAAAAAATAATCAAATTTAATTTAATATCTTTCTGTATTACATATCTTTTTTTTTTGGGAATGCTTATAGTAATTAGTCGGCTATGACCACTTAATGAACAAAATAAATTTTATTAAGAACAAACCTTTAATACATCATTGTTTAAATAAATATTTCTTAATAAAATCGTAATTTAAAGGTACTTACATTATTTATTTTTTTATAAAAACTTTAAGTCAAAGTTGAAAAAAAAAATATTTTTATTTTTTTCATATTTCATAAACAAAACAAAAATTGGCAATCTTTTTAACGGTTCCTCCCATAGAACCGTTTTTATTATTTAAAGCTATCTCGTCAACGGGTTAATCGATTTTAAGAAGGATCTAAATGACTTGATAATGCCAATAGTTTGCAAAAGTGCTTAATTTTAATTAATTTTTTAATTTATTTTTTGTAAATTCAATATTTGTAAAAGGGCTTGACTGATTTTTTTTTTGCATAAAATGCAAATTATTTAGCACTTAAAATTGGCGTACTTCAAATTTGTAAAAAAAACTTTTTTATAAAAATTATTAAGTAACCATCGATTTATTTAAAAACATCTCTAACGATTTTCGAATTACTTATATTTGTTATTATCACTTTAATCTTTTCAAAATGTAGTTTTAGCACTTTTAAAAACATTGTTTATGATTTTGTTCGTATTAACAAAAAATTATGAAAGTTAACACCATGCACCCTGGCATAGAATTAACAGTGGGACAGCGAATCATATCCGATTCGCTGAATAAACATTCTCACGCACAAACCTGTTCCCACAGTCCCGGTGCATTTAGATCAGGTTACGCACATGCCATTGCCACCGGATACCAATGCAATGGCCTATTTCATGAATCGGCTATTCGTACCGTGGGACTGACGAATCAGCAACGAATATCAACGGATTCATAACTGTGAAATATATATTGCACAGTTAGTCTAAATTTGGACCTAACACAGTGCGGTCCTAGATCGATACCGAGATATATACAATCTATACACGTCGTAAACAGTAAGTCGAACCGTTGGGCCAGCCTTCGGGCGGGCGTTCGCGTTTTTTTTTTTTGATATCCCTCGGTAGGGATATCTTAACTTGAAATTTATTTTTATTAATTTTAATTTTACTTTTGTGGCGACCTGCTACAAAAACTAGCTTGTGCGACCCAGTCGTACACTTTTTTTTGTTTTATCAACAATTTAGAATTGTACGGTTTTTATGAAAATTTGTGTCGTTACAATTTGGAATATACATAATTTTGATAATTTTTCTAAATATTGCTTTTATTACGTAACCCAGCGAGATAATATTTTTTTTCTTACTATATGCAGTACGGGTATAACTTACCCTATCACCCGGTACCCGCTTGACGTTGAATCGTGGGACACCCTGTATAATATAAATAATATAAAAAATCTATTCCAATTATTTAGAAACTTGTATGGAATGTTGTTTTTGTTTCCTGCGCTATTTTGGATTATTACATGTCTAAGGCCAAGTAAATGGTGTTCGCATTCGCATTTCTTTGTTAACCAGGGGTTTTTATAAGCCTGTCCCTCATTCTTCGCTATATTAATTTTTTCAGTTTGCAATAATAATAAGCACATCAAAAGTTGTTTTTATTTCCAATAGTAAAAACAGAACAAACATCCCATACAACCACATTTTTTTAAATCTATATTTCTAATGAACGACTAAAAAAATTTTTACTAATTAATAAATGAGGCTAAAAACCAAAACAAATATTGCTTTTGAAAAATTTAATTTTGAAAACGATATTGTTTAGTTCAGTTTTAATAATTTGATCACTTTTTTAATTTTTTGGTTATAAAATAAAATTTTCAACAACTATCCCAATTCACTACTTACTTTTTCTCAAGATGGGTTGTGGGGTTTGCAGGGAATGAAAAAAACTAGGCAATAAGAAAAAAAGATCTAACGACAAACAACAACAACAACGATTTTTGTCAACAAACTCTGTCTACGTATTACACTTACTTAAGAAAGCAACATTATTTTTTAACGTTTATTATTTTGAAGCAAATTTATTAAAAACTCATAATGGCTAAACAGAAATACCATAAAGCAATAGTCGTTTGATTCCAGGAACCTTGTACCTTCCTTCATTAAAAGAAGCTTAATTTTCTTAAAGAAATTGTATAACAACATCAATTCCCGGTAAAATATTGGGTTTGCATTGAAAACATTTTCTGATAACAAATCAAATTATTCAACTACCTAATACAATCTCACCCTCAATTTTCACGGTCAAAAGGTAGCAATTATGTACCTATACCTAACCTATATCTCGTCCCCCGGCATTTATATCACAATAATTAGCCTTTAACTAAATCCCACTTATTAGCGACCCATTAACTCGAAAATGCCTTTATCCCCAATCTCTTTGTCATGGACTATTTGGAAACAGTGTTTCACTATAACCAAATAGTAATCCATTTTCGATACCAAAAACAATGGCAGACATGAGAAACGAAAACACAACAACCTCTTTCCTTTCCCTAACAACGGCACTTAGTGTTACTGCCAATCTTAGTTTCCCATGAATCCCAAATGGCTTTCCAAATAACATTTTTTTTCCCCTTCACCATCACCCCCTTTAATATTGTCGCAACGAGTTTCCGAACGGGTAGCCGACCTTCACACTCCCACTCAATCCCTACTCATGGACTGTTGCCAACTTGAGGATATTTTCATTGTGTAATGAAATGTGCTACAAAAAGAAGGACGTGATCAAAATTCCTTATAAACCAGGTCGACGAAAAGGGTTTTGCGGGGTTGAAAGTCGAGGGTCGTTCAGTGTTTTGGGACAAGCATGCCGCGGCAAAATCTAAGATCATAGGAAGACTTTATTTTATTTTTCAATATAAGAAGCACACACAGCATGAGTGTCGTTTTCTCAAAGAACACACAACCAACGACGCACGGGGGCAACGATGTAACGAAATAAGGACAAAAGGTTTAATGGTGTTACCTTTATTGGATTGACATTAAGACGTTGCTTATTTTTTATTTTTGTTCGTAGTTTGGGAAGGTCTGTTGTTTGGTCTTTTGAACGTTATACGACAACAAACGGACGGTTTCTTTTCTGAAATTGCGGAGTTAATTTGATTGGCCTTCTTTTTTTTTTTTGCAGGATCACATACAAGGACACGATTCTCATTTGAAATTGAATTTATTTTATTGTCCTGCAAACACACGTCGCCGTAACTTTCTAGTCTCGTATATGTATGCGTGATATTTTACGAAAATAATGATTTTAACTTAAATTAACGTGTAAAACAATATTGTGTCAGTGGCACACTGGTTGACGTCCAGGGCACTTTAATTATATACAATTCAGAGTTTAAATAGAGAAATAAATTAAATATCAAACAAATAAAAAAAAATCAGTTAAAAAAACATTTTTATAGTGAAAAAAGTGAATAATGGGTTTAAAAATGCAATCATCAAGTGGAGTTTTACTGGCTGCAGCTTTCGTCATGGGTGAGTTGATTTTTTTTTTTAATTTTATATTTCATGTTGATGTGTTATATTACTTTGTTATTGTTAAATGATTTTGAATTAAGTGTTGTTTATGTTAAAATGGTACAGCAGCAACCATGCAATTGCATTGCATATATGTGTAAGCATTTCCACTGACATGGGCTATAAGATTGAATAGCTGAATTGTGTTAATTATTGTTGAAAGACTTTGTTGCCATTGCAATTCGCCTGGGGCTTTGAAACCAGATTTGCATTTCAGTACAGAGACGATAATTAAAGTTGCCAGCTTAATGAGTAATGTTAAAAAAAATAAGAGAAATCATTGGGTTGGACAAATTTGCTCTTGTAACAAATTATCTAAAATCTTAAGGGGATTTTTCCAGGAAAAAAAAAATTATTAAAAAATTATTATTTTTTATTAATTATTATTAATTAATAATTATTATTATTGTTCAGTTATCTACTCGCGGTTACATTATGGTTAAGATCCGTTAAGCTATTAACGAGAAAGTTATTTAAAAAAAAACAACAGTCACCATCAACAGACACCAGTCGTTTGTATGTTTTGAATAAATGTAATTATCTATACTATTTGCTTTTAACATCACTTGAGGTTAAAGAAGTGAGTTTGAATGTACAGGGTCACAATTTGTACTTTAGATATTTAGATATTTATTAAACAAATTCAAATCTCTTACATAGACTATAAAATCTTTAGTTGCTCGAGAAGGTAATACAATTTTAATTTATAGAATCTGACAATTTTCAACAACATTTTTAAAAGAAAATGAAATAAATCGTAAAACTAATATAGGAAAAAAGTATGATAAATAGAGAAGTAGTAACAAATTATAAAACAATAAAAAATTGAAAAAAAAATAATAATAAATAAAAGGTCAATTCTCATTTGCAGCCATTTCCTTAAACAAAACGGTCCCAAAATTACTCGAATCACTGTCAATAAGTCTCCTGATGCTCTGTGGTAAGCAGTTAAACAGTCTAATGGTATGAACGAAGAACTGCATTTCTGTTATGCGACACCGAGGTTGTATCAATGTAATCGAACGCGACGTTCTTGTGAATGACAAGCAGTTATACAAATAAATATGTTCCTTACTGATTATAAAGTTTGTACAGGAAAATAAGTGTTCGGTAGTTTATGTACGCGTGTATTGTGCATCCCAATATACTTTTTGAAAATCGAGATACATGATCACGCTGCCTGATATTGAAGACATATCTTGCTATGTTGTTATAAGCGACAACTTATCTTCGTTTAGTTTCAGAACTATGACAGCAAAAAATTTCGCAGCCATATGTTATTATAGGGACTATCAAAGATCTAGCCAACAGCAACTTAGTATTAAGTGGTGTAAAGTGTTGAGATAGCGCAAGATTTCTAAGGGTGCCATATTCTGACAATAATTTGCTGAATGTGCTTATCCCAACTAATAGTCAAATTGAAGCACACACCAAGATTTTTGCTACTTTATTAAACAGTTGTCTAGATGTATTGGAGGAAAATAGCTTTGATCAAGTACACTTTTGTAAATTATGAGGCAGTTTGATTTTGTGGGATTTATTTTGAGTTCATTTTCGATGGACCATTTGTTAACACTTTCAAGATCTTCGTTTAGTCTACATACCCCGTCTTCAATCAATCCTATTTTGCAACTAAGATACAGCTGGTAGTCATCTGCATATAAGTGTTTGGATGAGTTCTTAGTACGTAGAGGAAGGTCATTGATAAAAAGAGTAAACAGAAGAGGTCCCAAAATTGATTCTTGTGGAACACCTCACTGTATAGGTAAAAACTGTGAAGTTTTGTTGTTTACGAAAACCGCTTGGACTCTATCTCTTGGATATGAACAAATTAGTTTACATGCATAAGAACAAAAGTGAAAATAATACTTGAGTTTTTGCAACAGCAAATTGTGATTGATAGTATCGAAAGCTTTCGAGAAATCTAGCAACACCAGGAAAGAAACTTCATCTTTATCAATTGTATTTCTGATATCTTCTGTTACCTTGAGCAAAGAAGTAACACAGCTATGTTTTGCCCGAAAACCCGATTCAATGCTATTTATCAAACTGTGCCTTTCGAGGTAATTTTACATTTGTTGATGCAATAGTCAACTTGTGAAGTAAGAGAAAACACTTTATTTTTTTGTGTTAACAAATATAAAAGTATATTTATTTAAAAACTATTGGTATGCTTAAAATATTTAATCTTATAATAAACAACGTAATAATGTGTGTTCTTATTGTTTTAACCACACACAAATGCTAATCGCTTTAAGTGGTAAATTGTGAGGTGAAAAAACCAGTATTGAAATCGGTGTTCTGCTTCATTTTGAAGGTCTGATGTTTACTAATTTATTCTTCCGAAGAAATTTCAACAATAAGTTATTTGGGTTTTGAATCCATCCATAGAATTCCAAGCGTATCACTTGCACGTTGTTTTTGACAAATCTAAATAACATGAATTTTGTGAAACTGAATTACTCTTTTGCGAAACTTAGAAAACCAATTGCTACTTTATTATAGTTTGTCCGTAAGTTAAACAACATTACTACAATTAACAATTTTCTTAATTCATAAATTATGGTAAAGTTCTAACGACAAAGATTCCCCCAAATTATTACTCATGTTGCTTTCAATCAATTTTATTTTAGAATAGTCTCAGATTTAAACTCTTTAATCGCTTTCTCTTATTCGGAATCGATCCCAGATGTCCAACTAATTTCCTTAATTATTAATTATCACAAAGTGTGGATTGAACTGTTGCCATTTGAATTTATAGAATCTATTTTCACAACTAATTTCTTATATCTACAAGTGATTAAAATAAAGTTACCTTAAACATTTTTACAAGAAGATCGCAACTTTAAATTTAACTTCTTTATTTACTAAATCCAGCTCATGTCAACTTCAGACTTAAACGTCACACTTTTTATAGACAAAAAACACCCAAAAATCCTTACTCTCCTCTTCTTTCCTCTTACCATTTAAAGTTAAACTTTAATTCAAACATACCTCTAAAATAGTTTGTTGTTCTTTGTAATCTCTAAGCAGACAGACAAAAAAACTCTCTGCTACTGTTGAAAGAGTTTTATTTCCTTGCTTTCCTTCAACCACCTATAAAGCAACCAGCCACCTAACATCGCGACCTTTAAACACTTTAAATCTACTGACTGTATAAGCAAAAACGATTACCTTGTCCAAAAAAACTTTTGAATACTAACAACTCATAAGCCTTGCCATAAAAAAGTCATGTAGGTGGAAAGACTTTTCCCTATTCGACGGAGAGAGAGACATTTAATGGTCACGTAGTGTAATATAAAATAATTTACTAAAAATAAATATAAATAATAATTAAAAAAAAAAATTAGAATCAAAATTAAATTAAATTTCAAACTAACTGAAAAAGCAAGTAAGACAAATGATAGGTAAAATAAAAATAAAGGCAAAAAATGGCGGTTGAAAAATTTTTCGTAACATCACACTAATTCGAAGTCAAAACCGTTAAGGCACAAATTAAACCCTAGACCATTTCATACAATTTATGTCTTCTTTTTTTTTGTAAGACAAATAGTTTCAGTAGCGCCGCAAAGTCTACTCAAAGACTTACAGACTTAGCCACGTCTCCAGCGACAATGTGGTTGAGTGAAAATTAGAAAATCTGTAGGTATCTACACAAATTAATAATCTATAAAAATTTTAAATGTTATTTTCAAAATCTTCTCTAAAACTTACCAGGACTAGTCAATTTACAAAATCAATGTTTCGAAGATTCAACAAAAATTATTTAAATGGTTTTTATAAATACTTTTTTTTATTATTTGCAGTATTAACGAATTTAATAGAATTTCTTTTTTATTGTTTGCATTACTTTGAAAAGCTTGCAAGTGTAACAATTTTTCAATAAAATTTCAATGATTCAAAATGTTTGCATTCCTTTCGGATGCGAATTTCAAGCACTCAAATTCTTATTTTCTTCAAATTAATTTGCAGTCTTTGTAACAATATGAATCCTTTTTCTATATATTTTTATACTTATTTGCAGTGTTTCCAACAATTTGCTCACTTCGGATAAAAAACAAGATGTAAAAGTAAAACAGTAATAAGGAAAAAATAAATCACGCAAGGAATTCAAAAAATTTAAAGAATTATAGAAACATTTTGCACCTATTTGAATAAATTTGACTAGTTTATGATTTGCACAGTACACATATTAAAGGTAATATACTCCGAGCTTCCATTTTTGTTAAAAATCGAGCATGTGTCAAATATGGAGACCCGCTGTCACTGGGAATGCGCTGTCACTTAAGTAAAGTGACACTTCAGCCACGCACAAATCCAAACAATTCAAACAATTTCGTGCAAATAATTGAATAAAAACAATTTTTCTCGTGTATACAAATTAAAAATAGACAAATCTTTGTGATCAAATTTATATTATTGATCAATAATAAAGAATTTCATTATTTCTTCACTCATTTCTTATCAAATAGTTAAGCACCTTAGAATACTAAATTGATCGCGTCTTAAAAAAATTCCAAACAATTCGTTTAAATCACTAATATCTTGATTTATAAGAAAATTATGTTTCTGTGACAGAAAACAACAAATAACTGGATAAGAAAATTCAAATTGATAATAAAAAAATGACATATTGGTTATAGACTTTTTATAAGTAGAGTCCAATCTAGGGTTACCAAATGTTTTTTTTTTATATGTCATTCGATTTTTGACAACCTGCGCAGTATATTAAATTTAATATGTGTAATGTGTATGATCTGTGCTTGGATTCGATTTAATTTTTTTTACATATATTTGCTCATTATTATTTAGGCAAATTGGTGGAAAATGTCGAATAAGTTCGTTAAATCGTCCAGTTTTAGAAAAGATTTCTTTTTTGGAAATATCTTTCCACAAAGATGATTGTTAGTGAATAAGAGATACTCGTTCCATATCGATTGCACATCATGGAATATCCAATTTTCTTCCGTATTAACAGCTGTGGGATCCAAGAGCTAGTGAGTCACAATACTCACAAACAATTCTTTTGTGTGCGTTCCTATTTTCACAGGACTAAAGGGGAACAATAACTTTCTGATGAGATGGAAGACAAATGGTACTCTTGGAGCATTTGCCGCTGTACCTTGTAAAGGCAGTGTCCCTGACGAAAAAAACTTAAGAGTTATGTTGGATTTGAACCCAGACCTTTTACTAAAATAGCATATTTTGATAAAATCTAGAGTTGTATTTTTTCATTAAACCATAACAAGCCCTTATATTCGGTATATGCCTCAAGTAAAATCGAAGAAAATAAAGAGAATCTTTGCTATACCCATAACAGAACATCATAAACATTCACTTGGAAGTTTAATATTTTGTTTTATTTGCCAGACCAACCCCATGTCTCTCTGTGAAGTTTCCAAAGTAAACTCCAAGAAAAACCGCATTTGCTGTCTCTCTTAACTCACATACCTGCAGTTTACTATATCGGTTGCAAATAATTTAAAATATCCTGAAAATTTGTCCTTTATCGTCATCATCGCACCAACCAAGTGGCTCTGCAAGAATAAACTGAAACTCTTAGTTAGAGGGTGTGTTCGTCGTTGTCGTCGTCGTCGTCGTCGATGTTGTATTGTACGTCGACTTTCAGTTGAAGGGAACTTTGGCCATCCAAGCTATTTCCATGGCACTTTTGTGGAAATTAATTCATTGCAAGGATCCACAATATCTTTGCATAAATAATGAAGCAATTTTCCATTAATTACCACATTTCTGGTGCAGATTTCTTGTTCCTATATATATACCAATGTGTGTGTTTAAAGGGAAAACCTTTAAATAAAAGAGAACAAGAACAACAGTAAAGTATCTAAAGGATTTCATAATTTATTGCCGAATATGTGACGACTATACAATGTTGTCGCAACTCTGATGATTCTTCTAGACTTTCCCAAAACCATCCAAAATTCTATTCCCTCTTGATCATAATTTTTAATATAAATTAACTAATTAGGAAAATTAATTTTTTTTTGTTCTATCATAAACAATTCATCGACAAATCTACTTCATTCATCTTTGACGGAAAGATATGATGGGTTGGGTGCGAGTTGTTAACCTTTCAACTCTTAAGCTAGCAAATTTATTAATTTCTGGCTCGAAGGACCATAAAAACACGAACAACAACACTGAAGAGATGATTTCTGCGTGCCATGAGTATAAAGCTGAATTCGAATAATTTTAATGATAAAAAGGATTCATGATATTTTTTTTTTTGAAACATACCAGAGTACAACACAGTACAACGGTTTTTTTTTTATTATTTATCTGACACACAAAGGGGACTCAAACTCTCAAAGAAGCATCGGTTCTGGATGATTAAAAGATCGGAGCTTTCATGCGAACAAACAAAAAAAAAAAAGAAGCAAAATATATGAAATAAAAAAAAGTTTAATTATTAAAGATATTATTTAATTTTACCACCGACTCAGTAGTGGGAAGGGATGTAGCGAATCAGCCTATGTACAGCCTGTAAGATAACCCATCATCGTGTGCTCGCTCCCTTGTGCATAATTTTTTTTATTGCGTTTATGAAAAAAGTGCCCGGATAAATCTTGAACGGTTAAAGCTATAGAAAAAAAAAAAGTTTTTAAACGTTCGTTCATTCGGGCAAAATTAAAATTATAAATGAAACAGAAATTGTTAAAATTGCTTGTGTCTGTCTCCCTGGTTGGAATACTGGGTAGTTATTACAACCAGGATGATATGGGGCGAAAGCAGTGTAGAGGCATCCATCACCGGATTTATGGAGATACGGGATGTACCGCACCTACATGTGGGACATTTAATATGAATAAATGGTCTTCTAGATAACCATATGACCAACGTATAGTGTCTTTAGACCATTTGCAGAGTTTTATAGTTAAATTTGGGATTTGTTCGTTTTTTTTTCGAAAGAGATCATGTAGATATATTGGGTAAATTAACCTAACTGCTGGATTCTGATACTACTGACCAGGCGGAGTTTCATTTCATGTTGAATTTTTTTTTAAATACGAATCAGATCAAAGTAAATGTATATATGAGGTGGAAATAGATGACACAGCAATACAGCATTGGTCCTATTCCTTTGGCAAAGGCGCACAGATTTTATTTAAAATTAACTCTTATATTCCTTATTAATATATTTAATACCATCTGGATCCTTGTTGCCAGCCCCGGAGCCAGGATTTCATTTCGGGGGGTGGGGGGGGCTTTATCCAAAGTCTTAGTAAATCAATGAAAAATATATATTACCTTTTTAGTGATTTTTATAATTTTTTTAAAAATGATTTCTAAATTATATTTCATTTAACACAAAACTAAAAAGTAAAAATATGTTTTTTCGTATTATAAACGGATTAAAGCATACATTTCCTTAATAAAGGTGTCTAACTTCCAAATAAACCTCACGTTAATTCCTTAAATATTAGGTTGACTATAATTTTGCACCATTGTTTTGTTTCTGGTCTGGAAATGTCTGTCTGTCTGTATCGATAAGCACAGCCAAAACAGTTAGGCCGATTTACTTCAAACTGGGTATAAATTATTCTTAATAATATGCTCAGAAGCTTTTTTTTAATTTTTATCCTAGGATTAAATTTAACGGTACCTCCCGCTATCATACATAATCGAGTGTTACCGATAATTCTATTTTCTCAATAAAAACCGATTTGTTGGCAACAGTGATATTTTGTATCAATTTATTTTTTTTGTACATGTTTGTACATTTTGATAAAATTTTATTTTTGATAAAACGATTTGAGGCCGAAGGTTATTTCTTTCATAATTGTTTCTTATAGCATAAATTTTTTTTTAAAAAGATTTTTTTGAAAAAAAAAATCGGTTTTGTCGCATTTGATTTTGAACGTATAAATTCAAGTAATCGATATATTTTTGTTTAAGCAGGGGTGGAATCGCGTAAGATGATAGTTGATTGTCACATTTTTGATCACTGAATTGATTTTTCCTTCTGCGTAAGTTGATCACATCCACCAATTCAACTCAATTCAACTGCGTTCAATTTGTCAGTGACATTTGTGAAAAACATTGTTGCCGTAGTCATATTTTCAAGTAATTCATTGTTAATTTTTTAGTGAATAAATGCAATAAATCTAATTTTAACCACTTATTTTTGATTGTTGTATACTCATATGGTAAAAGAAATATTGTTTTTGTTGATTTGGTGACTAAAATTGAAAAAAAAGTTGAAAAATTTCTAATGTTTTGTATGCGTGTGGTAACTCTAGTCACATTGCAACAAAAATAAAAATGAAACGTCAATTTCATGAGAAGGTGACTATCACAATATTTTTGTGATTGGTTTTTAGCTATCACTGTGATGATCACCTTACGTAGACAGAAAGTGTAGATTTTGACTGTCACTTATCACAAATCACCTTAGCCGATTCCACCCCAGTTGATTTTGGATCGTGCACTCAGCCAATCATATGGTCAACATAATACTGAGGGGTATCAACATATAATGATAATCTTTTACGACATTGTTGTAATAAGGCCGTTGACATAACCGACTGAAATCAGGACATTTTCCATTCAAAATAGCTGACTAAAGAACTCTGCAACGGACTGGTCATTTCATAAGACCCCTCGCGTTTTCGGAGGCGGATAGCTTTTCACAAAAAAAAAAAAAACACACTCAACAACCTGATTTCGAAAGTTGATTTTCTTAAAGGGAATTTAATGCTCTGTAACCCACTTCAAAGGATATTTTGTCAAGATAAACACTTTAAGTAAAAATATCAGGTAAACACTTTTTCAATTTCTTTTTCTTTTGGGATGCATGTAGCTCGGAAAATAGTTGGGAAATTAAATGAAAGTGCGAGTAACAAAAGTGGAATGTTATGGCCACAAAGATTTTTTCTAAGACTCACCATTTCCGAGATATAAGCGTTAATGCTAGAAAGGGGAACTTCGTACACCCCCCCTCCGGCTCACCTCCCACTCTCATAGATGTCAGGACTTTTATAGTGGTAACTCTTGAATCACACTGAACAAGTTTCTATAGAAATGGCTGAGGTCCCAGCTCACGCCCTCTACAATCCCCTATACAACTTGAATGAGTGTATGTGAATTTATTTTTAACTTGTAAAATTATGACTTTTCATTTTATAAAAAAGGTTATTTTGGTCTGATGCATTCAAAAACCCATTTTCAAGAATTATTTTTTTAAAGGAAATTTAATTTTCTCAGATTAACAGTTTAGAAAATATGACGGAATGCTTGATGAAAAATATGGGCAAAACACAATTTTTTGTAATTTCCCTTTTTTGCGATGTTCGGGACCGGTTTGGAATTGAAAAAAATGCATGTGAAAAAACTTGTAGAAAATTTTATGGGCTTTAATATAGTCTCAGAGAATTTTTTCCTTAGACGTAACATTTCCGCGGTATCCCCGAAAAGGGGATCTTTATACCCCTCCCTCTCCACCGGCTCACCACTTAGATGTCAGGACTTTTGGTATGTTAACTACATAATTACCCTGAACAATATATTTCGTACGTCCCTGTTCACGCACTCTACAATCCCTTTATTGACTGGATTAAAAGGAAAATCAAATATGATTTCATTGAAACTTCTACAGAAAACATATTTATTAATTTTAATTTTATTATTTTTTTTTTTCGAATAACGTACAATAAATTGATGTTAATTTAACCAAACAAAAATTTCCCATTGAACCTGAACCACGTAACTTTAGTTAAATAAATTTTTTTTTATAACAACCTATCATCACAATTTGATTATTATCCTTACTGATATTGTTGGCTTTCCTGCACTGAATATATTTCATTGACGCTACTTAAATTCCACTTCATCATTCATCCAATATATGCCAATATGGAATCTATTCTACCGAAAACAAAAATTAAACCACAATACACACGTATACCTACTTACTTTCTCAACTATTTGCAAGGATCCACCAACAGACATAAGTACGCAAATATATTTTTAATTAAATGTTATTTTGAATTCACTCCTGCATTATGTTGGCATATACCTTTCGGCAGATACTTTTTTTTGTTGGTAATAAATAATTTTTTTTTCTTTTTTTTGGAATACATTTTAATTCAACTCCTGTTCGGTGTGCTCACTATGATTCAATTGAGTACTCGACCAATAACTCACATTAATACTGTTCACTAGCTAATTAAATTAAATGAATTTATTGGCGGAAATTGAAAACGAAACCACCTTCCAATGTTCAGACAAACATATAAACTCATCACCAATCCAATCTGTATTATTATATACACATAAAAGTATCTACAATATGTTTTGGTTTAAGTGGTAAATATAAATAAAAAATCAATAAATAAGTGTTTTATTTTTTAAATGATTTTTGGAAATAAGGATCGCATTTTGTCAGGAAATACAAAAAAAAAAAAACACGTATACAAAGGAGTAGCCACCAGCCAGCAGCTGATTGACCAATATATAGAGAGAGAATATAGCTCGACAAAATAATCATAATGAATTATGCAGTGCTGCCAACATACCTGTAAATAATATGCTAATTAACCATCGAATTGGAAGAGTTTAAAACTCAATTTTATCATCGAATAGCGACAGCCGATGGCATGTATCCGTATATAGTCGTAAGCGTCTTTTATATCCTCATATCGATTGACATATCCAAATAATGTGCAATGGGGCAATATTATCAATTGACGAGGACGAAAGTAGCAATCACCAGCACTTTGGTGTGTTTAACAGAACAAAAATAATTAACTTAAATTATTTGCATGAACACAGGAATGTTGGTGACACTGTTGGTTCCACGTCAAAAGTGACACAAGCCTTATCATCGCCCTATATGTGATGCAGACAACAATTCTGCAATGACCACCCTTGACGGCGGCGGTGGTGGTGGCGTCGGTAGAGTCATATAATGCAAGCTGGCATCCGCCGGAGCCCGGAAGAGCATTCATGCATTGGCTAATTGTTGGTTCACCATCTTTGGGCTGCCACACGCCTACGCCATCCATTGCTATCCCATGTGAATACAGCTATAGAGTAAATGTGGCAGAGCATACTATGGTGTGAATGATTTCCATGCATTGGACATCCGACGAAATGGCACGATGCACCCATGGTCCTAATTAACGAAACTTAATGCGAATTAATTAAATTTCGATCTCGCGAATCGCTTCTGCAATTTATGCAACGTATGTGTTTCATTATGTTTTCAACCAAAAAAAAAAAAAAAACGTTGTAGGAGATTTTTGTTCGATCCAGAATTCAGAGACTTACTGCAGGTAGACGAAGAGCCAATGTGCATGGTGGAAGGTTGTTGGTTGTGATTTTACAGCAGTGCTCAGCCAGGAGTGAATTGGTCCTTGCACGGCCAGAAAATGCTGCCGTCCAGTATAAAGCAACTGAAAGCATTTCCATTAATTGAATTAAAATTAAAGAACAAATCGTTGTCGACGACCAACGAAACGACAGACGACCGACGCGACAGCGACGAAGCACGGGGTAAAATAATGTGAAACTTATCCGAGCGGAATGTGCTTCAAGTTAAGGGACTATACTGCAATGGATTTACATGGGTTTCGTAGTGTTAAACTCATGTCGAATATAAGTATTTCGTTTCGGTTGGTGGGTTTTTGAAAATTGGGTGGTAGTAGGGAGTACCAAACTGCAGTCCATGCTGCATTTTTTTATTTACATTTTTTTTTTCTCCGAAAACATAGGTATACATCGTGTAATGGCGTCGAATAGGTGCATGAAACGCACTACTGCATCTCCGTTAAAAAAAATCAAAGAGTGTATTATGCGTTTAATTAATATTAATTGGAGAAGTTCAACCACTGCATTATACAAATATATAAAATATATAAAAGAAAATTAGGCCACTGGAAATCAATTTAAGAAACAATTGAAATATCATGACTATAATTCTTGGAAAATTTGTTTTGGCTCAAGGTTAAACATTTATTTGGCTCTGATTTTTTCTATAAACATATTTGAATGTAAGTTTTTTTCTGCTTGTGTACAAAATATTTCGCAGTTGTTTGATATGATTATGCATATTTAAGAAAAAAAAAACTTGTATACTAGGTACATATACTTTTTTCGAAAACACTGCTTTTGCTGTACTGTATAAAATCGATAAATAAATAGTTTCTCAATCTGACCTGATTTCAAGCCCTCCCATACCAACAAATGAACATATATATGCTTCTACATCTGCACCATAAATATGGACATGATACAACTGCTGCATACATTTCTTCACTAACTTAAAGTAACGCCTGTCATTGGTCAAGTCCTTTTGACGTTCTTGCTTTAATTCGTTATTTATTTCTAAAAAGTTTCATATATTTTTGTTTGTATCAGATCTTTGACAAGAGCCAAGAAGATACATTCCAAAGTTTTGCCTATTCACATAAGACACAGGAGAAAAATGTATAAGCGAAGACGATAGTCAATTACCTTTTTATATATTTAAAATATGGTATTGACATTCCAATCACTGGGTAGATCATCTTTCCAACGATTGCAACCCAAGCTAAGTTGTTTTTTTTTTCGTTGCTGGTCATCGGGATAACTCCTGAGTTGTAGTATGGTCAATTCAGATTGCAATATCTTTTTATTTCACTTCAGCTTTCTAGTTTTTACATAAGAAACCAATCATGAGTTCGACAGACTATTTGCATTCTAAAATGTTTTCAGATTATGTTTCTTTTGAAGTGAATTATAATGTTTCAGTTCATATGAGAATTTAACCATTGAGTTTATACACATAGAGAAATCATGTGGAAGTTTCAATCTTTGCTCGTTGGATGTCGTTACTATCGACTTATTTTTTAACTCTTGTAGCAATTATTCTTGAGTTATGAGGCAAGAAAAATAAAGAAAACCAAATACAAAAGTATGCGGAAGAATTTTGTTCGGTTCGGGTTGAGTGTTTTTCATTACAGGGAATTCGGGCAATAATAATTACTCGATATGATCATATATAGCGACATCTACTTCGGTGAGTTTGAAACCATCTTGATTCCTCTATGTGTATTAACTCAATGATTTAACTAAATGCATTTAACTGTCTGTATCTGTGTCAAGAAGAAAATAGTGTTGAAGTCTGTATAATGATTTTATTGTTTGTTTTTAAGACAACAACCAAACATGTCGTTGAGTCAAAAATACTGTCTATATTGCTAGATGTTTATATTATAAGTTTATAAAATTTGGGCTGATTTTCCTCAATCGTGGTACATAATTGCAAACGGTGTTCTAGTTAGACAATAAACAGTTTTGAACAATTTGGCAATAATTGTATCAAAAAACTTATGTATTTCATAATTTGAAGAATCATAACTTTTGGTGAGTAAAAATAGGGGTACAAATTATACCGTTTTTTTTTTGCAAAAATAAAAAAAAGTCATTTGTTATAAACAAATGACTAAAAAACCAATTTTAATTCATATTCATATTCATATAAATTTATTCGTATAGACCTATACAATAAGTTGCGAAATCTTCTTAGACATGTACCTAAGCTTAATTAGATATTTAACATGATGTGAACGCTAAGCAAAAAATAAAAAAAAATAACAAATAAAAGTTAGGTATATAATTCTTATTTGAATTTTGAAAAAAAAAATCTTAATTATTTAAAAGAAAAAAATTCAAAAATGCAAAGAAAATAAAAATAGAAAAATGGAAAAAAGAATGAAATAAGTTATATAGAAGAAAAGTAAGAAAAAAAAAGAAAAGTCATCACTACATTAAAGTTTCAAAGTATTCCTTTGGTTTCATTACGAACAACCATCAGTACTGCAATTCATCCTTAGGTCGAGAAAGAGCGTTCCACAGACTATCGCATTAATAAAATTTGCGCTCAGATACTGAGAAAACTTAATTTATTGGCACAACGTTCAAAGATCTAAGGGTACGCCGACGACATATCTTAATTTAAAGGTAAGGCGGTTGACGTGATTGCAAAACAGTGTTTAGGAGTGTTAAAGTTAAAAATATTTTCATGAGTAACCCCGGAATTGAGAAATGTGGTAATATTTTCTTAATCCGAAGACATACCTAGCTATACTGTTTAAAGCAACATTAAGTTTACGTTTGTGCTCATATTCTCAAAAAGTTCACAACCATACAGCATTATAGGCATAAGTAATGTTTTGGATAAGATGATTCGTATTTTTAAAGGTGTAATGTTGTGACTGGTACACAACATACGAAGTCCTCCATAAACCCTCCCTATTGTCAACCTAATATGGTTATACCAAGAAAGTGTTTTTATAAATGTGACGCTTTAAGTTTTTGATAGAATCTAGAAACTCAAATTGTTCACTATTTAAATAAATTTTGGGGAAGTCACATGTGTCAATGGACTTTCTAGAAATTATTTCTTTTTTTGTCTTACCCAATCTACACGCTTAAATTTTTCGGTGCACCGTATTCCAATCACCCTGTATACAAATACAATTGAATTTGGAACAGAAATTATAAATACAGTTAAAATTGGTTATAACGACATCGGTTATAACGAAATATCGGTTATTGCGAACTAATCCTGTAAGTCGCGGCAAAGGTTCATACAAATTGTACTAACCGAATATCGCTTTTAAAGATATTGCCTATACCGAATCATCGGCCATAACAAACAGTTTTTAATGGAAAATTTTAAAATATATCGCATTAAAATAATGAATAATGGGGATTTCCCTTTTCTCATTTTGTTTTTTGAATTTCAAAAAGCTGATATTTTCAGGAATCAGGATTTAGTTTGTTGTCTGATACTTTTGAGCAAGATTCTGAAAAAAAAAATGATAGCAGAAAATCGCAGAAAATCGCAGAAAATAAAATACATATTTCTTTGAACTTTTTAATAATGAAGCAAAAATGGAAAATCGGTTATAACAAAACACCGTATATAACGAACAATTTTCCAGTCCAACAGAGTTCGTTAAAAACGATTTTAACTGTATATATATATTTTTTTTTTAATAGTGAACAAACTTTTTGAATGCAGTATTAATTAAGCTTAGGCGACCTATTACAATACAAAATTTCTTCAAAATTGGTTAAGCCGTTAAAGAGATAATCGGTATGAAGGAAGTATCGTTCTAGGGCAGGTACCGTTAATAAGTTACTCCGGAAAAAATTTTTTTGGTTGAAAGACATCAGCATTGACATAAATCACTCATATAAAATTTTATCAAAATTGATCAGATTTTTTTCGAGATTGCAGTTTAAAAAAAAAATACGACAAAAAAATTTGTTAAAATCGGTACAGCCGTTTAAAAGAAATCGGTAACAAAAAAGTACCATTCTATATGGTAGGTACCGTTAACAAGCGTTTTCGGAAACACAAATTTAGATGAAAGACATCACCGTTGGAAAAAAATCACTCACATAAAATTTTATCAAAATCGATCGTATATTTTTCGAGAAAAATGGAATTATCGGTAACGCTTATATGGAAGGAACCGTTATTTTTAGACATAGGATACAAATTAAAAAAACGTCCGGGCATATTAATCAAAGAATACATTTTACCAAGTTTGAAGAAAATCGGCCCAACCGTTTAGGCTGTAGGTACCGATATACAGACAGACAGACAGACAGACATACAGGCAGACTGACAGACAGATTTGTAACATTTTTGGGTCAAAAATAATAAAACCGGTAATGAGATAGCTCAAGAAAAAAAATAATGGCTCTATAGACCGTTAACAGGCTTGCCATTTTTTTTGCAACTTAACAGAACACAATTATCTCTTTTTTTTTAATAATTGGGCAATGATTGAGAGAACTAAGATTTTTTTAAACGTTTTTATGACCCATGAAAAACAGCGTTTCGTGTAATTGGATGCTCACCAGACACTCATCATAGTCAGCACTTTGTAAATACACAAATTTGTTTTAATGTTAAAGAGTCCATGATTCCAATAAAATAGTGCTTAGTCTTCTGATATAGTTTAAAATAAAATGTATTTTTATTTATTTTTTCAATGGCATAAAAACCAATGTGGATCGGATTCTTCCGTCACGTTCTCTTCGGTTTCCTAACCACTTGACCTGAGGTTTAAATCATTATAATGGTTTTCTACATAGATTTACTGTAGTGACCATCAATCACTAGTAAATATATGTATGTGATTTTAACCTCATTGATTCTTTAACTGAAAAGTTGATCGATAACGACCCAAAGTTCTGACGTTGTGTTTTTAAAATATATTTACGAAAGATATTTTCCAATCGTCATTATAATCACTTGCCGATAAAGATTCATTAAAAATATTTTTTAATGCATCTCATAGTGACTAAGCTCATTTGGGGAATACAAGTGGGTAAATTTCGTTTTCGTTCACCCCCCCCCCCCCCAGGTTTTTGAGTTGAATAGAGTTTGATTAATCCCACAAGAATATCGTGATCTGAACAACTTTTCACTTTCGATTGAAAGTATTTAAGAATGATTGAATATTAATTGTCTTTTATCGACAAATTCCAGTGCCATTGAAACTAACAGCTTTGTCGTTTGGAATTTAAGAGAAACGAAAAAAGATTAACTGCATTTCTTAATATTACTTTTGGTAGTGCTATAAGAAGTATGCTGATGATTTAAAATTTTGTTCAAAAAATCAAACTCAAAGTTGAAGAAATAGAAATCGAAATTCGGGGTTAGGTGCCTAATTTCTTCGAACGTTTAAAAGTTTTACTTTCAAATTTTTCAAAATTTTTTAATAGATTTGAATGATGATGAAATGTCAGGAAAAGTATGGGTATTTTAGTTCTTTATCACTTCGGGAAAGTTTCTGTCGATTTACACTTTGTCGCTAACATTTGATTATGGAATTATGCATACTAAAAAAATATATATATAATTAGGAATTACCTACTGAGTACCCTTGACTTCTAAGAAAATGTAAGCATCATTCGCATCCCTGAAAACTTTCTCGAAAAGATTGAGAACTAATAATTCCATTATGTTTGTCTATATTCAATCTTTCTCATATTTTATTTTTCAAGTAAAATGTATGTGCACAATTGCACATTCATAAACACAACTAGAAAGAAAATTTTCTTGATATATCAAGAAATGCACTCTAAAAATCAATAAGAGATATCAACTGCTACAATCTATAGTAAGCAAATATTTTTCATCACAAACATTTTTTAAAGTGGATGAGTGCATCGAATGCTATTTATTTAACATAATTAAATTGTATTCTGTCATACATTGTCATGCAAACGACTTTGTACGAATCCCTTATAAGGTCACTTATTTCGACAGTTGAATTTACATTTCTAAAACTGGGTTAAGACTAACTAGAACCACATACGAATTCTATAACCTGGATTCCGTTGCTGCCACAAACATATACCAAATAATCCAGACAAGACATCTAATTAATAATATATTGAGGTTTATGTAAAGCCCACCATATGTTAAATTATTCATATATTATATAAGCATTGTGTCAAACTAAAAACGTAGGTCAATGACACAAATGTGTGTTTGGCAATTTAACATAGAAAACCCCTTTTCAAGCTTCGCATGAATATGCACAAACTTTGAAGTGTATGCTTCGTTTAAATTAATTAACGTTGATTGAAGAACCCATCTGAAGCAAAAACGCACCTATCAGCTACTCCACACTCTATATATACTATAAAGTCTCTGTCTTCCACTAAGTCCAAAGTCAATCATTGAAAATTCCAGGATTTTGCTTTTGAAATCCGTAAACCTATTAAGTGTGTGTAATTCTTCTTTTATACACAAAAAAAACGTTGCTGATGGTTGGATGTCCTTTTTCAGAACGTGAAGCTTGAGCAGTGTTGGGTGTTTGGAAAACATACTCTCATATAAAAAGGAGGCAAGCTCCATTATACTCTATGTACTACTGATGGTAGTGTTGATGCAAAAAGCCTTCTGTGTTTAATCCTTGAAGCTGAAATGTTCAACTAATGGAATACTAAAAAAAAAATCCCCAACAGCAACAACAACAAAAACAAAAAAAAAACTGCAATTGTCGTTTTCTTTCTTCGGCAGATTTACGTTTTGCGGTTTTGTTCAAAATCGGTACAGTATATATTGAAAGGTTTTTTTTTTTCAATTTGTATGTGTCATCCTTCGATCGTATTGAAGGGATGCCTTCGTTGTTTTATATGAAAAGTGAATTTCATATTACAATCTCACACATCATAAAAATCATACAAACCTCAGCTGAAGTGGATTTATTTTCGTGGATGAAATTCAAAACTAAACAAATAATGTTTACCGAACACGTTTTCCATTTAAATGACTTTTCAGAGCACGCAAGTTAGTGTTGCTTTATTATCTATAAAGGAAGAGGAAGAGGGATTCTAGTGCACTAACATGACTTTTTTATTATCTTTTCTAGAATCAGAGTTTTTTTTTTCTTCCGGTAAAACAACTTCTTTCATGGAATTCAAGGGAGATGATGGTATCTGTGCACCATCGAAAAAAGAAATCCAAAATCTATTCATTGATAGCTCTGGAGCATGTCAGCGGTGATACGTTGTTGAAGACCACATCACATACAGTCAGAGTGCAGCACAGTACTGTGGAAATTTTGTTGGTAGATCAATTTTATTTTGAAAATTTTTCCTCAAAATAACGTGGGACTCGAACCGACACGTTGTGCGAAATAGTGCAGCCCTAATCTTCGCCTTACTATTAATTAAACTGAAAAAGAAACGAATGAATGAATTTGACTTTTACTGAAAAAAGAAGAACTTGAGATCTTGAGAAACAACTAGCACACGACTGGCTGGGAATCAAATAGTCTCCCATATAGTGCCTGGAGCCAAGGGTAATGGTGTTGACTAGGCTAGTTTTATGCGGCATTATGCGCAGCGTTACCAATGTGCCACAGTCGTACTTTTTTGACAAGAAAATTTTCTTCTCGTGGCAAGATGGCACGAAAAATTTCAATATGGCACTTTTTTTTCATTTTCATTTTGTTACCTAAACTTAAATTTATAGCGTGAAAACAATTAAAATAGAGCATTTTATGATGCTGTCAAACCCATAGAATCTTAAGATAGATTACCGAAACTCTTAAAAAAACCTAATAACCTAATAACATTTTTAACATTGATTTTTTGTGAAAAAGTATATTTTAAAAGCAGTATTAAGTACCGATTTTGGCAGATAAACTATATGGAAATTAGTGGTTTAAAAATTGTAACCACATTAAAACACGATTGTACAACTGTTCCTAAGTGTTTTTATGAAGAACTTGTGTTTTTTTCAGTGGCACGGAAATGGCATTTTTGTTCGCTGCAACCCTGATTACACATAGCGAGGAGCTATATTTCATCCCGATATTCAAACATATCAAAAATCGCTAGCCATAAGACTATATTAGAAAAGTGCGCTAGAAGGGTCGTTCAGAAATCATCAGAACAAGAAAATGTTCTCAGCGAGGGTTTTACTCATAATCGCTGTACACTCCTGATATAGATGCACTACTAGAATGTTTTACTTACTAGAAAACCGCTGTATGAGAATTCTAAGGAAAATGTCATGTCTCATTACATAGTTAAAAGAGATACTCTCTCTGAAATAATTTACAGTTGGAATGAAATGGAAAGTGAGCCAGTGTTGCCGCTGGTCTTCGCGAAAGTGTAACAAGATTTTTGAAAAATTGTAACAAAAGCAATAAAATTGTAACAAAAATCTAAAATGAAAATTTCATATATAAAACACTGTTTTCCTGCTTCAAAAGGTAATTCTGTCCCCAAATTTTCTGGAATAAATAGTCTACAAGATCTAAAATGGAAATTATGTACCTATATGTACTTTACTATAGACAAAGTAGTATTCGTATTCTGATACGTTGTATTATCTCATATTTGCTTAGCATTTACCAATTCCATAGTTTTTTTCTAACAAAACGAAGAAAAAAACATTTGTTGGAAAAGTTTAACGAAATAGGAAAAAAAGTAACATAGTAACAACAAAATAAAATTAAGAGAAAGTGTAACAGTTTTGTTACACTTGTAACATTGTGGCAACCTTGAGTGAGACAAAACTTCAACCCATCTAAAACAAACAATCACATATTTCACCAAGAATTCTTACTTACTTACTTAGTTTAGATTGAGATTACAGCCCTGGATGAACTACAGCATCAACCAACATGTCTTTCCAGCCAGCTCTGTTTCTAGCTAGCCGTTTAAGAGATATACGATGGAGATCGTTGAGCATTTGTTATGCCGTTCAAGAGATATACGATGGAGATCATTGAGCATTTGTTATGATGTATTTAAAACTTGTACCAATTTTCAGCTTTTAGGGAAACAATGCAACCTCGGATGTCTATTTTCACTGGTCAAAAAAGTTAAATATAAAATATTAATTTTTATTTGCACCTTACTGTATAGTATATGTACATCACTAAAAGTGGAGCATCTTTTTCGTCAACCCATGGGAAAGGGAACCCCATTTTTTTTTTTATTTTATTTTCATTTGGGAAACGATGAATGAAAATACCTTTTTCGCGCTCAAGAATTCCAAAAACCTGCACAGAGGGTTGCTGGCTCTATTCAAAAGCAAGCTTTGGATGCAATTCAATCTGAAACCGTAAATTTGCTTCGGAATTTCATCATTAAAAGGGACTCTTGGAATTCGTCACGCGAATGAACACCATGCCACCAGGGCAAGCAGGGCATATTTTCCATAGTTCCAAGTGAAACAAAGATACCTTCTGCCTTGATTGGGAATGTCACACAATTCAGATCCCGCCAGGAGTAGGAGGCACTTGCATGCTATTCATCTCTCAAGTGTCATGGGTATATTGCAGTAGAATTTGGTTGCAGTTAATTTAATTTTAACAGATTCTTCTTCATGACGTGAGTCCAATTAATTGCATCCGGGTTAAGTACAAAGGGGTCACTTAGACGGGTGAACTTTATTGAATATAAAAGAGCACTTCATCATATTTGTCACTAATCTTAAACCACAGGCTTGATGTAAATGCATTTCCGACTTCACTATCGCCATCTTTAAATAAGCTTTTCACCTTAGAAAATGATACACATTACCTTCCACAGAAGAAGAAATAATAATTAAAATCCTTATATACACATAGGTACATTTATTTTTTTCCTTGGACTTCATGGCACCCCTTTGCAGGATGAAATAAAAATCGAAAGAAATGCAGTTGGAAGGAAAATGATATACCGAAGAGAAACTTTGTCCACAGTTGAGTGATTCTTATCCGCAAAATGTTGGGTAGAACCTTTAAAGCTTCGCCATTTCTCCCCGGTGGCTTCTTTGATTTCAGTGGATTTGATAATTATTTCACTGATGCAACAGCAGCAGTAGTTGCAGACAAGGAGAAGACCTACAATACCCAGACCTACACCTCCATCCAAGCAAAAGAAAATATGAAGATACCTTGAAACCGCACACTGTTGTGGTTTGAATCTGTACTATAGCTTCGTTTCTATATAATTGTATAGTTACATAGGTTTTAAGAGTACAAACAGTGTTGATGGATGACAATAGAACGAGTGTCATGAGAATTAAATTTCATCTCTTAACTAAATGAAAAATCAAATCAAAGTTTATTAATGGTTCATTACCGCTGAGGTGGTTGTAATGCCTTATAAAGGCTAAAATCAACCACGTAGCTGGGGAATTATCTGTAAAATTGAGGGAAAAGTTTATAGAAAAACCAATATCTATACCTTGTTGAGTAATACTTTGAATTGTTAAAGATAATGACAAAAGTGCGTGGGAAAATATTTGAGAAGTTTTTCAACATTTGACAGGTGTGTCAGGAAAATTAAATTGGGGTGGTATGTTTAACGAGTTGTAAATATTTGACTTTTTGTTTCTGCCACTGACTGACAGTCAGAAATGTTTATATAAATGAAATAATCTGTAAAAACAGTAATTTGGATAATTGGTCTGAATTGATTTAAATTTTGTTAATTACAAAAAAGGATTTATGGTTTGTTTTACAACAATTTTTAAGTAACTTGAGTTATAAAATATTTTCGTTAAATTTGTTCTTCTTTCCTCTAAGTAATTCAACAATTTAAATCTTTTTTGATGTATGTATTTCGGAAACGTTTAATCTGGACAAATCAGGGATTGTTGATATAAAATAGCAGTGATTGCCGATAAAATTCTGTTAGCTGCCAACAATCAGAATGTAGCACAAGTTCTTGAAAGTAAAAGACTCCATATTACTCCATTTCTTCCCCTTACGTTAGACACTGGAAAGGATGTAAACAGTTCACTTACTTCTTAAATCTTATATAATATTATCGATAAAATTTATGAAAAGTAGCGGACCAATATGGCTACCTTGGGGCAAACAATTAAACATTAAATTTCTTTTGAACATGGTTTTGCGATCTTAATTTTTTGTAATGTGCATCAAGAAAGATATGAAGATAACCAACGAAATATTTGAAAATGAAATGCAAGTAAAGTATATCAAGATTTGGTGGTTCACAGAATCAATATATGAAATATGTTTTGCATAGCATTAGTTTTATTTTTACGGTATCAGGGCACAAAATCTAACAAGCTAGATGGCTCTATAACGGCCACATTCAATTAACCGAATTTCTACTTGAACAAGAATTACAGCAATAAAAAAAATACTGCAATGTCCTAAAAGTAGTTGGTGGTTAAATAAAAATATGTGAAATTTAACTTCGTCTCCGCTACCTTTTCATGTTCAGCCTTTTTATCCAGCTCACTCTAAAAATGTGAAGTTTGCAGCACAATTTGCTGACTAGGTAGTAGGTACTCAAGGTACCCCCATTGAACTTAAGGAGGTGTGTGCTTCCACTCTGGCAAAACAACAGCAAAATCATTTCCATCTTTCCAATTTATTACTGGTCCCTTTCGCACGTGGATGAAAAAAAGTATTTGTCCAGTTCGTCTATGTTAATATTTTTTCGCCTTTAATTTATCGATCGATTACCTTACGTCCGTTCTTTCTCAGTTCATAGAAATGTGGTTAAATAAACAGCTTAAAAAATATCTTGAAAAACCCGTGGCTTAAAAATAAACCTAAAAAAGGTCACATTTGGGTGATTTCGCTTAATCAGATCAGCAGAACTAATCAAAAGACAAATCCAAAGAGAATCCTTCACATTGTCTTTTCATGTATTCATTTCATATCTCATGAGATGTATATTATGCAATCCTCCGATCACAATTCATCAACTTCTTACACAGTTTGAACATGTAAATGGAGCGTGATGACCTTTTGTGAATGGCACGTTGCCTGGTTATCGCAGACCAGCTCATCTGCAATATATTCAGTCACACTGATAGTGATAACATTCTCGTTGGAACAAACACCAAAAGAGGTTCAACCGGGTCATTGAGAAATTCGTATCAAAATTCACGTTACGCCAAAATCACTGACTTATTTATCCATAACCATAACAAATTTTCTCTTATGAAATCAATTATATTTTTTTTTCGAGGAAAAAGATAATTATCGGTTTAAAAAAAAAATAACTTTTTCAAAAATTATTTATTTAAATTTGTTCACTATTACTTGCTTAGCAATGCTTTTAGTGTATTAAATTTCGTCAAAATCGGTTTTACACGTTCAAAAAATAGTCTCTGTAATATAAAAACAGTTCTATGATGGCAGAAGCCGTTAATAAGCTGATTCTGAAAAAAAAATTACGATGAAAGACATCATAATTGCCAACAAATCACACATGTAAAATTTAATCAAACTAGATAGTATTTTTTTTTTTGAGAAAAATGGAATGACTGGCAACACTGATATGATAGGTACTCTTAAATGTATACCTTGGTTAAAAATAAATAAAAAAACGTACGGAGATATTTCGCTAAAAACAGTTTGTACCTACTATAAGTTTGATAAAAATCGGTCCAATCGTAAAGTCTGCAGGTTCATCCCGGCAGACAGACAGATGGAACTGTCGGGCCTACTTCTTTCGTTTTCCCGATCACTGTAATATCATGTTTGATTGTTTATTTAAAACTTTCTATTTACTAATGCATAACTAGCCTTTTACTACCAAAACTGTAATCGAGAACAAAACTGTAATCTGTCACCAATTCCTTACTATCAATTTTAGCATCTTCCTATATATTATGCAGATCACCATCATATTTAATGTTTTCCTTATTATTGGAAATTTATAAATAGTCATAATTTAAATGACCTTTTTTCATGTTCCTTCTTCAGACAAGACAGAAGACTAAATTGTCTACATTTTACCTATCTCAAATATTTTCTTTCCATAAATGTACAAACTGCTACTCTACTGACCCACAGCTCGTTAACAGATCCTGTTTTCAAACTATTCATATTAATTATTCTCATAATACCCAACAAATGACCAGACCATATCAACCAGCTTAATGATTACGTAAACTAGACCACATAAAATATATTGCACATAAAAAAAAATCCTTATACAAAAAACACACACAATTCAAATCCCCCATAACGATGTCTATTAAAAAAGGCCTTGAGTTCTTCCAAATAGCCTGATGAATAGAAAGAGAGATATCTAGGTTTAGCAAAAAAATTGGCTCTGCCACAGGAATTTTGTTTCTCTTTTTTTTTGAAAAAAAAAAATTAAATCCTTTGAATGTCGATATCAAACAAAGCACACATGGAAAATCAATCCCCGACCCAAAACTCCTTCATAACACCCCTTTAAATAAACAAAACAAATTGTTTGGGCACATCATCAAAAAGCTCTAAAAAAATTGCAACACAAAAATAATTCAAAAAAAAAAAAACATCTCAAAAAATCTCTATTTGTGTATGTTTTTTGTATTTTGTTTTTTTGGCAGTGTATATATATTTTTGGAACGCGCAAAATTAATTGGTGAATATTAAATTGACACAACTCAGTCCCCTTTTGCTCTTTTAAACTCACACAATCATATACACAATAAACACACTCCCATTGATTTGCCTGACAGAGATCCGTATACGGCAGCAGAAGCAAAACGTACACTCGGTCGTATACGTAATTTAATACAAACTGTTTGATTTATTCAGCTCGATTTGCTTTTGCTTTGTTAAAATAATTCATCATGCCATTTGTTAACAACAAACAAAGAGCCTCCCACACTTCAACTCGAAATTCTCAATACTCATTGTTCACCCACCATAAACCAGTATTGATTCCTTTTTGGGAATTTATTGTGAAGTACAAATATCCTTCACATATATAGTCAAATGCAGGGAAGTATAGTCAACTTCTACTTCTCTGGCTGCCTCTCTGCCACTGTTGACAGTCAATTGTTTAAAATAAAAATTGTCAAAATGGAGTGAGTGAGTCAATAAAACAACTTAACGAGTACATCACTACATAATACTGCACGAGATGTGTTAACTTATTCATGCCAAGCCGAAATAGTCGCACGGAAATGCCATAGCAATACCAAGAAACTTTCAAAGGACAACGACAACGATAACAATGTTGTTGGATTCTTCTTTTATTTTTTGAACCATAAGACGAAGAGAAATCTACTCGATGACTCCTACGACAGGTGAATTGGAACACAATGACATTTGGTCTGGTGGTATGCCTTTGCTTACAATGCACTACTCGAAAGCCTGGGAAATTTATGAATATGGATGCGCCTCATAGTACAAGAATTCAGCGAGATACCATTATTGTTGTCTCTAAAGGCTGCCAAAACCATGACCTGATTAATTTCCCCCCAACAAAAACCCAAAACCGAATACATACATATATATCTGCATCTGTACTCCTTGAATCGCAACGCAAAAAAAATAAGAATAAAAATACACGGGCCCCAGAGGCCGTGATGATAATTGCACCTGCGGTGGGCTTTTCAGGACCACGACGGCGTGGTTGCACTCGAAAGACACTTAGCGCACTGTGCATCATGGAGAAAATGTTGCATCTAGACATTTGGAATTTCATTTTTTTGAGAAATTCGCAGAGCTGCAGTAAGATACTATACCATATGCACTTGTGCATAGGCATATACCGCTAGAGGACGGATTTCATTTCCCACTTGGGGAATACCAGGAATGCCTAGGAGCGATTAGGTATGCGGCAAAATACTGCAAACACTTAAAATTATTTTTCTAGGCACCTCTTTTGCAGGATAATGGAATCCAAATGGCATGCTAAAGAGTTTTTTTTTTTACTTATTTATTTTACTGCGAGCCTTTGGAGAATGCACAATTGCACAATTCAAATGTGTGGTGTTTTTTTATTCCTTTTTTTTTGCTCTGTCAGGCGAGTGTTGAAATGATGACACACATAATCAAGTTCATGTTCATATTTATGACTGAGTGGTAGTCAGGTTTATGAAGTAGTCTAGAAATTCTAGGTGTTATAGGATAATTATTTTAATTTTTTTTTTATCTTGAAAAATATGCACATTATTTTAAGCATAAACATACGTGTACTACTTCACAATGTAAATTAAATAATTAAATAATGTTGGTAGAAGTTGCTTTTAATCTTGAGTCTCATGGTCACCAATAATCCACTTTAAAAATGATTATGGTAACTGCAGACAGGCAGACATAATATTTACGTTATACATGTTATGAAAATGTCTTGTAGATATTACAGATTAATCATAGGACTTTTGCTAAACAAGCTCTATACACTGAGATGTTTATAGATTCCCAACCCAGTTTGACTACAAGCAAAAATGGGTACGATAACCGAGAAATTTAATATGCTAAATGAGGTTGCTATACCTGACACAAGTTACATTCAATTTGATAACCAATTTATCTGATTTTTGTTTGTTATATGTAGACTTATATTTTTAACCCCAAAAAGATTGGCTATACTTAACGCTCGTATCTTTTTTTGGACGAAAAACAGTACTTTTTCCTCAAAAATTGAAAATAGCAGTAGGTACGTCGATAAAAAAAAACAGTTTTTTTCGCAGTACATTTAAGTAAAAGGGTTGTTTTGTGAGTCAAGACTAGAAAAAGAAATCCAAATACCGCTGACAAAGTGCAAGAAAAATTTATTGCGTTCATTATTGAATTCCTTTGAGTTTTAGATGCCAATGACGAACCGCTGACTGTTTGCATTACTTTTAATGAGTGAAATGAGGGAACTTCATCTTATATATAAAAGTGTTATAAATTTCACCAAGAAATTTTTCGTTGAGGAGCAAATTTCCTACTCGGAGATTAACAATGTAGAGATGGAAATATCCCACTGTCATTCACGTTTGCTTTCAAGCTCAAAAAAATGCTGATTTGAAGTTCTGTATATCTCAAAATAAAATCACTTTTTTTGAAAAAAAAAACAGTACGCAGTTTTACGCAGTTTTTGAGAGCAAAAAACAGTACAATACTGCGAAAAACAGTACAGATACGAGCGTTTAGCTATACTATATATAATCATAAAATCTGGATTCTTCTATCAAATTGGTTGCCTGCTATTTCAACCAAGCAATTGAGCATAACAGAAGTCATAATATACTTAACCAAAAATCTGAGATGCAATTTGCATGTTCTGAGTGGAAATATATAATATGTGTGATCGTTGAGTAGAAACGCATATCGAACCAAAGCAAGGATAATCTCACTAATTGATGAGATGATGCTCAGCCCTACAGAACTCTACTGAACTTATCAAAATGAAAAATTAAAAAAAATCATTGATTTACGTATTATTCTTGCCGAATATTTAATTTAAAAATTGCACAAAAATCAGGCAAAGATAAAAGAATGCAAGAACGATTAAAGTTAGAAATGAAAACATCGGCCTATAAGTATGCAAAGTTTTAGAGGGCATTTGTTGCCGCAGGTCTTCGTGAAAGTGTAACAAGATTTTTAAAAAAAATCGTAACAAAAGCAATAAAATTGCAACCAAAATATTTAATTAAAATTTCAAATATAAAAACGCTGTTTTCTTGCTTCAAAACTTGAGGGAAGGTCCCCAAATTTTCTGGAATAAATAGTCTACAAGATAGAAATTATACAGGGTGATTGGTATAAGGTGCACCAAAAAGCTTGAGCGTGTAGGTGAAGTTAAGACAAGAAAAAAATCTTATGGGAGGGGGGTCTATTTCCCCCGGTTTAGGCGGGAGGGGCAATTTTCTAAAACATTGACTTAAATCAGAAAAAAAAATATTTAAAAGCAACGGTGAATGATACAAAGCCTTGTAATATTTGTTTGGAAAGCTAGAAAACTACTCTTTTATTTAATTTCTAAGATAAGTTGTTTAAGTGAACAGTTTTAAAAAAAATAATTTTCAAACTCAAAATTTTGAAAAAAAAAACAAAAAAAAATTTTAAACTATTTTATTCAAAATTTTATGCAATTAACTATTATTTTTATTTTCAAAATTCAATGCTCTTATTAATTTTTAGTCAAAAACAGAAAACTGGATGCCAAAATGTATCTTTGTTTTTGAGAAATTAAGAAAAACTAGAAGTATTTTTTTCCAAGAAAAACACTTTTTTTTTTGGTTTTCCCAAATTTGACCTGTTCAGGTCAATTATTAATTAGGGAATTATCCCTTTTTTATTTTTTATTACATACCATCCGATTTTAATCAAATAATAAAAAAAAACGAATTAACTTTTTACTTTACTTACTAGTTTTACTTTTAATTTTTTTTTAATTTCTCAAAAACTAAGATACATTTTCGCATCCGGTTTTCTGTTTTTGACTAAAAATTAATAAGAGCATTGAATTCTGAAAATAAAAATAATAGTTAAATACATAAAATTTTGAAAAAAATGTGTTTAAAATTTTTTTTTTAGTTTTTTTTTCAAAATTTTGAGTTTGAAAATTAATTTTTTCAAAACTGTTCACTTAAACAACTTAATTTAAAAATTAAATAAAAGAGTAGTTTTCTGGCTTTCCAAAAAAATATAACAAGGCTTTGTATCATTCACCGTTGTTTTAAATAATTTTTTTTTCTGATTTAAGTCAATTTAAAAAATGAGAAAAAAAGTAACATAGTAACAAAAAAATAAAATTAAGAGAACGTGGGTGCGCTAGCCAATGTCACGTGTGCCGTTATATGTCCCCTCTGTTTTGTCGGTGCAATGCATTAACGCTCATGGAATTAACACCCGCGGGGGTAAATTCCTTTTGTTTTTGGAATTAACACCCGCGGGCGTTAATTCCATGGGCGTTAATGCACTGCACAAGTTTTGTCATGGGCCTTTGTTAAGCACCCATAGGGGTATAAAAAAGAGGGATCACCATTTGGACCAACCATGGTCGTTTGGTCGCCATTTTGAATCTTTTTAAAAAGAAAATTAATCCTGGTTAAATAAACGACAAAATAAATGAAAAATCCTTTTTCTTGACAGCTCAAATTTGAAAGGTCAAAAGTATTACGTATTAATTACCTACTTTTAGACTGAAAAACAATATAAAAAAAATTACCTAATTGAGATCACGTTCAATTTTACAGAACAAATGGACAATTTTTCATCTTTTTCTGTAGTTTTGGAGAAGCGAAGTATTACCGTGTCTGCTAATATTCAAATCAAGTCCCAACTTGACTAAAATCTTACGCAAACTGTTAACGTAATCCAAATTCAAAATCCTTAAATATTTTTAGTACGAAAATGTTTAGAATGATAAAAAAAGCGAAGTGTTGAGAGTACCTATATATTTTCCTCGCAGACACTTTTAAGGAAACAAAGAACCTAAAATAAGCTAACTCTTACTAACACTTAAATCTTTTCCATGTTCAAAAATCCACATTTTCACTTTCGTATTGTCTCAAGTTCTTGATGTGAACCTTCATTTCCGCTTTGAAAAGTCCTTAAATCAGAATAGTTTCGTAAGAATTAAAAAAAAGAACAATACCTCCATTCGTATAGGTGTTAAAACAATGATATAAGATCATGGCTAAACCAATTAGTACCAACAGTGGTTTTTCACAACAACAACAAGAAAAACAAAAAAAAAAAAAGTAACTAAAGTAATAGTTCTCATTATACAAATTCATCTTAAATGAATGTTGTATAGAAATATTCCTACCCTGGTGCTCTTGAAATGTCCTTTCAACGTCAAAACATTCACCGTCACTTTATCCGCATAGCATCGCTACTCACTGCCATATTCTAAGGACAAAACTAAGCTGCACTTGAGCTTGAGTTCTGCAACAGTAGATATTCTTCTCTACTTAATTCCATATAGGCACAGTGTAGTACCTATATTTATTTATATGTATGTTTATGTATATGCATAGTAGAATGGAAAAAAGAAAAACAGTTATTCAAACTCAAGTGTTTCTGAAAAACAAGGACTTTTGAAAAAATGCCCGTAAACTTGGAATTTTTTTTCTTCTGTGTTTTCGTAAATTCAAAGGCGAGAGAGAGAGTAAGAGTGTGTGTAGGTGGATTGTTAGATGTGGATGAAGTCCTCATGGGGCTAGAATATGGCGCTTCTATTTATCCATCTATCTGACAAACTAAAACAGAAATCCATTTCAAAAGAATTAAAGCAGGACACAGAAAGACACTGTCTCCAGTCAAACAGGACAAACTAAACAAAAACAAAGAAAGGACGAATAAAAATTAGTACAAAAAAAAAATCGCGACAACGGACGAAAAACAGCATAAAAAAAAAAGTTTAAACAAAAATAGAGGAATACAAAAAAGTTCGTGTTTGTCTTCAGCACCTTTTTGTTAGCACTGCCATTCAGCAGCAACGACGAACGAAATTTCGCATCAGCCATTGTCAGCAAGCGTTCTGTAGAAAATTATGTTAAGAGGATTTGTGTGTGCTCTTCTTTGCCTACAACGAGTTCATGGGCCGTTCCGAGCCGGACAGAGTCAGAGGGGCAAGAAGAAATAAATGTTTAGGTCACAAGCTCATGTAAACAAAAAAAAACTGCAAATGAAGAGATACGTATAAAAAATATTAAATATTTGCTCGAGATATGAATTTTATTTTATATTTTCAAGAGGGGTGCTCAACCAGGGATCATAAGTGAAATAACCACTTGACATTCAATTTTTTTGCTGACACCCCAGGTGGGGTTGGTTTTTATCTTTTTTTTTTTTTTATCTTAGATATATGTCATGTCAATTGTGTGACGTTATTCTTTTGTTTTGTTGTTTCCCCAAAGATGATGGGAGAGAGATATTTTTTTTATTTTTTGTGCTAAGCTAGGAAAAAAAAATTAATGACACCCCCTCATCATCCCGAATGAGTGAACAACGATTTCACAACCTTGAAAATCCGGTGTAGCGTATGTTTGTATGTATGCGGGTTCTGAGCAATTATTGTCTTCATTTCGAACAGTTTCTCAAGGATATGCATGGTGCACTTTCATCGTAATAAACACTGTTGCTGTGTATATAAGCCTATATGTATGTAGTTAAGTAATTTAAGGGCAATTAGTCTAATGGACGAAGCTAAGAAAGTGAGTTGGCAAGTTTTTGAAAACTTCTTGAAATGTACTATAATATCATTTTCGTTTTGCACATCAAAGTTGTCCTTTTTTAAGTTTCAAGGTTTTTTTTTGTTTTATTTTTGTTGAAAAGTGATGTAGAGATGGAATAAGATTTTGATTGCTGGCAGGCAACAAGGTAATGATTATGCAGGAGTAGTTTTTTTTTTTTTTTTTTGAGATAATTTGTTGAAAGGACTAAGACCGATTTGTTAAAATGAAATGGAAAACTTATAGATGTTCTCGAATATGATAGGCGTGTTTTATTGGTAAGTGTTTAGTCACTTTAGCAACATTTTGTATGGGATACGAAAAGTGGCGATAAATTGGTCAGTAATAGTGAACATAAAAGTGAAGATAAAATCTTTGAATTCCTGGAAAATTTTGGCGCGAAATATAATGTCAATACATTTTGTGCTTAAAGGTTGGTGGCGCATATGACAGCTTAAGACATTTACTCCATTTTCAATGATTATTAATGGTTGTGTTCATTGTTTTTTCATTTAGGGCCGCGTTTTGCGGAAGAATTAAGAAGCTTTCAACCTACGAAAGTTGCAAAAAAGTTTTGATGATTTTGAACTTTTCGCTTAAAAACAAATAAAAATTGGTTAAAGCAGGTTTTTAAAACAAAATTATATAATTTGGAATTAAATTTGGTAATATTCAAGCTAAATAATGATTATTTATCCGGTTTTTATTTGTATGTAGTGGAAGGTGGGGTACAAGATGACCAACTCGGCATATACAAATAGCCATACTTTGCAGACACATCCATAAAATTATTTGAAACTTCGGCTTGGCATATAGTCAAGAATACCAAATTTGAAATAAAATAAAAAAGTGGATACAAAAGTGAATATAGCGTTTTATTGGTTCTTTCCAGTGCTAACTAACTAAAAATCACCAACAAAACACGACTGATGTAGGAGACGTAATAAAGTATCTAACATTCTAGTATTAAAATCTGATTCATTTCGAGGAGGTATAGGTATATGATATTATGATGCTTGGACTGTTTGTTGTGTGTTATCGGAAACCATTAAAACTCATATAGGATTGATCGTTAAGGACCATCAGTTTGCTTATTTTGTATTAATTTTATATAATGATTACTTATTTAAAAAATACTTTTGTTACAAAAATCACAGAATTAAGATTTTTTTTTTAACTATTTAACTATTATTTAAATTTCTGATTACAGTTTGGCCTTAATACTCTTCTTACGCTAAAAAAACAATTCGTTTACTACTATCTAATATTTGTGTGTAAAATTCTTCCAATAGATGCAAATGGAAAAAAATCCCCAGAAATTCTGGAAATACTCACATTTTTTTCTGACGGAAAATCCTTTTAAGTAATTTCCGGTAGATATATAGAACAAATTAAATTTTCTATAAACGTGAAAATAATATTTTTTCCCCAAGCTGGCAAACCTGAAAACTCAAAGTATCAATTTTTTCAAAAGAATGGTAATAGGAATCGATAGGAAAGCATCTGAAAAATGCTTTTTTTCTATGTATTTGTTTATAAATGGAAAAAGAATATTTTTTATCTTTGTCACTTAATGGTTTGACAGATTTGCACGAATTTAGTTTTGATATTTAAGTGTAGTATAGGGCTTTTTAAGTAACAACGATATATCTCTTTCTCGTTCGCAGAGCAGTGTGAAAGTCAGCAGTTCACGGACGACAGCTGAATATTTTTTTATAATTGTTGAAAATTGATTGAAAACAAGAGCGGAAATATTAATATTGTGCCCGAAAACTGTGAATAGTGTTTTATTAAACTTTTTAGTCATGGAAAATTCAAATTTCACAGGAAAAAAAATATTATTTACAAAATCCTTTTAAAGGATTTTGAGTTTGACAGTTTGAAAAAAGCGCGATACAAAATTTTAATCTGTCATCCCCATAGTGTGAGCTGTCATTTATTTTGTGACAATATGGTAAAATTCCCTATTGACCCTGATTAGACCAGTCCTCTTTCAGTACGTTTCGTTATACGTCTTTTTGACATTTTGGGTGAGGGGTGTAGAAACGAAGGAGGAAAGAAGTAATGAAAGCAAGTATGAAAATTTTAAGACTTTTTCTGGTTGAACTTTGACGTTTCTTGTTTGACGCTGGAAAGCGAAATTGAATTATTTCGAATATTTAATATTGCAACTGTTTTGATATAATTTTGTTGTAAATGTGAACAACAATTGAAAAGAAACTATTTGCAATAATATTTAACAATAATATTTGTTTTTTTTTTTCAACAAAAAAAAACTAAAAACCTCCACAACTTCGCTTTCCGGCGTCAAACTTTGCTTTCCGGCGTCAAAATGTCGAATGGAAACGGGCATATATCAACGAACCGTCTAATCTCCATTGTACGTACCTGTCAGAAAGACGAAACACGTCACGTACGAAAGAAGGACTGGTGTAATCAGGGGCTAACATGTCATCAGACACAATCAATATCGTTTTTTTGCGAATCTGTCAAACAAAGCCCATCTTACTTTGATGTCCATACGAATTCATCAAGTGTGAAAGAGTCAAATATACAAAATTATGAGAATACATATGCCTGCTAAAAAATCTGACCAAAATCAATAGATTAATAAATCAAATATATCATCAAATGAATATTATTTTGATGTAAAACCATTGTTATGGATTTGGGGTCCTAGATACGTAAATTTGAGGCCGGACTCAATTTTTTTTAAGCAAATTAAGTGAGGCGTGACGCGTGAGGAATGTACTATTAAGACGGCTAGAAATTATAAACATCGCATTAATTATAAAAATCTGCATTTTCTTTCATTTTGTTCCTTATGTACTTGATTGGTGAGATGTTAAATAATAATAAATAATAATACTTTGTGTCTGTAAGGCACATTGCCTTTGAAATGCAACAGGTGCTGCACGACACAAGTAAGAAGGAGTAGAAGGATAGGAAAGAATTGTTTTGGTACAATGGATAGAGATAGTTTATTCATTGCATACCTCATGGGTGACGTCCAGCATAAACTGGGACCTGGGAGGTAGGCATGCTGAAAAAAAAATTATTTGTTCCCAAATGAGAATTGAACTGGCAACCTCTCTGGGTTAACAAGCAAGCACTCCATCCATTGTACCATTGTCATCGTAGTATTTTAATAATTTTGCAAAAATAAAAGTGAAACAAAAATGAATGTTTGGAAAGGAAACAAACAAAAACATTTATAAACATTTTTGGTGATCAGCTATCTTCTTTTATAAAACGCTAAAAATTTGCGTCGTTCGTCCAAAAATTCCCCGCGCCTCAAGTGAGAGGGACTTGAAACAATTTGTGGGTAAACAAAAGAAGATTGGCCCTGGTGGCTTTCAGCTACTACATCAGGTAATGCTTTTGATGTTTACACATCAGTACCTTACCTACACACACTATTTTACTTGTTCAAAAGGTACTATAAGGCAAGTTATGCATCCGTACAAAAATTAAGTGCAAGGAATTCAATTGATCAGTTTAAAAATAAAAATAGAATTATAGGTTTTTGGAAAAAATATCTTTTTTAAACAAATTTTTTTTTTAATTTTTTTCGCAGCATTATTAAGACAGGCAGTTGTTCATTGAATATTGAATTTTGTCAAGATCATTGGAGACATTCAAAAGATAAATTCGGTGCAAAAACAAACGGTTCTATGACTATAATAAGCTGATTCTGAAGATAAATTTCCCATGAAAGACATCACTTTTGGCAACAAATCACTTATATAAAATTTCATCGAAATTGATACAATTAACAATTTTGGTTTTAATTTTTTTTCAACATTAGTAAAATCAGTATTTTTGGAATATTAAATTTCGTGAAAATCGACGCAGTGGTTCTAAAGAATGGTTCCATGACAGTTACCGTTAATAAGCTGATTTCCGACAAAAGACATCACAAAAAAACAAATCATTATAAAAAAAAATATCAAAATTGATCGTATTTTTTTTATGGAATTATCTGTTACGCTTATATTTCAAGTCTTAGGATAAAAATAAAAAAAAAACAGGGTTTTTTATCATAAATACACATTGTACCATTTTTAAAGAAACTCGGTCCAACCGTGTAGAACTTTTTGTTTTAACAAAATTAAAAAAAAAATCTAAAACAACTGCTTGTCCTAAATAATACTGCGAAGAAAAATTTAAAAAAAGTTATTTTTTGCCAAAAACTGTTAAATCTATTTTTTTCGAAGAAAAATACGATCAATTTCGATAAAATTTCATGAAATTGATTTGTTGCCGAAGGTGGATGTCTTTCGTTTAAATTATTTGTTATTGCATACATTTTATTTTAAAAAATTAAAAAAAAATAATTTTAAAACTATAAAACACAGAAAATCTTTTTATTTTTAAACAGAGCAATTTAATTCCCCAGTCGGTAAGTAAGACGAAAATAACTTGCCACAATACCAAGTTTTAGAAAACGAATGAAAATACTTAGCTTAATTTAGTTTTTATTTCGCTTACCGATTCGATCACATTTAAACTTAAAAGTACAAACGAAATTTTATTTTATGAATAGTTTTAGCTTAAAATCTTTTTTATTAAGTTTGAATGTTATTTAGCTTATTTTTTTTCTTTTCGTGTTTTTTGACATGTAATAAATTGCAAAAGACACAAAAAATCAAAGCTAAATAATAAAAGGCGAAACAAAGAAATAATATGATGTGGATTGTTTTGTCGAAAAGATATCTTAGTACAAAAAAAACATTGGCTAAACAAAAACTTGCCAAATAATTTCAGCAAAATACAAAAATTGTCGAATTAATTTTGGCGAAATAAAAACTGCCAAAATAATAAAAATATTTATTTTGTATTTTTCCTGGCTGTTAGAAAAGTAAATCTATTATGTGTTAAGAGTGTTACCGTTGCCTTTAAATGTTTATGAATTATTTACGTCGAAACTTCAGATTTTGCATTCCCACAAAATGAACAATCTGAGATTAAATCACCGTTTCTGTAAAAAAATTATGAAATCTAAAAGACCTATTTAGTTTTTTGTCGCATGTTATGCAAATTAAATTTATATAAATTATTAATAAATTATATCAATAAAAATGTAATTTTTCTATAAAACTAACACCGAAACTTCTGAGTATTTGTTAAAGACGATATTATTTTATATCGCCTGTTGGACCAAGGTGTATAAACCTGGACCAACCGATGTGTGTAAGGTGAAAAACGGTTCTTGGTACCGCTTCACTATGTGAAGTTTATTAATGCCCCTTACCGCTGGCGGGGGGAAGCACTAATTAATGAGTAGACGAGACAGTCGATTGCTAGTGAAGGACAATATTTTATTAACTTACAATACTATTTAGGTATACTACATTTTTGCTTACTTGACTAAAAGGTACAATGAGTTATTTTGCTTAATAAGTAAAAATCGTTAATGTGAATATCCATTGCATCTTCCATAAGTAATAATTATGCTTACCCAGCAGATACATTGGAAGCATGCACTGGACATCCGAAACCTTTATGGTTTATTTACTGAATTTAAATGGAAAACACATGCAGAGAAGCTACATGCAAAATAAATAAAACATACAGTGAAGCTGCCTATTGTTGATGAAAATAAATAAAAATAAAATGTGTATGGTGAAGTTATGAACATTATTATTTGAGTTAATGCCAAAAATGTATGCTGATTAGTGACCACTGATTGTTTAAAAAACTTATTTCTTTATTTTATTATCATGGATATAAATTGCTGCTTCTTATGAAAGCATAATTTTTGTGAGAAACTATTTTTTTAAATTAACCAATCAATAAATCCCATTTGACACATTTTCCTGATCACAGTTTATTATAGTAAACCCAAACCATTAATTTGTATATTAGGCCTGGTTGAACTTTCTTTACCAAACAACACTATATCCTTCCGCGTTAGTATCCTTATTTAGACATACAAAAATAAACTTTCATGAGATTTTATCAAAGCAATTTCATATAATATATGTCGAAATTTTTTCCACCCAAATCAAATCATCGAACTTAACAATGAAATTGCAACAATAGTCCTTTCTATACAATGCTCTCTTCATGGGTGACACCAAGTTGAAAAAAGAAAAAAAAAAAAATAACGAAAACTTGCAAACTCTATACACTTTTAAAAATAGAGTGAGCAAAATAATCCCATAGCAATACACAAAACTTTATCTTCTACTACTATAATATACATCACAACTAAAACGACACACAAATTCTTCAAAAAATAAAAAAAACGAACAAAATAATATTTGTGTCGTTCTCGCCGCGTTGGCATCCTTTTAAGCCGCCCTAGAAAAAAAGTGACAAGCGAAGAAATTATTGTTTTCTGGAAAAAGAATTTAACGACACACAAAAACTATATATACACACTTCGAAGGAAAAAATATACACGAATAATATGCGACACGAAGGGAAAATAACGGTAATATTTCATTGTTTCATTTCTTTTTTCCAATTTTACCCCCAATATACCCATTTTCGACAAACTATTACTATTAGGAGACAAGGAAGTTGGGTATGTGTAGTGAAAAAAAAGACTAATAAGAAAAAAAGTTCAAGCGATAAAAAGCGAAATATTTCTATTTGATTCCCTTTTACGAGCGACTAACTGAAAAGCTGGATGACATTTTTTAACCCGAACCTCCCGTTATCCTTTTTCTCAAACTGTCAGTGTGTTTCTTTTTTGTTGAATGACCGCCCGCCCGCCCAACCCGTTTAATTTTTCTGATATCTTTTTATTTTTCTTCATTTCATTTCAGTTGCATCCTGCATGGCAGTGGTAACGAGCGCCGAGGAATGTGGCCAAGAGGAATTCACCAAGTGCTCAGAACCCCTAGACATGCTTCATCTAACGTCTGAGTTTTCAATTGGGGCCTCCAAAAAGGAAGAACTAGACAAACTTTGCCAGTAAGTTGCACATATAAGATCCTTGCTAAATGTTAAAATAGATAAATGTGTGTAAATATACATATATACCATGGATAGTGAGTGGGAGGGCTTGAGAATCTCTAAATGGAATTAATTGTGACCAATTGATGTTGCCCCTGGACTTTTTCTCTTTTTTTTTGTATGTCCTTTTTTATTCTTTAAAGTAACATAAGCTTTTAATTGGGAAGGATACAAAGACTATTTTTCCTTAGCTAATTCGCACTAGCTCCTTGAAAAGTGCACACAGTTTTGGGGAAATGATAAAAAGTTCCAATTTTTTTTTTTTTTTTGCTGAAATTGGTTTTCACAGCAGAAGCCCTTTCTTCCAGTCGAATTGATCAAAAAGGAGCAAGGGGGCAATTTAACAGACAACCGACCGAAGGACCAAAGCAACTTGTCCCGATGCACTGTTTTCAATTCAAAACTTGTCCATAGATAGATTTCGGCAAGGGGATGGGGCTAAGAAGGAGAAAGGAAAACTCAAAGACTCTTCTACAAACAGAGCACAACCAGAAAACAAAAACACAACTAAAAGGGGAGGAAGAAAGAATATATACGGATGCAGAGAAGATCCTCTCGATACATTTTCGAGGACTTAAATTGAATTTATAACTTTTTCACAAAACAGAAGACCAAGAACGGCCAAAGACTGTTAGCTAGGAGGACACATACATACAAACATTCGATCAATTTTTTTTTTTTTTTTTTTCATTTTTGAGCTACTATAAGGGGTTTGCTCAATGGCTTTTCGGTGTATTTTTAAGGATAAAATGTCCTTTTTACTGGTTTTGGTTTGGTGTGGTATCTTTTTTTTTGTGTTTGTTATCTTGGGTGCGTATTTGTTTTGTTATTTTTGTTAAGAGGACATTAGTGAATCCTTATTAATGCTCTGGAATTCATGACTTATTGAACTGTTCTAAAAGGAAATGTCACTCCTTGTGCTTTGGCTATTATGAGAATGAACGAAAGAATACCATTAAAGAGGCGAACAAAGTATGGTTCGTTTTTAGAGAGTCTGTGCTCTGCTCATTTAAAATTCTAAACGGACTTTTTCCAAACATCGGGATGGTTTCTTGAATTTTGTATATTTCTATAGTCAAAGGAAGAAAGGACGACAACATAATCTAATTATTTGTGTCCGGAAATGCTATATAAACCAGGTATTAGGTTTTTTTTTTATACCGTTATGGGTATAAAGTTTGGGGGTTCTCGGTTGTTTTTTTCCTTTTGATTAAGAATTTTACTAGGAATATGGGTAGGGGATAGAATGATGAGTAATTGGCGAGTGCTTTGAATTCAATGTGGAAGAATATAAACAAATTCATTAGGATAATTTTAAAGATACATGAGGAACTACTTTTAACGATTATCGATTGATTTAAAATACGAATTTAAAAAAGAAATTAGGTAAAATGAAGTATTTGAGATTATCGGTACACCACCAATGTTACACCTATAATGTGCTAGATTCTTGATGGTCACATGTATTTCACACTTTGTCTGAGAAAATATCATAACACTAATATAAGTTACCTAAAATTTGAAACGACCAACGCTGACGCTATATTTGAAATTCTGTCAAAAGCTAACTAAAAAGAGCCCCCTTAAGATAGCTTAATAACTGTACCCTAAAACACAACAGCAATGTAATGAATATAATTACACAGATTAAAAACCAGTATACCTATCATCCAAATTCTTAATCAAGTACACATTCCGAAAACTAGGTTTAGCCAAAAACAACCGATGCAGAAGACGCAAAGTCGAACGTGAACATAAGCTTATAACCCACTTTCTCTATGTATATCATTATACTTCGCCTCTGTCACATATAAAAAAAAGTAGGTGGTATGAGTTAGGCAAAAGACTCTTTAAAAGACTTATCCCAGAAGAAATCAGAGTTTTCCCGCTTAGGGGCCGATTATAGCGATCAGAAAAATGAATCAGGAAAAAAATTCAAGTCGATAATTAGCCATAAATTCATATGATTTAAAACAAAAATGTTACACTTATCGATTACAAATAACTCAGAGATTTTTTTGTGCCAAAAAAATGTTCAATTTAACAAATATTTGTTGTAAAAAATGCATTTATTTATTTTCCTGATTGAATCTCATTTTTCGCATCAGCTGACTGCCATTTTAAGAAAAATTAAACAAATCGTTCCAATTATTTGAATTCAATTTTCAATTGTCCCACTGACAGATTTCTGTCAGAAAAAGTTTTTCGTGTGCATTTCAATCAGGAAAACAGCCTGTCCACTGACACATTTTTACTGATCGCTATAAACGCACATCAGGAAAAAATTCCTTTTCTCATTTGTTTCTATTTTTCCTGATGGTTTTTCCTGATCGCTATAACCGGCCCCTTATTCAGCAGCCCTTTACTGTAGTTGTTTTTTATTTGTAACTTATAGTTATAGTCAGCAAGGAAAGTACCAATAAAACGATAACAAATAAATCATATGGTTAAGGAAAATTGCTAGATAATAGTTCATTATGATATTCGAGTTGTAAAATATACATATCATCAATATCAAAGTGATTGCAACAATGGCGATTTGCTTACATTGTCGACCGTAGATGCTGCCAACTTTTAAGAAAAACATTTTTTAACAAACCCATTTCGCCATAATGCTTTCTAGTCATTCGAAGAATTTATGTTCACTTTAATCGCTGACCTAAATATCACCACTTTTCGTATCCCATAAAAAAAGTTTCTAGACAATCACTTATCTACTGATAGAACACGCCTTGTAGATAAAACCTTAAAGTCGTTCCAAGATGATCGTGGGACATCTGGATTCAAAGTTTTTTTAAATTTTCTAGAACTTCAGTAGGTATACTATCATCTCGGCAAAAGCATCTTGATATCAATCTTCAAATTTGAATCACCACATTTGACTACAAAGTGTGATTGCTCGTTTTAAATCTTTGCTCTCCTTTTTTTTAAACAACTTTATTTTTATTTTTTTTTTTTTAATTCAAATATGCCATATAACACACTGGCTCCACTGGCCATGCCGATGCCCAACAACTCAACAGCAATCTAATCCACTATCCAATTCTCATTCGGTCTGTGAGCAAATTATGTCTTGTCGTTTCATTTCATTCTTCAACAAAGAGTAAAAAATGCGTCCCTTTCCCATGTTTCTTATACCAAAAGATACAAAAGTACATTCAAAATGAAAGAGAATGACAAACACCTGAAGAAATTGCACATATATTTACAACAAAAATTCTGCAAAAAGCAGCTCACATATACGAAACGTCAAAATTCATGTCCAAATTATCAACAGCGCTCATGTCTTGTCGAAAAAATGGATAAAGAAACTTGTATTTCGACGTACTGTTAAACAATTTAAAACAAAACATAGATCGGTTTTTCAAAAACTTATATTTTTATTCAGATCTGTTGAGTCGTTAACGAGAAACTGAAAATATTATTAAATAAACATATAGCGATACGGAATGTATCTTCTCAAACACAAATAGTCCTACTTTCTACATGACTCTCGCACATGAATAAGAAATTAATCAATAAACGACAGATGGATCGGGTAATATTGTCTTAAGATTAGGTTTCCTTCAGAAGCCAACTCCTACTTGATGTAAATGAATTTGAATCTATTAGTTGAAAAATAATTTTCTTTTTACAAAAATACCAAAAAAAAATTAAGAAAAAACATGTTGAGATTGCTTTGTCCTCATTTTTCACAACGGCACTTGTTATGTTGATATGTCTTTTGAAATGGTTTTTAAAAATGTTTCAAAAATTATTTTTTTTTGTTAACCTCATTGAAAATAAGATATATGTACCTTTTATTTACAATCTGTTTCCAAAAAATTAAAAAAAAAGCTTTCAAACATTAAAGAAAATTGCAGAAATAAAAAGTAAATGTTTTTTTTTTTACTTTTTCGCTAAAAAAATCGTATTGTAAATAATTACTTAAACATTTTGTTAAATATACATTACTGCACATATCTTTGAAAAAAAGTTTATTGGATATATTTTCGAATCTTACACACCACAATGCAAATTGGCTCTATTTTTTCAGTTTTTTTTTACACATCAGATTTTATTAAAAATGATTCCAGTCAGTAGATTTTATTTTATGTGTGTTGGCACCCAACACTATCTCTGTAAAGTACGTACTCGATAATATTTTCGTTGGTGTATGCCAGCAGTAAAGACTGGCACACAAAAAATGCTCTAAAGAATATCCTCGAAACTGTTGCTATACATCTTCTTTCAGTCTTTTTCCATTTTCTTAAAATTATCCCTAAATTGCCCTAATAAAGCTATGGTTTTATATTTCCATTCTTCCATTTCTAGAAAATTATGAAATGAAGCACAAACGATATCCTCCAGCACAATTAAATTCTTAAAATAAATGTTCTAAATCTATTAAACTCTTTAAACTCTTTAATTCTTGCAATAGTCTTCTGAACTGAAGTCCTCTTGAAAGGCAAAACCCCTATATTAGCCTTCTTGAACTTTCACTACCCTCTCTCTCTCTTGATATAACAATGGATCAATTACACCACCACCCACAATATTCTGCCGTAGTCATCGTCAGTCGTATACGCAAGCAAGGATACATCGGTGCGGACCTGTGTTGGAGATGATGGTGGTAAGGTCTGAAAATTCAAATGCAGCCACCCCTGAAGCGAAGTGAATATAAAAATGAAATTTACTCCCCCGTCATGCGGCAGCGCTATTACAATACCAAATGCCGACAGGTTGTTGAATTGAATCATTAGAGAGGAAGTGGAAGTGGTGGTTGTCCAAAACGACATGACGAGGGTGCGGAATGCCGTTACCCATGAATCCATCGCTATAATAGATATATATCTGTCTGTTCGGGAATATATCCGTGTCAGTCATTGTGTGTGACATCATCAGTGTCCTTTTTGTGTGCAATTTTTCTCATCTCTTTTTTTTTTATTTTGTTGCAAATGCAAATTTCAAAAGTTGATATGGTGTCAGAGAGGAAACCGAAATGCACACACGCTGAAGAAATGGTTTTGCACTTGACATAGGACAACGACGACGACGATGCTGAATGAGCGAACGACTGCATGCATGATGAATTGCAGTGTCATGCATCGTTATAGGGCAAATAATGTAATTAGGGTAGTAAATTCCTGTCGATCTGTCACTTTAACATCAAGCATTGGAATGGGAACATATTTTTAACCACCACCACCACTAACCCGCAACCCTCAACCAGCCCAACTATATCAGAGCAAAGCGTTCATTAACCACTGTCTCTTTCTCTTTTGCCATATATAGAGAGCTGCGTAAGGGTGTCCGTTGTATACAGAGCTACACAAGAAGGTGCATGGATCTGCAGCAGAGGAATCAATTTAATAAATTATACCATGGCACTAATCAATTCATTCGGGATTTATGCAATAAAGGCGAATTCCAGGACGGTAAGCATTTTAAGCATTTTTGAAATAAATTGTGATGGTAGGAGACTCATTAATATGCAAACCTATAATGTTGTCCTTGACTCTCTCGCCTCCACATAAACTATCTGTATAAATTTATTGTTTCAATTTTTGTTTCATCCATTATAAATTGCTACAGAGTATCTTAAGCATGCACCTTGTTCGGAAATGGCCAAGAAAGAATTTGAGGTATGCTCTTCCAAATACAAAGAGACAATGGTCTTTATGAAGCCCAATAAGAATCAAGAAAACCATGAAAATATAACTCTCAATGAAAACATTAAAACAATATGCTGGTAAGTTTTAAATATAATTTTTCAAAAGACCAATTAATATTATGCTTTGAGATATTAAAGATCTCTATTTTTGATATGCGCTTTATTTTTTATATACCTACATATTTTCGGTGAATATCTTTTACTTTGCAGTTCTATAAATGAACTGGTCGATTGCTCAGAGGATGCAGCAAGAAAAGTCTGTGGTAATGATGCTGCTAAATTCACTAGGGAACTTGTAGACAAGTATGCGAATAGTTTGACAAAGGTAAGTTTTGTATCTTTGATAAAAGAAAATTTTGTTCGTATTAAGATATTCAAATGTAATTTATGTAGATAGCAAGGAAAAGAAGGAGAAATTTCCAAAAAACTTTTTTCAACAGCATATTGTAATAGATAACATCAGTATTTGAACTAACTAAATGAATTCAAAATGAAAGAATTTATTCAAAAATCAAAAGCAATGTAGTTCGACCAGAATGTATATGTCCAGTAAGAACTTACGAGATAAATTATTTAGATGCTGGTATGGAATTGTGTCCTAAAAATATAATGGGTTATAGCAAAAGGATAATTTCAAGCTTTTACTCAGTTTTCTCATAAGAACGTTATCAGAAAAGTGAGTAAAAGCATGAACTCATGTTTTTGCATGTGACCCAATATACATATGTCGTTTCAGATGTCAAAAATTTGTTTGTCAACAAAGCTGCAATATTTTTTGGAATTTTGTTGATATAGAAATTATATATCTATTTGACAGGTGGAAACAGTACTAAATCATGATCTCTCAAAACATAGATTAATTTTTGGTGGAAACGTAGTATATCTAAGGGTAATTAATATACCCTAGAGAAACATTGAATGTAGAAAAATCTTAAGGGCCAACCATAATAGTCGTAAGCAAACGAAAGCTAATGTCATAATTCTACGTCAAGTTTCCTTAGGTGCCGCCATTACTTTCAGTCGACCATAATGGTCGGACGCACACGCAAGCCAATTTCACATGTATTTGGCTGTCTGTCAGATTTACGTACGTAAACTGCGCTCTGGAGCGCTCTTTACGTACGGAGGCAAAAGTGAACGAAAACTTTCCGAAACTGAGAAATACAACATTATGTGCGCACTATACAAATTCCTTGTTCTCGCTAATTTCGTACGGCACCGTACGTACCAATTCTTCTATTATGGTTCTTGCTTTAAGAGCTGTTGTCTTTTTTCAAATCACTTCTAGCCTATCTCCGATTTGCAAGTAGAAGTATAGTAGTCCTATAAGAACTTTCTTTCGAAATGATCTTGAAATTTCGTTGAAGCTGTTATTTAAATGGAATCTTCATTATCTAGTAGAGTAATCAGATCGATTTTTACTAGTGTCATGATATGCGATGTAAAAGATTAAAAGAAAAGGCCTTAGTATTCACTCTTGCGGCATAGCATTAACAACTACGCACATGATAGACTTTGGTTGTGAACATGGAATACTTTGGTTGTGAATAGATAAAAATAAGAAATCGAAAAACGATTACGATTTTTGTTTGTTAGCTAATTTTGGAAAGTTTAGAATTTTTAATATTGTGAGAATAATTTTGGCAGTTTTGAGCCAAATTATTAGTGGACAAAATTTTAGCAGTTAGAGCTAAAAATTTTTTGAACAATAAAGGAAATGTGTAGAGGAGCGTGGTTCGAGCGATTACTCTAGGAGAAAGGATTCTCGTTATAGATAAGTACCCTTTTTGGTTTATTGTGTTTACTTATGTATTTTTTTTTGGTGGCCTATATTGGCAAAATTTGTGATATCGGTAGACCTTTCCTCCGTTTTTCATTTATCCCGATATTGCGGGACTCGTGACCCTTTTGTTCTTCAATCATTGTCCGTTCGGGAACGGTTCCTCTTAGCAATTTTCATTTCGTGTCTTTTGTGACACAAATTGTAATTACATATTTGATATTCATCAATTGTTTCGTTTTTTTTTTACTTTTAAAATTGGCCTTTTGTCAATTAAAACACACACCATTTTATATTTTTTTTTTAAATATAGGTATATTTTATAAAGGTTTTCCCAGGCAGTTTTTTTTTTTTTAGTAAACATTTAAATCCCCATTCGGGAAAATAAACTATTTTTTTTTATTGTAAAAATTTCCTGGTGCCCTTAAAATTTGAGAAGAAACGTACGACGAGGTACGAAGTCATTAGATATTCGCTAATATCATCTTGTTTTTTTTTTAACAACGTTGAATCGATTTCAATCGATTACCCCTTTATTTATCTGTTGGCGAAACAGATTTTGTCTTGTTGTGTATAATTTTTTTTTTACATCGACCCACCCCACCCACTTGAGCTAGTTGGGAAACAGCACATAACAAGCTGCTGTTGTTGTGTTACATTTTTTTTCTCTCGTGTGTATTCTTCTCTCTTATTTTCATTTTGACACTTCGTCATAATTGAAAATATTTTGCGCGGTGCCGGTACCGGTTGCATTTTTTTTGTTTAATTCGATTTTGTTCTATTTTGTTGGATACGAAAATCCAAAGTGCCGCGGTTTTGAAGTTTCGTAAATAATCGTAAAGTTAAAATTAATAAAACGGGAAAAAAATATTGCAAAGACCAGTCTTTTAGTTTTAAGGTGTAATAAATTAATTTTAAAAGACCTGCATATGCGATGTAAAAGATTAAAAGAAAAGGCCTTAGTATTCAATCTTGCGGCATAGCATTAACAACTACGCACATGATAGAATATAAGAGTAAAGATATTTCGATTATTTCATTATAACGAGGAATTTAGATAAAAATAGAAAAGGAGAGGTTAAGAAATTTCTCTCGATACATGTTTCTCTTTATTAATGTTCAATATTCCTTAAATTATACAGAATTATTTTATATTTATATTCTTTTTAATCCATTAACGTAAATAAAAAAATAAATCTCTTCTGTTTTCAGCTATATTGTGAAGAATACACACGACATCCGGGTGCATGTCGTGATGGAGAAAATGGCAATGGACACCGACTTAAATCGCAATCTTTGATCGGACTTATCTTAGCCGCTACTATTGCACTCACATATCACCAGAGAAGATAGATCTCACTATATTAAATAAAATAAAGCCATGTTGATGCAGAGTTATAGATTAGCCACTAAACTCACACCTCTTAAATGAAATCACAATCCCCAAAAGACACACTTGGAAAAGCAATTTCGAAACTTTAGTCAATTTTCTTAGATAAGATAATAAAATTTAAATGCAAAAACAAACACACACCAACAAAAATTGTTATCATGTTGAAGCGTCAACGCGAAGTATTTATTTAGATTTAAATTTTCTTTTCAAACTGAGCGAACTTTTTTGACATTTTTTTTTTCTTAGAAAAACACGTCTTTGATTAAATCATAACCAAACAAAATACAACATAAATATTTATAAAAAAAAAAGAATAAGAAGAAAAAATCAATTTATCAAATTTTCTTCTTAAACAAAATTAATTATATTTGAAAAAAAAAAAATTAAAATGCGCTTAAAAAACAGAATGAGTAAATGTTACAAAACAAAAAAAAAAAATGTAAAATGAAACAATTGCAGCGTTGCTTGTTGATATTAGTGTATCGATTTAAATTATTAAGTAAAAATGCGTTGGTGAACAGTATCGTTACTATTGTAACGCAATAAAATTAAGTAATATAAAACATTTGCGTAAATTAAGCACAAATCCCAAAAACACACACACAGGTGACAAAAGTGGCAGTGAGACGTTTTAGTTTTTCTATTAATTTGTTTTTTGGAGTCCCTCAAGGTTCCATTTTAGGAACGCACATATCTTGTTAAAAGCCCCAAAAGCTCACTTCCACCACACTGCCACATGAACTGCCACCTGTCAAAACGTTAAGTAGTTCTAGAGTATTTAATTTTATGAAATTAAAAATATTTAATTGAAAAACTACATATTAAAAACAAAGGCGTACATATATATATAATTTATTTTGTATTCCTTATTTAAAACCAGTATGTACCTTAAGATATTATTATTTTTATTATTCAAACCGCATAATTTTAATCAAAACGGTTTCCTTAATCTTTCATAAGTTAATTTTTTTGTAAAAATTTTGTTTTGTTATTTTGTAAGAATTTTTGCACAAAATAAAATTAAATTGTAAACATCATAAAAAGACCAAATATTACTTTAATAATATTATTATATATAAAAAAATATATATATATATTATATACAAGAAAAAACCACATATTATTATAAACAATGTAGATGAATTAATATTTTAAGGTTTAAAATTAAAAACAAAAATAAAAAAATAAACAAGTATTTTTTGAGAGGATAAATCGATTGTGGTAATTTCTTTATTAAAGAAAAATAAATACTCCCTTATTAAGTTTATAATTTGAAATTAAATATGTATTAAGAATATTTATTATAAATAATGTAAAATATTTGTAAATTTAATAATTATTACATTGTATATTGTTTTTATGATGAATTGTTTTATTTATGTAATGTATGTACCCAAATTGTTGAACATTTTTTTGTTAAAACAATATTGAGAAAGAAGGAGAATGTATAATATTTTCAAAATGAAATAAATTGAAATAAAATGAATATTAATGAATCGATTTGTTTCTTTCTAAAGTTTTTTTTTTAAAGCGCAGATGGTTTATTTTATATGCATCATGAACTATATGTAAGTAATCAAGAAAAACTCTGATGAAACATGGGGCAGATTCTGTATAAAAACGATCCAACGTTATCATCTATTCAAACGATTTGGTAAAAATTTTGCTCTTAAAATTTTGTGCACAGACGAAAAAGTTTTATCGTTTTTTCATACAGAATCTGACCCCATCAGTAATTAACACAATGTATTGGTTTTGAGTAATTCTCGATATAAATTTAGTTGACTAGTGATAAGATGATTACTTAGGCGCCAGTTATAGCAGATTTTTGTAACACTTTAACAAATTTTCCTCGAAATTTATGTAGGTCACTGTAAGTCAGAAAATAACCGTGCCTGCCATATAACGGTTATCGAAAACCTCATTTCTCCCGAAAACGGCTCTACGATTTCAACCAAATTTCACATGTGTAATAAAGTGTAGAAGGTCTATCAAAAAATTTAAACCAAACCTTCAGAAAAATTCGTTTAACGGTACCTGCCATACAACGGTATTTTTAAATTTTGGTTATCTCGACAACGGCTGAAGCGATTTGAACTAAATTAAATACTTAACTTGTCGTACCTATTCTAAATAGCATGGCATCAATTTTTTTTTTTTATTTTTTAAGTTTTAAATAATTTTTGAAAAATTGTTTTTGTGAATTCAATATTTCAAAACCCTGTTTACGGATTTTTATGAAATTTAGTATTTTATTTAAGGTGTAATAAATTAAGTTTAAAAGACCTGCATTTTCAATTTTTTTAGAAAAAAGTTTTCGAAAAAATATTTTAAAAAAATCGAGTTTTTCGAAAACCGGTCCAACAATTTTGAAAAAAAAAATTCATAAACTCACTCACTCCGTTTGTACTTTAAACTCTCAGGTATCTTTCCACGAGAGCAAGTTTATTTTATCTAATTTTCCTGAGCAAGGGCATCATCAAAAAGTACTGAAATATAGAGGTTATATTTCAGTAGTTTTTGATGATGCCCTTGCCCAGAAAAATTAGAAAAATTAGTGGGGCAGCTCGTTAAGCAGATAAATGCACACCCGCATACACCACGCAAACCGATGCAGAGCATGACGAAACTTATATTGGAAAGCTACTCAATCATCGTGATTTATTAATTAATTTTTTAATTAAAATTTAGATTTTTCACTTAAAAAAAAATTAAAAAAAAAAACAATTTTCTTAAATATATTTCCTTACTTATTAGATTACTCTCTCTCCACTAATATCCACTCTCTTTTCGCACACAATTTAATTGACCGGGACATTAATTGCTCGCGATATTTTGACGTTTCTATTTTGTTCGTGTTTTCGTGTGGTTATTATTATTATAAAATATATTTCTGTTCTTTTTATTATTTGTTACTCGTGTGTTTTGAAAAATATTTTTCTAACAAAAAAATATTTTTAAAAACACTAAAATAATACGGAACGGAAAAAAGAACAGAAAATTTCGTTTATGATTTCGCTGTGTCATTTTTGTAGGGAACTTTACGTTTCACATCAGCTACTTATAGAGCGTTTTATGTATACCGATAAAAGTATACTCTCGAATCTCACGAATCAACTAGAAACTGGTCGTATTCAGAAAGGATTACATAGAAAGTTAACCCCGTAATGTATTGGCGCAGTAATGTTTTATGGGATTGCATATTTTTTTTTATTTTTTGAGTGATCAAGAATAATAGTCGGGAATAAAATAGTAATAATCGGGAATAGAACCAGAATATATATTTAGGAGTTAGAAATGATTATGCATTTAATTCTGGAGATTGGCCAATGAAAAACTTTATCATTTTTCCACATAATTATGCACCATGCGACAAAACTAAAATGATCAGGATCACCAATATTCACTTAAAAAATGAACGACTCCATAAAATACGACGAGATCAAACCGGCATTCCATTTGTCGTTTTCGACAGCTCAGTGTTCTTTCAACGTCGTATACAAATGTCGAACGTCGTTGAACGTCGGCATTCTGCATTCTGGAAACGAAATAAAACAACTAATGCATTAAAGGCGTAAAAACTTTGATTCCAGAGTCATGACCACAGAGGAGCTAATCTTAGATAATCTTTGCCCACGACGCACAGGGCTGTTTATCTGCCATCTTATCTTTTTGATTTTTTTCTTCCGTTCGCACTTATGCATTTTCAAAAGAGTAATGACTCCAGAATCATGGTGTGATAGCACACTATCTGTCGTTCTCATTTTAGCTAACGACACATAAATAAAAGGACGAAAAAAGGCTAAGTTTTAGTTTTACTATTTATTTTCACATTATACAGATTTGAAGATGTAATAATCGTTTTTCTTTAATATATAAATGAAAATAACATGCCAAGAACAATTTAATACGCTCGTCTTGTTGATGAAAAATGCATCACTTGGTAAAGATTTTTCTTTGTTCAAGTCGTTTAACTGGGTCGGGCAATTTTGCTCTTGTGTAAGATTACTAACCTTTGGCTTAGGATACTAAGCCAGAAACTATAATAAATAATCGGAAGTAAAAATAGTTTCTATATCGTTTTTATGGCAAGTACCGTTAATAAGATGATTTTGAAAAAAAAATTCTGATGAAAAACTCCGTCATTGGCAACAAATCAGTCACACAAAATTTTATCAAAATCGATCGTATTTTTTACGGGAAAATGGAACTGTCTAAAATGCTTGTATGGCTAGTTGTAAAATAATTTGTTTGTCGAAAAACATCAGCGTTTTCTAATCAGTCATGTTAAATTTAATCAAAATGAATCGTATTTTTTCGAAAAAAAAATTAATTACCTGTTACGTTTATATGGCAGGTACCGTTGTTTTCAGACCTAGGATAAAAATAAAAAATACACTAGTCGGCATAAGTATTTTGACGAAATAAAAATTATGCATTTTGTGTTTATTTCTTAAATGGATTTTATAAAGAATTCATGTTTATTTTTTTATTTTTATATATTACTTACACAAACTTAAAAATAAGCAAACATAATTTTTTTCATAAACATTAAAAAAATACAAATTATTTAGTAGTTCAGGTGTCGGCATAAGTATTTTGACAAGTATGTTATACTAAAAAAACAAAGTTTAAACTTAACAAAAGGAAATAAATAGATAAGAATTTAGTAAAATATATAGCCTCCTTTGGCTTCAATAACTTTTTGAAGGCGTCTCGGCACTGAATCCACTAAATTTTGAAGAATCTCTGGTGATATCTCTTTCCAAAGGGAAGTGACCCCAGAAATTGTATCTTCTCTGGTTTTATTTAACGAAACTGCTCTTTTGCGTTTCAAAAGAGACCAGACGTTTTCAATAATATTCAAATCTGGACTTTGAGGTGGCCAGTCCAATGTGGTAACACCAACATCCTTCAAAAACTTAGTTATCATCCGGGCTTTGTGGCATGGGGCATTATCCTGTTGCAGAACAAATGATTCCCCAATAAGCCTATCTCCGGAAGGAAAGGCATTTTCATTTAGGGTATTCATGTATTGACCTTGGTTCATCGAGCCGGTGATTGGAACCAAGTCACCCAGCCCATTATATGCTACACATCCCCAGAACATGACAGAGCCTCCACCATGGCTCACTTTTTGACAAACGGGCCTTTTTTTTGCCTATTACCTTTGGCAATCGTACAAAAAATTTACTTTTTGATGAATTATACTGAAAGGAGCTTTCATCTGTCCATAGAACGCGTCTCCAGAACTCCTTTGGCTTCTGCAGATATTCCTTTGCGAAGGCCAGTCTTTTAAGCCTGTTTGCCTTTGATATGTAAGGCACGTCCTTAGCCTTTAATGTCTTGAAAGCTAGAGGCTTCAGAAAAATATTTTTTTTAAATTCCCGTAGAAGGACTCGGTCTTCAGTGGGCGTTGTTTTGCGCGTAGCACTTGATCTTATTAAATTTCTTAAATCATTATGTTTTTTAAACTTATTAATTTGATAGTGCACAGTTTGACGCGACACATTAAAATAATTTGCAATGTCTTTTACCGATTTTCCAGCGTTAAACTTAGCTACTATTGAAGATCTGATAACCAAACTCAACTCAGCCGTTTTAACCATGATTTTTAAAAACTTTTAATCAATTTTTACTTTTTTATCAACGTTTAATAACAATCAAAGTTAAACACAAAAACTGTTTAGTTTCCACGTGCTCAAAACTGTAAAAACATATCCACAAAGATTCGGTCAAAATACTTATGCCACGGAAAAATTCGTTGTCGGCATGCAGTGTTATCAGCAGAAAGAGAATGCAAAAGGTAAACAATATAAAATTTGGCATGCAAAGAGTTAAAAACAGATTCTTTGTTTTTTTGCATCATGTTCGCACCGTTATTTAATGATACTAAGTAAAGCTAGGTTCAATCGTCACAAAAAGGTTTCGTCAAAATACTTATGCCGACTAGTGTATGCCTTGACATATATCCCTAAAAATACAGAGTACCAAGTTTGAAGAAAATCGGCACAACCGTTTAGGCTGTAGGTGTCGATACATCCAGACTGACAGACAGACAGACAGAATTTTCCGACCTACTTTTTTCGTGTTCTCTATCATCGTAATGTCATGTTTGATTGTTATCTCAAAACTTTTTTTTTTACGAATACAAAACTTGCCTTATAGTACCTATAATCGCGTTTAAATTGATACATACCTACATACATATTTTGTACATTCAAAAATTGCCAATGTTTTCATATATGTATGTCATTACTTCATTAGGTTATTTGGACCGTCATGTAATTTAAAGTAAAAAAAATGTTTTTTTTCACAATACAAAAGAAGTAGGTAAAGACAACAAGAGGATGATTTGGAGTTCTGATTTGGAGTAGCTACCATCAACATAAGTAGGACATGTTCTGTCGTGTCAAAAAAGTTATGGAATACCGATTTAAAAACGACACGACAAAGAAAAGGTCACGATAAGGAAACAACGAACGACAACGGTAATAGGGATGATTTTATAGTGTATTTGGTTCGGGAATTTTAACTCTGTACCTCAAGGTACCTACTTCTATGTCATTGAACAATGAACATATATTGGGCCCTATTAATTATCAAATTTAGTAACAGCTTAAATAAAAATCTCCATACTAAACGAAAATTGCGGTGCAAATTTTTGTCTAAAGTGTGGAGATTTTATTTAAGATGTTACTGAACTTGATTATTAGTAAGGCCCATTGTGTTTGCTTAAGCTTAATCCTAGTGCCATTGAGTTCAAACACTTGTTTAAGTTTCAAATATATGTGTTATTTGAGATAACAATGCGATAGGTTTTTTTTTAGTGTGCGAACTGAAATAAAAGAACGGCAATGATTTTTTCATGTTGAAACGGGAGTTTGACATGCTTGGGGACTGAGAATTAGACCCTTTAAAGAATTTTTTGAGCAAGAAAAAAAATACTGCGATCTGCACCATTTTAATTGTTGCGCGTATACATAGATTTCGATCAGATTTATATTTATAAAAATTAGAGATGAATGAATGCAATCGCAATGGTTTCAAATTATTGTCGCGGTTATCGAAAATTCCATCGTTTGTAGAATCATTCACATTAAAGAAATTGACAAAGCGAAATCATAAAAGACATTTTCCGTTCTTCATTCTGTTTTGTGGTACGCTGCTTCGTGACGGAATAATGGTGAAACGAGAGATAATTGGTTCAAGTCTCCACTACTGTCTACTCTCTTTTCGCACAAAATTTAGTTGCTGGTGAAATTTTGAGGTTTTAATTTTGTTCGTGTTTTTTTGTTTATTATTATTATAAAATCGATGTCATTTATTTTTATTTGTTTTTATGTGTGTTTTGAAATATATTTCTTTTTCAAATGGCGAAACTCTACATAAAAATTTGTCCGGTTAACTCTTCGTTAACATTTTGGCTGTGTTTTTGGAGACGACGGGAAATTTCGTTTAACTTCAGCAGCATACTAGGCTTATCAATGTGATGACAAACGAAGTTTACCGAAGGTCAATAAGGTAATAAAACCATCATACCTATAGGTATGTTTTCTGAAGTTGTATTAGTAATTTAATTAATCTATACGAGACCGAAATAAGTATAATTTATGATTGCAATGCCAGTATTCATTGAACGTGTTCAATAAGATGTTCTCCGTTCTATTATTTTTTTGTTTTACGATGCGTTAGCTCACCATTTTGATTCCAACTTATAGTGACAGCTACAACGAAGTTAACGAAACCCCATTTCTTAACAAAAGACTATAGACTAGAAAGCTCCAGAAGGCTCTGACTGGCACTGTACTAGAAGATTCTAAAGCGGAGTGCTGAATGGTGCAGCCACTATAAATACGAGCGCACCATGCGGCAAGAAATCAGTTTGAATTTGAAATCAGTCGTGTACAAGTCGGTAATTTGAAAGTGATAAAGTTTGAATTTAAAATAAAGAAAGTAAAAAGGAAATAAAGAGTGTTTTGAAATATTAAGTGGAACTAAATGTGAAAAGACATAAAGTTAGTTGTATTAAAACGGAAATAAGTTTTATTTAATAAAACGAACCTAGATAAAACTTAACAGTATTCTTTTTTGTTGTAAAGATACCAGAAATTTAATTACCAACAAAAAATTATCGAGAGAATAAATGTATGTTCAACATTTGTAGATGACCAAATTATGTCGAAAAACATCAACATATATATAGTTATGCATACCACATAGTGCACATTGCATTTCCCATCATTTTTAATTACTTTTTTCAATTTATTGCTATACAAAAATGTTCACCGGAAATAGTTAACTAAAATGCATAATCATATAATGCACCTCTCTTAATTTTACCTTTAAGTGTGTTTAGAATTTTCATTTATTTAAATTTATTTTCATGTAGTTTTCCTATTTAAAACACACAATTTGACTCTTAAATGAAAATCTACGATCGAAAATAATCTCAATGGACTGCTTCAACTTCAACATGCTGACAACACCCAAAAGTAGTAAAATCTAATATATCCTCGGTTATGACTCCATCATATCCGGAAACTACCGACTTTCCTAGATCCTGTGATTTCCTAAATCTTACACTCCACTATTCAGTATACAGCGTGTTATACAAGGTACAGATACGAAGCGTTGTCGAAGCTGCCATCATCATCGTGTTTGCTAAAAGCCTCATTTCCCATTATGTCGCCAATACTCATTTGCACAAAACCAACCACCAAGTGGAACAGTCAACGTTCATACATATATACAGCATCAGCAAACTCGTTGTGTAAGTGTATGTCCAGGGTAATTCCCTGGCAATTTAGCTTCTCTCACAATCTCGTAATGACTTTTGCCATCCTTCCCTTGGGAAGGCACCATCAGAGAGCGCGGTGCCAGCTTCTCCTTGCAAATAGCTCTGGTCATTACTCGGTTCATCGTCGTTTAATTAATGTCTGCGCGTCTGATTTGATTACCCTTATTAGGTACTAAGCTGAGAATTAGGAAATTGCTTTGGTGCTGCTGTAGCTACTGTTCCAGACAGGTGTGCTGCATGGCAACCATGTGGCCAAAATGTGACATGACCTCTCGTTGGTCATTTGAATATCAGATTCTGGGTACTCAATGGCACACCGCCAATTCAACATATCTATGCTGTACTGTACATATATACAATTCAATTTAACCATCGAATTTGGGTAAAACTAAATTGAAAATTCACAGTACTTCTCATTGTTCCACACTCCCGCAATTCCCACCAACAGTTGCCCCATGGGAGTCCGGATGAATAAAGACTTTGTACAATGTCACAAAACAAATAAATCAACACCGGGTGTGCGCTAGCAATATTTGCATGCCAGAGACAGTCACGTTCAATATGATCCCAATGGATGAAGAGAATGCAGGCATCCAGCAGCAGCTCCAGGGTCAGTCATCAAATGCAGGCTCAGGTGAACCTTTATAAGGGAATTAAACTTTTTTTTTTTGCTGGCAACCCCCGCCTGCTCTACCATTTCTATTCACTTAATTTGTAAAAAAAATAAAAAAAACAAACGTTTTTATAAATATTAAAATTAATTGAAAACGAAAATAATTATTTACATCGGTAAATTTCGTAATCCCATCACACAAATTAATTTGTAACCCACGCGCGTTTGGTGACACAGAACCATGAAGCGTGCAAAGCTATACTGCAATAACAAAAACAACAACAACCGAAAAAAGTAATAATTTCATCTATTTTGGTTGTCCGAACATAATCGCTAAACAAATCACTAATAAATTATTCGCATCGAAATACCACATAATATTTCGTTTCGGTTTGGGTTAAATTCCCATTGGGAGGCGAAGGTCCTTTCTGGTGCATGCAAAGTACACCCTCTAGCTGACCTCACACGGGAGCTTATTTGGTTAAAAATTGATCGGATTGCCAACGAAAAATTGTTCGGTCTCGTGCCTTGTTGCTGTGCCTGGATGCGGTACGAAATATTCCATTTAATCTTAATTTAAAACAAAAATAAAAACGAATATAATTTCGTGCGTTGAGTATTTTTGCATAAGGCTAAAGTTTAAATTGCGCACCATTGGGTGAGAACAATGAATGTGTTAGTTATGATGGTGGGGATAGGTGGACCTAAATATTATTGTGAATAGCTCTGTTATGGGATTGCACAACAATACAGAGATGTTAATGAGAGTTTTTGTTGGAAATCATCGCTGGTTTTAAACAATTTCGTCGTAATTATAACCCCCATGAGGAGCGAACTGGCGAAATGAGAGCCCTACTAAATGTTTGCCGTGTAAAAGCATAGGCCAAAAATCTGTTGTTTATCTTTAATTCATGAAAAAAACATTGAACATTTAAAGAATTATTTTAACCAGCAAAAACTATGGCAATTAAGCTCATTATTGAGTCTAGATGAACGTAATTAAGTTTTGTTTATGAGCATTGATTACGTGTGAACATGGACTAAAAGCTATCGATATTTTAACGTTTAAAGTGTTTTTGGTAACAACACGACTGGGTTTGAAACTCATCCACATAGTGTCTCTATGGTAATGAATAATGACGTAAGATAAGTCTACAGATTTTTTAGAATATCACAAAAAACCCGAACGATTTTCGATACCTAGAGGCAGAGCGTATAAGTATCGAAAATTCATTAATTTACATTAAAAAACGGTGTACTTGATCTATGATTTCGTCATCACTTTTTAATAAAATATTTTTACAGAAGAAATGCCATTATCATTGAAAAGGTCAGTGATTTTCCCAATATTCAAAAAAAGGTGACTTGAACAATGCTGAAAACTATCGTGGAATTTACTTCATGAATGATCTTGCAAAATTATTTTGTGGTATTCTTTCAAATAGATTAGAGTCATGGGTCGAGGTTAACAGCACCCTGGTTTAAAACAAATAACAAACTGGTTTTGTTTTCTCTTTTTATAAACGATGTGGTAGAATACCTTCCTGGAGGGATTAGAATAGCCGATACAAACATAACTGTTCTAATGTATGCTGATGACCTGGTGTTGCTTTCAGAGTCACCAGAAAACCTTCAACTCAGGATCAATAGGCTGGCGGCATACTGTCATCAGTGGGGTCTTGTTATCAACACAGACAAATCAAAAGTTATGATATTCAGCAATTCAGCGAGAAACCAAACCACATACAATATAAATTTAGCCAAAAACCTACTATATCGCATCCTTCGGAACTACGAAAACTCTGTTCAAAAAGAATTTATAGTGATAGTTCGAGACTCAGAAGGTAGAAAAAAAATTACTCGAGCGCGTCAGATTTTCATAGGGGATGTTAAGTGAACCCAAAAGAAGCTTCCATTTCAAAGACTGACGTTTCGGACTTGGGTCAAGCTTGTGGTGGCCATTTGAAAACGCAAACAAAAATCGCCTTTTTGAAACACTCGAGCGCGTCAAAGTGTCATACAGATGGTTCAGCTTGATGTCCTAGGCGTGCTGACCCTTAATCTGACGATTATACAGGGGAAGGTTAAACAAAAAATCACGAACAAAAAAAAAAAAAAAAAACACTATTCTTTTTTTCCCTGAATGTAACAAATAAAATACACGGAAAAGAGTATGGAAACTAAAAACCCTCTATGTATTTGATTTATAACTAATTGCAATAGGATAGGAACGCTATTCATAAATTAAGAAACAAAATTACAATAGGAAAGTAGTGTTGTCATGTAAGTTTGTTAGCAAAAGAGCAGTCACAAATAGCCGAAAGATCTTCGTCCAAGTGATCGCGACAAATAGAAAATATACATCATCTGTATACAGATGGACAGAAACACTTCTTCATACTTTTGACAAATCATTGACATAAATACAAAAAAGTATCGACCCCAAAATAAATCCTTGAGGCACACCCGATGTAAGGTTTTTTAAACTGGATTGCTTTGATCCGATGACTACTCTTTGCGATCTATGAGTCAAGTAATCCTTTATCAAGTTGACAGCTTGGCTGAAGCCAAAATAATGTCGCAACTTACAGCATAAGATTTGATGATTGACTCTATCAAAGGCCTTTGAGAAGTCCAGTAAACAAAGTATAGTTAATTCGCTTTTATAAAATCTTATTCTTATATCATCCATAACATTTATGATTATTTTAATCTTATATCATCCATAACAGTTATAGTTTTCTCTAAAACCTGACTGATGCGAATACAATAGCGAATTTCGATAAAGATAACTAACAATCACAATCTGTTTCAACTGTCAACGAGTCCAGACGCGTTTTTAATCGCTCATCATTGCCCGTTTTGCTATAAATTATATTGTTTTTTATTAATACATTTAATTATTTAATTCTGCCAACTTTTGCTTCTCTGTCGTGAACTTGCTAAGTGCTTCTTAACCCAATTACCATCGTCACCACCTGGAATAATTCACACCTGTAAGTTTTTATCTGGCCCAATCAAAGTAGCCGCCTTGAAAACAGGGTGAAGGTGATTTGCTACATGGCCCTCATCCGGCCAATGATTGTCTATGGGTGCCCTGTGTGGTTTAACGTTGCCCCATCTCAAATGGAAAAGATTCGGGTGTTTGAGAGGCAGTGTCTTAGGACCTTACACAGAACACTAGAGTCGGAGTACAAACATTATTATTACAACGGGGCCAATATGAACAGGATAGATAACTTTTTAATTAAGCTGATTCGGGATCACATTGCAAGAGCGATGAGGTCAGCCAATAGACTTATTTTCGGGACTTACTACCCAAATGATGAATAAAGTGAGATCGTTCGTCTTAACGGTTTCTTCCCGCCCGAGACATTCCCCTTCGGGGCAGAGAAGACTTGGTTAATCAAGAAAAACAAGTGGTTGGGGGACCACCTTGATATTGATGATTGACCAAAGTTGTTGCCTTGGCTGACCTACGGATTTTAAAGTATTAATAGGATTATTATATGTAGGACAGTGGCACTAATAAAATTATAAAAACTATAAAACTGCATTTTCTTGTGGATATGTGCTGGTACATATGTATAAATATCCATATATATGCATATGAATTGGCGTGTGTGCATGTGCACTTAATGTAGTTTTATTTAGGTAAAGGGTAATTTTAAGTTTTTAAATAAAATAAAGTCAGTAAAAAACGAGTTTTTAAGAATTTTCTCGTTTAGTTTTAAGTTATATTGAATTTTAGTTTAAGTTAGTTTTTACGCCGAAAGGCATTTTTAAATATAGTTAAAGCATAATTTAGAGTTTTTAAGGTTTTTGTCTAGCATTTAAGTAGTTATAAGTAAAATGAATAATAAAAATTGAATTGAAAAAAAAAAAAAAAAAGAGTGCTTGCTTTGTTAACCCAGAGGTTGCCAGTTCAATACTCACTCGGGTACAAAGCATTGTTTTTTTTTAGCATATCTCCCAGCTTATGCTGAACGTCGCCCATGTGGTATGCAATAAAAATAAAAATCAACTAGCTCTCTATCCATTGTACCAAATCAATTCTTCCCTATCTTTCTACTCCTTCTAACTAGTGTCGTGCAGCACCTGTTGCATTTAAAAGGCAATGTGCCTTACAGACACATAGTTGAAATATTAAAAAAATATTACTGTTATATACATAGAACACAGAATTGTTATCTACAAAGAAAGAAAATGGAAAAGAAGAAGAGAATATAAATCTGATTTTAGTATCGATTCTCACATCATGACCTTCCATCAGACACAAACATTTTAACCTTAAATAAACCAATTAAGAAGCGAAGTTCCATCACAATATATATTGTTATCTTATAAATGCTGAACAAAGTCAACACGTTTATTTATATTCAATGAATTTACTTCTACATTTTCAACCAAGTCATGTCCGTTACTTTTAACATTTTCATGACTTTCTAGTGAAAAAAGTTAAACCCTCTGATCTTTAGTGTATTAAATCATTGCTATAACAATTACATTTCAATCGCCCACCATCGAGTGACTTCCAACTTGTCAGTTAACCAAACCACTTCCGATAATCCAATAACTAAGACTTCACATTCTTCCTCTACTCAAAGTCTAAGAATTGGAAATGAGCAGAGAGCCTCAACCCCAACCCCTTTATCATTGTCTCATTCTTCTTTGTCTTCTTCTCGTTTCGGGATAATATGAAACTTTAGCCATAACCACAGTGCTAAGAATTTTAGTCCCAATTGTACCACGTTTTTAAGTTGCCCCATCTACCGTCCTATTTGTATTTCTCTATCTTTTCGCTATACATTTACAAATTTCATTTTCATTGTGCAACAAGAATACCTACTTCCTCGTCATCGTTGTTAGTCGTGCTAACAGCTATTTCAACAAAGTTTCTTCTTCCTGACAACTAAGCTTCCAAAATGTTTGATTTCCCTATGGAGCAAGCCTCGGTGGCTGGTTGCTGCTTGCTGCCAAACAGCAAAACTTCAAGTTTTGAGTTGACTACACCGAGCGACTATGACGTTGACTCCTCCAACCAACCGACCGACCAACGCGACGCGACGTGTGCTGTGCAGGGAGTAAAGTTGTTGTAAAGTGATGCTTCCACGAGAATTCCTGCCATGAGTCGGTGGCACAAACCAAACCACCACCACTCATTTTTCAGCGAACGCTGTTTTCAAAAACTATTGTCTAAACGAGTGAATATCTTATGTTCTTTTTTTTCGAATTTTGAAATTATTGTTAATATAAATTTTTGGTTATAAACATGGCATGAAACAACAACCAATTTTCAAAGTCCTGTGGTGGATTTGATTAAATTTTCTCTCTCAGCAAGGATATCACTCTCGTTATCTACTGTGTTGGATTTTTTGCTTTGTCTTGGCCCCCAACCACTTGACATATGATATTCAGAGAGATGGCCTTAATTAAGGCAGAAATCGTCGAACTGAGGTTTTCATTTCGACCTCAGAGACAAAGATGATTCCATTGAACATGATGGGAGATTCCCTGGGTGTATCCTATTGGCACAGACTCTCTAGCTCTGTAGACTGTAATCATTGATAAACTGATTTGTGGCATATTCAGGAAGATATGCGATTAATTCAATCAATTTTAATTAAATCTAAATCAAGCTCATGGAGATTCTTTAGGGGTAACCACAATTTGGAAAGACGAGAGTGAAAATAATTATTATAAACATGACGATTGGCAATGAGAATTGTTTTTGTTTAAATAATTTTATGCCTAGATACACATTGTGGAAGTGTTAAGATAAAAGTCTTAATATTTAAAAAGAATTTATTTTATTTTCTAGTCTTAATATCAGTCTCAAGTAGCTTACACTCGTAGTCACTCGATTAAGGTCGATTTGCTTACCATTTTTTAAGTATCAACGTGACTGATTATGTAAAATTGTTGCCCGGAGGGATTTTCATGTCAACAAAATTCAAAAAGAAATATCCAAAAATCCTTAAATATTTTGGAACTTCGTAAGAAAAAAGAGGAAAGCATCCAAATTTCCAGTTGTAATGAACTTCTGTGATAATTCTTTCAGTGAGACTGATGCGATCTGTGACTGATACGATTTCTGACTTCTTTCAACAAGTTTATAAAAAATCTGATTCATGTCATGCCAATAGCTGTGATACTTCTAATAATAATGTGCAATACTTCCCTCAACTTAACTTTCCAATCCCGATAAGAAATGAAGCTGTGATAAAGGAATATATTTTAAGAATGAAGAACTCTATGTTTTATGGACCTGACGGAATTCCATCTTGTATCGTCAAACAGTTTATGTCTGCCTTAGTTCGTCCATTGTGTTTTTTATTTAACTTATCGCTGAAATGTGCTGTTTTCCCGGAGCAGTGGAAATCATCATTTATTATATCCTTATACAAGAAAGGAAATAAATGTAAGGTTGAGAATTACAGAGGTATTGCCAAATTATCTTGTATCTCGAATTGTTCGAAAACATCTTATGTGACTCTGTCAAGCATAATTGGAAGCAGTTAATTTCTCCACATCAGCGTTGTTTTGCAGAAGGGAAATTTACAATCACTAATTTAATGGACTTCTGCTCGGAAACTATAATAAAGAGCCAGGATGGGTTCCATTCTTGGATTTTTCCAAAGCTTTTGACCGTGTTAATCAATCCATCTTAATATCTAAATTAAGTCATATTGGATTTCCTAAGTGGTTTTTAATGTGGCTTACATCTTATCTCGATGAAAAAACTCAATGTGTGCTTTTTGAGTAAAAAGTTTCCAAACTAATATATGTGTATTCTGGTGTTTCGCAAGGAAACCACTTTGGGCCTCCTTTATTTGTGTTGTGTATTAATGATATTTGTTATGTGTTGACCCGTTTAACACATTCTCCAAAGTGACTTGCTCAAAATATATGACTGATGCACAAATAATGACATGGATTTAAATTTGTAAAAATGTAAAGTTATAACGTTTACTCGAAAAATATCTACTTTAATAATAAACTTTTACATTGCTGATCATTTTTTGGAACGTGTTAGTTTTTTTTTTTGTGATCTCTGTGTTATTTTGGACACTAAGCTAACTTTCAAAAATGGTGTCCACGTTATAACGGGTGATTTTTTAAGAGGTTTAGAACTTTAAAAAAAAAAAAACACAAAAAATTCGAAAAAAAATAATGAAATATTTATTTGAATCGATAGTTTAAACCTTGCAATTTAATGTTTAAAGATAATTTCATGCAAATGTTGACCGCGGCTGCGTCTCAGGTAGCCCATCCGCTGAGTCCAATTTTGGCATACTCTTTCACACATATCGGCCGGTATCTCACGAATGAATGCATGGATGTTGGCTTCCAGTGCGTCAATCGAAGCGGGCTTGTCCCTATAGACATTAGCCTTGACATACCCCCACAAAAAATAGTCTAATGGTGTCAAATCGCACGATCTAGGCGGCCAATTGACCCGCCCGAAACGTGAAATTAACTGTTCACCAAACTCGCCTCGCAATTGCGCCATTGTTTCGCGTGCTGTGTGGCATGTGGCACCGTCTTGTTGAAACCAAATATCATGCAAGTCAAGAACTTCCATTTCGGGCAAAAAAAAGTTTGTTATCATCGCTCGGTAGCGTTCACCATTGACAGTAACGCTGCGATTCGCATCATCTTTGAAGAAATATGGCCCAATAATGCCGCCGGCCCATAAACCGCACCAAACTGTGGCTTTTTCGGGATGCATTGGTAGCTGTTGCAATGCTTCTGGCTGATCTTCACTCCAAATGCGGCAATTTTGCTTATTTACGTACCCATTCAACCAAAAATGAGCCTCATCGCTGAACACAATTTTTCGATAAAAAAGCGGATCCTCGGCCAGCTTTCCAAGAGCCCATTCACCAAAAATTCGGCGTTGTGGTTAAAATATAGTTCGGATTGAATCAGTACAGAAAAAGATTCTACTGTTTGCACTTCGTAATCTACCCTGGAACAGAGATGAACACTTACCTCCTTATATAAGTTTATCACTTAAAGCGCGCCCAACATGAAGAAAAGGTAAGACTTGCATTCAGCTAATGAGATATGACCCCACTGACGTCTGAAATAAAGAGAAAATAAGGAATATCCATCAACAGAAGATTCGTACTTCGATCCCATTCTGGTTTTCATAGTGCTAACCATACAATATTCTTCTTAATACACTCTCTTCCTTTGGTATCAATTTTTCTCTTTTAAAGTAGTTTATACTTAACCATTGCATATACATTTCTATAGTATTTTCATGCTGAATAATCACCGCCTGGCCATCTTAAGAAACTTGTGAATAACACAATTTTAGGTTCGTGCATTTACTTGTTGTCTATTCTGTAACCCTGATAACAGTCGTAAACATATATGATGTTTGTTTTGCTTACGACTCTTGTAAAGGAAATATGGATTTTAGAGCCAATAAAATACATTATATATTATTAATTTGTTTTGTTGACGACTTTTGTAAGGGTAACAGAATAGACACTTAGTAAATATAAGAACCTCCAAATGTGCGGTTCACAACTCACTTTAGATGGCGCTGCCCCATGGTTGTACTATAGAAATTTATATACAATGACTTAACGTTGACTGAAAGAGTCCAAATTGAAAATTAAAATTTTGAGGATTTTTGTATTCATCATGTATTCCACAAGGTAGCCATTAAGGACCATTAATTTTTCTACTATTTTTCAAAGGCATTGACGTTTCTTGTTAGATCTATGATGAGAATATTTCTGTACAGTTTTAAATTCTTTACCGTTACTATGCTACTATGCTAACTCATCAGAGAGAATAGAAAAAAAAGCAAATAAATTTTACATGGCTACGTTTTTTAAGTTGAATTGTAGAATAGTTGCACCGGCTTATAAAACCATATCTTTTGATCGAATAAAAAAATAAGAATCAGCAGATCGTGATGCAAATTTAAGTGAGAGTTTCAGTTTGACATCGATAAAACGAAAAGGTTCTGTATTAAGAAAGAGTGTATTTAATCAAACAACATTGAGTGTAGGCATGTACATCTATAAAATTTAAATGAAAACTTTTCTGTTCAATGTGTGCTTGATTTGTTAATCCTTTTGAGCTCGATACTGTATAGGATGTTGAATGTTCAAAAAGTATTAAATGTCCCAGAGGAACGTTTCATATCTGGAAATTTCTTCTTTTACCAACCAGGAAAAAGTGTGTATTGAAAATGAAACATAAATTTAAGGAAGCATCAACAGCACAGATGACAGCTTAAGTCTTTTTGGATTAATACACTTTGCAACTCTTTATATCACGTGTAGAATCATACATATGTATGAGTATTTTCAAATGAAGACTCTTTCAAAGTTTTATTAGCTTAACAATAATTTTTCTTATCTACGCAGCAAATTTTAGGACTAAGGGCAAAGTTTGGAAGTGTTTAAATGTTCGTTATGTGGTTGGAAATAATGATACACAATTAATGTGGAGTTGAGTTCATATAATCGTCTCAAAAATATATTTAAACCCTTTAAGAAGACAAATAGAACTACTATAACGAAACACGTTAAAATGCATTGTTTTTCTGTTGTTCGTTTTATATGTATGTCTCTGAAAATGACATTGATATTTTTGTTATGCGTTTTTAATTATTTTTACAGGTCATGTGAAAGGGTAGTTAATTTTTTGATAAAGACCAAGTTCTTTAACCCAATTCAATTTGGTTTTCAAAAAGGTAAATCTACCGAAGACGCCCTTTTAGAATTCTGTTCAAGAATTTTCTCCAACTTGGATGGAAAATTGTTAACATGTGGCTTATTTGTAGACATTACCAAAGCATTTGACATGGTTAACCACGAGATATTGTTGAGAAAACTTAAAAATGCTGCTTTTCGTGACTTTATGTTGGATTGGTTTGGGTCGTATCTGCTAAATAGATCACAGAGAGTTAAAATAGATAATATTAGAAGTAGCATCATTTTCTTTAATATTGGTGTGCCTCAGGGATCGGTCCTAGGACCAATTTTATTTCTAATCTATATTAATTCTTTGTTTAGTTGAACATTTAAAAGCAAATTTACCGCATTTGCCGATGACATAGGTTGTTTATATGGTTCTAATAGTGCAATAAACCTAATTGCAGACATACATTGGGGTTTAAACTTCTTAAGAACTTGGTTCTCTGTACACAGGTTGATTATCAGTTCTAATACAAAAATCATGTTTTTCAATTTGTCTTCACAAAACACGTTTGAAACTGATGTTTTATACCATGCTCCTGAATGTCTAAAGTTTAAGATGAATTCTTGCGAATCGTGTTCAACCAAGTCTTCATCTTTTACTTTCCATGACAATCTGAGTTGCAGTGAAAATTGTTTTGTGGTGGAGAATGTTAATGAATTCAAGTACTTAGGTCTCTTTATTGACTCTAGGATGAACTTTTTATGTCATACAGAATCCTTAAGGAAATATTTTAATTGGACATTGAGAATTTTTTTTCTTTCTAAGAAGTGTTTGTTCTACTAAACTCCTAACAACAATATACTATGGCATTTTCCATTCTAAACTGCAATATGCAATTGCCTGTTGGGGGGGAGCTTATAGAAACAAAATTCAACCGTTACTTACTTTCCAGACATATGTCATCAGAAAAATCGCTGGAAAACATCGTCGACATAATAGTTTTGAACTTTTTCGCAATCTCAAAGTGCTTCGGTTAGGCATCTGTACTGTTTTAAGGTGTTAAAGGCTTTTTTAAATCATAATCTTCGTGGTAAAATTTTAAATTTCGTGAGTGTACCTAACTTTCGCACCACTGCTTCTCGTAACTTTTATTCAGTCTTTTCTTGTCGTCTCTTCAATAAACTTCCCCTTCCTATCAGTTCACTTACTACTTCTGGAATGTTTGTAAAACGTATAAAAATATGGCTTGAACATTTTGATCACGCTGGTATTGAATCTCTCTTCTCTGATGTTTTGGTTTAATAATTTATTTATTCTTTGTTTTTGGAAAAATGTTGTAAAAATATATTATTTTAACCTATCTCTTCTTCCTTTTACTACGTACATATATCGAACAGCTTTTTTTCTTTATAAGTAGCTATTTATCATTCCTTATTTGAACTATGTTACTGTATCGGGTCACCCCACCCTTATTAATTTTTTGAGTTATTTTGTTTAAAGTGGCATTAGTCTTATAAAAATATTAAATGTCATTAATTTTCTTTAGTTAAATTCATTTGGTTAGTTAGTCTATAAGTTTATAACTGCCCTCACTTAATGTCTTCACTTTGTCGAAGCTCTTTGAATCAAACTTAAAATTATTTAAGTTAAAATTTAAATGTTGTTAAAGGTTCTGCTGTAGTTTGGAATGAAATACCTTTAGTGAAGATAGGTGGGCACCAGTTGTTCGTATTTTCTCTTGGGTTAAAGTTGTTTACATCACAGTCGTTGGCACTACCAGTGCTATTGATTTTGTCGTTGCGGTTGTGGTTATAAACTTATATATTCCTATTCAGTGACGTCAGAAAACCATATACTGGAATAACCTAATTTATTTCATATTCAAATTCAAAAAATGCTTTTGCAATTGATAAAGGTTAAATCGTAAGTTTTGGTTCTGACTTGATTCCGCACTAACCACGCGTTTATATAAACATGCGGTTTAAATCTTAAAGACGAGTTAATTTGTTTGCTTACCAATAACAATAACCAAGTTGAACACGTCTTTTACTAACGGCCGCCGCTCTATTACTAAATATATTACATTCGATATCGAAATAGGTGGTATTTTTTTCATAATTTCGTATAGTTTCCTCTTTCACACTTCAAGATTTTATAGAAGCCTTCAATATATATTTGCTTGTTTTGACAGATTCGTAAAAAGGGACATGACATTGAAAAAAAAAATAAGACAATTATATTATTATTTATTACCTATTATTTCATTTAAGGTACTTATTTTTATTGCTCAAAAAAAATTTAAACAATTCATTTACACACATACTGAAAAAAATTTGTTTGTGTCTCTCTCTTTTGCTTTCAGTTGTCACAATTGACATTATAAACGCGGGGATACTCTTAACCGTGAAGTTAAACATGAGTTTCTCAACTGTAAACATTAAGGCGACAATAGCGTTAACCTGACTATTAAATTGATAATTGGTATGCGTAATTATTTACAGTTCACTTAAATATTTTAGTAACGTCTAAATTTGATTATTGGTAAGGCCCAATATGTATAATGTTTATAGTATATACTGTAACGGAATATAACAATTTCCAACACATACAACAATGCCAACACGGACTGAAACTAGACTTCGTTCAGAAGCCTAACCTTACGTTTCTACATTTCCGCTGCTGAATTCAGCGTTATGCATGGGAATTGCTAAACGGATTCGGGTCCTATATTGGGCACTATTACTTATGTATCGGAAATCACAAATTAACCCACACACACAACAGTATATCAGGGGGTACGATAAACCTTCATCGTGAAATCTCAATATTTTTACTCTTGGATCTTTGCCGGAGAATCAAAACACTCAGTCTTAGGTTTCTTTTGCTCGTCATCAACCGTGTCATAGTGTATCTTATTCTTCTACATTAGCATAGCTTCTTCACATAACACACCATCAAAGAGACTGAAATCCCCAGACCTGACATTGTCCATTTAGAATTACACATCTTCTATATGACATATTCCAGTATCTCTCATAGGATCTTGTTCGTCATGCGATGAAACTCGCATACTTATGAATACACTATCCACAACAAATAATTGTATGGTAGGGAAGCTGTTGTGAAACTCTACCACTTTATCTAAAACCACGTATCTCATTCTCTACAGCTGACCTTCCTAACTTAATTGAGAATCGCGAAATTGAGTTAGTTATCCTCTGTGCCATACCATCGAAGTGTAGATCAACTTATTATGGATTCCAGAGAAACAAAATTAACATGTCTTGTAGCTAATAAATGTATGGATAGGGGATGTAGTTCGATATACCTGTCACCTACAATTCTTTAGCTCAATTCCCTTTATCCACAATCTATCAACACAGAACATGTGGTATATTTAGCTGATATATATACCTGTTCAGAGTGACTAATAATGGAGGATTAAAAATAAACTTACGTCTGCTTATTTTCATGTCTCGAAACGAAATATCAGGAGAAAAGAATTGGCTTCTCGACCGTGGACTCGGACTGACTTTCTATTCGATCACCATTACAGCTCGTTAGACTTTATGATTTAAATTAGTTCTACAACTGCATTGATCAGTCTTTTTCTTTATTGAAGAGAGTTTTTAATTCCCTATTGCATCAAAAACGAGGCTTAATACTCAATGGCCTATGCTGAACTAATCTGTTTCATAAAACTATCTAGAATCCCTTACACCAATCCTACCATCTGATCTAATATACCAAAACAAACAAATGCTTCGATACATCCGAGCAGCGTCGGATTGGGTTGGCTAGTGTTCAACCACCGCAGTTGGCCTGATAGTTGCTCGATTGCTTAGCTCGCCGAATGAGGGGAGGATCTTGCTCTGGGAACACTAACCGGTGTCACATACTATTTACAGACCATGATCTAGCTGACATTTGACCACCATAGTTTTGTTGAGAGCTGAGGCCCGAAGTGTGAATTATGTTTAGTGAAGATTTCTGAGGTATGAGTCAGATTCAAATCTGATCTAATTTGGGAGTGCATAGATGTTCGTGCCTCCGTGAGTTGGTCTATACCCGCCCTCCATGTTCCAATATACTCACAAATAAATTTGAAGGAACCCTTTAATGTGGGAGTGATGATGTTGTTCACTCCACTATGCCTATCTACCCTACCTATAAGTTGTATTCTAACAAAACAGTCAAAAAAAACTAACTCCCTATGTCTACGTTGGCATTTAAAAACTAATCACGTAAACTCCCTAAATGTGAATAGAAATGCCTACATTCCTCTACATTATTGTTGTTGTTGTTGTAAATTTCGTTGGTCACCGAGTCATCGAAACTGATCAGCCACCACCCGTATCCATGAGTTACTTACAGCTCCATTCCTAAATTCCTAAAACAAAAGAAAATTGTAAAAATCGGCTTCCCATAGAAAATATCTTCTTCAAAAACTAATTCAAAAGACTAAATCTCCATTCGAAACCTTACTCACAATTTTATTTATATAACTTAATAACTAACAAGTTCTGATTATATTGTTTCTTTATAATCTTAACTTAAACAAAGTGATACCTACTTCGATTTTAAGTTTTAAGTTTACAAAAAAAATAAATAAAAATAAACTATTTATGATTTTAAAAATTACATAGCATAAGTTATAATATACATATACTAAAGCTTCATTAAAGTAAAAGAAATCCACGATTATAAATTCATTAATCGTAGGATTCAATATATAATTTACTTTGGTTTCAACCAATAACAAGAGGACCAAGTGTCACTTGTTATATGCTCTATACTAAGCGCGTAATCAAAAATTACAAAAATACTGTATTTTTATTCGAAAAGCGAATTCTTGATCTACTAACAGACAGAATAGTACGATAAGACGTTCTCGAATAAAAAAAAATTTATTAATAACGCGATGAATACTAACCGTGACGTGGTTAAGTATCCAAAAAAAAACTTCAGTTTATGAAACTAAAACTGACTAATCCGAATCGTATTAATCCATAAGTCATCTTCTATTTAAAAAAAAAGCTTGACTTGAACGCGAATCAAACAAACCGGATCATAAAAACGTGACAAAACAAAAAAAAATTTAACTGGACCGTGAAAGATTAAATACCAAAGGTGATCAATAACCACCCTGTCAGATAAATATCCCTCCCAAAACCAAATTTGGATGAACTCTTTGTCAACGCTCTCACTAATAAGTAGACGGACTTGAGTTGACCCAAAAAAAATGTTATTATAGTTAGTAAGAAATTTAAATTAATAAAAGTAAATATATTTAATATAACAATATAATTTATCAACAAATTTAAGTTACTTTATAAGCCTACCTACGAAAGAATGCATTCTGCCGACGAGTAGCTTTAATAGTAAAGTAGTTAAAAAGGATAACTTTACTATTTCAAAGCAAAAGGGTTTAATCAAGATATCAAATTAAATAAAAAAATAAAAAGAAACTTTTGGTTTAGGGTGTGAGTACCTATGAGTGATAAATTTTTCACAACTATCGCTCATAAGTGGGTAAGTATTGCTGACTAGAAATACAACGATTTCAGTAGCCGGTAATATATTCTTTCAAACAAAAGAATCGATAAAACGTTTTCAGTTACTAAGTATAATATCAATAACCGAATTCGTAACCGTTCAAAGACACTAGTACATGAGGAATACAAATTAAACAAAAAAATTTCAAGGGCGAATTAACTTCTATACATAAGTATCTTCGGCCAAGAAGTTTGAATTCAATCAAATAAAAAAAAACTTTAATTAACTACCGTGTTAATATTTAAAATTCGGATGTCAAACTCATTTACTTTTATAATAATTTTATTAAATTATTCAGACTTCAAATATCTGAGTTTACAACCGATACACGATTAATTAAACTCGTAAGTACGTATTTCAAAATCCGTTCGCGGTCGAGCTTAGTATTTATCAATATTAAGTTCCCGTGAACTATTCTTCAGTATTTTAAATAAAAATTGAGAATTCAAAAAAAAATTAGTGATTTAAATTACGAAAAAGACGAAGATGTCTTAATTAAAGTAAGTATCCTACCATAAGTAGGTATAATCAAGAATTAAATTCTTTCTTTTACTTCGTAGAATTACAAACATATGAATAATCTTATTCAACTCTGTTAACAATCTTCAACTACAAAAGTTAAAGGTAAGTACATTTCTGATTTTTGACAAAAATAGCTAAATATTCTTAAGATGGACAAACCATCTGTTAGGTTTTTCAAAACAATCTTCTAACCAAAAATCGGTAACTTCCTCATTAATTATTCGATAAACATATTAAGTCTCTATTCAACGACAAGCATTCTTTTTATAAACATAATTTTCAATTTTAATTCACAGGATATATATGCGTATACATTCATCTACACTATAGATATTCATGAAATATATATATTTTTTTGTTTTAATTTTGATCACTTTCATCCACAGAAATTTATCAATTAAGTAATAAATTTACAGTACCTTCTTCGTAGGTGAATACCCACTTAATAAATAACTGGATCCTTGTCGGATGTTCCGTATTAATGATGATATCCGTTATTGGTGGTACTCAGCATACATAAATATACGATCTGCTGCTACTCCCACGACGATATACTATCGAACGTCCTTGCCGACAGTTGGTGATAAAAACTGAATTTCCACGAGTGATATAATCCTGATTGGGATTCCTGATGAACTTAGGTACATCGAGATTTCCAACGGTGATTACGATCTCAACGTGAGTTGGTATTGGTCATTAAATTCCAAATACGTGAAGATAATTGAATTAAAGATGAATTACAGTTGAAAAAAAAAAATTTAAATTATAGTTGAATTGAAGATGAATCCTATTGGACTAAAGATGAGTCCAATTTTTAGTTAAATACGAATCCAGGCAGTTCAGAGTGTTTCTGGTGGATGTGTATGTGGGTGCTTAGTTGGTCGACTGAGCATTCCTTGCCCAATAACGATATACTTTAATCGTCCTATTTAGCCCACATGTATCCACTGAAGAATTCGATACGTCCTGGCTGCCTAAAAATGAATAAAAAACTTCATTTTAGCAACAATATATACTTTACTCGTGTGTCCACGAGGCAAAAAAAAACTAAATGCATCGGGATTTGCGTATGCAGAGGCCACTGCATTACCGACTTTACAACAAAAATTGCATTTCATCTTACCTGGATGAATATTTTATTGAAGTTCGTGATATTAAAGTTTATTTTTCGAGTCCTCCTGTTTTAACATTGGGCAGATACTCTTATTGGGAATCGAATTATCGGATCCGTCTGCTTTTTCGATTGTGACGATTCTAATTGTCTGTTCGGGATAGCTGGCAGGATCACGTATTATGATACGCCCTTTTTGTCCATAGTATTTTTCGTTAAAACAAACGATTTTTGCTCCTAACAACTCGTTCTCTCTTCCGGACATGAGGTCGTATCTTTAGACACATAAAAAAACTTGGTAAGTAATTGTACCTACATTTGTCACATGGACAAATTACATTTTGTATTGTTACTTACTTTATTTTATGATTTTTCTTGTAGAATTTCTTTCGATTTCAGGTATGCTTCTTTAGATATTCTTCTCCTTTGTGTTCTTAAGGATTTTTGTTGGATTTCAATCCACTTTTGACGACAATTCTTCCTGTTGGGATTCACATGTGTCTTGTTCCAATGGAGTCACTGTTTCTGTCGAGGTGCTTTCCTTGTACAATTCTTGAAATAATTTTCGTCGATTTTCGTCTGAATCTCTTTCGAATAATGCTCCAATATCTGGTTTATGTAATTTATTAACATACGTTGCGACTTTCTTGGTAGACAATTTTTTGTCCGCCATTACATGCGTCGGTTCTATATTATGCACAAAGAAATTGTGTCATAAAAAAAAATTTTTTCTGTTTCGCAATTTTACACAAAGATCATACCTTATTTTATGCTTTTCTTTTTCCTTTTTACGTTTTTAGATCTTGGATGTTCTTCTCCGCAATTTTTCTGGTCTCCAAATTATATATATATTGTCGCGAATTAAATTTTATTAACTTTTACTAGTACGCAACTTAATTCGACGAGACTTAAATTTGGAAAGAACAAACTCGAAACTATTTTTCTCAATCTGTTTCGTGACGGTTGTTCTTTTGTCAATATATTCCGCGTTTGAATTCGCGAGGTGAAAAGCTGTTTCGAGTGAGACAATAATTCCGTTTTGTTCTCCTCTCGCTTTCTCTTTAGGGTCGTTATGGACGCTTGGGTAAATTTTACTTATTTTCGCATTTACTGCGTCATAACCCTTTATGAATTTATGCCGTATACAGAATGTTCTATCTGTGTGCATAAATTTCTGAATGCTTGAACACAATGATTGAAAATCATTCATGTGTGCATTATGCAAATATAAACATTTCGTTTTATGTCTTAAGTATTATTTTCGTCGTTTGGTAAGTATTTGTAGATTTTTTTGTATTGGGTAAGTATAATAATATGTACGTTTAGTACTTTTCTTGAATCAAAGTCGATTTCGTCTTAGTTGTAAGGTAAGTATATTTTTGGTCGTGTCATAGGGTAAGTATAATAGGGTAAGTTTCGTCGTGTATTTTGGTCAATTCTGGTAATAAGATAAGTATAAGTCTGTTTTCGTTTGCGTTGAGTATGATACAAATAAGATTTTCAGTGCTTCTAGTCAAAAGAACATTTCTGTAACATTTGTCAATTTGCTTTTTCCACTCTTATTTATGTCATAAACGTTGCGTATGTCTGTCAGTCGTCTGTTACGTTATTGTCATAAATGTTATTGAGTTCTTTTGCGCAATACACACACGACAAACATTCAATCTTCGTGATTGTTTGACATCAGTCTTTTTCAAGGCTTTTCTTTAAGGGTTTTGTGCGAAAGATTGATGAGTACAAAAAATATTATATTGGTTTTCACAATATTACGGACGTTTGTTTCGACTATTTTGCGAACAACATAAATTACTACTTTAGCTTGTTAAAGGAGTTTTAGCAAGAATATTACTACAGAAAAATAACCAAATTACTGAATTTTCATCTCATGCCTATGATTTCTTCTCAATTTCGGTGTTATTTTACTCGGTGAATAAGATGAAGTTTTCTGTCATGGCTTGCATGAAACTTTCAATCTCATTTTGTTCGAGCTTCAATAATACTATATGTACACGCCATCTAGGTAAATGCTTTGCAACTAATTTTGCTTCGTTCTCTAAATATTCCTATGGTAAAACTTTTTACCACATATTCTGCTTGAGTATACATCTACAAGTTTACCACCTCATGAGCTTCTGGTTGTGTAAACCGCCTCATGAAAAGCTGCGCAAATGGATTATAACGCCATCTAGTAATTTTTCTATATCGGCCACCCCGGTATATAGATTATTTTATATTCACTAGATGTCACTATACCCACTTACTCGCATTTCTGTATATTGTATCTAGTTAGAATTTTTATTGTAACAGAGTTGTTACTTTGGTTCTTGCTTAAGATACAACACTTTGTATATTTTTATAGCAACTATTGCTATGTTATCTACATAAAGTTTTATTCTCTATTGCTAATCAGAATTCATAATATTAATTTATGAATAAAAAAAATTTTAAGTTGGTTCGGTTTGCTACAGATGATGGATGTTATTATTCATCTATATGCCTGTGTGTACGAACATATTGTTAACATAGTGTAGGTGTAGAAGTGTTTTTCCTACAAAGCAGGTTCACTTCGATGAAGTCTCACTTCATTGAATGAAGCTGAAAAAGAAAACGCTTATTCTTGATCTACTCTATTATTCATAGCTATTGTTTAGACTGGTAATCATGGATTGAACCCACGACCCTTCTGTCTCATGCACAGACTGACAAGCCGGACATTAACATTGATATACTACATATAATTACATATACTTCGTTTATTTGCGTAAGTCTTTCGTGTGTACAACCGTTTCAAACCCATTATTATCTTTGACTTTATATAGGTTATTACCTATTATTCTAATTATTTTGGTTTTGATAAATTTTGGACAAAGCTTCGCATTCCTATGTTTCGTAGCATCACTAAGGATGAAGTTTCGTCGAAACACTTCGTCATTGATTGAATACGTCACCACTCGACTCCGCAAATTATATACTTTCTCATAACTCTCATGTGCTTGATTGAGTGCTGTTTTTAAGTAAGTATGAAGAATATTCATTTTAGCTGTTTTTGGCAACCAATCAATTTCCGCCTGATTAAGGCCTCCGAGTTTTTTTAATAGTTGATAATCAGCACCATGTTCAATCATCCTCTGTCCAAATAGAGCTTCGTGCGGCGACATGCCAATCACACTATGGACAGAAGTGCGTAAAGCACTACTTATGGAGGATAAATGTTCATCCCATGTATACTGCTTCTCATCTATATAGGCTCGAATAGCACTTAATATAGACCTATTTACACGCTCGCTAGCGTTAGCTTGTGGCGCATACGCTGCTGTTTTGATGTGGTTCACACCAAAGTTTTTCAAAAATATGCCGAAGTCTTTGCTGATGAACTGTGACCCATTATCTGACAGTAGAGTCTCTGGTACACCAAACATCAGAAAAATTTCGTCTAATAAAAATTTCATTACTTCCACAGATGTTGCTTTTTTCAACGGTTTAATGATGACAAATTTAGTGAGTTGGTCAAGGACAATTACGATAAACGTGTTCCCTTTCCTGGAGCGTGGGTATGGTCCCAGAAAGTCGGTATATATATGCTGGAATGGTCTTTCCACCACATAACCTTTTCCCATCTCTGTTCTAAGTACTTGGTTCGGCGCTTTGGTAGTTTTGCATACCTCGCAATTCCCTATAAACAATTTTGTTTGAGCGGCCATGCCTGGCCAGTAGAACTGTTGGCGGAGGCGATAAAGGGTCTTGGTAATCCCTCCATGCGCAGATTGGGGTGGGCAATGAGCCTGAATGATTAACTGTTCAGTTAGCTGAGACGGAATCCAAAGTTTCCAGACTTGATCGTCCTGGATTGGATTTCCTGTAGCGTGGCGAATCTTTTTGTAAATGAAATTGTCAGATACTTGCAGATCCGGTAAACGCTCTTTATTTTTACTAATGTGTGCAGCTATCTGGATATATTCATCTGACTTGAAGGCCAGATCGTCCAGATCGACATGCAACACTTCTGATTTGTAGGATTTGGTTTCAGTGGATTCCGCCGATAGTTCGTTTACACGTAGCGCCTCCATCTCATGCATTCTTGAGAGTGCATCTGGGACTACATGCAAACTTCCACGACGGTGCTCCACTGAAAAATCGAAGCCTTGAAGCTTCAAACTCCACCTAGCTAACCTCCCAGTAGGGTCTTTAAGACTCATCAACCATCGCAAACTCGCATGGTCGGTGATGACCAAGAACCGATATCCCTCGACATAAGGTCGGAACTTGTGTATTCCCTTAACTGCCGCTAAACATTCTCGCTCCGTCACGGAATAATTCCGTTGAGCAGAATTTAATTTTTGTGAAAAATAATATATTGGTAATTCATTACCTTCTTCGTCACGTTGACACAATACAGCCCCGATTCCTGTCGACGATGCATCACACAAAATAATGAACTGTCTATCGAAATCTGGGTTGCGAAGAATTGGAGCAGTTGTTAATGCTACCTTTATTTTCTCGAAAGCCGCTAGAGCTTCCTCTCCAAATTCAAAATTCTTGCCTTTCTTTAGGGTGTCAGACATTGGTCCTGCTACCTCAGAGAAGTTGGCTATAAATCTCCAGTACCAACCTGCCATTCCTAAGAATCGCCGTACCTGACGTATAGTCGTTGGCACCGGGAAATCTACTATAGCGGATATTTTGGACGGATCTGCTCTGAGGCAGCCCTGTCCTACGACATATCCTAAATACTGAAGTTCCTGGAAGCAGAACTTGGACTTTTCGACGTTAATCGACAGTCCTGCTTCCAGTAACCGTGCAGCTACTATCTTCAAAATCGACATATGTTCATCGAAAGATTTCGATATAACAAGGAGATCGTCTAGATATATAAATACCTGATCTCTTAATTTAGATGGAATGACTTTATCCATAAGTTTCGTCAAACACTGAGCAGCGTTCGAGAGACCGAACGGCATCACCTTGAATTGATAAAGGGGTCTGCCAGGAACTGTAAATGCAGTTTTCTCCCTCGAAGCTTTCTCCAGTGGTACTTGCCAGAATGCGTCCTTCAGATCCACACTAGAGATATAGCGTGTCTCTGAAAGGCGTGCTAACAATCCCTCTATGTTCGCAATCGGACTCGCATCTTTCTTGGTTACTCCGTTTACTTTCCGAAAGTCCAGACATAATCTGTTTTTGCCGGGTTTTCTCACCAAAACTACTGGTGATGACCATGGACTGGAACTTTCTTCAATCACGCCCAAAGATAGCATGCGGTCTAATTCCGTGAACACTAGGGCTTGTACAGCTGGAGATATGGGATAATGCTTCTGCTTAATTGGCAGAGCATCCCCCGTATCAATAACATGTTCGACAAGGTGAGTCCGTCCGAGTCCTCGCTCAGCAAATGACGGAAACAATGCCACAGTTTCCTGCAACAACCTTGTCTCTTCTAACGATAATACGCATTTCCGGAAATTCGGTATCTCGGAAGTTACCTCGGAAATACTACCTATAGGAGCAATAATATTCGGTGCTAATTCAAAAGTTGACCAAAAGTCAACACCCAGATATAATTCTTGTGTAAGTGATGGTACCACAAACAGATCCAAAACATGGGATTTGTCATTAAATGATACTAATGCTTTCACTACACCAATTATAGGCTGTTTCTTTCCATCAGCTGTGGAAATATTTGCTGTGAATTTACTAAAAGGAATATTATTGTCTAATAAATATTTGACTGCTTTTCTACCAAGGCAACTAACGCTAGCTCCGGTATCGAGCAATCCGAACCACTCTTGATCAAAAATATTGACCTTCGCGTACGGTCGGGGATCGACCTTATCTTTCTCTAACTTAGTAGAGGCAATTGCTTTATAAAGTTTCTTTCTCTTGTTTATTCGATTTCTGAGTTTAGTTATTTTTTTTGAATGATTTGGGTATGTATAAATTCTTTGACGGGCTAAGTTATAGGCTACCTGTCTTTCGTGTAATGATTTTAAAGGTTTTAGAATTGGTATTTTGGAATTTTTATTAGGGAAATCTTTGCTAATTTTAGGTTCAGTGTTTTGTAAGATGGTTATTTTCTTTGTAGGTTCAACAACTAATTTAGACTTCCCGAGTTTCCCGTCTTCACCATATCTCTCTCGGCAAGATATTGGCTCCGCGTTAGGTTTCCCGCGCATACTTTACAATTTGGCGTAACTACATCTGGAACTCCACATTTGTAACAGAATAATCTCCGTTGTTGGTCGAGACAGTCTCTGAACGAGTGTCCCATCTTTTGACAGTTCCAACACTTAACGTTGTCGTAATTAATCTTTACGTCTTTGTTGTGTTCTCTATGAAACGCGTCAATAGATTGAGATAAGTCTAGATTGTAAACATCGGCTGGCATATCGATTTCGTTGATATGTTTTCTTTGATTGTTGACATACATTGGTGGTATACGTGGACGTGCTGAATCTCCTTGGATCCAAAATCGTTCCATCTCTCGACAGGTGTAGACTAGGTCAGATAATCGTGTAGACTTGAACATTAGCAGTAATTCTCCCATTCTGCGTTTCACGTTCTGCTTCACGATTTCTACTATCTCTTCGTTAGGGCGGGGGTTTTTCATCCTGGAATTCAATCGAAGAATGTCTTCGTAGAATACATCAAAACTTTCTCCTGGCGACTGTTTTCTTTCTGTCATTTGTCTAGCCAGTTCGGAGTCTGTTTCGAGACCTCTATATTGCTCGATCAGGGCTAATTTTAGCGCTGCCCACGTTGCTCTAGGGTTATTCTTCAAAAACATCCAGTACCAAATTTCCACTGGACCACTGATAAAGTGATGAAAATTTGTTACTATCTCCTCCCAGTTCGCTCCATAACTGTCCTTAACTCGATCTAAACGGAATAAAAATTCGTCCACCGTCATGTTCTTTGCATTATACGAAATTCCCCATTTATGATAATGCGGTGATCTTAATAAAGTTGCTGACGGAGAAGGCATAGGTACTCTCGTATTCGTAGGCGCAGAAGTATTATCAAACCTGATTTGATTCAATCGTTCGAAGAAACCTATTTCGTTTGCACTCGCAGCGTCGGTTCTATATTGCGGTGCAGTTGATCTCGGCCAATCTCTTGGGAAATCTGGAATATTATCTCTTCGAGGTGTTATATAAGGATCTGGTCTGGTCTCTACAGCTGGTTCTCTTCTTAAATCATATCGGCGTGTATCCGGCGTCGGTTGGTCACATAACGGAACTTCTGGTGCTCTAGGTTGATTAGTGAGATTTGCATTAGCTATGGCAGTCTTTATTGCACTACTAACTCGTTCAAGAACTTGCGCTTGATTCTGGGCTAGCGTCTCTTTAAGGGTTTTGCGGTCCTCCGCACGACTACACCCTATTGTAGCTAAGGCAATTTCTTTCACATAATCTTCCCATCTATCCACATCCGTTCTGTCATGATCCCTTGCTGGACTTGGTTCTCTGGCTGGGGTCGCTGTATGATCTTCTTCTACTAACTGTATCACTTCTTCGGCTATCCTGTGAATATTCGATGCCCTTGGTTCTTCCTCCATCTGACTGAGGTCGACAGCTGCTGCTCCCTCCATCGTCATATCATGTGAAATGTCAAGTCTTCTCTTTGATCTGGTATCGTGGAGATCAGGTAACGTAGGATCTCGAGGATTTCTACGTTCCTTTCCGTCTGTTGTTTCTCCTTTCCCTTTCGGTTTAGGTAACGGCATTCTTATTCCACTTCACAATCACAACTTTCACTTACTCAATTCACTTATAAGAAAGTTTCGGTTTCGAAACAAAGAACTTACAAAAAAAAAATTCCAAACAAATACAATAATATACTATAAAAAAAAAATATATAAACTTAAATGATAATGTTTTACAATAAATACTTATTTCCTACGCTATAACTAAAACTTACTAACTAAACTAACCTAATATTTACGTTGGGTAAACCCACTGCAAAAATATTCACAAAATCAAAACTACTAACTAACCAAAATCTAAACTAAATCAATAACTAAATAACTACCTAAACTTCAAAAACTGTAACTTGAATACTTAAATTTTTACTAATTTAAAAATTCAATTTACTTTAACTAAATACTATTCAAAAACTACTAAAAAAAACTACTAAAAATTCAAAAATACCTAAAAAAAAATTTAAAACTACAACTACAAAATAAGCCACCAGGCAAAAACTAAAAATAACTAACTAAATAACCTCCACTTGCCACCAGGCACTCCAATTTCCAAATCAAAAAGATGATTTGCAGAAATTGCTAAATCTCCAAACTAAATAACCTCCAATTGCCACCAGGCACTCCAATTTCCAAATCAAAAAGATGATTTGCAGAAATTGCTAATCTCCAAACTAAATTACCTCCAATTGCCACCAGGCACTCCAATTTCCAAATCAAAAAGATGATTTGCAGAAATTGCTAAATATCCAAACTAAATACAACTAAATACAGCCACCAGGCACACTACTTAATTTCCAAAACAAAAACTAAATAAACTAAATAAACTACTTAAATTTCAAAAATTACCAAAAATTTCAAAAATTTCTAAAATTTCAAAAATTAACTAATCTCAAAAAAACTAATTATTAAGTATGGTTTTCAATAAATCATAATAGGATTTGGGTTGTGGCTAAGCGATTCCATTTGATGACTTCGATGCCAACTCCAACAACAACAACATAAAAAAAAATTTTTCGAAACTCACAACTTGAATTTCACTACTACATGCTTTTGACTACATTAGATCAAAAAATTTTTTTTATAAAAATCACTAGCAACTTAATTGCCTTAGTTTAAACTATCTCGCCGCAACTGACTTAGGTGAGAAAAATTCATCTCCTAACGGTCAACGTATCAAGTCTAGACTTGAAGAACAACTAAAGAATGCTACATAAATTCCAAATTTTTAAAGATGTATGATGTTATTTTATAAACGTAAATGTACTAAACTATCTCTGGATACAAGATTTTCATAAGCCCTATCGCAGCGGACATGGGTAAGGAAAATGTTCAACCACCCATCGGTCGAAGGTACCTACTATATCTAACCACAGACACACTAAACTTTGTTAGTTTCACTCAAACGCTACTGTCTACTAGATGATAACATCCAATACGGACATTTGTACTATTAACTAACGATATAACAAAAGTTGATATTAAAAGTTTCAATGTTCAAAAAAAAAATAATTTCATGAGAAAAGACGAGAATTTAATCAGATTACTGCTGCAGACGTGTGTCAGGATAAAGTCACTAACCACCGGTCAGTACTTGTGAAAAAGCTTCCCTCTAGATATTAAATCTCAACGAAATGTTCACTACAAAAACTGTAAATCTTAGTCCAAAAAAAAAATTTTTGACTACAAAAAAAAATCTCAAAAACTCAAAAAAAAATTTTCGAATTCGACTACTACCTCTCCGTCTCCATAAACTTCAACACTTCGGGCCCCACGTTGGGCGCCATTAATTATGTACAATTTTGAAATCCACTTGACCAAACACCGCGCCAACAGGGACCGAAACTCCAAAATCAGACAAAAAAAAAACTATGATTTGGAATTTCGTTCTTGCGAAAATTTCTACCTTGCGAAATTTTCGGGCCCCACGTTGGGCGCCATTAATTATGTAACGGAATATAACAATTTCCAACACATACAACAATGCCAACACGGACTGAAACTAGACTTCGTTCAGAAGCCTAACCTTACGTTTCTACATTTCCGCTGCTGAATTCAGCGTTATGCATGGGAATTGCTAAACGGATTCGGGTCCTATATTGGGCACTATTACTTATGTATCGGAAATCACAAATTAACCCACACACACAACAGTATATCAGGGGGTACGATAAACCTTCATCGTGAAATCTCAATATTTTTACTCTTGGATCTTTGCCGGAGAATCAAAACACTCAGTCTTAGGTTTCTTTTGCTCGTCATCAACCGTGTCATAGTGTATCTTATTCTTCTACATTAGCATAGCTTCTTCACATAACACACCATCAAAGAGACTGAAATCCCCAGACCTGACATTGTCCATTTAGAATTACACATCTTCTATATGACATATTCCAGTATCTCTCATAGGATCTTGTTCGTCATGCGATGAAACTCGCATACTTATGAATACACTATCCACAACAAATAATTGTATGGTAGGGAAGCTGTTGTGAAACTCTACCACTTTATCTAAAACCACGTATCTCATTCTCTACAGCTGACCTTCCTAACTTAATTGAGAATCGCGAAATTGAGTTAGTTATCCTCTGTGCCATACCATCGAAGTGTAGATCAACTTATTATGGATTCCAGAGAAACAAAATTAACATGTCTTGTAGCTAATAAATGTATGGATAGGGGATGTAGTTCGATATACCTGTCACCTACAATTCTTTAGCTCAATTCCCTTTATCCACAATCTATCAACACAGAACATGTGGTATATTTAGCTGATATATATACCTGTTCAGAGTGACTAATAATGGAGGATTAAAAATAAACTTACGTCTGCTTATTTTCATGTCTCGAAACGAAATATCAGGAGAAAAGAATTGGCTTCTCGACCGTGGACTCGGACTGACTTTCTATTCGATCACCATTACAGCTCGTTAGACTTTATGATTTAAATTAGTTCTACAACTGCATTGATCAGTCTTTTTCTTTATTGAAGAGAGTTTTTAATTCCCTATTGCATCAAAAACGAGGCTTAATACTCAATGGCCTATGCTGAACTAATCTGTTTCATAAAACTATCTAGAATCCCTTACACCAATCCTACCATCTGATCTAATATACCAAAACAAACAAATGCTTCGATACATCCGAGCAGCGTCGGATTGGGTTGGCTAGTGTTCAACCACCGCAGTTGGCCTGATAGTTGCTCGATTGCTTAGCTCGCCGAATGAGGGGAGGATCTTGCTCTGGGAACACTAACCGGTGTCACATACTATTTACAGACCATGATCTAGCTGACATTTGACCACCATAGTTTTGTTGAGAGCTGAGGCCCGAAGTGTGAATTATGTTTAGTGAAGATTTCTGAGGTATGAGTCAGATTCAAATCTGATCTAATTTGGGAGTGCATAGATGTTCGTGCCTCCGTGAGTTGGTCTATACCCGCCCTCCATGTTCCAATATACTCACAAATAAATTTGAAGGAACCCTTTAATGTGGGAGTGATGATGTTGTTCACTCCACTATGCCTATCTACCCTACCTATAAGTTGTATTCTAACAAAACAGTCAAAAAAAACTAACTCCCTATGTCTACGTTGGCATTTAAAAACTAATCACGTAAACTCCCTAAATGTGAATAGAAATGCCTACATTCCTCTACATTATTGTTGTTGTTGTTGTAAATTTCGTTGGTCACCGAGTCATCGAAACTGATCAGCCACCACCCGTATCCATGAGTTACTTACAGCTCCATTCCTAAATTCCTAAAACAAAAGAAAATTGTAAAAATCGGCTTCCCATAGAAAATATCTTCTTCAAAAACTAATTCAAAAGACTAAATCTCCATTCGAAACCTTACTCACAATTTTATTTATATAACTTAATAACTAACAAGTTCTGATTATATTGTTTCTTTATAATCTTAACTTAAACAAAGTGATACCTACTTCGATTTTAAGTTTTAAGTTTACAAAAAAAATAAATAAAAATAAACTATTTATGATTTTAAAAATTACATAGCATAAGTTATAATATACATATACTAAAGCTTCATTAAAGTAAAAGAAATCCACGATTATAAATTCATTAATCGTAGGATTCAATATATAATTTACTTTGGTTTCAACCAATAACAAGAGGACCAAGTGTCACTTGTTATATGCTCTATACTAAGCGCGTAATCAAAAATTACAAAAATACTGTATTTTTATTCGAAAAGCGAATTCTTGATCTACTAACAGACAGAATAGTACGATAAGACGTTCTCGAATAAAAAAAAATTTATTAATAACGCGATGAATACTAACCGTGACGTGGTTAAGTATCCAAAAAAAAACTTCAGTTTATGAAACTAAAACTGACTAATCCGAATCGTATTAATCCATAAGTCATCTTCTATTTAAAAAAAAAGCTTGACTTGAACGCGAATCAAACAAACCGGATCATAAAAACGTGACAAAACAAAAAAAAATTTAACTGGACCGTGAAAGATTAAATACCAAAGGTGATCAATAACCACCCTGTCAGATAAATATCCCTCCCAAAACCAAATTTGGATGAACTCTTTGTCAACGCTCTCACTAATAAGTAGACGGACTTGAGTTGACCCAAAAAAAATGTTATTATAGTTAGTAAGAAATTTAAATTAATAAAAGTAAATATATTTAATATAACAATATAATTTATCAACAAATTTAAGTTACTTTATAAGCCTACCTACGAAAGAATGCATTCTGCCGACGAGTAGCTTTAATAGTAAAGTAGTTAAAAAGGATAACTTTACTATTTCAAAGCAAAAGGGTTTAATCAAGATATCAAATTAAATAAAAAAATAAAAAGAAACTTTTGGTTTAGGGTGTGAGTACCTATGAGTGATAAATTTTTCACAACTATCGCTCATAAGTGGGTAAGTATTGCTGACTAGAAATACAACGATTTCAGTAGCCGGTAATATATTCTTTCAAACAAAAGAATCGATAAAACGTTTTCAGTTACTAAGTATAATATCAATAACCGAATTCGTAACCGTTCAAAGACACTAGTACATGAGGAATACAAATTAAACAAAAAAATTTCAAGGGCGAATTAACTTCTATACATAAGTATCTTCGGCCAAGAAGTTTGAATTCAATCAAATAAAAAAAAACTTTAATTAACTACCGTGTTAATATTTAAAATTCGGATGTCAAACTCATTTACTTTTATAATAATTTTATTAAATTATTCAGACTTCAAATATCTGAGTTTACAACCGATACACGATTAATTAAACTCGTAAGTACGTATTTCAAAATCCGTTCGCGGTCGAGCTTAGTATTTATCAATATTAAGTTCCCGTGAACTATTCTTCAGTATTTTAAATAAAAATTGAGAATTCAAAAAAAAATTAGTGATTTAAATTACGAAAAAGACGAAGATGTCTTAATTAAAGTAAGTATCCTACCATAAGTAGGTATAATCAAGAATTAAATTCTTTCTTTTACTTCGTAGAATTACAAACATATGAATAATCTTATTCAACTCTGTTAACAATCTTCAACTACAAAAGTTAAAGGTAAGTACATTTCTGATTTTTGACAAAAATAGCTAAATATTCTTAAGATGGACAAACCATCTGTTAGGTTTTTCAAAACAATCTTCTAACCAAAAATCGGTAACTTCCTCATTAATTATTCGATAAACATATTAAGTCTCTATTCAACGACAAGCATTCTTTTTATAAACATAATTTTCAATTTTAATTCACAGGATATATATGCGTATACATTCATCTACACTATAGATATTCATGAAATATATATATTTTTTTGTTTTAATTTTGATCACTTTCATCCACAGAAATTTATCAATTAAGTAATAAATTTACAGTACCTTCTTCGTAGGTGAATACCCACTTAATAAATAACTGGATCCTTGTCGGATGTTCCGTATTAATGATGATATCCGTTATTGGTGGTACTCAGCATACATAAATATACGATCTGCTGCTACTCCCACGACGATATACTATCGAACGTCCTTGCCGACAGTTGGTGATAAAAACTGAATTTCCACGAGTGATATAATCCTGATTGGGATTCCTGATGAACTTAGGTACATCGAGATTTCCAACGGTGATTACGATCTCAACGTGAGTTGGTATTGGTCATTAAATTCCAAATACGTGAAGATAATTGAATTAAAGATGAATTACAGTTGAAAAAAAAAAATTTAAATTATAGTTGAATTGAAGATGAATCCTATTGGACTAAAGATGAGTCCAATTTTTAGTTAAATACGAATCCAGGCAGTTCAGAGTGTTTCTGGTGGATGTGTATGTGGGTGCTTAGTTGGTCGACTGAGCATTCCTTGCCCAATAACGATATACTTTAATCGTCCTATTTAGCCCACATGTATCCACTGAAGAATTCGATACGTCCTGGCTGCCTAAAAATGAATAAAAAACTTCATTTTAGCAACAATATATACTTTACTCGTGTGTCCACGAGGCAAAAAAAAACTAAATGCATCGGGATTTGCGTATGCAGAGGCCACTGCATTACCGACTTTACAACAAAAATTGCATTTCATCTTACCTGGATGAATATTTTATTGAAGTTCGTGATATTAAAGTTTATTTTTCGAGTCCTCCTGTTTTAACATTGGGCAGATACTCTTATTGGGAATCGAATTATCGGATCCGTCTGCTTTTTCGATTGTGACGATTCTAATTGTCTGTTCGGGATAGCTGGCAGGATCACGTATTATGATACGCCCTTTTTGTCCATAGTATTTTTCGTTAAAACAAACGATTTTTGCTCCTAACAACTCGTTCTCTCTTCCGGACATGAGGTCGTATCTTTAGACACATAAAAAAACTTGGTAAGTAATTGTACCTACATTTGTCACATGGACAAATTACATTTTGTATTGTTACTTACTTTATTTTATGATTTTTCTTGTAGAATTTCTTTCGATTTCAGGTATGCTTCTTTAGATATTCTTCTCCTTTGTGTTCTTAAGGATTTTTGTTGGATTTCAATCCACTTTTGACGACAATTCTTCCTGTTGGGATTCACATGTGTCTTGTTCCAATGGAGTCACTGTTTCTGTCGAGGTGCTTTCCTTGTACAATTCTTGAAATAATTTTCGTCGATTTTCGTCTGAATCTCTTTCGAATAATGCTCCAATATCTGGTTTATGTAATTTATTAACATACGTTGCGACTTTCTTGGTAGACAATTTTTTGTCCGCCATTACATGCGTCGGTTCTATATTATGCACAAAGAAATTGTGTCATAAAAAAAAATTTTTTCTGTTTCGCAATTTTACACAAAGATCATACCTTATTTTATGCTTTTCTTTTTCCTTTTTACGTTTTTAGATCTTGGATGTTCTTCTCCGCAATTTTTCTGGTCTCCAAATTATATATATATTGTCGCGAATTAAATTTTATTAACTTTTACTAGTACGCAACTTAATTCGACGAGACTTAAATTTGGAAAGAACAAACTCGAAACTATTTTTCTCAATCTGTTTCGTGACGGTTGTTCTTTTGTCAATATATTCCGCGTTTGAATTCGCGAGGTGAAAAGCTGTTTCGAGTGAGACAATAATTCCGTTTTGTTCTCCTCTCGCTTTCTCTTTAGGGTCGTTATGGACGCTTGGGTAAATTTTACTTATTTTCGCATTTACTGCGTCATAACCCTTTATGAATTTATGCCGTATACAGAATGTTCTATCTGTGTGCATAAATTTCTGAATGCTTGAACACAATGATTGAAAATCATTCATGTGTGCATTATGCAAATATAAACATTTCGTTTTATGTCTTAAGTATTATTTTCGTCGTTTGGTAAGTATTTGTAGATTTTTTTGTATTGGGTAAGTATAATAATATGTACGTTTAGTACTTTTCTTGAATCAAAGTCGATTTCGTCTTAGTTGTAAGGTAAGTATATTTTTGGTCGTGTCATAGGGTAAGTATAATAGGGTAAGTTTCGTCGTGTATTTTGGTCAATTCTGGTAATAAGATAAGTATAAGTCTGTTTTCGTTTGCGTTGAGTATGATACAAATAAGATTTTCAGTGCTTCTAGTCAAAAGAACATTTCTGTAACATTTGTCAATTTGCTTTTTCCACTCTTATTTATGTCATAAACGTTGCGTATGTCTGTCAGTCGTCTGTTACGTTATTGTCATAAATGTTATTGAGTTCTTTTGCGCAATACACACACGACAAACATTCAATCTTCGTGATTGTTTGACATCAGTCTTTTTCAAGGCTTTTCTTTAAGGGTTTTGTGCGAAAGATTGATGAGTACAAAAAATATTATATTGGTTTTCACAATATTACGGACGTTTGTTTCGACTATTTTGCGAACAACATAAATTACTACTTTAGCTTGTTAAAGGAGTTTTAGCAAGAATATTACTACAGAAAAATAACCAAATTACTGAATTTTCATCTCATGCCTATGATTTCTTCTCAATTTCGGTGTTATTTTACTCGGTGAATAAGATGAAGTTTTCTGTCATGGCTTGCATGAAACTTTCAATCTCATTTTGTTCGAGCTTCAATAATACTATATGTACACGCCATCTAGGTAAATGCTTTGCAACTAATTTTGCTTCGTTCTCTAAATATTCCTATGGTAAAACTTTTTACCACATATTCTGCTTGAGTATACATCTACAAGTTTACCACCTCATGAGCTTCTGGTTGTGTAAACCGCCTCATGAAAAGCTGCGCAAATGGATTATAACGCCATCTAGTAATTTTTCTATATCGGCCACCCCGGTATATAGATTATTTTATATTCACTAGATGTCACTATACCCACTTACTCGCATTTCTGTATATTGTATCTAGTTAGAATTTTTATTGTAACAGAGTTGTTACTTTGGTTCTTGCTTAAGATACAACACTTTGTATATTTTTATAGCAACTATTGCTATGTTATCTACATAAAGTTTTATTCTCTATTGCTAATCAGAATTCATAATATTAATTTATGAATAAAAAAAATTTTAAGTTGGTTCGGTTTGCTACAGATGATGGATGTTATTATTCATCTATATGCCTGTGTGTACGAACATATTGTTAACATAGTGTAGGTGTAGAAGTGTTTTTCCTACAATACATAGCGAATGAATACGTTTTTTTTAAGGTTTAGACGAAATTTGACCGTTGAGGAGGCATATGCTTTCCTTGCTTCTCTATTTTATTCATTTCACTATCGTAATTTTGTGGCATAAAATGTTGCCTCCACAGAGAAACAAAAATCGATGATTCGAAAGTTGTTTTATTACAAAAAGATGTCCCGAAACTAAACGTCAAGCGGGCACAGGGCAATAGAGTAGCGCACTGAGAAAAGTAAGGAAAAAATCCAACTCGCTTGGTTACGTAGAAATAGTAATATTTAGAAAAATAATGAAATACCTAATATTAGGTATTTATTGAGAGATGGATTTATTTTTTCTTACTTCTCCCAGCCCGTGTATAACCCACCCTATCACCCGGTACCCGCTTGATGATGAGTTTGGAGACACCCTGTATACATATTATATCTGATAATAAAAAAACACCCATTATTCCCTTTTGCCCTAACTTTTCATTCTGCTATCCGTCGGGTGAACTACTTTATCCCAAATCAATTTAACAGTTGTTTTCTTTTCGTGTGATATTCTGAAGAAGTTTAAGCAAACTCTTTGGTTGATTATCTTATAAAAAAAAATTAAACAAATGGACCACAAAAATTCACAAAAACATAAGAAAATCGAAAAAAATTTGATTTTACTCACATTTTGATTTTACCCACACCGTTCCTGACACCGAAATCGGTGCGCACACACCAGCCCACAGACGGAACACATTTCAGTGCACCAACACCGGTGCTCACACCGGTGTGGTATCTATGGGTTGAAGTCGATAGATATATTTTAATTTTAAATCATGTAATATATCGAAATTTTTCGCTTAAATAAAAGAGCTTTTCGTCATTTGTTGAAAATTGTTGAATTGAATCTTCCACCTTCCCAAAGAAATGATTCATCTTTAAGATTGCCGACATTAATGCAGTAAATTGGTCTCGGCTTGTTGTTCTACCCCTAAAAATGTTATTAATCTTATTTATAATCAAATATTCTGAATTAAACAATAGCCCAGAACCAAAAAAAACGGAGGAATCGGAGGAATCAGAGGAATCAAATGAATTGTTAAGCCAACAAACATTTCTCCGATACTTCCGTTTTTTTGGTTCACGCCTAATAAGTTTGTTAACATACTTACATTTTTCGAAGCACTAACTTGACAGAACAACAATAATTAAACAGATCCGCAACATTTTATTTGCGGATTTGAATTGTCCACATGAATAAGATCACACTATATTACCGACATTACTGATGTAAACAATCAGCCCTATTCTACTATTCACGTGGATCGTTGATTCACATCACCCATTCGATTCCTTTTTGCCCTACCTTTTCATTCTGCTATCCGTCGGGTGAACTACATTATCCCAAATTAGTTTGACAGCTGTTTTCTATTCATGTGAAATTCTCAAGAAGTTTCAACAAATAATTTGGTTGATTATTTTCTAAAAACCAACAAATAGAAATAAATTGGACTTTTTTTTCCACTTCCAAACAGAATAAGAGAAAACTTAACAGGAAAATTCGCAAAAACAAAAGAAAATAAAAAAGAAATTATTGAGCTGCCGGATGAAATGTGAGTTGATAGGTATATTATTAAATCGATTGTTGTTTTAGGGGTAAAAATGTTAATAATATATTATTTATAATCAAATATTCTAAATTAAGCAACAAATTTGTTTTTACTTACATTTTTCGAAGCACAACCTTAAAATTTACATCAACAATTGAACAGATCCGCAGCATTTTATTTGCGGATCTGAATTGTATGGAGTGAGTGCGTTCACGTGAATAAGAGAATACCACACTGTGTTACCGATATTATTGATGTAAGTCCACACCGCATGAATAGCAGAATAGAAACAAGTGAAAATTCAAGTAAAATTCCCCCCGATGAATAGCAGAATAAGGCTGAATATTCACACCGCCTGAATAGGAGACAATTTAACAAATCCCCCCGATTAATAGCAAAATCGGGCTGTAAAAATAAATGTTTCCAATAGAACTGGGTCGATGTTGATTTAGTCTGTGGCAACCATGATGTTTTGGCGGCGCTTTAATCTTTGTTAATCAGTTACGAATATAGAGAAGTAGCTATGTTGTGGTAACAAACTTTAGGTATAAGTCGCAACTACCACACAAAAATTTAGTACTTTAGTACTTCCGCAATCCCAACTAAATTTTAAACAACTACTAGATTCGTACCACGATGGGGCACCATGTCAAAATGCCTAAAATGCAAAAATGTCACTTTCGCCCATATTAAAATCTTAAAATGTCAAACTGTTCAAACTATATTGGCGTTTTGTGAGATTTATTGATAAATAACATTGTGTCAAACAGGCCAACACCAACATTGAAATTTCAAATCACCCAACTAATTTTTCGGTGATTTTACATTTTTTTAAATGTTTTGGACATAGCCCAAGTTGGCTATATGATTTTTTGACAGAAAAAAAACTTTTCCTATTAAAAACATTCCTCGTCACCCACGCACTACTAATCGATAAAAGTTCGAGTAATTGTGTGGCGGTTGCTAGAACATATTAAAGAATCATTATTATGTAATGATAAATTGCATTTTATCTCCTACAATCAGTAACTGCAGTTCCCTTCCAGCAATCACTCTGTTGGTTGAGAGTGTAAGTTATGCAAATTTGTCATTATAGTTCAGTTGTCTTCTTTAACAAGGCTAGGTTCAAGACGAAACGTAGAATGGGGTGGAATATGATCGAAATTCGAAACAAAGCTCGCTGTTGTAGTTATTCTAAGAATTTCCATTTCTCAATTTCTCATACCTTCAAAGCTTAATTTCACTTTCTTTAAATATATAGGTATACGTTGGTATTATAAACACCGCAAATCATTGAAAGTTTATTATTATGGCAATAACTCACACATATGTATTCAAATGATTCAAAAATAACTTAACAGTTATAATGCCATTTAAATCTATAATCAGATCGTATAAGAACATTTGTCTTAAGTAAATCCTTACTGAATCAAATTTTTATCAACATTCAATGATTTGTTCTTTCAAGTTTCAAATAAAACCGACAATTTATGTCGTTCACTTAAAAAATGTTCTAAATTTTTCTTTTTAAAGAATCATTGAATCATTTCTATCTTCACCACTTAATGTATCCATAATCTTGTTGGCAAGTCAAACAAAACCTCACAAAGTACTTTACCTAGATTTCAAAGCTTCCCGAACTCTTAAAAAAAATTCAATAAAATCCCACACGAACCATTTCTCTTGGTATAACTTTTTCCATATGGATATCAAAAATCTACTTTAACTTACTCCTGAGCAAATAAACTTCCATAAATCATTTTCCCTTTAAAGGAATAAACACAAAAATAGAAAAAAGAAAACATCTTACATCTGCAAACGCAACCAAAGTCGAACCCACATTTTTCGAAATTCTCGCAAGTCTCAACGTTTTTCCTAGCCTCCTATAATCCGAAACAAACATCACAGTGCGGTAAAATTCAAAATCACAAACATCCCAGCAACCAATAATAATATAATACTGAATCTACCCCTTTCTTCGATAAACCAAAATAAAGGGCACACAATCCAAGAAAACAATTGCCCTTCATATAATAGACTGGTAAATTGGGTATACGCCCCCCGGTAAATTTAAATGCAGACGATACAACATTCCACATAATTCATAATGCGAACACAGACAAACTTGAACAAGAAGCACCCGATGGGCAGGAGGAGCAACAACAAACCCCCAAACTTGGAATTATTGTAAATCCCACCGCAAATATCAAATAAAACTTTTATTACAGTTTAGTAAATTTTCCATACATCACTGGGTGCGGTTAAAGGGGTATGTATTGGGATTGGAGTACCTGGTGTTCTATGTACGTAAACAGCATGCAGGATCCACACACTCAAACTCGAATACGGAAGCATTTCATATTTTTCCAAAAATCCAAACACCAAATACAAATTTTCTGCTTCAGCTGGAGCACCAGAGCGATGAAATTTATTCGCATACAGGGAAAAGGAAGATCCAGGAAGAGTCGTCTATCTTCTATATTTCCATGCTTATTTTTTTAGTTTTCGTTTGTTGGTTTCGTACTGAGAGAAAGGATTCACTTGCAACTACAACAACAAAAAAAATGAATCGACCCCCAGCACCGACGACAAATTGCAGGGGTGTACTTAAATTTTGAAAGTAGGGCGCTATTCAAACAATTTATTATTCTTTCATTTTCAACTCGATCTGCAGATCGACTTATCAGTTGGGGTCTAAATCTTGATCTCTCTCTGTCTTACTACGGTGGCCCCTGAGTACTTTACAACGGGTACCTAACTTCAAGATTGGGATGGACCTCTTTAAAGTGGCTTTAGTGGAAATTATAGTTAGAGGGAGAATTTATTTATTTATTTATTTATTTGGCTTAATGCAAGCAGATAAAATAACAATATTTAAATTATTACCTATATAAACAAAAACAATAATGATAATAATAAAAAATAATAATAATAGTAGTTGAAGATATTTCAATTTTTTTTTTTTTTTTTTTTCTAACTTAACACAATGGAATGTTTATGGGAGTTTAGCGTATAGGTCTCTTCTGAGGGAGGATAAGCTGTGGGAAAAATCTAGGATATTAAGTGCATGTGCACTGTTGGCTAGGCGTAGCATTCTGGTGATCGGGTTGAAATGGCCATCATTGGTACGATGAGTAGTGAGGTGGAAGAAAGGAACCGATCGTAGGTGGTATGTGATGTGGATTAATTCGAGGAGCAGAGAAGAATCAATAGCGCCAGTGTTGATTTGATGTATAAAAAGTATGTCAGCTACTTCGCGGCGCTTGGCAAGTTAGTTTAGGTTTATTAATTGTAAGCGATCTTCGTAGGGGGCAAGATAAAGGGATCTGACCAAGGGAAACTGCGCATTGCAAAGCAGAGAAACCTTCGCTGTACGGCTTCCATTCTATATGAGTGGGAAATTTGATAGGGAGACCAAACCTGACACGCATACTCAAGAATAGGTCTGACATAGGTGGTGTATAGAGATTTGGTTACGTAGGGATTCGAAAATTCTTTAGACCAGCGCTTGATAAACCCGAGGGAGGAACCCGAGGGAGGAACCCGAGGGAGGAACCCGAGGGAGTTCGAAAATTGAGCTCTTTATCACATATAATGCCAAGATCGCGTATAGAAGAAACAAGGGGCATTGATTGACATTTACTAATATTATAATATAATTTTTGTTGCACCAAGTGAGGAATGAGTCAAGGTCTTGTTGAAGCAGGGAAGAATCAGAAGAAGTAGAAATTACTTTCGTTATTTTGATGTCATCTGCGTAAATAAACAGTTTCGAGAAGTTGATAATACCTACTGCTAACATCATTAATGGCCAAAACAAACAAGAGTGGCCCAAGATGGCTGCCTTGAGGAACACCTGATGTGGCAAAGATGTGATTGGAGACCGCACACCTAAAAACAACTCTTTATGTACGATTCTCTAAATAGGATTTGAATTAATGAATAAACTATGGTGGAAAACCATATGCTTCTAGCTTTACATATATGTAGATGATGTGTTGCTTGTCTCCATGTTTGCTATATTATGTATTTTTATGTTTATTTTTTTTAAATAAAAACGATTATAGTTTCCTTAAAAATTAACAATTTATAAAAACTTTATGTTGCAAACAATTTTTAATATAAATAAAAATGAATATAAATAAAACTAGCGACGCGTTTCAGAACTCATGTTCTATCATCGGCTTACTGTTTACTCAAAACAGTAGCCCGAGTAAACAGTAGCCCGATGATAGAACATGAGTTCTGAAACGCGTCGCTAGTTTTATTTATATTTATTTTTATTTATATTAAGAATTGTTTGCAACATAAAGTTTTAATAAATTGTTAATTTTTAAGGAAACTATAATCGTTTTTATTTAAAAAAAAATAAACATAAAAATACACTTTACATATATCGATTTTATGACAGATTTTATCAAATGTTTTGCTGTAGTCAGTGGTTATGAAAGTGTGATCTTTAATGCATGTTCTTCTATCATGTAGACTAGCACATAATATGTAGTATAATATTGATATCACTCTTCCTAATTCATGCTTGATTCAATTTTAATTTTTTATTTCTTCTTTAGTAGGTATTTTTTTCAAAAACTTAAATTGGTATTTTCACTCTTCTCAAGGCATTTTTAAATTAGTCTATAGTGAAATTATACATCACAGTATGCGTCAAATCCGGTATTTCTGATTTCGCAGATTTGTTTATGATGTTGTTGTAATGAATTATCCAAGTTTGTGAATTCGAGCGCCGAACGCAACTTTGTCAAAAACCGAAAAAACCGCGGAAAAAACGGCGTTTTTTCAGTTTTTGGCAATTATAACCCTAAAGGACTAGTTTTCCTTTTCTTTTTTTAACATCCCATCATAAAAGTACAGGGCTTCGATAGTAGAATCAGGGTCAAAATTTATTCAGGACGACAGAATTGCAAAAAAAAATGAGAAGTTCTACAGATACAGTTTTAGTATCAAATTGAAGGAATCTAAGTCTACTTTAAAAACGTTATGGGATTTTTTTTCAAAAACGAGTCCTTTAGGACTATAATTGCCAAAAACTGAAAAAAACCCGTTTTTTTTTGCGGTCTATTCGGTTTTTGACAAAGTTGCGTTCGGCGCTTGAGGTCACAAACATAGATTGTTCATAACGCCAACACCATAAGCAAGTCTCCAAAAAATCAGAACTACCGGATTTGACGCATTCTACCTCATACTCTCATGCGACAATTTTACTGGACTAAATGCTTCTATAAATGGCTTTTCTTGCAATCCTTCTAAAAATGTATTGATTTTTTTATTTTTTGAGATATTAAGGGCTTGTTTCACAGTCTCTGAGTAAGTTTCAAGTAAAATACTTAGCAGTTAAATTTGTTGTTTGCTGTACTGTTTTTTTGTTTTCTCTGAAAAAAAGCTTAATTGAAACTTACTTATTTATTGTGAAAAATCATATTTTTTGTATTTTTCAATACTTCATTAAGCCTTCCAAAAATGGTATTATTATTATCGCTATTTTCATCATACTTATGATCTTTTAGGCAAGGTGTTTAATATATCAGATTGGCTCAGTAGTGGTAGCGCACAGAAACGTCATGCTAAAGAAATCGAGTCCGAAACCCGGTGGAAGCATAATACTTAAAAAAATTAAATTTACTTTTTCAACAATGTGAAATAATATTTTCACTAAAAGAAAGAGCAAAAATTGTTGAAAATTTATTACTTTTTTCCAAAAAATCTATAGGTACTTTGAAAAGAAGAAGTTCAAAAGGAGAAAAGAAATATTAGAGAAGAATAATGTTATTGCGATTTAAGAAGATTTTAAAAACAAATTCAACTTCTCAAATCTCTCTATCGAACTACCCAACAGCGTCATTTTATCTACTTAAGAAGAACTTAAATCCTTCTTTAAGTAGATTTGTGCTACTTGTGTGACGACCCTGGCTTTGACGATTAATTTACAACGAGAATCAGATCTCCACATAGACTATTAGAACTCTTATCCCCAGTTCCACAGTTTCCGTTTAATCTTCAATTGAAGTTCATTGTCTGGAAATTCTAAGGTTTGAACTGAAATTCAAGTTTAAACCAAGCACTGGGAGTAAATGTATGATGTGTTATTCAGCAATTAGCAGAAGCGCTGAACAGTTATATGGCAGACATCAATGCCATCCAGAGGACGCAACAAGCAAGTGCAGACTAAAAACTTCAATTTTTACTAACAGTGCTTATTACTTCTTCTTTTTCTTCTTTTCCGACGATATTATGATCTCGAGTGGGATCACAACTTTCCCACTTCACCGATTCTCTACTGATCTGCTAGTGGGGTTCGTCGGGTTGACCTCAGAAAGTGTCGGCAATCTTCCCGGTTATGGATTGTTCCATGTCTGAGGCCAACTGAATGCTGGTGTCGTTGCATTTGATTTCTCCAGGAGTTCTTGGGCCTGCCTCTCTTCCTCGATTGTACTGGAACGTTGTATGATAATGCTTTTTGGACGGGGTTCTCAGCGTTTCTCCTAAGTACATGACAGTACCAGCTGAGTTTGTCGTGCTGCATTTTTTGAACGATGGTTTCTTTGACGTGGAGGCTTTTCCGGATCTTTCTACTCCGTATTCTCAGTTGCCGCCATTTTGCTTTCATACCACTGGTACATAGTTCAACATTGTGAACCGTATGTAAGCGCTGGACGGACCACTGCAGTGTAGAGCTTTCCTTTCAGCTTAGGGGGCATTTTTCGGTCACAGAAGATGGCAGTGTTCTCACGCCACTTCATCCACCCTACGCTTACGCGATGGTTGACGTCGTCATCACAAGTTCCTTTCTTATTGATCATAGATCCAAGGTATTTGAACTTTTCGCACTTGGGAAGCACAGTTCCGTTCAAATAAATATCCGGAATAGACCTGAGTGGATCAGAAAATGAGCAGCAACGGTATTCGGTCTTTTAGGCGCTTATGCGGTACCCATTTCCCTCCAGAACGTCCACCCATAAGTTCAGTGCTCGTTGCAAGGACGAAGGATCTTGACTTACAGTGCTTATTACAAGGCCTATATATACATACACCAGGACTCAGGACTGTTGGAAAACAAATCTTTCTCCTTATTATTTCTCATAAACGGAACGGACAAATGCTGATTGACTTTGCGTTGAGTAGGCCCATCAACCATCAAACAGATTGACGAATGTTTGTTGGGAGACACATAAACAACATTCTGGACGAAGTTTTTTAAAAACCAAACATTGAACATTGTATCGACTTTGTGTAATGGTCCAGTGTCGTACTTGGCTTCCCGATCTCTATAGCACGATGAAGTTGTTAATAAATGATTTAACATAGTAACAAATAACAATATGTGCAATCTTGTGTGCGGTATTAAGAAGACTCATTTCTCTATAATCCAAAAGGGCTTCATTTGAAAATCGGGCGTATGATGTTGAGTTTCCATGCATCGACCATATTTTCATGCTGAGTTGATGTATACCTACTCCTTTCCGAGTCTTTGCCAGCGTCTTTTAAAAATTCGGTTGGCAAACAATCAGTTCCAGAAGCTCTTTAGTTCTTTAAGGTTGGTTGGACGAAACTGGTGTCCAACATCACTGTTTTAAAGCATGTTGAAATTATCTTTCCGTAATCTCATGGCAGATTTTTTTCTTCATTCAATGCTGGCGGTACGATCTTAGACCTCACTAGAGTGAGAGATATTAAACTTTATAGTATTACGGTCAATGTTTGGTGTGTATCGACTTGGTCGGATAAAATATCATGGAGATATTTAAAGGCAATAAAAGATTTAGACAAGGAAATGCTTAGATCGGAGTAGGTTAGAGTAGGATTTTCTGCACTTGCTGTTTAGGAATGGTGGCAGATTGCACATAGTGTAGGAATATCAGAGTCAGCTGTTCATTTCAAGAAAATATTTTTAAAAATATTTGATAATCTAGTAAAATTTTAATTTCATATTAAAGAAATAAAACACCTACCGATAAAGTCGAAAAAAAACTGCTCGAATGCCCCGTTTCTTTCTAACAACAAAGCCAGAAAGAAATACGTCGGTTGAATGAGCCCAATGTGAACACATGGGTGCCAGTGCGTCAGAAAACAACCCAATATCAATTTACCCTAAATTCTGTTAACATTAATCAAACCTAATGATTGACACCCAAAAGTCGAATTGTAACGAAAACTTGAAAGTGTGTTCTTTGATTTTTTTAGTTTTGTAATATCAGTCCTACGAACTCCAAATTAATGATTACTCAAATATAAGCAATGTTAATGCTAAAAATGCTAAATTACTTTAGTTTTAAAACATTTAGATACTCGTATAAAATGCTAACATAAAATAAACAAAATATATCAGTCCGGCCCTGGCAATCTGTTTATTATCGAAAAAAGTTCTCACTCTCATTGCAAGCATTCTCCATTGCCCACCCACCTAACTGTGGAGACAAATATAAAAGTTTGTTTCATTTTGTGATCTCTAGGGAGGATTTTCTTAAATGGCAAAAATTTTCATCCTAAAACTGCTCCGCTTGCTTCCTGTACCTATGTATAGCTTCAACGTCTTTTTCCATACGTTATCACAAATGAAATGCGATATATTATTAGTTTTGTCTACATGTCCTTATTTTTATTTTACTCTGCGCTTTGTATCTTTATACTTTTTGTAAATATTTGATATCAAGATAATGTTAAGAGTTTGTCAATCCGTTAGATTGGATGATATAAATTTAATAATAGCAACGGGTGGGTGATCTAAGGCATGATATACCTTTATATTATTTTTCTTTATTTCTTTGAAGTCAAAGTAAAATATTCCCATCAACAAAGGACGACGTCGACGGACGTTTGGTTGAATGGATGGAGGTGTATGAACATGCAACACGTATAGCTACTATGATGTACACAAAATCTTCTCACCTTGATTTTTATGCTGCCAAACAATTGGCTGAGAACTATAACAGAATGAAGCCAGCACCAGAACCAAGACCAACCAAATCATCATCGGAGAAAGTAATCCTTGCTCTGCTGCTGGTCGTAATAATCCTTGACGATAGTGTGGTTAGTAATCTCCGGTTTTGTGCTCTGCCGAGAAACTTTGAATAAACTTTTTTATTTTGTCGGTCAACAAAACGCTGAAATATAATGCCAAGCTATTTTTGTAATGCTTTTATCAGAAGGATACGAATAAAAGGAATAAGATACAATGCAGAGTTGTGAAAAATGGTTTTGAGGTTTTGTATCTATTCTCTAGATTTTGAGTTTTCTTTTTTTTTTTGTATCTTAAGTTGGATACACTGCCTTGATTGTGCATTGCAGAATGCTGCAGTGATGATATTTTCGCTACAGCTTTTGTGAAAAATGGCAACAGGACTTGAAGGAAGAAGGCTCACAAAAAGAAACTCATTACTTAAAGTGCGGAGAAGGATAGTGCCAGCGACGGCGACGGACGGCTGGCAAAGTTAGTTAGACAGTTGTACACTTTTTAGTGGAATTAGTTTTGTTCACACCTTTTATTGTGCGATATTCTTTGTGGTCTTGCTCTTTTGATAAAAAAAAAAGTTATCATTTTTCTATAGATGAAGGTTGAACAAGTTTTATTCATTGAAATAAATAATCCATGGGACTATCAGAATCTTATGGGGAAGGGAAAGGGTGGCTTTATCTTGAGTAATATAGTGTTTGTAATTTGGTTTTGATAAGTCAAGGTATTCTTCGTGGAGATGCACTTGAGATTGTTTTGGTGTCAGAATGGTAAAGTTTTTTTTTTTGTTTGTTTGAAAGGATAAGAGAAGGGAAGTTATTATGGTAAAGTTGTTCTTTGGAAGAAGTGATTTAACTTGAATGCTTCCATTTAACAAGTTGTTCCGGAAATTTTCTGAGGTTTCAAATTTTTATTTAAATATTTTTTTTTTTCGTTGAAACATTTTTTTCTGTAGAAATGTAGGAAGACAGCAACGAATTATTCAACGACTGTCAAAGCGTTATAGAACTATGAAATTAGAATGACGTTAATGTTTTTCAATAATTTTGCACCAATACACTGATGTGGTAGATAATGAATCGATCGAGTGGTGGACATTCGCATACAAAACTTTTCTCCAACAATATATTGGTCCAAGTCTTTGTTTGCTTTTTGGAAAGTTCAGCCATCCAGACGTACTCGGATGTTGTCGTGAACTCTATATTTTTTTGCAACTGTCTTGGCATAGATGTTTTCCTAACCAACTTTGGCGTTAAAATCTCCTAGAACGTTCTTACGTGCGGCGTCGTAACTAAGAAACTTACTTGTGATAAGTTTTCTTGAGTAGCTGATAGAAACTTTCTTAACAATATTATCTTCAATGTCCTCTGAGAGAGCATGAGCCTAAATCAGTCTTATGAATTTAGCTCTTTTTCGGACTATCCTAAGGGCCTTAGTCCAGACTTCTTCCGGTAATCTACTTCTAATGACAAAACTAAGCCAACCAATTTATTTTGGTTTTATAATTCAACCCAACATTCCCTGTTTTTTTACCGTTTTTTTCTGTCCGTTGCATCACATTGCACTTCTTGCGGATGGCATCAGTAATGTATTTTACAGTCCTCCGTTAATTGTTCTGCTGATGCTTAGTGCATGAGGTCTATTAAGATTTCGAACATTCTACGAGCTTCCTTTTAAAGATTTCGGATATTAATCATCCATCATCGGGCGTAAATGATTGATGATGGATGATTAATATTCGAAACGCGTCGCGATACATCAAAATAAAAAAGTTGTGAAAATCATTGTTTAAAAATAAAATAAAATAATAAATAAAATTTTAAAAATTTTAATATTTGATTTTATTTTCATTTCCATATTATTATATTATTACACAACCGGAGACAACCACACTATGTATTTAAACATTTAAGGCAAGCTGTCATTAATAAAATGGAATGGGTAAGGCCTTTCTACAACATCCAACGCAAGCTATTAGCAAAGGCTTGGGTAAGGTCTTTTTACAACATCCTAGACAAGCTATTAGGTATAAGCTGTCATTAAATGGGTTGTATAGAGCCGTTTTATAACATCCAAAGCAAGCTATTGGCATTAGCTGTCACAGAATGGCTGGCAGATGCAAGCCAATTGCATTTCTTGAAAAGCTATTTCCTGATATAGCACCTGCCACCAAAAGTCTTATAGGAGTTATATAGCTTGCGCAATGTGCGCACAAATAACTTGTATAAAGCCTTTTACTATTTCTATAGCAGTCTGAAAATAGCTTGTGTTGAACCTAATAATGTTTGTATTTTTGATTGACTAATTCGGAAAAAAACCTTATTTTCATTTCAGTTTTTGTAAAAAAAAAATGTTTGCATCGAAAAAAAGTTTTTGACTGTATCCAGCAGCACTTCCTTTAAATCTTATTTTTATACAAACAAGGTTTAACTTTGAATATTAAAATTAATCATTTATTAAATTAATTAAAAAAATGTTGTATAAGCATCAGTTTAAATTACAAAGTTAAAACTTCAATTCTACATTCAAGTGTATAAAAGATGGTTGAAAAAAACAGTTTCCGGTTGCTCCGGTTGACAGAACAAATGCAATTCCCGCCATTTTCGAATGCATCTACTGTTTCAGCACTTTTTTCCTGCACATATGATGTGAACTAATAGAAAGTTTTTTTAGCATTGAAAATATGTAAAAGGAAACGCCAAGAACTTTTTTTTTATTTGCATCCTAAAATCAGTCTCTTGGAATAACATATTTCCATGTCCAGATACAGATGGAAACTCTTCTTGACGCTGCCGAAAATTGAGTTTGAGTAAAAGTTTTGTAAATTTTTTTTTATAACTATTAGGTCAGGTACTTTATGTCTAGCTTAGTAAAATAACTTTTATTTGAAACACCATTTTTGATTAAAAATAGGCTCTAAAATGATAAATGTTTTCATTTGTTTGGATCCTTTAACTTCCTTCTAATATTTTACCTCTTTGTATCACATAATATTATATTCCACTCCTTTAACAGAATGAAAGCCCAGATTATCTAAAGAATTTGCAACAAATTTAACGCCCTTCACTTGCATCGATAAACTGCTTAATGAAATCAATGAAAAGAAGTTGATTTATGATGAATATCGAAAGGATAGGGAGCTCACTTGGTGCAGCTAAAAGGTGAAAACTTTATCACACTTACTTGTTGAACACTCATAAAGTATTTAACTCCACATGGGTATTTACCCGAAGACAAAGTTTATGGGTAGTTTATACAAAGAGGAAAGTTTTATGGTTTAAAGTGTTCATGTTTTACCATGCGAAAAGAAAACAAGAAAGGAATTGCTGCTTTAGGAACAACACACAATGTTGTTCTTATATAAACAAACTCATTAGGAGTGAAGGAAGACCAGCAAATATTTTTGTTAAATAAATGAAATATTTGTGAAATGGGAAGAGTTAAGTAACGATAACTTAGCCGACCGAAATAACAACATATACTTATAGACGAAATTAAAAAAAAAAAACAATCTTTCTTAACCCACAATGAACAGCAAGCGGCATAGCGGCAACACAAAATGAAAGCGTGAGACCATTGACGTATTAGGTATGGACCGCCAGTAGTCAACTTCACGCGTGTTAAAACATAACTAGGGGCGCCATCAACTACTAGCAGGGAATCTGCGTAGCAGTGATATGATTTCTTTAATTAATTATTTACTATTGAAATATTTTGGTGGAAATTATTATCAAACGACTTTTATTTTACAAAACACATCCATTCCTTATGCCATGAGTTACTTACAGATGAATATATTATCGTTTTCATTTAAATTCTAATGGCAAAATTAGTACACGTATTTAACACTAAAAGATGATGGCGTTTTTAGACTGTTTTTAGCTGGAACAACTTTTCTTGGCTGTTTGTATGAAAATTTAAACCGATTGGCGGTCCATATCTAGTACGTCAATGCGTGAGACAGATTAAGCCAACACCAAACTCAGCGCCCACACAATTATTGTATAAAAGGATTAAAGAAACACGAACAAATTCGTCTCGGATATGGATAATGTTGTGACCCAAGCCTAACGAAACAATCACAACGAATTTCGGAACTGTATACAAGGAATGTTCTTATACTCACCAGGGGGTCGATTCCCGATCTGTGAAACTGTGAAGTGATAAAAAATTATCATTTTACTTTTCACAGCGATTTTTCATTTTATCACTTCATGAACTCGCATAATGCGATTCTCGAACTTATTATAATAAACAGCTGTCAATGTGTGTACTAAAAAGTACTAAATGATACACCCAGAGCAAAAAACAACGTTCAATCAGAGAAAACCACTTTGATTTAAGCCTATTTAAAAAAAAAATTGCTTCGAATACGAATGTTTTAAAATCAAAGTTTGGGAAAAAAAATTGAGAACGAAGCATAATTAAATCAAATTTACTCGAGCTAAGGTACCATTATAAAACGGAAATCAAATTTAATGTATTAAATTTTAATTTGCCTGTTTGTCTCTCAATGTAAGATCTGTCAGTGCGTTTTCACTGCTCTTCACAGAACGATTTTACTGTGATAAGATATTTATCATTATGAAAGGTTTTGAAGTTTGTTTTCACAAATCGGGAATCGAATTTAACGCTAAGGCGTGAAAAAGTTTATCATTTCACATTTTCACAGATCGGGAATCGACCCCCAGATACGCCCGAACATTCAGGAAGTTCGATGGGATAAAGAGAACATACATCAAAGGATGATATCGTGTGAATCTACCATGCGTAGTGATTTAAAGAACAAGGTCATAGGCTCGGCTGTCTAGTTGCGGTTTAGTAATAAGAAGAACAAGAAGTTGGCAGAAAATCATTTACCTTATTAGTGTAAGCGATCAGGTACTTTTCAAAATCATCTTTAAAGCAAAACTAAAAACAGTACGTGGACATGTGTTTACGCCCCTAACGAAGACACTAATGATTCAACCATAAGGAAGCGTTTTATCATCGCCTCGAGAGCAATTGTGATAAGTGCCCGAAGTACGACGTCAACTTTATTCTTTATATTTTACCACATGATTTAGAAAGGATATTGGGAAGCTCGGAAGACAAAGCCTTCACGAGAAAGCTTCTAGTACCAAACCCCGGTCGTTAGATTTTGCTGAGCTAAAATTATGACTTGGTGGTCCTGTGATTAAGTAACCGTCAATCAAATTGATCACATCACATGTTAATAATTTATTAGATTTCTGATCGTTACGAGGTGAAACCATGAACTCGGACTACTACTTGGTAAAATCTCGAGCTTTGAAAAATCGCGAATCACCGTCAAAACATTTGCTGAACACGTTTCTTTAAATGTTTGGGCAAGGCCAACATCAACAAGCATACTCAGCTAAGAACGATGAATACCAGGCAATTATGCAGACGAAAGTTAGAGCTAATGAAAGAGCAGCTCAAATGCTCTTAGAGGAACGGCGAATTCTCAGGAAGAAAACGTGGGAGCACGAGAAGAGGACGGTCGAGTCTATTGAGGGATGTATTTTTAGATTATTTTGCTTTTCAAGGCTACAAGGCAATAACGGGCTTGATGAGATGAGAGGGGTAGTAATAGGTTTAGATACACACGCAGGAAAATCTTGAATGAACATTTTTCTACACTGCTTAACGGCTAAGATAGTCAACTTCACGCTGCCACGTATAGCGATATGACACCTCCTGTACTTGAGAGCGTAAACGGTTTTATGGGGCGAATTTTCTTTCGCACTCGTACAGTTGCAAGAGTTCTCAAGGATCTCGAAAAATTCGCTGCCTTTCCATCTGTCATATTCTACTGTTCTCTTTCCGAGTGGATGGAAAACTGCATTTTTGTTCAGCCCGTTCCTTAAAAAAGGCGAATGTTCTTTCCCATCCATCTTTCGACCGATTGCACTTACGTCCCTTCTTTCTAAGGTCATGGAAACGCTGATAAAAAAAAAAAACACTGCTGGGCAATTAATTCTTTGACGATAATGGCTCTAACTAACACTAACCGATATAATGAAGTGAGTTTAGCGATTAATTATATATATTTACTTATTTATTGATCACATCGCGCTAGACGCCAGACATGCAACTCTGACCACTACTTGGTAGTACCTCGAGTACGTATGCGGATATTCATGGCGCCACAACGCCCAGCTGATGCTGTATGATATCGCGAAGCTAAAATCGCTATAAACCGAAAGAACCTTTGCTGACCACGTTTCTACTATTCTCTCAGCAGCAAGTACAGAGGACCAGTCGAAACATTGGGTCATATGCAAAAAGATGAGTTCAAAAGCTTGACCTGTATATGACCCATTCTCAACAAGCCATCAGAAACGCCAACTCTGATGTGCTGGGTTTCACTAGGCGTCCACAACGGAACTCCTATTTTGATGAAAAATGCCGCTTGGTGCCTACCAGGCAATACTGCAGACTAGAACCAGAGCCAGTGAAGGCCGAACTGTCAATTTTTAGAAGAACTACATTTGTTACATTTGCTACGTAGTTTAAGTAATTAATGTAGTATATGAAACAAATTGTAGCAAACAAGTGTCAAGTCTATTGAAGGCTGTACTGGCAGTAGTGATGTTAAAAAATTCTACCAGAATGTAAAAGAACAGAAGCCTGCCGAAATGAGAGGGAGCTTTACGATATTAGATACACAGTCATTGCTGAGGATGTGAAAAAAACATTTTTCTAGACTGCTAAATGGCGAAGATAGCCAACGTTTCGCTGCAAGGTGACTTTTACGATGATGGTCAAAATTTTCGTCCACCCGACCTGAATGTAGTACGGCTATCGATTGCAACTGAATTGTTTAAAGCTGCAGGTGATGTTTTGGTAAGGAGCATATGCACCAGCTCTCCATCATCTGTAAAAATTGGTCGGATGAAAGTATGCGCAATGAATGGAACCTTGCCGTAGTGTTCCTCATCCACAAAAAAGACTACGCTCTAACATGTGCCAACTACAGAGGAATAAGTATACTAAACGTCGGCTAATCAACCGTCGATCAAATGTTTACACTCCAACATATTTTGAGAAAAACCCGATCGACACTCACCTCCCATTTTATCGATTTTAAAGATACGTATAAAAGAGTGGTTAGAAACAATGTTTTTTTATTTGAAAAGAAATTCTAATTTTGGATTCAAGAACTCAATTTACTTTCATCTGCATCGATTTTTAAAAAATTAAAACATAAATAGTTTTCATTTGAAATAACCAACAATTATACTGGGCAATACGGAAATAATTGTATCAAAAATAAACATACACATGAGAAGAATAAGCATTTTTTACCAAAAGCCAATATTTACTTCAATTGCCTAAAATTTATTCAAAATGCATAACAACTGTAAACCCGAATGCTTCCAAGAGTTATTCCTATAACCAAAATAACTTCGAAACTCCCTTTAATAATTCCATTAAAATATCCTTTGCCAACATTATCCTTCGTATTCAGTATTGAGTTGAACACCTTTTGTCCAACCTAAAATTCTATTCAGTTGAGAACATCTTCTCAGATTTGCACGTGCACGTTATCTGAATATATCGAAATCAATACCGATATGAAATACACATCAAGTGACCGCTATCGTTCTCTAAATTGACAACAATTTGTATACATCAGAACTATTTCCATATCTGTAAGTAAAGGATAAACCCAATTGAATCCTAGATGCGTCCATTTTGTAGGCGGATTTTGAAATTCAATTGCATTCAGTTCATTGTGCGATATTGATGACTTCCGGTTGGACAGGTATTGTAATATTACACCTCACAGCAATTTGCTAATGGAATATGGAAGCTCCTCCGTCCTGAGACCGGATACAGTTTGCCGCAGCAACCACTCCGAATTAACGATTCCGTATAATCCGTAATGGTTGCCGCATATTGCCTATCGATGTCTATTCTCCTTTATAACACACACACGTACTTTTGTAGACAATATTATTTGAAACAGACGTTAGCAATCAATTGCATAGTTTGAGGGGGGAAGTGACTCTCTCTCTCTCTGTCTGGGAAGACAGGGAATTGCGACACTTGACGTGTGGGTATTTATTACTCCGGCAACATTCCGATTTTCCGGCAACATGTTTCACCCATTAGTTATATGATTTTCCCGTACTCGTCGTCGTCGTTCGTGTGCGCTCATATGACGGCTAATATCGTGCTAATCGAAGGCTCTTGAAAGACAATTGAAAATTGCATCGCCGTTTAAGGAGTCCTTAGCTCTGGGGCCTGGCATAATAAATAACCCTTCGTATGTCAGAAAAGTGCAAACTACCAAATTGCCCATTTGCCAAACGTTCGCAGAATAGAAATATTACAACGAAACCGAACCGAACATTACCGATGCTTACCCTCCATTAACCATCAGGTAAAAGTAAAAAGACAGGAACTGCATCGTCTGTGCAACGTAGAGGTAAGTAATTATTGTTGCCAATTTATGTCCTGGGAGTCATGTAAAATCAACCCCGAACTACTTCCCGCCAGACAGATTAATCCTGTATACAAACGTTGCCGTTGTCGTTGTCGTGGCCAAAAAACCAAGCAAACAAGACCGTGTCACCATCGTGTTTGAGTTTTATCAACCGCTGCTCGCGTAAAATTAATTTTTGTGGTGCACATCCTGATTTGGCTTCGTTAGTGTTGACGAAGGGCTGAGTTTTTGGACTAACGATAACTTACTATACACCGTAACCCATCCATAGGGACACACATAGACATAATTCATCTGGACGAGTGCCAGAGAACATAAATTTTCCTCATCCTGCCTCAGGCTAGAAACTATCCGTTCTCACCTACCGCCATCGCTCTTTTATATATCCTCTCCCCACCTTCCAGCCCTAGCTCCATTGGCTTTGGTATCAGCTTAGAACAGCATGAATATCAAGAAGCTAAAAGTGAAAGAAGAAAATACATTTACCCTAGGGACATCCGTAAAAAAAGGAGCTATTCGAAGAAAATGAACCTAGGACAACGGACGGATACTACTATATACTTTTGTACACAACTCGTATGTCGCAAAAGTTAAGATTTATAACTGGGCACAAGTTTGCCTCCTTTTGCCATGTTCCGCATCCATGGGGACCAATTGGCCATATGTGTGTTCTAGTGTGGGGGAGAGGACATTTTGATAACGTCCTCTTTATAATATAGACATACATACACCACACATATCCCTTACAGGACAGTGCTCAGCAGCCACGGAAGGACAATTCATTTTCATAGTTTAATTTTGTGCGCTGGCTTTCTATGCTTTTTGCTGCTTCTTTCTTTCAGCTACTGCTGCAATCGAAACCAACAAAATGGTCGAAAAAACATATTAAGACCGGAAGAAGAAGAAAAAATACTAAATTTTGTAGAAAAACTTTGTAATTGGGATTTTTTTTTTTTGTAAAAAGTAGAAATCTAACCGAAGGGACATTATGCAAGAAAAATTCAAGTTTCTATTAAGTTTGAATATTGCTTTGTAGATAGAATTCGGAAAACAAACATTCAGTTTAGATTAAAGATACTTTAAAATATATAATGCCGATGTTTTGGTATTCAAACCTTGATGTTTAAATATAATATTACAAATAATATTGTTCGGTAATTTTTTTTTAAACTCGACTACTTGACTCAGGATAAACTCTGATTAAGGTATTTAATATTAGTGAATTAAATGCTTGAACTTGCGTTGGAAAATTTAAACCACTGCATTATAAGTAGCCGAGTTCGGATAATAAAAATAGCTGGGACCCGGTTGAAATATTTGCATAACTGGCTCTGAGATAATCTATCAGAAGAGTAAGTGTCAAAAGCATTACTTGCTGATGAACTATCTGTCATTCCTGAATATTCCACAAATGTCAAAATTGCATTTGTACATATCTATCAAACTAAAAAGTCTTAAATACATATATTACTTTCTGATAACAGTAACAGTTCGTACAGAATATTTTGCAAATGTAAGAATTGGATTTGTGTAAGAATCAGTGAAAAGAGTAAATGTCAAAGCTATAACTATAACTAGTGTCAAAACTATAACTATATAGCGGATGACAGTTCGCACTCAATTCTTAGAAAATGTCAAAATTAGATTCGTGCCACAAAGTGACAAAGCGTAAAACTGACCAAAACCTTAAAACAAAAATTAACTTAAATTTCAGGTTTGACAAGAGACTGTTCGCTTTTTTTCATTCGAGGAAATATGATCAACTAAGCTCATTTTTGGATGGAAACGGCAGATTTTATTTCCAAAAACATTTGATTTTTCTTAAAACATGACATAGTTCGTTTCGGTATGTTTGTGGGCAATGGAGCATAAAACAAGATCACTCCATGAAAACCACTACAACTTAACGAACATACCCCTATCGAGATATACATGAAAGTCGAATGAAAGTCAAAAATCTATTGACAGTGATATTTGACTTGTCCTTTCATCGGCAGTGATCTGCAGTGAGATTTTTGTAAGAAAGTTAATTCGAATAGGTTTTTCAAAAAAATACGGTTATTGACGCAGTTATGGATTTTTGTTTTTAACACAAACCAGTGTTCTGTACCGCGTTAAAACTACCCATAATTTTAATTGTCCTGAGTAGTTCCATTTTTTTCTTTAACAAAATATAATTTATAATTTAAATTTAGAAATTTAGCTAATTTGAACAATGAAGAATATTATCGTGTATAGATATCTAGAAAATAAAACGATCGTTTGAGTTACAGACTTTTTTTATGAATTGACATTTAGAAAGGAAATTTTTCAATTCTTGTAGGGAAATTAAAAACAAGTATGTTTTAAAAATTCCATTAAATCCAGTTGATACACTGAAAAGCTAAAAATGTATTCACCTCCACTCAATCATCAAAAATGTGCGATCATCGACCAACGAATGGAAGAATATGCGCTAATTTTCACTTTTCATTCACATGGCAATTTTTTATTTGCAATAAAAATAAAAATGAGGTTATGTAATGCGAATAATTTATTTGTTTGGATGTGGATGTTATGTAGAAGGCGAATGGAGCTTGAAAGTTGTTCGCGACGAACAATTTGTTTTTTCAAGATTTACTTATTTAAAGGAATTTAAGTGCTTATTTTAAGAACTTAATCTATATATATAAAAATCAAATGTTGTTCGTTTGTGTTGTTATAACTCAAGTTTGGCGGATCCGAATTTCATGATTTGTTGGAAAGGTATTCGTTTGAATCAAAAAAGGTATACAAACTGGAGTTGCAAATTACTCCAGTTAAACGAAGACCTTCAAATATTTTTATAGCAATTTGTTTTCATTTCACTCAAACTAAAATTAATTATTTAGTTTTTATCATAAAATTTTTTTAATCAGAAATAACATATTTTATTTTAACAAAACGCAAGTATTTCGTTTGTTTAAAAATCGATATGCCGCAGTACACAAGTACACTTGAAGTGGTTCGAATAGCGCAAAAACATTTCAACAACGAGAGCATCGATTGATTAAAGAATATAAACGTGCGGATCACGTCGAAGGCGTTCAAATTACGAACAAGAACAAGACAATTCACAAGTCGTTTATCAGTAAATTTAAATGAACGAATACGCAAACAAAGACCAGGGACCAAATTACGCATAATTGTCTTTAAATTTCGATGGACGTTACTTTCCTAATTTAGCAGTTACAAATTTTCAAATATTGAAATAGAAACAGGGTGTTAGTCAACCCCAAACCAAAAACAAACGTCTGATTGATGATACCCGTTGTTCAATTACTTTTACTTCATCTGAGTACTTCGACTTAAAAATTAAAGTCCCAGTTAGTTTTAATGTCTTTACTAAAATAATCGATTAGAACAGTCAAAAGACTTAAAGTAAAAAAAATGGAGTTCTTTTAACTGCCTACATTCTTTTGACAGCTTGAAGTTTTTTACTGCTTGAAGTCAATTTACTATACTAAAAACTTGCAGGGTGAGTCATGAGCAATGCGACAAAATGCTAGGGCGTGTAGGTTGCGTTGAGACAAGAAAAAAATCGTATGGGAGGGGGGTCTATTCCCCTCCGTTTAGCCGGGAGGGGCAATTTTCGAAAAAACTTACTTAAAATGGGGAAAAAATTATTTAAAATCAACGGCTTCATTCACAATGCTGTGCGATACGTTTTTGAAAATCCAATAACTTTTTCTTTCATTCTGTGTTTAAATAAATCTATTCTAAGAAATAGTTTTTGAAATATTAATTTTCAAAGTCAAAATTTTGAAAAAAAAAAATTGAAAAAAAAATTTCAAATTCATTTTTTTCAAAATTTTACGTATTTAAGTGCTAATTTTAATTTCAAAATTCAATGCTGTTATTAAACCGCATTTTTTTTAATGAAAAAAAAAAGAAAATTGCAACGCAAGATAAATAAAAGGCATTGCAGTTTTGCTTAGTAATTATTTCAAATTTGAATATTAACTCATTAACACGCAACGATGTCAAGCTCATACACCCGAGAAGAATTAACGGACATGCATTTCTGCTACGGTTTAGCTAATGGTCGAAGTCGTGAAGCCGAAAGACTGTACGCTGAAAGATATCCCGATAGGAGGTGTCCCCATCATAGCACGTTTCCAAGAATCCACCGACGTCTAAGAGATCATGGAGTGCTGGAGCATCGAAGAAGCGAAAGGCCAGTTTCTGATGAGTCAAGAATCTTAGATGAAAGAATTCTGGATTTAGTCCGAAATAATCCCTCCGTCAGTACAAGAAGGATATCCACTATGCTTGGAGTGTCCCAATCTAGAGCATGTCGAGTACTTCGGGCGGAAAATTTACACCCGTACCACTTTACGCCTGTTCAGGAACTCACCTCAAACGACAAGTTATTGAGAACCGAATTTTGTAGAACATTACTACTTAGAAATGAAACCGAACAAAACTATTTTAGAAGAATATTCTGGACGGATGAAGCACAGTTTACTAGGGATGGGGTTACTAACTTCCACAATTTACATTATTGGAGTAGCGCCAATCCACACAAAAAAAAAAACAAAACAAATCACAACACCGCTTTAGTTGTAATGTTTGGCTTGGTATTGTTGGACACACTGTGATCGGGCCCCGGTTTTTGAATTCCATTATTAATGGAGAATCATACCTGCAATTCCTACGAGACCTTTTACCCGAATTATTAGACAGCGTTCCATTGGTTATAGCAGATACTTTAATCTACCAACAAGATGGTGCTCCAGCACACTACAGCTTACAGGTGAGAAACTGGCTGGATGATCATTTTAGTGACCGTTGGATCGGAAGAATGGCCGCCTAGGTCACCAGATTTAACTCCCCTAGATTTCTATGCATGGGGATTTATGAAGAATTATGTTTACGAAGTGGAAATAGTATCATTGGAACAACTGAAGGAACGAATTGAAGTCGCTGGAGTCAAATTGCAGGAAAATTTGTCAAGCATAAACTTATGTGAAGCCATTACAAGGAGATATAATCTATGCCTTCTAAACAATGGAGATCATATCGAGAATTTTTTATAAGTACTTCCAATAAAAACATAGTGAAAATAAAAGGAATAAAAAAAACTAAAAAAACTAAGATTAATGCTTCTTAAATTGCTTCGTTACAATAAAAATAAATGTTTTTCTTAGAAAAAGGTGGTTTTGGTTTTTTTTTAATTTCTTGAGAACGAAACGACATAAAATTTTTGCATCCGGTTTTCTTATTTATACTTAAAATTAATAACAGCATTGAATTTTGAAATTAAAATTAGCACTTAATTACATAAAATTTTGAAAAAAATGAATTTGAAATTTTTTTTTCAATTTTTTTTTTTTCAAAATTTTGACTTTGAAAATTAATATTTCAAAAACTATTTCTTAGAATAGATTTATTTAAACATAGAATGAAAGAAAAAGTTATTGGATTTTCAAAAACGTACCGCACAGCATTGTGAATGAAAGCCGTTGATTTTAAATAATTTTGTTCCCATTTTAAGTTAGTTTTTTCGAAAATTGCCCCTCCCGGCTAAACGGAGGGGAATAGACCCCCCCCTCCCATACGATTTTTTTCTTGTCTCAACGCAACCTACACGCCCTAGCATTTTGTCGCATTGCTCATGACTCACCCTGTATATTATACAGGGTGATGGGTATAAGGTGCACCAAAAAGTTTGAGCATGTAGGTGGAGTTAAGACAAGAAAAAAATCGTATAAGAAGGGGGGGTCTATTTCCCCCCGTTTAGGCAGGAGGTGCAATTTTCTAAAACATTGACTTAAATCAGAAAAAAAAACTATTTAAAAACAACGGTGAATGATACAAAGCCTTGTTATATTATTTTGGAAAGCCAGAAAACTACTCTTTTAATTAATTTTTAAATTAAGTTGTTTAAGTGAACAGTTTTAAGAAACTTAATTTTCAAACTTAAAATTTTGAAAAAAAAAACTAAAAAAAAATTTTTAAATTAATTTTTTTTTTAAATTTTATGTAATTAACTATTATTTTTATTTTCAAAATTCAAAAAGAAAACCGGATGCCAAAATGTATCTTAGTTTTTGAGAAATTAAAAAAAATTAAATGTAAAACTAGTAAGTAAAGTAAAAAGTTAATTCGTTTTTTTTATTATTTGATTAAAATCATATGGTATGTAATAAAAAATAAAAAAGGGATAATTCCCTAATTAATAATTGACCTGAGCAGGTCAAATTTGGGAAAACCAAAAAAAAAGGAAAAAAATACTTCTAGTTTTTCTTAATTTCTCAAAAACTAAGATACATTTTGGCATCTGGTTTTCTGTTTTTGACCCAATATTTTCACATGGGTTCGTTTTATGTTGCATACTCCCGAGCAGGAAAACCGTCGGCGTTATCTATATGCACCAAAAATAAAAAGACGAAAAATGTTTTATACTAAAAGCATTACTTTAAATAAAATTTGTTTTTTTTATGTAACGACCAGCGAAGCTGGCTAGCGGGTACGCTAGTATCTTATAATATTTATTTTCTTTAGATAAATGTTGTTTTAGTCAAGAAATTAATTGCAAAAATGTTTAAAATCTCAATTGTTCGTTCATTCGTTGCTCTCATATGAACACTCCTTTAGTGTTCTTATATACATACCTACGTACGTATGTATATGTTTTAAAAGCTGAATCAAAAATGTACTAGTTCTTTATGTATCATGTTCTTAATGGAGCTCCCCCTAGTGATTATTATGATACACTCAATTAACATGGAACTGACTACCCGACTCAGACTTAGATTTCCAGGCAGTTGATTTAACTGTTATTATAACATAAATTACACTTTTTCAAGGACGTACAAATTAAATAAGTAGATTATGTCGAAAACCACAGCACTGACGTGGTCATAAGAACTTAATTAAGTACAAGCTACGGGGGCATACATATATGTAGTTCTTATGGGCTATAGGTATAGGTATATAAACACAAAACATCTTGTTATTCTTGCCATAAGTACTTACTCACTAAGTGGCAGGTGCCTTTTATAGAATCTAATTGTCAGTCAAAGATTTGAATTTGAAAGCCAAGAAACACATGCAAACTAATGGCGTGCAGACTGTAGCTTTTAACAATAAATTCACACAAATCCAATGTAGAAATAAAAATGAAAAAAAAAAATATAAAACATTTCCGTCCATTTCATGTTTGTAAATTACTAAGTAGGTACTTGATTTTATTTTGCGGTAAAACCCATCTGCGTGGGCGCCTTTCGACACTCATTTTGACTTGTTAAATAACATGACTCTTTGCAACGGCCGGCATAATACCTTTAGCAAAGAAGTAAGCCTTGTGCTATGATGTTCAATGAACTTCTTTTAACCCTGCAAATGGAAAAGTCAACGCTTAGCTAACACCAACACGCAATCCTTAACTCTTATGAATCGCAGATTTTCACTTGCACTGCGCTGTCAAAAGGACGAATGTTGGAAAAATGTGACTTCTTTTTAAAGAAGAAGAAGAGAAAAACTTGTGCAATGTCATTCTATGTCAAATTAAAACTTTTACCGCCATCAAATAGAACTGCACAAAAAGCTGTGTGATCACCCACAGCTACACAGAATTATAAAAAAAATTAGGAAGGGGCAAACTATACCATCAACGGCCGGGAAGCGCTTAAAGGGGTCGACTATATAGAAGAAGAAAAAAAGAAATAATTATACGGAACTTAAGATCCTTACAGAATTAATATATTGCTCTAGAGGCGGTGGCAACCAACAAGGACTGTTCTTCTTTGATTCTTCCAAGGATGAGTGAGCCAAAGACAGAAAAAAACGAGGAAATTAAAAAACTTTTATGACTTTTATGGGGTTGAGGATATCGTCGTAGAAGACGACGCACGTCGAGTAGGTATATCATAATACATATAGAAAAAATAAATGAAAAAATAAAAGATGAGACCTTAAAAACCAACTCACCTCGGGCACACACATGAGTCTTTCCTCCTTTCTACATTTCGTTCTCCCCATGTAGGTAGATGCAGTTTAATCAAGAAATTTATATTTTCATTTAAACTGTTAGTCGGAATCCATGTCGCGTTGAATATGTGGTAAAAGTTGCGGTTCTCTGCATCCATGGTTTTAGTTGAGCCAAAAAATAAAGCGCAGTTCTTGCAACAATTTGACTTTCACTGGTGACGTTAGCTTGAGTTTTTTTTTATTTTATTTTTCGGGAAGAAACGAGGGTTTATGATGACAGCGTACTAATTCTATGAAATATGTACCTGATAGTGCTACGTACCGTTAATGAAATATGTTTTATCTTTCGTCTATCTATAGATATAAGGTAGATACATTTATGAAATACAAAATTACAGAATGTAACCTGAAAGAAATTAAGAATTAGAGGAATATGGCAATGGCAATGAATAAAAATAATATAAAAGTCAATAATTTAAGTTCTTTAATTTGTCATACCTAATAATAGATCAAAACGACTGGGTCGCACAAACTTGCTCTTGTGGTAAGTTACCTTAGGGCTTAAAGTACAAACGGAATATACAAAACAAATTGTATGATATTTTTTTAAAAGCTTGAAAACCATCTTTGTACCTAAGAACAAAGATTCAAACCAAAATCAAATTATGCAAAAAACTTTCTTTACGAAATTTGAGTTTAAGCAAAAATTTTTTTCAAAATTGTTGGATAAGTTTTCGAAAAAATCGATATTTTCGAAATATTTTTTTTCGAAAACTTTTTTCTAAAAAAAAGTGAGAATGCAGGTTTCTTAAACTTAATTTATTACACCTTTGAACTAAATTTCACAAAAATCCGTCGACTGGTTTTTTGAAATATAGAATTCGCAAAAACTGTTTTTCAAAAATTATTTAAAACTTAACAAAAAAAAGTTTGAAAAACAATTTTATACCATTTTATTTAAAATAGCTAGGACAATTTAGTTTCGTTCAAATCGCTTAAGCCGTTATCGAGATAATCGAAATTTAAAAATACCGTCATATGGCAGGTAAGTTAAACGAATTTTCTTGAAAGTTTGGCTTTCACTATTTTATAGACATTCTACACTTTATTACACATGTGTGAAAATTGAAAATTGGTTGAAATCGTTAGAGCCGTTTTCGAGAAAAATGCAATTTTTAATATTCGGTTCGCTACTAAGTACAAACGGAACATAGGAATTTTTTTTTTAAAGATCTAAACTCATATCTTACAAAGATTTAAACCAAAATCAAAGTATGCAGAAAACTTTTTCGAAAACTTTTTTCTAAAAAATAGTGAGTATGTAGGTTTTTTGAACTTATAATTTATTATACATTGAAACTTAATTTCATAAGAACCCGTCAACTGGTTTTTGAATTGACATCAACAGTTTTTAAAAAATTATTTAAAACTTCACAAAAAAAAATTCAAAAATGAGTTGATGTAGTAAAAAACCTTTCTATGGCAAGAGCCGTTAATAAGCTGAAATTCACCTGGCAACCATAACGTACACAAAGTTTCATCAAAATCGTATTAGCCGTTTTCAATAAAATTAGGAAAAACTAACATTTTTATATGACAGGGTACCCACTACAGTATTAGTTTTTCCAAATTTGTTGAAAATGTCTCATACGATTTTGATGAAACCTTGTGTGCTTTATACTTGCACAATTTTATATATAATTTGGTGAGTTAACGGCTTCTTACAAATTTGGCAGGAACTTCAAAACGGCTTAACCGATTTCATTTGTATTTGGTACAGCATATAAATTAAATATGTAGCACAAGATGGCATTTAAAATTTTTAGCTTAACAACATAAAACGAAAAATATAATGATACGTAATTTTATGAATCAAAATTTCTGTAGTCCCATAGTTTGCAACAAGATCATCAAGTTCGTGCGACCCAGTCATGCATTTTATTTTTCATTCTTTGGATTAGGCTTTATGGGAAAACCAAAAAAAAAAATAAAGCAAGAAGCGCCAAATACTAGTGAAAAAGTGCAATTTTGTCTAAAAACAGACTTTTTTCTCTAAATTGGTTGATGGTACGGTGAAAAGTTTCAAGAACTTTGTTGTAGAAAATCATATAAGCTACAATTTTTACAAAAACTTTTTTTGCAAAAAGTTCATAGTTTCCGAGAAATTTGCAAAAAAACTGAATTTCGACCTCTGTTTAAAGAAAATCCAGATTTGTGGGATTTTTTTCGAATAAAATTCTAATTTTAACCATTCGAAATTTAAATAAAATAGGTTATCAATTATTTTTTTTTTATTTATCAAATTATTTCTTTTTTTCTTTTAGTGGCTCCAAAATTTGCGTTTCGACCTGGTTTGATGCTGGAATCCTCCCTTAAAATTGAATTTCATTAATATATAGGTATACTCCATTCCATAATAATTAATTTGGTTAATTGAAGTTTGTTTATTTGTTTGTTTTTAAAAATATTAACTTCGTCTAGCCATCAGGAGCATAACATCTTAATTCTAATGTCTAACTTTAATCAAAGTTCTTTAAAAATTAAAATTCGCAGTGAGTTCTCTATGTAAATAAATTTTATATAGCAGACGGTATCATCGACAACTATTGCGTATAAGACAGGGTTTGATGTCATCTAGCTGACGAGCCCAGCATCAAACAAGGGCGAAACACAAATTTTGGACTGAACGCCACTAATAAGTATTTAATTTGACTTTTTGTAATCTGGTAATTGTTTATTTTTAAAAATATTAAGTTATCAATTTATGGCTAATTTGTAAAAACCGTTAGTACCAAATCTTCGTTAGAGAAAAATATGAAATGCAGTTATAACGGGTGATTTTTTAGCTTGTTTGGTTTTGGCAACACTGGTTTTGACAGCTGACGTGTGTTTAGTACCTTGTGTCACTGTCAAACAGCTTCAGTTTGGTTTGCAATTTAACCATGGATCGTCTTACAAATGAACAACGCTTGCAAATTATTGAATTTTACTATCAAAATTCGTGCTCGGTTCGAAATGTTCGAAATGCTTTTTTATCGAAAAATTGTGTTCAGCGATGAGGCTCATTTTTGGTTGAATGGGTACGTAAATAAGCAAAATTGCCGCATTTGGAGTGAAGATCAGCCAGAAGCATTGCAACAGCTACCAATGCATCCCGAAAAAGCCACTGTTTGGTGCAGTTTATGGGCCGGCGGCATTATTGGGCCATATTTCTTCAAAGATGATGCGAATCGCAGCGTTACTGTCAATGGTGAACGCTACCGAGCGATGATAACAAACTTTTTTTTGCCCGAAATGGAAGTTCTTGACTTGCATGATATGTGGTTTCAACAAGACGGTGCCAGATGCCACACAGCACGCGAAACAATGATGCAATTGCGAGGCGAGTTTGGTGAACAGTTAATTTCACGTTTCGGGCCGGTCAATTGGCCGCCTAGATCGTGCGATTTGACACCATTAGACTATTTTTTGTGGAGGTATGTCAAAGCTAATGTCTATAGGGACAAGCCCGCTTCGATTGACGCACTGGAAGCCAACATCCATGCATTCATTCGTGAGATACCGGCCGATATGTGTGAAAGAGTATGCCAAAATTGGACTCAGCGGATGGGCTACCTGAGACGCAGCCGCGGTCAACATTTGCATGAAATTATCTTTAAACATTAAATTGCAAGGTTCAAACTATCGATTCAAATAAATATTTTCATTCATTTTTTCGAACTTTTTGTGTTTTTTTTTTTTAAAAAGTTCTAAGCCTCTTAAAAAATCACCCGTTATTAACAGCATCTTAAATATAACGTACAAAAAGTTTTATCAAAATCGTAAGAACCGTTTTCGAAAAAAAAAAAATGTAACATTAAAACCTTTTAACTCGAAGTACCCATTATAGCCAACAAAAATTGAATTTAACCTCTAAGGGATCACCAGAAAGTTGCGAGGAAAGTTGTATATTCGGTTGTATATGTATATAATAAGTTTGAAGTAAATCCGTCAAACCGTTTGGGCTGTAGGTCGGTGCACAGACTACCGCACATATGCACATCACACAGACAGACCGACGACCGACGGCATGACGAAACCTACTTTTTGAGTCTTCTCTAGTATCGCAATGTTGGGTTTTATTAAAACCTCGATTTTTTCAACATGAAACCAATACTTGCCATTTGTACACTTTGTACCAAGTTTGAAGACAGAATTGTCTGACTTATTTTTTCGTCTTCTGAATCATCGTAATTTCATGTTTGATTGTTATCTCAAAAATTTTTTTTACGAATGAATAACTTATTGCTTTATTAATACATATAATCGCAAGTAAAAAGAACTGCTACTAATCAAATTTAGTAGTTTGCTTAAATGAAAATCTCCATTCTTTAAGAAAAGTTTGGTATAAATATTTGAAGGAGATTTTTATTTAGACGGTTACTAAATGTGTTCCCATTGGCACAACATTGTCGAATTGCGTTTCTTAAAAACTCCCATGTGAGGCTAAACTTAGGATACAACAAAATACTCCTTACAATTTAATTTAATAACATTAAACTCAAGCAGACACAAACAAAAATGAACTGCTCTCCTTTTTAGTGATTCAAACGCTATACACGACTGTTAAACTTTCACTTTCCCATTTCTGTAACATCCTGAATAATTTCACCTCTCGCATTAAAACAACCCGTTTGTGTGAAGAGGCTTGTTCCATTTATATTCTCATTTTATAAGCGTTTCTAAACCAACAAACGTTTTAACAATTGCTCACTTGCTGAAAGCACTCTGCGGGGAAATCAAAACTTAAAATTATTGCAAATGATTATATCCTTGTGTTTTTAAATGCATTGCAATAAAAATTCATAATATGAAATCTTCTGCACGCGGATATCCTTAACATCGACAGGCATCCCCCGCAAAATTCAATTACATTGATGGTTCATTTGTATGAAAAGGATATGCGCTCTATACTCTCATCCACTAGGACTAAGCGCGTCAGTTTGCTGTTATTCACATCCGAAACGAAACCAAAGTGTCGGTATGAATGAAACAAATTACGTAACACAAATAAAAATCAGATTAAAGAATCAAAAACGTTCATACGAATGACAGATGTCGACGAATCTATTCGATTAAGCTACATTTTCCCCACAACGATACAACATCCACATACTCGTAGCACTATCGAAACCGAGTCTGAGGCATTTATTTATTTTTTTGCTTCTGGTCAATATTTAAAGATAAGCAAAGCTACCTGTTTGGGTAAAACAAAGTCAATTGTTTGGTAGAACTCGCATAAAACCAGCTGGTGTCCTCAACTGAAGCACCTCAAGCAATACCACCTGCTTTCTCAACCCATCATGTTCTGTGGATGATGAACAACTTAATAGTAAAAGGAGTCACACTGGTCCGCTTATCCTTATATGCGGGGTTGGAGTTGCCACCCTTGGCCCATTTCCCACGCAACAGGAGCAGCAACATTCAGTTCTGTGGGACAACAAGTACGTGCAACTTCTGCTGTTGGCTGACAGCGATAAATGCATTCCAAATACATCATATCCCGCATCTAAGAGCGACAGACAGACAGATATCCCCACTACATCGTGAGGTGGGTAATAAAACAATATGCGAACATGAGCACTTCACCCAGTCACCCAGAGGCAGTTGTATAGCTAGAAACTGCGGGATAAGAAGAGCATCCTGAAATCCTGGAGACTACTACTCTTCACCTAGGATATACAGTATTATATGTCATCTAGCTAGATGAATTTTTTGTCCAACTGTTGTTGGATGCTATGTATGGCATGGCAAATACGTGAACACAAGACATCTGTGTACAGAGAGATGTACTTGGGACAGGCCACCAATGACGACGAGTGCCGTCACGAGCACTGCATAGCAAATCCATTTGGTGCTAGTTGAAAGCCACTGAAAGCCGAGAGTGAGAGCACTCGGTGCATGGATTTTCCTATTTTGTCCAATTTAAAGTTCTTTTTTGTTTGGGGAGTTTTTTTCGGTTAGTTCTTGCATCTTCCATTGCATTGCCCGCCAACCATTCCGCCACTGCCCGCCGCTAGCTGGCTGGCTTCCGAATCAAGCAAAAGAGATGAAGAGCATGCATTGGTATACATATTTTGCAAGGAGCAGAGTCAGCATGTGTTTCGAATGGTATTTTATTTTTGGTCGGAAAAAAGATGCTTTCCTGAGTGAAGTGAAACGAGCTATACACTTACTTCTTGATGTACAAATGAAATTTAATTTTTCTTATTGTTTTGCAAAAAAGGCTAATTATGACACCAAAAGGCTATCCGTCATGGGAGTGTGTCGTGTGCAGCAGCTGTCAGTTCATTATTTTTGATAGAAACAGTAACTTTGTGTGTTAGAGAAGAATTGCTGGATATGAGTTGAGGTTGATTCATGTGTAGTGTCTATGTGAGATGCATTAATGTAATTAGGTTAACATCCAGTTAAAAAAAAAACGCTTTAAATGCAGTGAAAGTGGTAAACCTCCATATAATAAAATATATATATCTATGTAATTATGTATGTATGAAAGAAAATTTATGGCATGTTCTTAGTTATAACTAAAGAATAAGTATTCTATTTTCATCTATGTATTTATAAAATTTCCACTTAACTAATAAAATAATTAAGAAGTGTAAACATATACCAAAAACAGCTTTTGTGCACGTATTTCGGCAGTAATTATGTTTATGTTTATTCGAAAAACACTAAATTTTTAACTAGCAAAACGGCAATGCCAGGACCAGAACCCGCTCTAGGTTTTCTAGAACCAGTGGGACCGTTTTAAGGGGGGGGAAGGCGAATTTCAAAGCTGTAGATATTAGCGCTATCAACATAAGGTAAATAAAATCCTTTAAGACTTCGATATTACAGCTGTCCCCTATTTCGTTTAGAGTTAATTTTCATTTTGGAAACGTATTGACTACCTAGATGAAGACAAATCACAAATACCTTGTTTTACCTTTAACTACGACTAGACCCAATATTAGGGTGCGATGATCATCAATTTTCGATGATCATCGATGTTTAATGTTGAAACATCGGCTTTTCGAAATAAGTACCTCAAAGGTTAGAAAACGGCTTCCAAAATGATGTTGAAGAGGTTGGATGAGACAACATCACTCTGCCTGCAGCCTTTATTGACATCAAATGCATAGGTGATGTTGTTTCCTCTAATTCGGCTTAACTGAAGGTGTTCAAGTGACATTCAGCATTTTTGAGGTCGATAAAAAGATTATGTGCATCAACTATCAACTTACTGTTCTTAGGGACTGATGGTCTCTACACCTGATTGATGCAGATTTTCATTAGACATAAGGCGTTCGCTTATGTTATTGTAACTTAAGAAGTCTTCCCGTATTCGTCTTCCTATGACAAAACGAAAGACATACCCACAAAAAATCGTTGCCCTTGAACCCTGTACAAAGCACCTTAGTAGATATCGCAGTTTTCTAGGCTTCCCTGTTCTTTTCATCCCATTGCACTTCCTGGATGGCAGTCAGTAATATGCCAGCGTTATAGTTTGATTTAGAAAACCCCATAAACCCGTACGATAACATGATAAACTTGGGACGTTGATATAACAGGCACCAACAAACTTGGCAGCTCAATGGAAAATAAGCTACTTAGTAAAGGACTGTCTGTGGTCAAATGGGTTTAATATTATACATTAGTATAATTTAAAAATGTACATTGGAGCTTTTTATGAATTTCAAAAAACAATACAAAATCAGAAAATTGTTTTCTCAAATTAAAGTATTACCATTGTTTCAACATCAAGAAAAATATAAAACTAATTTTTGAAAACAACAAATTTAAAATGAATTTAAAAAAAAATGTGCTCACGTACAACATACAAATAGTGACTTTTATATAATTTAAGCATCTGACCAGTGACCACACAGCTGCCGAATTTGGTGCCGAAGCAAATGTGATATTAGTATACACTGTCGTCACACAAACGTTGAAAAAGAACCCAAACCCAAAACTCTAAAAAAATATAACTCAAAAAGCATGATTCGCAAGACCTGAATTAACAAACACTCTTTCTTCGATATTAAGAATTTCGCAAACAAAGAAGAAAATCACAAAGCGAACGTGATCGTAATTAAAAATTCAAAAACTTACACGAAAATTCTGAAATAAGTTCTCGGAATAAACTATTCTAAGGAGCAATGAAAAAGTTGCACTCAAAAAATTATTCAGATACATTCAGGAAGACAACGGCATTATTCAAGAACCATGATGGGTTAGGACTAGGAGCAAAAAAGTCTATAGAATCTACTGGGCGTTACTTCAACGGACAGTAATGAGTCATGGAAGAAAACCGCAATCTTTATAACAGCGATGAACAACTGAATGCCGTCTCAGACACAATTATTATCCCTGTATGCGATGCTTTCGTAGTATGCTGTATGCATCAACTCGTCTTTAAAATAAAGTCAGAGGAGAGCATGTGTGCGAAGTGGATCTTTTAAGAGTTGTCCAGAAATCTCGCCCAAACACTAGAGACACGATCTTTCAGAATTCCAAATACCTAGATGTAAAGTCAGTAGTGCCCCGTGGCATGGTGGTTAGTGTGTCGGACTATCACGCTGGGGGTCTGTGTTTGATCCCAGCTTCGAGAACACCTTGTTTTTTCAGTGGCACTGCCTCTTGCGAGGAAGTGACAAATTATTCAAGAGTATCATTGTCATGAAAAAGTGCATCTCACCTAATTCATTCGGATTCGACGTAAATCCTGTAGAACTAATAAGGCACACAAAAGGATTAGTTGAGAGTTATAAGTCACTAGGCCGTGGTTCTTCGGAGCTGTCAGTGCCACTAAATTTATTTTTTTTTAATAGAAAAAGTCAGGAAGGAAGGTGTTTTCATCAGAAGTTGGATCCTTTAACTTAATCCCTTACTTCTTATTTTTAATGTTAATTTTTATTCTTAAACCTTCGCTTCATTTAAATTGTTTTACTTTTCAACATAAAAATGTTAACCTGTTGCTGCAGGTCTTAAACCATACTATTTCCCTGATTTTATTTCTTGTTAACTCAATAACATTTTAAAATACCTTTATTTTTATCGCAACAAAAAATCTAAATCTGCCACTACTCCTCCCCTAGATCTGTTTATATGTTCATCCTATATTTGACATATCAATTCATATCAACTAGAAAACTTCCCCCCCAATTCCAAACATTGAGGACACACTTTCTTTCTATATGTGATTCAACTGCAAAAAGAGGCGACAAAAAGCACAGCTTCGCTCAAAAGGAATTTCTTCTCATGGAATGAAAATACAAAGGACCATCCTAACACCCAACACTCTTAAGAAGACACAGACAATCATAAAAATTGATTTTTTACCTTTATCGTCCCGTTCTCAATACCATTGTTTTTCTTCGTCCGTAACCTCTTCGATTTATCAAGGATGTCGACTCTTTTATAGATACGATTGCCTTGTCATTGAGTATCCTGTGGAATGTCAACCGAATTGGGATATCATCATTCGAAATATACAAAAAAAATCCATAAAAAAAGGGAATCCCTTTAAGATCTGTACACACATAGATATAGAGATAAGGTGGGTGTCTTTGGCCTAATTGAAATTGAAAAAAAACACAAGGCGTATAAAAACATCTTCTGCTGTCCGTTGAAGAAAAAACTTTTTGGATGCTTCCTTAAGTGATGCTTCCTTCCTTCCGCTTGTCGCGTGATATCGTAACGTTTGTTGACCAGGTAGGTGATGGTGGTGTAAGAGGGCTATAAAAGGTCTCACTTAACGCCAATTAGCCAACAGTTGGCCATTAAGGACAAAGCACAAACAGGGCGAATAATTTTTAGATCAGCATTCACCTGGTTATTTTTAGGTACCGAACAAAACAGAACGATGGTGTACGAAGTTAAGGTGTAACCGGTTTCTATAAACATGGCATGAAATGAATTCGTAATGAGTATGACCTGATTTTCTCGTCGTAATCTCGTCCAGGAAACTCTTATGCTGACAGGATTACGGTTTTTGGTTGGGATTTATCCTCTTCACCCAATTTTATTATACTTGCTACATATATAGGTATTGAGTTTAAAGGTCAATTATGGATTCGTAAATCTATTTTTTCTTTAATCTAGAGTTGGACTTTTTTTCCTTAAATGTTGTGCTTATAAGTCTGTGTCTATGAGAATTGAGGTTGTATCTAATATACAGAATCGTGTGAAATTTTAAGTTTTTATAGTAAAGAAAAAATGTATTAGAAAATCGACATGTCCTCTCTTTCCTGCGCCAACCGATTTTTTTGTTGCTTCTTCTTCTACCCTATATCTGAAGCGATAAAATAATGTTAGACTTGAAACATTTCGGATGTTCTGTCTCCAATCAGTTTAAGATGACCACTTGCAGTATGTACTTGCGCAGATGTGATATTTGTATTTCAGCTTTGGGCGAATATATGCCCTATAAACCTGTTGCCAGATCATAATAAGTAATACTCTATTGGTTTAAAAAGCTACCTCCCTCCAAACGGTAGAACCAACAACGGAACAATATCGTGAGATTTACCGTCAGATTTTTTGACGGTATTTTTATGCTGTAACATTTGAATACCACTTCTTTCTATGAATTCGTAACATGCCGCTTCCAAATCAGAAATAAATGCGCCGCTGTCCAACAAACCTAAAACTAGTTTATCTTTCAGCTTTAACTGGGTGTGCATTCTACCATCTGTTTTGGAAGTTAAGATCGTTTCGAGTATGCACCTCTGGAATTCCTTTCGCTTCTGATATCGTTCCCTACCCTTTTTAACCTGAGCACTTACAATAGGCTTACCAACGATTTCGGAACGCCTCCTTTAATTGTTTTCTTTCGTGAAGAGATTTCAAAGAAAATACTTTTATAGGATGACTTTCCGAAATAGGAATTTCTCTATGCAGACTTCTGAAAAGATTATCAGACAGTGAAACCTTACCGACTTCATGATTTGAACAATCTTTAGACCAACCAAACTCGGACTACTATGAGAATATTGATCATTCCTTATCTCAGCTCTGTCTTTTAATTCTGTTTCCTCTGGTCGGAGTAGCTGTTTCGGAATCGATATTCTCCGACAGTTCTATCGATCCCTTCACGGTTTCCCTGGTGTTATTGGCATTCTGGGGTACTCACGCCTTTTTGGCCATAGGGAAAACAGAATAGCTTTCTTCATGTGACGGACACTGAAAGAAAGAATGACCAAATTCGTCACACTTCCAACACAAAAGGGAAGAAGATTGTTGGAGATAACCACCAGACCTGCTTAATGCTGCGACTTCCTCTTTTATATTATCTTGCTCAATCTTTTGCTCCAAATGTATCTCATGGACGGTGCTTTGAGCAGTGCGTCCCGCTAAGAAACCTTCAGTTTTTTCTTGCTTTACATTAGAGTTGATCCAAGCTCGTACAACTCGCTGCCAAAAACACTTCACCGACAAGAGCAACGAGAAACAAGAACTGAGTCAAAATTCGAAAAAAGAAAAAACAATTTCATGTCCAGATGCACTATTTTTTTATCAGTTTCAAATTTTTCAATTTTTTGTCAGGTCTATATGTCGATGGCCGAACCGGTAAAAGTAATTCAGATTTGTCACGTGACAATGGGAAATGCACTTGAACAATTGATTATCAACGTGCCGTAATAGGGTCCAGATATCAACAAGGGATCCGTAGTTTTTAAAAAAACATAGAGACCCAAAATCGGGAGTCAAATAAGTAAGTAATTCAGTAGACAATTTAACATTGCTCTTGTCGAAATCGCTGGTGAATTTGTTAGTGTATAATTCTTCATTTTGCCATCTGTCGAGCGAACAAACATCCCCTCTTGGCGACTGGAGTTTCCACTGTAGTATGTTGATAAGTTGTTTTAGTTTCTTGCCACCAGGTTTCCAATTTTGTCTATTCTAGCAAGAACAACTCAAGAATTTTCAGGAAATGTGACAAAATTAGATCTCTGATGTCATTTAGGGACTATGATCGTCTTCCTTAAGATTTGATTTATTGAAGACAATTTTCAATATTTTATCTGATACACACTTCATATTTTCACTCTTCCTTTATTTTAAATTTAGAATCGAGAATATATTTTAAACTCCTAAACAACATTCTTAAAAGCAAATTTGTGCGACCCAGTTTCTTACGAATAATTTTTGTCCCCCATTTCAATTTCATAAGAGAGTTTCGCAACTCAAGACTTCCAATTAAGGTAATTTTTGTTGTTGGCTATTTATGACCTTTAAGCATTAGCTTCCAACTCTCGTTTTGGTTTATTTTTACCCAAAGGATCAACAAATGTCACGTATAACTATTGTCTGGATTTCCGGATGGATGGCGAATCAACTGGCACGGTTTTCTTAATCCCTCAGCGTATAACATTGTGTGTGGAGGCAGCTCGTATTCTATTGCCATGAGATATAAATTGAATGTGTCCTTTGTGTGAATGATTGACTGCCAGAATAAGACACAAGCATCGTTCGACGTTCACCTGTCCACTGCCTATAGCGTAACACGGGCTTTACATTTTGAAGTTTTCCCGCACGTAGAGACTAATCCCACCAAAGGCGAACGATTTAATTGTCAGAAGTGGCGATATCATGACTATACGAGTGCAAATATACCAAGTAGGATTCAAATTACGGTCCTATAATCGTTTTGCAAAGCATATAGGAATACGAGTATGAACTTTTGTTTGCAGACCTCGTACAACAATACAAGGACGACATCAGACATCATTCGGTTGCCTGCATGTGGACAAAGATGAAAGACGGATGCGATGGATGGTGTTCGCTTATTGTTGTTATGATGTTTGCAGATGTCAATTATGTATCATTTATGGCAATGAGGAGGTTAATTTTGATGAATGTCTATACGTATTTGATCCCTATATAGAAGTTAAGCGAATTGAAGTGATTAATCGAAGCAATTTATTATCTTCTGCATCAGGTGTAAACGAGAAGATATATATTCATGACATAAAATATTTCGGCAGATATTGACAACAAGGGATGGAAAATTAACTTTTTGAGTTATGAAGTCAAATAACATTTAAAAGAGTTTATTTATCGCAAAAATAAAAAGATCTGATTTGGGCTCTTGCGTTAATTGCTCAATCGATTTTTATGATTGAGCACCCCACTGGGGTTTATGGGTTGAAACTCTTATTGAAATGTTAGTCCTGCCTGAAGTTCGGTCAGGCAGGACTAACATTATAGAATATGAATTTTACTACAATTGCTACGAAAATCAAAATAAGGAATTTCTTATCAAATTTTGTATCTGAATTCGAGTTTACCACATTGTTAAACAGTTTCAAAGAAACAACAAAAAAACTTGCAATAAACATAAAATACGAAATTGCTTTGGGACCCAAAGAGAGGTTGTCAATTTGTTCAGGCTTTCAAAAAAAAAAAAAACAGCTATAATTTGAATTTTAAAATCAAATACATGCACGTGTCTTGTCAAAATGCAAAACAAGCACGGCTTTCAAAATTTTGCTTTTGTTTGTTTTTTGAATCTATACATAAATCGAATATATCTTCTGCTCCTTATTAGAGATCCTGGAGCTTGGACGAAACAAAAATTGAAAACTGGATAAAGTCAAACCGAACGATTTAGTGCTTTACTTACAGCCATACAGAATGTCCAGTTCGTCGCTTCAATGACATGTAACCAAGCCAATTTTTAACCTAATGAAAAACATCAGTAAATTTTTGCAAAAACAAAAAAAAAAAGAATGTGTACACAGATGCTGCAATGAATATGCCAAACATCACCTTCAAATTTCGTAAGATTACCTTTACCAAGTAATAAGATTTGGTACCATCCATATGGCCATATGACGCATTGTGAAAGTGTCAAATGGCAATATGACGCTTGGCGAAATGTCATATGGCACCGTCTAATTCATGTCGATTTAAAATTTATATTTACGTTCACGTTCCAATTATCTCTTATAGGCCTCATTCACTCTACGATCTGGCGCTGGCATTTCTCACCTGACCTGACCTGACAAACTGCCACACATTCAGATTTGGAAGTATTAAATATAATGCAGAAAAATGCAATTTTTAAATATGATTTCAATCAAACCAATCCAAAAACCGTTTACTGTAATGTATCGCCCAATTCACAAAAGTTTCATTACAATAGGATGATGGACCAGGAATGCAGAAAAAGGCAATAATTATACTATAAGATTTTTCGATATTTTTCTAACGATCGGCTTTTAAATGAAACCATTCCTAAATTTGCCAAAACAAAGTTAATTAACTTAAACTGAATCGAAACTGAATAGTTTGTGAATTTTTATATATAATGCAAAAATGCAATTTCTAACCATCTGATTCCAATCCAACCACTTAAAAATATAAAGCAGTATTGCATTACACAACTCACAAAAGTTTCATAACAATAGGATGAATGGTTCAGGAATGCAGAAAATGCATTATCTTACCATTCGATTTTCTGATTCTATTCGGGGCGGAGACAAATCCAACAAAGAAGAGATCATTAAAATTGGTTCAGTCGTTGTTGAGTTATAAATGTTGTAACTTACACGACTTTGTTTTATGTATATAGATATACAGGATGATTGGTATAAGATGCACCAAAAAGCTTGAGTAGGTAGAGTTAAGACAAAAAAAAATCGTATGGGAGGGGGGTCTATTTCCCCCCGTTTAGGCGGGAGGGGCAATTATCTAAATCTAAAAACTTGACTTAAATCAGAAAAAAAAAATATTTAAAAACAACGGTGAATGATACAAAGCCTTGTTATATTTTTTTGGAAAGCCAGAAAACTATTCTTTTATTTAATTTTTAAGTTAATTTGTATAAGTGAACAGTTTTGAAAAAATTTATTTTCAAACTTAAAATTTTGAAAAAAAAAACTAAAAAAAAATGTTTAAACTAATTTTTTTCAAAATTTTATGTAATTAACTATTATTTTTATTTTCAAAATTCAATGCTCTAATTTTTAGTCAAAAACAGAAAACCAGATGCCAAAATGTATCTTAGTTTTTGAGAAATTAAGAAAAACTAGAAGTATTTTTTTCCAAGAAAAACATTTTTTTTTTTGGTTTTCCCAAATTTGACCTGCTCAGGCCAATTATTAATTAGGGGATTATCCTTTTTTATTTTTTATTACATACCATCCGATTTTAATCAAATAATAAAAAAAAACGAATTAACTTTTTACTTATTTTACTAGTTTTACTTTTAATTTTTTTTTATTTCTCAAAAACTAAGATACATTTTGACATCCGGTTTTCTGTTTTTGACTAAAAATTAATAACAGCATTGAATTTTGAAATTAAAATTAGCACTTAATTACGTAAAATTTTGAAAAAAATGAATTTGAATTTTTTTTTTCAATTTTTTTTTTCAAAATTTTGATTTTGAAAATTAATATTTCAAAAACTATTTCTTAGAATAGATTTATTTAAACACAGAATGAAAGAAAAAGTTATTGGCTTTTCAAAAACGTATCGCACAGCATTGTGAATGAAGCCGTTGATTTTAAATAATTTTTTTCCCATTTTAAGTCAGTTTTTTCGAAAATTGCCCCTCCCGGCTAAACGGAGGGGAATAGACCCCCCCTCCCATACGATTTTTTTTCTTGTCTCAACGCAACCTACACGCCCTAGCATTTTGTCGCATTGCTCATGACTCACCCTGTATAATGCAAAAATGCAATTTCTAACCATCTGATTCCAATCCAACCACTTAAAAATATAAAGCAGTATTGCATTACACAACTCACAAAAGTTTCATAACAATAGGATGAATGGTTCAGGAATGCAGAAAATGCATTATCTTACCATTCGATTTTCTGATTCTATTCGGGGCGGAGACAAATCCAACAAAGAAGAGATCATTAAAATTGGTTCAGTCGTTGTTGAGTTATAAATGTTGTAACTTACACGACTTTGTTTTATGTATATAGATATACAGGATGATTGGTATAAGATGCACCAAAAAGCTTGAGTAGGTGGAGTTAAGACAAAAAAAAACGTATGGGAGGGGGGTCTATTTCAACCCGTTTAGGCGGGAGGGGCAATTTTCTAAAAACTTGACTTAAATCAGAAAAAAAATTATTTAAAAACAACGGTGAATGATACAAAGCCTTGTTATATTTTTTTGGAAAGCCAGAAAACTATTCTTTTATTTAATTTTTAAGTTAATTTGTATAAGTGAACAGTTTTGAAAAAATTTATTTTCAAACTTAAAATTTTGAAAAAAAAAAACTAAAAAAAAATGTTTAAACTAATTTTTTTCAAAATTTTATGTAATTAACTATTATTTTTATTTTCAAAATTCAATGCTCTAATTTTTAGTCAAAAACAGAAAACCAGATCTTAGTTTTTGAGAAATTAAGAAAAAATAGAAGTATTTTTTTCCAAGAAAAACATTTTTTTTTGGTTTTCCCAAATTTGACCTGCTCAGGCCAATTATTAATCAGGGGATTATCCTTTTTTATTTTTTATTACATACCATCCGATTTTAATCAAATAATAAAAAAAAAGAATTAACTTTTTATTTTTATTTTTTTTTAATTTCTCAAAAACTATGATACATTTTAGCATCCGGTTATCTGTTTTTGACTAAAAATTAATAAGAGCATTGAATTTTGAAAATAAAAATAATAGTTAATTACATAAAATTTTGAAAAAATTAGTTTAAAACTTTTTTTTTAGTTTTTTTTTAAAGTTTTGAGTTTGAAATTTAATTTTTTTAAAACTGTTCGCTTAAACAACTTAATTCAAAATATTAATAAAAGAGTAGTTTTCTGATATTCCAAAAAAATAAAACAACGCTTTGTATCATTCACCGTTATTTTTAAATAATTTTTTTTCTGATTTAAGTCAATTTTTTAGAAAATTTCCCCTGCCGCCTAAACGGGGGAAAATAGACCCCCCCTCCCATGCGATTTTTTCTTGTCTTAACTCCACCTACACGCTCAAGCTTTTTGGTGCACCTTATACCAATCACCCTGTATAAATATAAATATTGCTAAGTGGGGTATTTTGAATGAAAATCAATTTTAATGGATTTGTGGTCTTGACTCCACAATATGTTTTTGGCCCTGGCTGATAAGTTATTAGATTACATCATATGTATGATACGCAATACGTCATTTAACATCTTATAGGTAGCCTAATACCTAAGCCCATAAAATCATCAAAATCGCCCAAGCCAACATTCAAAAACATAACACTTATAGATTTGCGGATAGGCACCTACAGCAGTCTATCAAAATGTTTGCGTCTTACATTTAATATACATAAATGCGATGCAGAACTAGAAATATTTAATTATTTTTATCCAATAAGTTTGATTCAAACGATTTTACACATCAAAGTAAACTCAAACTAAATTAATCTACACTCAAAGTAACTTTGAAACTACCAAATCAATCCTTTCAATATAAATATCCCAACTTAACCTTGTACACATTATAGTGTGTATTAAAAAAATTAAAACTAAAATCAAACGACTAAATTCCTTTGAAAGCCACTCAATCGCACCATAGAGTTAAATAAAAAAAGAACCATTCCTTTGAACAAAAAAAAAATCATCAAGGACATGGATAAACACCAAACAAATTCTATCAAACCAAAGGCTGCTGATGCATATATTCAAAAGTCTTGTACCGTAATCTACCTACTCTGTGAATAGCACAACACACCACATACTTGTATCGGATATTCATCCAAAAATTTCACCTGGACCGAGAAACTCACATATATGAGGCAAATGCTTCACTTAATGAATAAAATTAAGGTCACGTAAACAGAATATGCAACATTTAAGTACCTACATATGCGTACCGAAAGTTTTTACGTTCGTGCTTTCATGCTTGTCAAGCTGCACTATTCGAGATGAGATACGTTTCATGCATGCAGCAAAAGTAGCAGCGAAATAATGCGCTGACCTCACGTCGAATACTGCAAGTCTTTAATTTCTCATAATTTCCCATTTTCCGCCACTAATATGGTTTCGACACAAACTGCACAGTGCACAACGTACATATTCCCAGATCGCAGCTTTCCGTCCCTCATCTCGATTTGCCATAGCATCATATGGCTGTAATAGCGTTGGATTTCATCCAACACCCATATATTTCAACAGGATGCACGACCATGCTGCAATTTTAAGTGGATTTTATGAATAATTCAACTATACGCCTTCCCGCATTTTGCTCAAGGTCTACCTTTTTCTCCTCCTTCCTTCTATACCAGCTGTTCTCCTCATATATATATATAGAAATGCCAAACGGATTTCCCAAGGCACGGGCTGAAGCTTGAAAGTTTGCAAAGTCACTGCAGCATCATCACTCGGATGATTGACTCTGAGTTACGGAATGTGTTATTTTTCATTTTATGGATCGTGGGGCATAGATTAGGCGATTAAATTTCATTCGACCCCAAGTTGAGTTTGCTTCGAGGAACAGGTAAATCAATAAACCTCGAAAGTCATACCTCTATCCTATATATCCGCCTTCACATTTCTCCTGCTGTAGGAATATAGGAAACTTCAAGTTTTTCTTATGAATTCTAAATCAATGTAAGTTTACCACACATTGGTTATATACGACATACAAGTATGGTGAAAGAACAAGAACAAAAAGACAGATGAACTTATAGAGTAGTAAAGCCAAAGAGCCCACTCTAGGTATTTTCTTTTTTTTATTTTGCTTTTTTTTCGTCAGAGACGTGCTCGCAAAAGTTAAAAAATTCCTTTCTTCCAAAAGTTTAAGTTAAACTCACCTTTCTATACCAACCATGCCGCACTGCCATGCCGCCTGCGTGGCATACGAGTATAACTTTGACTTTCGCTCCTATACATGCCTAACCTAAACTAGAACTAGAGAACTTGTTTGCTTGAAGGAGCTCTTCTATATTTTAGCTTTGTGCTACTGTTTGCTTGTTCCTTAGAAGAGCCGGGAGGAAATTAAATTTTCAATTATACACTGAGTGTTAAAAGTTTGAATGAATTCAAAATCTTTTTGAATCTTTTAAAACGAAATTTCGATTATACATGGTAGGAGTATAGTTAGAAGCAAGAGTAGGTATAGTGTTCAAAGTTCACCAGAAAAACTCTCATTGCAAAATAAAATCTTGCTCTTTTCTGGCACAGAGCATATATTAGAGCAACTCACTAAACAAGGCTATGGTATTATCGTATTTATACACCTGAATAGCCGTGTTTTTTTGAAAGTCCATACAGACTTGTGTGCAAAAAAACGACTTTAGGAATTAGCCCACGCTAGTACCGACGAAATTTCGCATTCCAATATAACACACATGTAGTTGTGTCAGTAATGCAGTAATTCTATATGGACTTAGCTAAGTCCCGATAATTATCGTGAGTTAGCTAAGTTCATGGACTTATGTTGTTGTTTAACTGATGGCGATTTTTTCACACAAGTGGACTGATAAAAAAACACGATTCGATAATATTCTCGAACTGAAAATTATAGATTCTGAAAGTTCCTTTTCAGTTCAGTTTCCAACTGATGTTTTCCATTAAATGTCATTTGCTTGTTCCAGGGTTGTTATATGGATTTTTTTATAGATGGCTTGGAAGCTTATTGCGGTATCCAAAAAAAAGTGAAATACTTTTTCCAATGAGTCCGGGTTTATGTTGACAAGTCCCCGGCGGACATGCTATGGCCTTTGTAAAGCAATCGTAAATGAGGATTTGGAATCAGGTGCTTAGTATTAAACATACTGCCAACATTGACCCAACATTGACCCGTCCCGAACAATACCGTGCAGTCGGAGTCGATGCATTGTGTAACTTACTTATATGGGCCTTGATGTTAAAAATGTTTCTCTCTTTTAGATGGAACAGTGGCAAACGCACAAAAAGAACATCCTCGGTCTACATCCAGCTATAAGGACAAATGGGGTATGTACGTCTACCTCTCTGACAATCAGTCGGTGGCATGAAAACTCTGGAAAAAAAATCCTGCGGAGAAAACAACGCAATGCAGTGAGGTTTGTTTGGCGTTTGACTGTATTAGAATTTCTGAAAACTTAATGACCAAGCAAAAGCTAGCTGAATAAGCTAGTAATCGACATGAACTCACCGAAATGGGGATTACCCACCCAAATCATGGGCATATTATTAAGAAACGACGAACGAACTGATCGAGTACAATTTCACAGAGCAGCAAGAATAAAACAGATTATTTCTTTTGAGGGAGCCAATAAGTTTTTGATGTGAACAAGGGCAATCGTATACCGAAACTAACAGAGATCATCTGATTGAACATCACGTCTTGATGGGTTTATCGAGGCTTCATAGCAAGATGTTTCTCCCTTGCCTAGAGATAGACTCATTGTTAAGGGACCTTGCATTTCAAGAGATATAATTTATATCCGAAGATCCATCAAGACAGACCAATACCAATTGAAACAAAGCAGATAATTTGTAAGATGGTAGACGATAAGATAGATGGAACCAGAAGTGATACTGTTGAGTAATGTTTATGGAAAGATAAACATACGCTAGTTAGCGCTAATATCAATTTTAATAATGTAGAAATTGTACAGTTACTGGCGCAAAATTATAGTCAATTTAACTCGAAGCTAAATCAAATTTAGTTTGACACTAGTCTAAAATAACATTTTTGGCAATTATAGACAAGTTAAACTACACTTTATCTTTAAAGACTTGCATCAAAATTAAAATCATGAAAACCCTGTTTTAATTTTTATAGTGTCATACTTGCTTCTCTCTGACCCCTGTCAATTTGTAATTTTCTATAAACCGAAAAAAATATTTGCAAAATGTTTTCGGAGGACGAAGATTTTGAATTGTTTGACGACATGAAACTGAAATTGTAGACCCTTTATTTCGTAAAGCGGCATTACAGCATTCTTTGCAAAGATCAACTTTTTAACGATATATATTTCTAAGTTATTAAAAAAATTAAATTAAACAGAAAATTATCATTTTATTGACACATTCCGGGCTGATGACATTTGACAACAGATAGAAAGATGTGTTTGCTTTTTTTCTCAGCGAACTGTCACAGTTTAAGGCGCGTTCCGCACAAATAAGTTAGAGAAATGTTTTAAACCCCACACTAGCTGTCAGTACTTCAGAAAGAGTCGATAATTATTGTAATGTTAGAGAACCGTTTCAAAGAAGTTAAAATTAAGTTAAGAAGTGTGGAGTTAATTCCTTAAACTTAGGCTGACTATAATTTTGCGTCACTGATTTTAAATTATTATGATGAAAAAAACTCAAATTTGAAAAAAAAATTGGGTTATGCCACTTTTGCACTCACAGCCTCATAAGAATACCAATTGATACGTTTAGCATATGTTTTTGGATTCAAACAAGGCTGCATTAAGTCACTGATACAATTTTTACATAAAGTAGTTACTAAACGATGCGACGTAAAATATGGAAACATTCAGTAGACTCACTGCCTGAACACAATAGACTGCTGCAACTGTACCTGGAGCTGGAATAGATGTCAAAATATGTCGTACGTCTCGTTTTTTGCGTGCCCACAATGGTGCTACACAAAATGGTGCTGATTAAAATTTGATTGCAAAATTATCAAAAGAAACACAATTAAATTCACTTAAATTAACTTCTTTGCTTTTTAACACATTAAATAAAGATTTCTTCACAAAACACGCGCTCGCGGCAAGAAAATTGTTTTTTTTTTTTAATTTATTGTGAAACGTCAAAAGTGCTGTACGTCGAAAGTTAAAAGTTGGTGAACTTGTGCAGCACCGTAAGCAGCACCGAGTACGGTTGCGTCGCGTTGTGTTCGTAACATTGGGTTTGCGTGTATTCAATATTTTGACTATTCCGGTTGCAGCTCCAGTTCCAGCACCGTCACTATTGTGTTCAGGCAGTCAGACAATATTACGTCGAACACGAACCCAGTATTTTCTTTGTCAGGAATATATACGCAATATGCATTAGATTTGATGACACCATGGGAGATGTGACTATCCATTATAGTCAGGAGAAATCAGCAGAATCGAATCAGTAAAAATAAATTGAGAACCGAGGCCCAGAAGTCTAATACGATACGATATCAAGTATGCACTTAAAATCCCTTGACATGAAATTTAATGACACTAATATGATGTCAGTGCACAATAATTCTGTCGTTCAACTTTTCCTCGCCACTGTTTATTCTCGAATATACATTTCAAGCACCACTTTTATTTGAGTTGTAACATGTTGCACACGGGTGATCAGAAATAGAACGAGAGCTCCACCCATTTTAATGTTCATGGCCAAAGATATTACAAATTCAATTTAGCAGAAATGATTCCAATGGAAATATTATGCGCACTCATATTTGTTCATCACGGGAAACTCATTGTCCTTGAGATTTGTCTTCACTACCATATCAAGAGGCAATGCATGCCTGCTGCAGTGCTGCACTCATGGGTCGACTATACGTTGCACGAATGGCTTCAGTCTAAGGATAAACTTGTTGAATAGACGACGACGACGACATAATTTTGAAGTAGTTCCTTTCCTGTAGAAAGTGGTGGCAAATAATTTACTTTGTCACCGTGAGAATGGTTTTTTTTTTATTTAATTTTTTTAATAAGAACGAGAAGAAGGTTACACTATACTTTAGTTTTTGGAAACAGGATGAAAATAAGAAATGAATAAAAAAAAAAACGTTTAATTTAGTTGATGAAGGCAAAAGCACAGACTCTTCTTCATCATGATGCTGGGTAAACATCGAGGAGCTTTATTAATATAACATTGAATATGGTTGGTTTAATTTTGCCTGCATTTTTTGGAGGAGCTCGTTACGTGTGACATTGTAAAGACTGTGAAGCATGATGAACGTAAAAAAAGAAATGTAGGTAAACAGTTGAAGTGCATGAAATTAATGAGCAAACAATAGAGCGAAGTTTAATTGATTTACCTAACTGCTATTTTATACAGAGGTACGTTATCCCATTTTTTCCTACCTATCTCAACTTTATGCGGTTCTCAACTTATCACCTAAGGCTGTTGGCTAAGACGACATATTATTATGACATGAATGATGTACTTTGTAAATTTTATGGAAATTATGTTTACATTGGCAGGTGTGTTTTATGAAATCAGTTTTTTTCTTAGTGTAAACTTTGGAAAATGTTTTGGAAGAGCAAGAATATTTGCCTTCTTTTGTGACTATGAAAAATATATACAATATAGAATATTTGAATTTTCTATAGTTCTTTTGTTTGTACAAAGAATACAAAACATTTGAAAGGGAGACATATAAATGGAAGTTAAATATTTTCATTTGCAGAAGAAACTTCTCAAAGCTTTGAAACTGACAATGAGGTGTGGATGAAAGTTCAGTTTTAACACTGAAAGGAACCCATTTTGCTGGAAAAGTAGCTCGATTCCATAAAACATTGTATACAGTTAGTTCGAACAAAAGTTATTCAGATAATTAGTCTATTTAAAATCGCATATAAGATATATGTCATGCCGTTTTGTGTAAGCTTCTTAATCCGTTAAAATATATACATCCTTCAGGAAGTCAAGGACTTTTCTTACCTATATTGGTTCTGCAGTAAATTGCGATAACAACACCAGCATTGAAATCCAACAAGTGATCACTCCTCCTCTTAGTGGCGTAACTACGGGTGGGTCAAAGGGGCAATTGCCCCCCCCCCCCCCCCCAGATCCATCAAAAATACATAAATTTATCTACTTTTTTCTACATTGCTCCACAAAAATATTGGAAAAATTTAAATTTTGGTACAACGTGCCCCTTATCCTTTATTAACAAATCATATATAATAATGCTAAAAACTTCAATATTTTTATTCGTAATATAAACCACTCTATTAAAGCTATATTCTATCTAAGATGCTTTCCAAAATGGTGTTGAAGAGGTTGCATTGAAGAGTATCTTTTCGCCCGAATTTATCAAAATCCTAAAAATGGTTTTTTCCTAATTTGACTCAAATGCGGGTGTTATATAGCGTCATTTTGCATATCTGAACGGATTTATTGCGGAGATCAATGTGAAAAGCCGTGTTTATGTTCTTTTGGTCTTTTGTAGAAATTCCGGGTCTAAGACCACATCACACTGATAAAAACCGTTCAGGTTGTACATGAATGGTTTTAAGAAGCTCCCATGATCTGAGGGCAAGATGCTTATTTATAGGACATGCTATACATTTCCACAATGGTGCAAGGCTCACATTCCAGATATAAGTTAAATAAAAAAAAATCTAGATTTTTGAAAACAAAAAAAAAATATAATATTTTGTTTCGGCTGTGAATTTCAACTTGTTCCATAGGGCAAGAACCTATTGGTTTCGGTGTAAAAAAAACTCGATGTATTTTGGTATGGCCTTTAATGCAAACGCTTAATAATAGCTTAATCTCACGTTTAGTCTTATATTTGCTTCTTCTAATTTAAATATAAATTTAATAATTCCTTTTAATCACAATATAACAAAATCATATGACTTTTTATAAACATTGCTAAAAGAAACAAAGTTTCAAGCCAAAATCCAAGAATGCAGAAAATTTTGGTGCATTAATATAAGCTTACCAAAAAATAATTCTAAAATCATTGAAGCGGTTTTGAAATAATTTGATATTTACTTTATAATTTTTATAAAAAGGTTGTTTAACAATTTTAAGTGTGCCAATTTTAAATGCTAAATGAAGGCATTTGTTGTACAAACTATAAAATGTGTTATTCAAGCCGTTTTTGAAATATTGAATTTACCAAAAAATAATAAAATACTTATCAAGTCATCTACACAAGACTAGTTTTAAAAATGATAATATGGTGTATAAGACGTAAATAAGACGTAAACGAATTATGACAAAGCCACATCGAAAAAGTGGCTGCCCTTGCTTATTACAAAAAAAAAAAAAAAAACATAATAGATATCGACTTTGATCGCAGTCTAGTCTTTCTTCATAGTAGAAATGCGTGGATATGGTCAAGATCGAATGAGTAAATGATCATTCGCCTTTGAGAGAACAATTCTTCGGTTTATGTTTTTTTATTCCAATATGTTAGTATGAGTAATATGTGACGAAGAAGGTTCAACGACGAGATTTACTGGTTTTATTCAACTTGTTCTTCTTCTTCGCTTTATTATATGCACCATCAGCATTGTCACCATTGCCTCTATTTTAACTGTTTAACATTTCGTATATCAGTGCTATATGAAATTTTCTTTTTTGCAACATGGCGATAATAAATATTGTAATTGAAAAATGCGTGTCTCTTGTCGACATTGGTGCTGTTGCTGGGTGCTGAATTAGTCTGTTTCGAGATCTTTTCAAATGCTTGGCAAGACTACTTAGTTTTCTTATTACAATTACAAGGAAGCATTATTTGACATTTTCTATATTGTATGTTTTTTTTAAGCAATTTGACCCTTGGCCATAGATTCGTTATATGTAAGGTGAAACTCTTATATTCGATTAAGAGACTATATACAAAACGAATACTTATTTCTTTTTCTTGTTTTGCCAAAAGAAGAAAACCCTTAAGAACATTCAAGGCAACTGACGTCAATTATCATACTTGCCATTATAACCTGTTGTTATACTATCATGTCGTATTTTTTCATACGAAAAAAAAGTAAAACTCTTTTTTCATAAACTAATTGTGTTCCCACTTCTTCTCTGTCATTTCCACGTGTTACACTTTACGTAAATCCCTGTGGGCTTAAGCTTAGTGCCAAAAATAGTAAGCAACCTGCACCAACCTTTAGTTTTTTTTTTAACACATCATGAATTATGATCCCCAAAGCCAAAAGTAAAGCACATAAGTATGACATAAAGAAGTGCATTTTTCATTCTTTTAGTTTGCTTTTGAATGGACAAAATAAGTGAATGCAGGACGACCTGGGGCCAAGGACGTACCTGTAGGTAGCTGAGAGTAACACAACGAAAAAAAAAAAAGGTTTTCAAATGTTCCGCATTCAAAGTCAAGGACATAATTCCTAAAAAATAACGAAAGGAAGAAAGAACAACATCAAACATAAGTGTGTGTTTTTGGAAAGTATGCATTAGAATGAAGTAGGTTATGGTGTATATGGATGAATTTAGTTTTTTGGTTTGTACGAGTATGTCGAAGACCTTTGTCATTAAGACATTATCATGCTGGAACTATGCTTGCTTTAAGGTTGTGTTTATAGTTATTATCATTACTGTGTGTATATAGGAACTTATATTGTCTCTATAATGACAATGATTAGAAACATTATAACCACATGTCCCAATAGAGTAGACGAAGATAACACGATCATTGAAAGGGTCTATGAGTTCCTCGTAAGAAATTACTCACAGTCCTCACAATACTGAAATCCTTCGTATAGCAATAGACAACCAAATTGCGCACCATATCTACGAAAAAAAGAGGCTAATAAAGGTACTTTTTAGGACAAGGTTCTTATGTATATATTGGAATAAAGGTGACCTGAAAATGTAAGTCAATTAATGTGATGTCCAGTCCACTTGCACGAAAAAAATATTATTTGAAACCATTATGGCCCAGTTTCTCCAAACACTTTTAAATATTTATTTGGTTGTTAAATCTTAAAATGGCATTTTCAATTTCACCAACCATTTTCATTTTTAAAAGGGCCAATAAACTAAAGCCCGATTTTGTTCCAAATAAATTTTAAAGGCGTCTTAAAAATGCAAAACAAAGAGAACGTTAAAATGTTTTGATTGATATGCTCTCCTCTCGCTTGCTCTAATGAAAGAAAGCCATGAGTGGTGAATAAAAATCCGGGGTTGGCATCAACATTCCTCATTTATAAAAATTCACCTCCTTATATTGGTGCTAATCATTTTAAGCTAAAAAATTTTATTACTCCGTTAAATAAAATGCTTTTAGGTGTATTTTAGTGAAACTGGGCATTAGTTTAGTAATTCATCGGCATTTTAACTTTATGAACTTTTAAAGAAAATTAAATTTTATATAAACCCTGGATTTATATTCATCTTTAAATAGAGTACATGACAAAAAAAAGTATCATTTATCAATCGAACACTTTCAACGTTCTCTCTGTCTTATATTTAAAATGCCCATTGTCTTAAAAGAATCTTTAAAATTTATTTAGTTTATTCGTCTTTTTAAAACAGAAAGTTGTTGGGTGCAATAGAAAAATGGAACAATGGAATGGAACCACAACTCTGTCAATTTATTATAAAGATCTGGGGTGGAAAGTGCGTTGGGACTCGTGAGATAATGCCTTTTGAACGGGGTTATTTAGCATCTCTCTTTTGTGCGTGACAAATTGCAACTAATTTATATATGTATTTAAACGTATAAATATTTGTCAAGTCAATGAATAGCTTAAACGGGGGTGTAGAGTGCGTGAGCAAAGACCTAAGCCATTCCTTCGGAATATTGTTCAGGGTGCTTAAGTAGTTAACACACCAAAGGTCCTGACATCATATTTTCCAAACTGTTAATCTGAAAAAAAAAATCAATGGAGCAAGTTATAGAGAATTAATTCTTGAAAAAAAGTCTGTTCTGGGTAATATCAGTTCATAAATTGAAAATGTGTGATCGTTTGTTTCCCAAAGCAAAGTAAAACAATAAAAAATAATAAATAATTTTGTCTCGCAAGTATTACAAAATTCTCAAAAATTGGCTCGCGAGCCGAACTTTTGATTTGCCGCGGTCGAACATGGCTCGCGCGGCAGCCGCGCATAGTTGATAAGCGACTTAAAACAATTTTAGTTATCGGATTTTAAATTTTATGAAAAAAGAAAAATCTGTATTTGTGATGTGAATAGAGAAATATTTCATTAGAGAAAGGAGAAACCACCAATCGAACACTGCCTCTCACACTTACTTATGAACTTGATTTAATACTTCCATTTTCATCCGATTTCCGGAAGTTCTGTGGAAATCCTCGTGGCCAACTACATCACATTCAAATTATCGAATTTGAACTCGGCATCGAATGATTTTTCAAAATCAAGCAAATTACTTGAGTAATCGTGATTTTCATGAGCGATCTAAACCAGCTGTCTGTGATTTTTTTCCAGAATTAAAAGAGGTCTGTGCGAATGTTTTTTTTTTTTTATATACACAATTCAATTAAAATGGTTTCTCTCGTACAGCTTTTTGAAGATAATACGGCCTTTTGTATAGCTGGCTCGTCGCTGTTTCTGAGCATACTGGTTTGCATCAACATCTGTTACCGTTGCAACGGGTAAATGCCACCCGTACTCACTGCCTTAAGTTGAACACACTTCTTCTAACTTCTGTAGACCACTTCCAGACATTTGTATCTTCTTATCTCTATTATCATAGGGGGACAAGGAACCCAGTTATTTTATAAATTCGTCTATATTTTCCGTTGGTTAGTTGTTGTTGCAAGCAGTGATTTTGATTTATGTGTTAAATATATATTAACTATCTGAAAACCAGTCGAAAACGCTGCGATACGGTGTAAATAAATTATTTTTCGTGAAGATTCTTGATTCTTTAAATTTATTGTTCTTGTTAAATTAAAATTGGATGGTAACAAGATCTAATTTTGAATAGTTTAATTAGAAATGCAACTTTGGTGTTTTTTTAAATCTCCTAAAAATGTTTAGCTTCCGGTGAACATTTGAAATAAAAATGTAATGTTTCCGTTTCGTGTTTCTCTGTTTAACATTTTCTCAAATATAAACGCCATTTTTCTTTCGTTAAAAATGTTGCTTAAATTCGTTTCAAATTATTCGGATATTAAGAACTTGAAAAAGTATGTTAAAGCTCATTTTGGTGTTTGTGTCTGCTAAGTCAATTTTTCTGAAAGATTTTAATAAATTAATTAATTATTTTGTTCCGGAAATGCAAGCTTGGGGTCGTTTTCCAGCCAAACCGTTGACGTTTGACCGGAAATATAGTTCCCACAACCTAGTTTGACATTTTTCTCTTTCAACAACTCTTGAGCCATATAAATCATTTCAGTGATTGCTAAAATAAAGACGGATTGAAATGTGTACCGAATCTCCGAAAAAGGCTTTGTTTCCGGTCGAAATTCAAAATTAAACCTAGATTCCGGTCAAATTTGAAATTAAAATTATATGTTTCCGGTTCGGAGTTCAGATAAGCTTAATTTGAGCTTCATATTGTTGTGCTTATCTCAGTTTAACATATACCATCACCTCATATTATAATAATGATATCGCATTAAACATCGCATCAAAACATCGCATTGAAACATAGCATTAAGAGACATAACATTAAAAACATCCCATAGACTGGCTTTTATTATAGAGAGGATTAATAATTATTTTTCTTCAGCTTTATTAATAAAAAAAACGCTTATTTTGTCTCTAACTCATGAGTTAACTACACCATGGAATAAGAGATAATTCACGAGTTAAAGTTTCTTATTAATAAAACAAAATAAATCATGGAACAGTTAGCCCACATTTTTGCGTTCGTATCGTATCGTTTACAGACAGATGAATCGAAACTCTTATCAAAGGAAATACAAAATAATAATTTTCTTGTTTGAAAAGGTTAAATTTAAAATTCAAATTTTCACCGGAAGTTACGACCCTTTTAATGATTATAATGACTAATCTTAATCCGTTTGTGTCTCAGCAATCAATGAACCGATTAACACGATTCAGATGTTATTGGATAGAGGAAATATCAAAGAAGGTCGTGGGGACTATACTTCAGGACAGATGTCCCTGGTTTAGCCAAAAAACGACAAAAAAGTTGCCCTTCCGGAACTCAAATAATTAGGTCGAAAAATACACTTTACAAATTATTTTTTTCCAAAATAATAATAAAGAAGAAGAAAAAAACCCGACAAAATGCATTTGGCATGAATTTAACAAACATATTTTTGTTTAGTTTTATAGTATACCTTTTTATATACAAATTGCACTTCACTTATATATTTTCGATGAAAAAATCAAAACAAAACGAAATGACACTTTTCAATCTTACACCATCGCTAAACCACCTACTTGGGTGGTGTAACTTAACTCACAGTACAAAAAAGCTATTCCGTGTTTATTAGTAACGTTTTGACATTAGTTCCGGAGTTAACGATAACTCATCAATAAATCGCGTTTATTAATAAGGGTGCTTAATTTATGTCCAGTACAATTTCACCTAAATCAGTTAAGTATTCTATAAGATTATGTTGCGATAACATTTTTCCTGTTAAGTCCTTACAGATTAATTAATAATTAATGCTCTTGACATTACGGTGTCATTAAGTGCATAAAATGAATTTCGGAAATTATCCATATGTTTTTCCAAACAGAAGAACTTCTTTAATTTTCTAGATTTCAATTAAAACTTTGATAAAAATAAAGCTCTAAAAAAACATCCTTTTTCTATTTGAAATATAAATTAAAAAAAAAAAATGTTATCCTTCTTTTATAAAAGTGAAACTGCTGTTGATTGTGGTGTTTTTGCGGCTTTGCATACAGCAAAGACAGTTTTGCTAAAACGTTCAACATAAAACCCTCTACATGTTTGATCCTTTTATACATTTTTTTCTACTGTTAAAAAACTATGCACGATAAATACGCTGCTGGCTATTTCTATGATTTGAATGCAATAGTTTTGCTTTATGATTTCCTTTTTGTTTTAAGCAATTTTTTTTTTTATGTTTTGCTTGTAATATTCCAGGTCAAGTGGGCTTTTTTACACTTCAGAAAGTACATGGACTTCCCCACTCGAAGCGGAAAAAGTAATTTCGCAAAGGGAAAAACTGAATTAAGTTCTGAAGTATTGGGAAGATAGATATAGAGAGAAAGAATCTTCTTTTTCTTCATCCATAACCGGTGAAATGTTTGCTTTGCCAGGCGTGAAGCTCAAGTGTCATGTATAGTATAATGTACGACTCCAGTGAAGGCTATATTTGTGCAAAAATAAAATCCTTGCTAAAGGATGTGAGACTTGAGTTGTACCTAAATGGAAATGGAAAATTATAAAATTTGCACTCTCATCTCATAAAGCAAAAGGCGAAGGTTGGTTGAATTTTGTTTGACCATTACAGGGGTATTTTTAAAAAAAAATTACCCACTTCTTCCAATTAGACATGCTTATAACCTTTTTTTATGGACACAACCTTGCATTCATACATACTGTTGTGGGAAGTTGTTTCTTGATTAATTTCGAATGCAGAACTAATGCCCATAGTGCACCAGACTATCATCAGATTCGAATTAATTTAAATTGTCATTCAAACAGTGTATTCCGTATAGGCTAGGCACTCAACATAAAGAGAGAATGGACGAGACACATTATTGCCAGTAGTTGCCATGTTACCTGCTATTGATGCTTTATACATAATATGTATTGCAGCTGGAACCCATTGCGGCAGAACTGTGACAGAAGAGTGGCTTCCTGTGCTTGAACCACAATTCTGTGTCGGATTGGGGGCGTCCGGGGGAATGTGATATCCGTAAAGTTCGTTCTTGACGTTCTTGTTAAACCAAAATGTAAATGAAGCCATTTGGGGGGTGATAGGGCTTGTTGTTCATTTTGTACCAATCAGCACCTATAGAATGATATTGGTATCTTTCTGTTTGGGGTTTTTCTGTTACCTCTATTCATTTGCATTTATTATGCAAATGCAAGTGCCACGTTTAATGCGCGAATGTCCAAATTTCAGGTGGATGATGAGACTCTTGATATTTGATACACAACGCAATTTAGAAGGGTTGTAGTAACTACATGTCTAACACGTTCAAAATGATGTGGCTTTTTATGAATTTGGGCTAACTCTGAAATTGTCGGTAATTGAATTTTCCGTTAAATTTATTTTGGGTTTCGTTAACTACAGAACGAGGAGATAAATGTTACGAGCAGTAATGACAGCAAAATGACAAACTAATTATGTGTAAACAGTAACTTTATCTATATCTAGGCAGCTTAAATGCTTGGTGATCAAATTTTAACCCGTATTTTCGGTGAATCCCTTCGATCAATAGTAGGTATACACACCTACATTAAACAGTCGAATAGATGTTTGCTAAGCTAAGCTTACAGGGGTTTGGTATGGGCGTATTAATTTTTTTGATTTATTGATTGACTATATATAAATTTTTATAGTACAACCATGGAGCAGCGCAATCTAAAGAAAGTTGTGAACTGCACATTTGGAGGTTCTTATATTTACTAAGTGTCTATTCTGTTACCCTAACAATAGTCGTCCACGAAACAAATTAATAATATATAATGTATTTTATTGGCTCTAAAATCCATATTTCCTTGACAAGAGTCGTAAACAAAAAAAAAACATATATGTTTACGACTTTTGTCAGGTTTACAGAATAGACAACTAGTAAATACACGAACCTAAAAAATGTGTTATTCACAAGTTTCTTAAGATGGCCAGGCGGTGATTATTCAGCATGAAAATACTATAGAAATGTATACAGGGTGATTGGTTTAAGGTGCACCAAAAAGCTTGAGCGTGTATGTGGGTTTAAGACAAGAAAAAAATCGTATAGGAGGGGGTCTATTTCCCCCTGTTTAGGCGTGAGGGGCATTTTTCTAAAAAAATGACTTAAATCAGAAAAAAAATTATTTAAAAACAACGGTGAATGATACAAAGCCTTGTTATATCTTTTTGGAAAGCCAGAAAACTACTCTTTTATTTTATTTTTAATTTAAGTTGTTTAAGTGAACAGTTTTAAAAAAATTAATTTCTAAACTCAAAATTTTGAAAAAAAGATTTAAAAAAAATGTAATCTAATTTTTTTCAAAATTTTATGTAATTAACTATTATTTTTATTTTCAAAATTCAATGCTCTTATTAATTTTTAGTCTAAAACTGAAAATTGGATGCCAAAATGTATCTTAGTTTTTGAGAAATTTAGAGAAATTAGACCATTCATATTTTCAAACGAACAAAAATTTAATTATGATTTATGCTTAACGCTCGTATCTGTACTGTTTTTCGCAGTATTGTACTGTTTTTTGCTCTCAAAAACTGCGTAAAACTGCGTACTGTTTACCACTTACCACGTACTGTTTACCACTTACTGCTTTTATTTTGAGATATACAGAACTTCAAATCAGCGGTTTTTTGAGCTTGTAAGCAAACGTGAATGACAGTGGAATATTCCATCTTTACATTGTTAATCTCCGAGTAGGAAATTTGCTCCTCCATGAAAAATTTCTTGGTGAAATTTATAACACTTTTATAATATATAAGATGAAGTTCTCTGATTTCACTCATTAAAAGTAATGCAAACATTCAGCGGTTCGTCATTGGCATCTAAAACTCAAAGGAATTCAATAATGAACGCAATTAATTTCATGTTTTAATGAAAAAAAATAAATAAAAATTAAAAAAAATGTACTGCAAAAAATACTGTTTTTTTTTATAGACGTACTGCTATTTTCAATTTTTGACGAAAAAGTACTGTTTTTCGTCAAAAAAAAGATACGAGCGTTATTTATGCTAGATAATTTATTTTATAAAATTAAAATATCTTTCTATATAAGGGTAATGATATAAAAAGCCAATCCTATATTGCTTTGCCTCCGATTCAATACAAGTAAGTAAGTAGTAAGTATTAATTTATTGGTATCTTTATACATCATTTACAAAGATTTATAATAAATTTAAAGCCATGGCTTTGCCGTCACCTCGATTCGATACAATATAGTAAACGTGCCACTTCGTTTTAACGAACATATGGCTGCTTAAATAAATAGTTGATAGAAGTTTTGGGAAATTTCAATTCTGTTGTGGACCAATGATTGACGAATAATTGCTTCGAGAACCCATGAGAAAACTTGATTTAGACCTTTCTCAACATCAAGAGGAAACTTGTTAATCGTCAACGCCCAGGATGCCGGCTGAGATACGAAATGGCTTGGTGTTAATCGCCCTTGTTTACGCAATCATATAAGACTTAAAATCTATAAAAAAGATGGTATATCGCTCTCTATCCATTGTACCAAAACAATTCTCTCCTATCTTTCTACTTCTTCTAACTAGTGTCGTGCAACACATGTTGCATTTAAAAGGCATTAGTTAAAAACAGATATAGTTAACAAATAAAAAAAAACAAGTGTGTGTTTAACCGACATCACGTGCGTCGTTTGACTCGCCTGATGGTCTAAAATCACACTGGATAAAGGCCAAATCGGAGTGTTGACCAAATGTTCGGTCACATAGCTGGCTGCCTTGAACAGTTAAGCTGTTTTGGGAATCGCTTAGTAGGCACAGCTTTGGCATGTTATAATAATTTAATTTGATAATTTTGATAATTTTTCAGGGGAATCGCATTCTAACTTTAATTCTCGTGAAACGCGGCAACAAAGCATATATATAATATAATAAGAATTATTTTAGTATATCAATACATAATTGGATGTTTAATTTTACACCTATGAATTTGAACGTTAAATTAAGCACACAACCTGCTACCACTATATTTTTTGCTGAGTCTATCAATGTTTTAAAATTGGAAGTGATACCACGGATTGTGTGTTTTTGAAAAATATTGTGCTTCTTAGAAAGGCTACCTATGCCTTTCTATATAACCATATAACCATACTACTCGTACCCATACTCGTAATTGATTTTTTTTTTTTTTTCAATTTCTATTTTCTGAAAGGTGGACACAATAATAACAAAGCAATTTTTAATTAGTTCATCATGAAGGTTCTAACGCAGAAAAATTCTCCGATACTTTAACGCTTTGAGCATGTTATTTTTTGTCTTCTTTATTTCTGTATTAGGCACATCGTTTTTTCTTGAAGTATGTCATCGCAGTGATATGACTTAATACAAAACAGTTTTAGTAAAAGATCCTAAGCAATATGATTATACAAAATGTGAACAGGAATTCTTAAGGAATAAAACAAGGTTGCACGAGTTCGCTGACAAATTTGTTCAACTAGGTAGATACATTATATTTAATCATCTTCGGTAGTTTAATTTTAATACTTCTTATGTTAATCCATAAGATTTTATATAATAAGATAGAGGGTTGCTCTGATCTCATTAAAGAAGTGAAATACAAACGAAAGGCAGAGGACAATGGTGCCGGGACAAATCTTAAGGAGGACAAAGTGTTGTTAAAGACATTTAAGAAAGTGTCAAATTAGTTGTGTCGAATATAGCGATTAAAAAACTGTCTGCATGAATATATAAATCATTACTATAGGTACATTTTTTCCTGAACAATATTTGGTTACAATCTGTGTTTTAACAATTTCATACCAAATTAAATTTAACAAGTAGATTTAGGTGATTAATAGTCTAATTTTAAGAAATCAAAACACAAATCGTAAGATCTCTGTTTCTACGGAAACCCAATTTCCTGGGTTGTTCCAAGTTTTGTGCTCGTTTTATTTTATTTTATTTTGTTGTTCGCTATACACATCGCTCGAAAATAGTAATTTCTGATTCAATGTTGGCGTTCAAGACATTCATTGTTTGGAGTTTCTTATGTTAAATTTGAGATTAAAACAAAAAGAAACAAAGAAAGTCGGCACACAATAACATTGATTTGAAACCTTTTGGGAATATTGTGACACTTTTCTTCATTGTGATATTACTTTTTCCCAACTCTGTAGGTACTTATAATTGCAATTTAATTAAGAATTCAAAGAACTCACAAGGCAATTTCTGGATTTTTCTTAAAATTTCAGTGACAAGTAATGTTTTTTCTAGAAAATACATTAAATTTATCGGCTTTTAGTAGATATAATTCTATAAAATATTTTAATTTGTTTTACTCACATCCCAATTGCATATTCATAACATTTGAATTAAATTTAAATCAGAACTTATCATTTTAAAATTAAACTTACTAACTTACGCAAACGAGATTCCTGCATAAAAATGTGTTCCTATCCTAGATTTCATTAAATGTCTTTAAGCTTTCATGCCGGTATTGCTAAAGGAATGCTTTCATAAAAGAATTGAATATATAAGCAAACTTCGATGACTCGAAAAGTCGAAACTGTCATAAAGAAAGGGCGAATCATAACAAGCTAATGCTACATTCGAAAAAACTGGCCAACGATACAACACACTAGCCCAATATTAAAATCAAGTTAGGTCTATACTAATTTTTAATAATTTTGAAATTTTTGACAGAATGACAACTCAATCTCTCGAAGAGTTACAAAAAAGAATAAAACTACACTGGATGTAAGTATACTGGAAAGTTTTTAAACTGATTATAATTTAATACAAAGTAATTAACTAAGGATAAGTTAGCATTATATATAGCATGGTGTTTGTTAGTATCTATTAAAGGTACTTAATAATTACACTTTATACATATTAGGTTTAAAGAATAAGAAAAGTTCATGGTACTGTCACAAACAAAATCTAATATATTTTGTGCGTTTAGTTATAATCATGTTGTTTTCAACCAATTTGCTTGGTTTTTCTTTTAAAATATTCAGAAAAAGAATGAGAAGGAAATAGGCCGTTTATCCAAAAAAAATTGACCTTTTGATTCAAAAAATATGCAAAAAAAGTACATTTTATAAAACTTCATGCAAAAAAAAAAATTTAAATACATGGTACACAGATTCGTTGAGCTAATGGCAGTCAAGGAAAATATGGAGATATCGTCAGCTGTACGATTGTCAATTGATAGTAATTTTAAACTTATTTAATTAGTAACTTTTCACTGTTGATTTTGATTTTCTTTCAATTCACAAAAGTTAGATTTATTTTCACCGAACATATACCATAGTTTGAAAAATAAAATATCGAATTCCAATTAATTTACAAATTATTAATTGGTAATTAACATTATTTTTTCCGTTACAGTTTTTCATTACCGTTTTCCAATACTTTCCCTACTTTCCGTCGTCGTTGGGTGCGAGCAGTGTTTATCTAATTCCATCTTTGGATCGGAACTTTCTCCGATTTTCAAGAATTTGAGGTTTTTTTACATTGAAACATTTTTCCGAAGGTCCATTTTTATGGAACGACAGTAGCATATTACGTGACAGTTCGATCAAGTGGACTTTTAGTGAAATTTCTGATAATTTTATTTTATGATTTGTTTGAAATCGGACAATATTCCGTTCCGACGCGGATACCTCGCTAGGGCAGATTATCAATTGTTAAACATAGGAGTGTGAGTGTTTATTTTGTACAAAAAATTATTTCGATGCAAATGTTTATTTTTGTAGTACCTACCTACCTATTATGTTATTTTCCTTCCGTTACAGTTTTCGATTTCCGTTTTCCAATCCCTTCCCTAATTTTCGTTGTTGTTGCGTAACCATTCCATTTTATGATCGGATATGGTTCCTTAGTTTTTCAATAGTACCAACAAATAATGGCGTCACGGTGGGTGGTGTGCGTTAGCCACCATTTTGAAAAACGCCTTGTCTAAAATAATTAAAGAATAATTTTTTGTTTTCAGAGCGTTTAAATAGAAAAAGTGCTTTTCTTTCTTTATTGCCTTTAATTTTGTTTAGTAAGTAATGACGTGTAGTTATCACGTGTAAGAATTTTTTTTTTAATGTTGACAAATTTTTTTGTTTTGTTTTTTTAATTTCAAAAACTTGAACAAATACTTAACTGTTGTATGGTATATCCAACTGTTAAAATATTGTACATATGTGAAAAAAATACACGTGAAGAAGTGATTTCTATGGAATTGACATAATTTGTTCATTTTAAATTCACGTCAACTTTGATGGTTATAGAAGAACAGCGTTCAACACACAAACATTGATTGAAGTTTACAATTTTGCGGTGCGAAGTGAAAAAGAGTAATAGTTTGGTAGAAAAAATCGTGTCGATGTCATAAAATTGTTCGGTTCGGTTCAAATTCTATTAATTTTTTTCTAAATATTGAGACTAAAAAAAAATTTTAACGAGGATGCATCATGCGGCTTATTTTAAAATTTCAGAAATGGCTGAACAATAATTGAAACGAATTCAATACCTTTAAAATCAATGCATGACCGGATGATAGAAATCGTTTAAGATTTACAACGCGAACTCGATTTGGATTTGGGATTATTGCTGTTGTTAGTTATTGACAATTTCGTCGAGATCTATAAACAATTTTTAAGAATAATTGAATAATTACTGTTTTACTACGTTTTAAACCATAAACCATTTCAAACCACTTATCTGTTATAAAAATAAAACTATTCTTGAATTTTTGACGATGAAATATTTGTATCATATCTTCGTATATATATTATTGATTCACTTATATGACACAGGAAAGTGTGGTCAATATGAGCATCTGTAGGCAACATGGCTCTTCTCCAATATCTAGCAACTGTCTTGAAAAATCATCGGTCTATGAAACATTTTTTAACTGGCTTCAAAAATTCGAATTTCAATCTGTATGTTTCAACATACGTTTCTCGACAAATTATATGATTTTAAGCATTGCATTAAGTTTATCTGCTTCATGTTCACAATTTCGCAGTTAGAAAGGTATTTTTTTTTAACATACAGACCTGTACCTGCTGCAAGAGGTCATGCCAAAACCCTAGATATAAAAGGGCAAACATACATCAAACTCATTTTTACATAATATTATGTAGATATGATTTCTTTATATTATTCAATCCAACTTTGCGTTATGATAAATAAATTAAATGTTAAAGATCATTTTAAATAGAATGTTTATGATTTTATATAACGACTAGCGAAGCGGGCGAGGGTACGCTAGTTGTTTATATGAATAATGCTCAATGAGGGTTTAAATGTTTAAACTCTATTTTCAGTTTAAACTACCGTTATCGTTTAACACAGAATGAAGTTTAACTTTTCGTTTAAGTTAAACGATTTCATTTCGTCGTTTAAACTCCGGCGTTTCGTTTAAAGTTTTCGAACACACACAAATCACCATTTTGATGTAATTTCTGGCACATGATATTTTAATAATTTTTTTATCACTGTTCACTTATATTTATTCTCATTTTTAAATTAGGACTTCATTTGATAAAAAATACACAATAGCATCACTATTTCACAATAATTCACGATTTCTTTTATTTTCACAAAAAAAAATGACATTTCAAAACAATTTTTTTACACACATCTTCACCATAACTGGAGTTTGAGTTTTCGATGTAAAACAGAGCGAATTAAACGAAAAGTCTAAACTTTCGTTTAGGTTCAATTAAACTACAATTTAAACTCTCACTGTGAAAGTGGGCATAAAAGTTTAAAACAGTAGATCATTGGTAGATATAAGAAAAAAATCGGAGATAAAATTAATTGATTTGTAAATTTCAGACTTGAAACGATTTACCTATTAATATGATTTGTCTTTTGAACTCCAAGAGATTTCTTCTGAACAAAAAGAAGTTCATCGATACCGATTGCAAATTTCGATGAAAGAGATTCGTACCAAAGTTTATAAATAAAAATGCTTCGAAATATTAAGTGTATAATCTTACTTTCTCCAAAACGGTTAGAAATGAATTACCTTTTTCGTTGAGACATCAAATCACCACTACCAGTGTGCATGTTGCGAAAGCCGCACTGCCGGTCATTATAAGACCGTTCGGTCCTCAAGATGTCTCTTAAACTAGTATTTTACCAGTATTTCCTTGACCTTGGAAAACAGGTACGTAAGTTCAATCGGTTGATACTTGGAGGTGATCCACCTTTCTTAGCGACTGATTGTACTTATACAAAGTCATTATTCCATCTAGTCAGTAGAATAGGACAGATGAAAAAGCTTACGCATTGGTTATGCTAGCGTGAAAGTACACCTTTACACAACAATGACCAATGGCGGCAATACTATCCCAGCTAGCGGGTTTGCGTATGTCAAGATATTTGAGTGCTTATTATTTCCCACCGTATACGTTTGCTATAGCATAACCAAAAAAAACATAATTATATAAGAAAATTGTTTCACCCAGTGTATACTTGCCCTAATTTGAGGCCAGCAAAAAGAACAAAAACTGTGCAAAACGATGCTTATTTGGAAAACTCTCACGTACACAATTGCTTCCTTCGTCACTAGGGTGCTGCATACCTTCCGTGAAAAAGGCACAGGAATTTCCCCCAAGAAGTCATTGTTTGTATATATATATGGCTTTGTTTGTGCACTTGCTTTGGTGAGCTAGAATATGCATTGGGGAATGTGGGAAGGCAGGGGTTTATTAAACTTGTGATGATATATCATCGTCCTTTTTCAACTATATACATTATACATATACTCGGTAAAACATACTCCATTCACCCATAAAGGAATCATTCGTATACTCAAAAGCAATGATGAATGGACTTAAAATGGCATATGTTTATGGAAATATTCTTCAACGTTTTGCTCTTTTATTTTTGCATATCTATAGCAATATATATCTACCACATACCTATATACAAAGAAACGTTCACTTATTCACATTCATCATAACAGAAAAGTAAACACATTTCAAATGAGAATTTTAAAAGGTCCTTTATGCATTATAGTTGTTGTTTAAATTGAACTTGGACTCACAGTTCAAGGCTATCCTTTGTTTGAATAAATGTGTGTTTGTCGAAATTGGTAGGTATAGAGAAATAGGGCAATAAGCACCTTCTAATGATTTTGGTATTAAGAAATTTAATGAAAATATTTTAAGCTACATATAAACATACCTATACATAAATCAATACACGTGTATGTTAATGCTTGTAAATATGCAAACTAGTAATTTTCCAATAAACATTGATTTGTCTAATTTTTTAAATTGTTATTGGTGTATATTGTCATTATGCTTTTTATCACTATAGATAAGATGCTAAATATAAATGACCAATAATAATAATTCATTATTATTAGGGATTTATATCTGGCATTTAATCTGATGCATAATTACAGCATCAATATCACAATTTCAAAACATGACAAATCGACTTTCTTTCATGACAGTACAATGATAGCTTATTTCTACCAAGATAGTTGATGATGCTGCATCATGATAGTTTTTGAATAATGTTTTCTGCATGAAGTTCTCTCATGATATTCATGATAGGATAGCTAATAAAATTCTGTTCCTCTCATTCCTCATCATAGGAGAACTCATGAATTCTTAAATGCTAGTTCTTTCATGATATAGCTTGTGTCTTATGATAATTCTCTCATGATAGTATGTGAGAGTTCTGTTATGAAAGTATATGAGAGTTATATCATGATCATGAAACAAAGTTTATTTTAGCAAAACTTCATGATAATCATGACATAACTTTCATAAGCCATTATGACAGAATTGCCATGCAACTTTCATGAGAGATCATTCATCAAATATTACGAGAGAACTCTTATCAAGAAAGCATTTATCAACTATTGTGAGATAACTTTCATAAGCTATCATTTTTGTATGGAATTTTAGACAAATTTTATGATGGAATCTATCTGGTTTGGTTAACAGTCCACCTTTGACTAATTTTCGGATATACTATTTAAACCACTACATGAGTTCTGCAAGGACGAAGGAACTATAAAAGTTATAACACTTTTACCATTCAACACTTTGTCATTCAACATTTATATCGATAAAATTCATCTCAAGGTCAAGGACAAATTAAGTCATAAACAGAATCTAAAATAAAATTTTTATTTGAAATACGTAATCTTAAATTTTTTTTACAAGCATTATACCTTAAAAGCAGTAAACTGCAACATTGTATCCCGAAGTTAACACCAAAATCCACCAAACGTTCAAGGTGACAAGTTCTATGCCATGGATTTTATAGCTATACTTTTAAATTCCTAGATGAAACTATTTCAAGGAATTGTGGGTCCCTATACTATATATTTCAACAAGGTTCACACATTCATTTGATGAAATTTTCTGAGAGCTATAAACAACTCTCAAGATTGCATATACTTTATTATGGTGGTATGTAGGATTGTAGGTATATGCAAACACTTCCTATCGTCATTTTGAAATGCAAGATATCAACGTTTGAAGTTTTGGATATTTTGCCCAAAGGCACTTCAGCGAATTACAACTTCTCTTAAGCTATTATTTCTAGCAAACAAAAAAATTAACTAAAATCGTAAAAAGAATTTAGTATCGCAATAAAAATGCAAGAGAAACTCGCCTTCATTGCGATGTTAAAAGCATTTTTACTATCGAAATGCATCAAAACATTATATAGGTACCACATCAGAGTGGGAGGAAGGATAAAGAGGAAGAACCATCAGGGAAGTGGTGTAACTATACGAATAAGAATTGTAATAATCCACAACAAGTTATGTATACGTATATCAAAGGCAGGTAATTGTTAGCTGTGAAACACCTTACCATTAGTGTATTTGAAAATTAGATTCATTTCATCCGTCATCGTCTCTCCCTTCGTCCTAGTGAGAAAAATGAACATCATCATCATCAAATACGATGCTTTATCGTTCACACTTAACATTCTTACTTTCAGACCAGACAGCAGAGAAAAGATATATATTATTATCCCAGTTGTAGATTTTTTATTTTTCAAAACGAAACGCATTATGCACCAACTGATGCGTTGCATGAAAGGATAATATGCTTAGAGCATCCCCTGAAGTGCGTCTAATATTAATTGCATGCCGTCCATCAGCGGAATAAGCTAAATCGTTATAATTTTGTACAAACATCCTTCATATTGTGTACAATGATGATTTACTTATTTTGTGTTTTTGAATATGTAAATGGATTCAGAATAAGGTGTCCAGACAGCCAGACAGACAGATGTAGAGCTGTTGAAATATTAAGAGGACATAGACAATCGTTATGGTTTACAAGCGAAATGAAAGAGAGTGAATGAATTAATTTGCCATAACATTATGGCATATATTAAGGAGCAAAGGATATCCTCATTATACCTACGAGTATGTATGTTTGTCTTTGAGAATCAACGAATCAGAGCATAACATATGAATTTGTTTCCGTTGATAAATTGAGCGGAAGTCTTATTAATGCAGTGATGACCATCATTAGTATACAGTAGAGTGTACATCCGGTTCATCGACACAGTTTTCATGGATCATTATTATTTATGATGTCCAGTGGGAAAATGTATTATTATATCTGGATGTGGAACTAGGTCAGGAGCGCTGCTTAATCAGTGTAGTTTAGGGAACGCAATATTTTATGCTGTTGAATTCTATTTTGATGAGGATTATTTTTTATAGCTTTTTTTTTTTTGTTGGGAAAAAGTTTTAAGTATAAAAGAACCAGAGGACGTTTTATTTGTTTGTATCCATGAGATTATGAAGAGTAAAGCCAATCATGAATTCATATTTTTTTAGATAACTATCAGACCCGCACCGGCATTGTTTTCTTAAAATTCTTTATTAGTAAGGGTTTTAAGATTTTAATCAAATTTTATATTGAGAGTCCATACCCAATTTAATGATGATCCCTTTTCTTATTTTTTTTATAGAAGAACCAGAAATGGGATGTTCCTTAAATTTTAGTAAGTTAGGTAAGTTATATTATGATATGGTAAATGAGCAAAATTTCACTCGAATCTCGTGAGTAAACAAAACTTTTTACTAATTCAATACTTTTAAAATCTATCAATATAGATTACCTAAACTTAGGCAACATGGAGATCCGGATGATCATGGATCGATTAATATAAAACAGAGGTAAAGACGTCTTAAGTCTTGTTCTTTATTATATTTTACATAACTTAAACTTTCTGAAAGAGATTAAATTTGTTTGTGTTGGCAATAAGCTAAGATCTTACATTCTGATCAATTTATAATTGGTGAAGGTTTTTTGAAGGGAAATGAGTATGGCATCACCAAAAATGGAAAAATACTTATTCTGTTCATTTTCTAATCCACTCAAACCTATATACCGAACTTTTAGTTCAACGGAAAAGTGTTTCCCGAGCAAAGCATCTTGTGATGATTACATCAACTATCACGTTAATACAAACAGAAAACGGTGCGCGCGGAGTTTGATCTCTACCATCTTCCGTGACCAAAAAATGCCATTGTATGAGAGAAAAAATACAGAAAAGTTTGTTTCTTATTTGTTTTTTATGTAAAGGGTATCGCTGAATCTGAATCCGATATTCAACTTTGCTTCTTCGCACAGATATGGCGTCATTATAAAAAAATTGCAAAAAACCACGAACATTTCGAACTTTTTTAAGTTTTTTTTCCAAAAAGTCATAAAATAATGGACTTTTCTAGGATACTACACTAATTTTCCAACAAATATTTTATATCAAGCTTTTATACATCCTCTTTAGGGGATGTTATTCAAAACTTATATAATTAAAAAAAATTATCAAACACTATAAAAAATTAACAAAATTATTAAAAATATATATATATAAATATAATTAACATATAAATTTAAAAATATTATAATTAAGTGTTAAATTTTTTGTATTTTATTATTTAAAATTTAAATAATTTTGTTAGTTTTTTATAATGTTTGATCATTTGTTTTATTAAATTAGAAGAGGGCAGACATCTCTTTCGAAACGTTGGGAAAATCAATGTAAACTTACTTTGTTTCATTTCCATTACTAATGACCAAATAAGACGAAGGAAGAACAATATTTCATCCAAAATAACATAAAAAAAATTATGTATATAGACAATCTATTTTTTTTCAGTGAGTTGGATATTTGTGCTCAAAATTTATAGTTTATTGTTCTGTGTTAAAAGTCTATAATCTATTAAAGCCCTTTAATAGTTGGATGAATGAATTCATCGCCAATTATATGTAGGTATACTGTAGATCTCACAAAATGGCATTGCCGACATTGGGCCATATGCATAAACGCTACTAAATGTTTTTACTGATAAATTTTCAACAATAAGCTATAGAAATTTACCAGTAAAAGCATTTACTAGCGTTTATGCATTAGCCCATTATCTACTTATATTCTTAGAAAGAAACAACTTCGTATTGAGAATCCATGTTACAACACTTTTTAAAGCTCTCTTATCGACAACATTCTTTTAAATTTAACATCGAAGGAACGTACATGTAAACATATTAATTCAGATCCTTTGTTTCAGCGATGAAAATTCAAACTCTAAACTCGTTGATTTCAATTAATAACAAAACCATTTTATTCTAAACCCTATGGTACAATCATGAAAACTAAAACAGTCATTGCCCCTTTTTTATCCCAAAGGAAATCTTGTTAACTCTATCCACATACCATTTAATTCTACAATGTTATTTCATTTATTTTATTTTATTTTTTTTTTTGCTCTACTCAATTAAAGCGTTAAACTCTACAATATGACTGGATATTTTCAAAGCTTCACCTAAAGGTGCCACCAGAAACACCAGTGTCCACATTATCCCTGTTTCAAATAGGGAGTTTCAAGGGGGAGTTATATCATTAAATTGTCGGTAAAACGACAACGGCGAATACAGTACCATTGCGAAGCCAATTTTAATGAAATTAAATGACAAGTGCTTACAACCAAACGACCAAAAGAAGAAACACACCCCCTTGTAGCTAAAAAAAAACAATCTTGCTTCTCTTGTCTTTTCCAAGAAGGACGAAATGTTGATATTGTTTTGGGTACCAATACCATACAAAATCATATAGCGTGTGTTGTTCTATAATATGTGAAACATCGGATTGTAGAACAAACAAAAAAAAAATAATTTATGATTGCCGTCAAGAGGAGCAACCATATCCTAAATGCACCCCACTGGTATAAACGATGCTGCTGTAACCCCTTTTGTAAAATCCTTTTCTGTTAAGTTTGCCAGTGTGATTTCAATGAATTCCCCCTGGGGAGAAGGTTGACACTTTGTCTAATAGAATATTGCAAAGGGAGAGCAAGTTTCCATGTTGTGATTTTATTGTACTTTTCTATTTATGAAAGGATAAAGATAGGATATCAAGTCGTTGAGTGTTTTATATAGAAGAATATACAAAAGCAAAGGATTTTATTAATACACCGTATAAATAACACACACATAATATCACATTGACGACATTTTTCTCTTAGAATATTCCCATGGAAAAGTTCAGACACATACCCAATGTAAGCGTCCCAACGGATATGATTAAGATTGCGAAACAAAGATAATTTGGCTGAATTGGCATGCGGAACAATTTGGCGGACATGTTCAATGATGAAGCAAATAGCAGCGTAGAGTTGAGATCATCAGCGGAAGTGTTGCGGTAGACAAAGGGGCGAATTCGAATATGATGGCCATTAGCTTGAGCTAATTGGCAAACTCGCGTCACAGACGATGCTGTGAAAAATGGAAGGAGTCCCATAAGTAGCCAAAGAAGAACATTCGCGATGTTCAAAACCACCACATTCAATTCGGTGTAATGGAAATCAAAATCCTTGAATAGAAAAACAAGTCCAGCTAAGGCGTAGGAGAGATTCATGACGGTGAAAAAACAAACAGGAAGTGATAATTTGTTGTTAAGGTGATCCAGGAGTTTCCGGAACTCAAGAACTTCCTAAAAAAATAAGAGATGAAACTCAAACTATCGGATCTGTATAGTAAAGGATTTTCCAATAAGAGGTGTTATTTTGATATTCAAAAAAAAATGGCATTTTTTGAGATAAATGATCAGATGTTTATTTCATTATAAAGAGGAAGGTATGCCGTTAATAATGGAACACAACATCAGCCAAATGGCCGCCACGACCACGCTTACAGGACCATATCCTTTTCCCATAACACCTCTTATTGGAAAACCCTGTATAATGATGATCAATAACTTACCCTCATCCAATCCAGACTTTCTATGGAATGCATTAGAAGCTTTTGAGAAAGCGTCTGCAAATGAACCATCAGTAAATAACACTCAATACTGTAACTTGTCAAGATGACTATTTCCACTAGATCCTGAGTAAAAATAGTACAGAGGAGTGCTACCTAAAACAAAAGACGTTAAAAAATATTATAAAAAGTCAAACATTTACTAAGCTCGCCTTAAAGTTTCGAAATCGCAATATAGCAGTTACACCAAAAGGTGTCCAAAACCTACTTAAAAAAAAACAGAAAAAAATATAACAGTAATAAATACAGTGCTTTGCTTTATCTTTTTGAAAAGCCAGAAATCTTTTCTTTTGTTTCATTTTTTAATAAAGTTGTTTTTGTGAATCGTTTTTAAAAAAATAAATTTCAAATTCAAAATTTTGGAAATAAAATTATTTAAACAATTTTTTTTAATGTATGTACTTTGTATTTTTGTTTTCAAAATTTAATGCTCTAATGAATTTTTGGTTACTTTTTTAGAAAATTAAAAATAAAGAAAACCACCTATTCTAAGAAAAAATGTGTTTTCTTTATTTTTGTTGTTTTTAGAAGAGGTGGTTTTCGGTATTTTTAATTTTCTAAAAAAGTAAAAAAAAAAAAAAAATTAAAATGTTTAAACAATTTTTTAGTTTTTTTTTCCAAAATGCTGAGTTTGAAAATAAATTTTTCAAAAACTATTCACTATTACAACTTTTAAAAAAAAATGGTTTTGCCTTTCAAAAAGATAAAGCAAAGCACTGTAGGTAGGTATTACTGTTGTTTTTTTAATATTTTGTTTCTGTTTTAAGTCAATTTTTAGAAAATTTCCCCTCCCGTCTAAACGGAGGGAGATAGACCCCCTTTTTTATAATTTTTTTTCTTTTCTTGACCCAATATACTCGCTATAGCAGTTTTTTTTTGCATTTTATGTAAATCGCCTTTAGTGATGGATAAGTGGATTTGTGAGATACTTTGACAGTGAATCCTAAGACTTAGAACATAAATTTTTCATTTTATTAAGATATATCATAAAACCGATATTTTTTTTGTGGCCTGCGTAAATAAGATTAGCCCAAATTGGCAGATGCCCTTTGACTCTTCGAATAAGCGTTTATTACTTTGATACAAAAATTGATACAAAACTAGTTGAACTTAAAAGCCGAGTTTTGGATTCGAAAGACTGTCTCATTAGATTCCCTTTTCATTATGACGGATTCTTAATAAATCTGTATATTATTTCTGAACAAAACCTTCCTTTAATGTTTTTCTTCGATTGTCCACACCAAAAGAAACGTTTATGAAATGTTTGGGAAATGTTTTTTTAACCATAAGGAAACATGCATGAAACAATTCAGAAAATTTTTTAAACAATATTTTTTACCTTTCTGGTATCTAAAGGTGTTGCGAAACATTTGTTTTAGTAAATATTTCTTAAGTTCGAACCAACAAAACATATCAGAAACATTGTTTAAAATAAGAAAATATTTTCGAAAATTTCTTAAATGTTTTATTATATTTTTTTGGTCTGGACGCGTGGTAAACATTTCCAAATTGATAGGAAAAATTCAATGATTCGCAAATGACAAAGTGTAGAAAGTTTGGGTTTTGCAGTTTTGGAGGGCTCAACTACTTAGGTGAATGTATGTAAACCCATTGTGATGTGGAGAAAGAAAGTTAAGTATTTTTTATTGTTTTTAAAGTCTAAAAATGTCACGTAGAATTAATTGAGAACATAAATCATTCAAAAAAAAGATTTATTTAAGCGTGAGATTAAGATTAAGTTCAGATTTCTGAAATGTTCTGAAATAAACAATTTGAAGCAAAAAAAAATTTAAATAATGTTTCTTGAAATGTTTTTTTGGTCTGGACTCTTGACACAGTTTCAAATTTTTCTTGAAATTGTTCTTTGGTAAAAATGTTTCTTTGGTCTGGGCACACCTGTAGTTCCCTATTAAATTGTTATTTAAAGATCGTTCATTCCTCATAGCCTACTTTCCACGCTGCCAAGTATGTAATGATCATCCAATCAGATTTTTTTTTTCGTTGATAATGAGTTAACTTTTCTAAGCTAATCAACATCAACTACTTCTTTTTCTGTATATAGGTGTGTGCGAGCTTACAGAATAAATGTTTTTTTACTTGCGATTATAGGTACTATAAAACAAGTTATGCATTCGTGAAAAAAAAAAAAAAAAAACAAAGTGCACGACTGGGTCGCACGCACTTGTTCTTAAGGCAAGTTACCACGAAAAAAAAGTAAATTTCCTAAAACTAAATAAAAAAAGATTTTCTTCAAAAAAAATAAATTAAATAAAAAAAATCATATGAATTTTTCACAACAGTGCTTAATTAATTATTTTTCTCGAAAACGGCTCCAACGATTTTCTTCAAAAAAATTACAGATGGTTTTTATCCAATTGTCAGTTAATTCGCTAAATACAAATTTTTGCAAGCTTATTAACGGTACCTCCTATAGAACCGTTATTTTCTTCTTGAGCTATCGATTTTAATTAAAAAAAAATTGTTTAGAAAGACCTAGATGACTTGATAAAACTTCGATACCATTATTTTGCAAAAATGCTTAGGTTTAGTTCTAATCAATTTCTTAGTTTATTTTTTTGTAAATTCAATATTTGGAAAACGGCTTTACTAAACTAAACAAATTTGGAAAATCGGTTCAGCCGTTTAGGCTGTAGTTACTTATACAACCAGACTGACAGACTGAATTTCAGGACTCACTTTTTTCGTCTTCTCTATTATCGTAATGTCATGTTTGATTGTTATCTTAAAACTTTTTTTGCACGAATGCATAACTTGCCTTATAAAGTAAAAATTGAGATAACAATCAAGCATGACTTAACGATGGTAGCGAAGTCGAAAAAAGTGGGTCTGGAAATTTCGTCTGTCTGTCTGTATGTCAATCTGCATGTATCAGCACCTACAGCCTAGACGGCTTTACCGATTTACTTCAATTTCGGTATTTAGGGTTTGTAGACCATTCCTTAGAGCAGAAATTGAATTTTTTTTTTAGTTAAAAAAATAACGGTACCTGCCATATAACGGTTTTGGTAAAGCTTAATTTTCCCGAACACGGCTTAAACGGTTTTCTTGAAAAAAAATTACTGATGGTTTTGGTCTGATTACCTTTTGTTGAATTGCAAAAAAAAAAATTTTGCAAGCCTATTAACGGTATCTCCCCCATAGAACCGTTATTTTTTCTTGACCTATCTCATGAACGAGTTAATCGATTTCAAACCAAAAATTTTGTTTAAAAATATCTAGATGACTTGAACAAATTTCAGTACCAACATTTTGCAAAAAAAACTTAATTTTAGTTTTAATTAATTGTTTAATTTATTTTTTGTAAATTCAATATTTGAAAAACCGCTTGACACAATTTTTTTATTTTTTGTGCATAAAATGCAAACTATTCTGCACTAAAAATTGGCCTTCTTCGAATTTGTAAAAAAAAAAATTATAAAAAATATTAAGTAAACATCGATTTACATATTTAAAAACCGCTCTAACGATTTTGGAATAATTTTGTTGATAAACTTATATTGAAGCAACAAAATTTTCTGCATACTTTGATTTTAGCTTGATTCTTTGTAAAAGAAGTTTTAGCACCTTTTTCCTTTATATATTTAAAAAATTATTAAATTTAATTTTATTTTCGTGGCAACTTGCCACAAGAACAAGAACGTGCGACCCTGACATGGACCACAAGAACAAGTTCGTGGGACCCAGTCGTGCACTTTATTTAATATGTCCAGCACAAGAGTGATAACAAAAGTGTGAAATTATACGTGCGGTAAAAATAAGAAATATTTGATGTTTTGGGAAAAATTATGTTTAAAAAGAAAATATAAATAGCAAACAAAAATGTTTGTTAGATTTGATTCACCAGATGGTAACGCACTGGCAGTCTTTTTTGAACAAACTATAGTTGAGCTAGAGTTATAAAATTTTTTGAAGCGCTTCTACAAAACTGATTTTTTTTTTTGTAACTAACTGAAGGAAGTAAACCTCTGAAATTGTTGTTTTTTATTGTAATTCGCAACTTTTTTAACATCATGTAAAAACATGGTTTTCATCTTTAAGATTGTCATAACTATACTTTTATTTAGATGTTTACTTATTTTAAACAACCCCAGATCACGTATCTAACCCTTTGATGAGGACCACTGTTTTGAATTAAATGTTCCTGAACAAAGCTGGTTGTCTCAGCTAGTTAGACAAATTTTGTATAACTTAAAACTTTTAATTTACCTTAATGGGCATTTCATATTGCACTAATTCAGCTGGCAACCAATTAACTTGTACAATCTGTGCCTGCATCAGTACCGATGGTATTACATATGCCAACAGAAGTGTCAAAAAAATCAATCCCAATCCAACGTATGCCCAAAGAATCGTACAAAGTCGTTTAGGTTTCATTGACATCAAAAAAACTCTCTCAATGAGATTCTGCAGCTGTTCGTTATCGATGACCTTACACACGAAAATTGCTGTGACAAATCCCAAAAGATGCAATCCATTTGGGATAATGTAGCCAAATACTATTTCACCCCAGTTATGAAGTGTCATCTGATGGAAGCTCGTTAGGTTTGAAGTTTCTTTTCTATCACTGGAAAATCCTCGATCACCTCTAAAAATAATTATTTTAAACTTTTAAATTATAATATCATATAGATAAACATTTTAATCATACCTGTACGATGCAAGAAATTGTAGAAAATATCCAAAACAAATGACATGCATGATAATCATAGCTTGAAGATAGCTAAGACAAGCTTTCCATTGGGTTGTTTCTGTTGAGATCGGATTTAACCCCACTAAAGCAAGTATTGTCATATAAGGTCGAAGAAACTGCAATAATTTTGTTCACAATATCATCACACACAAAATACAAATTCTCACCTTTTTTTTGCAATAATTAAGGATTTCCGAAGTCGGTTCATTATCACTTGGAACATCGTCCATCTGGATGTTACAGACGTTAACAAAAAAGAAAGAACTATTAGACGTATTTCGACTCATTTTTTATCGCGATCTTATCACACCACATCAGAGAGAGTGTAAACAGCACACAGATAAATTTTAAAATTTTTAAAAAATAAACTAAAGAATAAAAAAAAAAGTAAACAATTACGTACAACAATCTCTGTCATACTGTCCTCAAAGGTAGCCGAGGAAAACGTCAATCTGGAGTATCCATGTTGCTCATTATTGATCGAGTGCGGCGATCGTTGATGAGGATAATGCCCCCGATCTCCTGATGTACAAAACTGCCCGTTGATGCATTCAATCGAAGAGTCCCCCAATTGAGCTGTACTGGGGAGATTTTCGTCGGATTCATTATACATATTGTCTTGACAGTTTGAGAGTCAAAAATACAAAGAACAAACGAAAGAAACGACAAATACTACGATGACCGGAGACTACAATACGATACTGATCATGCCTATATAAGCCGGTGCACTGTTTTCAGTTGTTGCGTCCATAAGTAGAATTTACCATTGGAAGTGACTGTGTTGCACTTACAGCAAACTATGTAAGTTGTTGATTACAGCTTTCAGCATTTCAATGATTTGTTTTTTCCCAAAATATGTCGTCACATGTTCAACAAAGGCTCTAGGCATTACAAGCCGCACTTTCTCCAGCAATGATAACCCTGACTGAGTGAAGAGCGATAAGAGAATGTTAATAATTATATGCAGCGATGGAATATTTTAAATTCTGTTTAGTGCTTTTATTGTTTCCTTCCAGTCACCAGTGAGCAGTAAACAGATGAAATATTTTGTGAGTCTTGTTTGCGGTTCATGTTGTTTTTGTTATTTATGATATGGAGGGTTTCTAGTGTGTACCGCTTTAAAATATGTCGCTCCGTTTCTAGTATTTTCGTCCTGTCAAAATCTGGTTTATGTCCGCGTTCTATGCTGTGTGGTAAGCCAGTGCTGTCTTTTCGCTGCTTTTAAGTTTAATGTCGGATTTGTGGTCAAAGAATTGACGCAGGAATTGTTTTGTAGTTCCTACATAGCTTAGGTCACAATTTTCTTTTTCGTTGCCTAGACAATTTATTTTATATACCACATCGGTGCACTTATCTTTCTCTGTTTTTGGCTTTAAATTGCTAAAAAGCGGTGCTAGCGTCTTTGTGGATTTTAGGCTAATTTGACATCTTCGGTATTCTTTTTAATTATTGCTTTGAAGTTTTCTGATAATTTAGGGACATACACTATGCTCTTGTAAGACCCTATCTCTCTTTCCAAACTCTGAACACCATCGAATGAATGAATAAATTTAGGGGTTGTTACCTCTATCTGGTAACTTCCCAGATGTTTTATTCTTTTGTGCATTATCGCCCCACACTTTCCTAGAAGGTGATTTGGCGTTTCTTCTTGGTCGTCACAGAATCTGCAGGTTGCACTACTGGATATACCTAGGATGTTTATAGGTGTCTTTTAAGTTTGCAGTGACCACTGAGGAAACCCGTTAAGATTCTAAGTTTGTTTCTACTCAGAGGTTTATACAAGCTTTATCGCTTTTGGTTATAGTTCCCAAGAAGCATTTTGGCTTTTCTCAGTTTAGGGAGTTCTTTCCAGTTTTTGGATCTTTTTGCCTCCTCTTCCGCTTTGATTTGATTTTTTATCACCTATCGCGTAATAGGCTTCCGGCCCAATCATGGGTGCCACTGCCCCTGCCTTAGCCAGAACATCAGCTTTCTCATTTCCCTCAACTCCAACATGTCCTGGGACCCAGTATAATGTTACAGTGTTGTTTTTGCATAATTTGTTGAGTTCGTTTACACTCTCCCAAACCTGCTTCGAGCTGATTACGCAGGAATTTAGTGCTTTGAGTGCAGCTTGGCTGTCTGACATTATGGCTATATTCTGGTTCCGGTAGTTTCTTTCAATGTTTATCTGCGCACATATTCTAATTGCGTTTACTTACGCTTGGAATATGCTAGAGGACTTACCCATTGGTACAGAGCATTTGGTTCTAGGCCCAAAAATCCCTGCGCCAGTCCCTTCGGCAGTATTTGATCCATCAGTGTACCATTTGATGGCTTTAGTATTTAAAAGGTATGTAGTTCTCATTTTCTCCTACCCATTCTTTTTTATTGCTTAACTCAGTTCGAAAATTTTTCTCGAAGTTGTAAAGCTCCTGAACATCATCAGGAGCTTTATGTTTTTGTCGGTCTAATAAGCTCCGTATTATATTCATTGGGTAGCCATTGTCTACGAGAATCTGGGTGACTTTGTTCTTGTTAGCCGAGTGGAACTTTTTTTATAGTTTAGCGAATTCTCGATCTTGCCTTAGGTCTGCCCGTCAAGAACACAAAACTCTTCAGGCAAAACTGAAAAAAATTAAAAACTTTTTGCCAATCACAGGAATTAATAAAAATATTATTTTTAGAAAATGTTTGACTTTATGGCTTATTCATTCATTGTTAGTTTCTTTTTTATAGTTTCAGTTTCTAACCATTAAAACCTTGTTTTTAAACCTTGAATTCGAAGCCAAGAAGAATTTTCAGAGTTTCTTCTCTTTTATATTCCATCACTGCCTTAGATTTAATACAAAAAGATTGGCTCGTCGTGATGAAAGTTAAATGAACACAAAAATTGTTCAAACCTAATATGATAAGAGAGCAATTACCTAGTCAGAACTATTTAAATATTATTTTTGTGTACAATCTCAACTACTTATCTGGTTCCTGCTTTAAAAAAAAAACTATTTGTCTGAAGAATCCACAAAACAGAAGCAAAAGGTTTTTATCAGAAGGTCAAAAAGCTTATACACTTGTCTTAAATAATAGTTGTAATCAGACGGAGATAAGGCTTGAATCTTTATATTTAACACGAAGAGCTATTGCTAGGCTGGAGGAAAAAAACCCTTATCTTTAAATTGAATACAAAAGGGTTACCTACATTGTTAATAAGCCAGTGTGGAATCTTGAAAGTAGATTTAGGTAAGCGAAATCGAACACAAGATTATGAAGATAACAGTCAAGCATTACATTTCGGTGATAAAAACTCTCGTGGGTCTGTTTTATCTCTCCACCTAGCAGCGCTGTAAAAGAATGCGATCTTTTGCAAGCCTTTATAATTTCAATAAAAAAGTTTGACTTCACTTGATTCTATATCAAAATTTAGGTATAATCAGTAGTCACCATTCGTTTCACATCAAAAAGATTGCAATAATTTTTTCCCTATTCTTTTTACAGCAATCAATTGATTGATTGTTTATGGGAGAATCCATATGCAATTTTTGCATTATTTTTTTAAAAGGTCTTAACACTTTTCATAGTACCTACCATCCTGATTTCTAGAAAAAAAGTGTAAAACTGTTACAAAGTTTGTTTTTTAGACAACACTGCACTATTTCATTAGTATAGTATATGGCGCTTTTCTTTCTTTTCTTTTTTTTATTTGGTTTCCGCATTAAGACTAATCTACGAAAAAGAATAACGACTTGGTCGCACGAATTTGCATAAACGTTATACTTAGAGTGCTTTTAATTTCAGTATTTTGGCTAAAAGCGCACATTACGGAGATTTGTAACAGTTTTAAAATAACTTAATGGTCTCGTTGTGCAATAATGTTTCTGCAAAAAACCAAAAACGCAAAAAACCAAAAACAAACAAAAATTTCAATATTATTAATAATAAAAAAATCATAGTTTAAACAATTCAGGTTTTAAAAATCTGATTCTTCGATATATGTAATACTTCTATAGATTCTAGGAATACATGAACATTTTTACAGAATTTAAACTTAAATAGCAGAACAGCAGGAACAGGGTCATATTTGGCTATAAGTTTTAAAATTTCGAAGAAATTGCCTCTGTTGTCCAAGTTCTTTATGTGGCATGCATCGAAAAGGACGGGTTTGATGAGCAAAAAAACGAAATAACGTTCAAAAGCCGTCTTTGAATATCACCAATTGACATTAGCAAATTGTTGTCGATTAGGTTTGGTAGCTTTAAGCTTATTTCCAAGGTTTCTCACTTTTCAAATTAATATTTAAATAACAAATTTATTGTTTTACATGTGTTTTTATTTTGTTGAACGTTCAAAAAAGTTATTTTTCTGTTATTGATTGCATCCCCTACTAGTCTGCCACCCGGGACGAACCTTAAAAAATTCGGTAGTGTACTTTGACATCACATCGAACACAAGTGCAAACAATATTCTTTAATTAGTGTTATAAATATTGTTTTTATTAAACTTATTATTATTATTATTTCTTTTTTTCGGTAAATAAAAAAAAATAAAAATATATATATATACAATATGCAAGAATAATATGACAAGTTTCCGTCTGCAGGAAAAAAAAATCATCATAAAATAATATAAATTATACTAAATAGTAGCCATAAAATGATAACAAAGCTGCTGACCAAATCAGCAGTGAAAAAATAAAAAAAAAACAATTTGAATTGCTATTTCGATAGTTTTGTTAAAGGAAAGGACAATCTTAGGAAGACTATGTGGACCATGGTGTTTTAGTCGAAGGTGTTCTAATTTTCTATATAAGCTGTAGCTGATACCTCAGTGCTCTGTGTATGGGAGTCAAAATAGTTCTAAGTGTTCTAAACTGATATATTACACACTCGTATGTGATAGGTGTCTTCATGTAACCCAAAAAGTAGCTAATTAATTTTGCTACTAAGCTTACTGAGTTTCAAATCTTCACAAATTTGATGTTCTAGGGAATGATCAAATATATAGAGAAATATAGTCATAGCACTTCATTGTTTGTCAAGGATATAGGAACTATGATCCAAATTTCGAAAGAAAGTCAGAATATCTGGCAGTATCGGCTATAAGCGAATGCATTCTTATTATTATAACGCCGTACTCGTAATCTATCTTGTATAGATAATTTTAACCTCTGCAACTTTCATTTGAATTTTTTTTTTTGTACAACCAGTTTAAAGCGAGATATATGTATTAACGTAAAAGCTGTTTGTTTTTGGTGAAAAAATATATAAAGTTTTGCAACGTGTAGGTACCTTTTATATATACAGGGTGATTGGTATAAGATGCACCAAAAAGCTTGAGCGTGTAGATGGAGTTAAGACAAGAAAAAACTCGTAGAGGAGGGGGGGTCTATTTCCCCCCGTTTAGGCGGGAGGGGCAATTTTCTAACACATTGACTTAAATCAGAAAAAAAAATATTTAAAAACAACGGTGAATGATACAAAGCCTTGTTATATTTTTTGGAAAGCCAGAAAACTACTCTTTTATTTAATTTTTAAATTAAGTTGTTTTAGTGAACAGTTTTAAAAAAATTAATTTTCAAACTCAAAATTTAAAAAAAAAACTAAAAAAAAAATGTTTAAACTAATTTTTTTCAAAATTTTATGTAATTAACTATTATTTTTATTTTCAAAATTCAATGCTCTTATTAATTTTTAGTCAAAAACAGAAAACCGCAAAGTAAAACTAGTAAGAAAAGTAAAAAGTTAATTCGTTTTTTTTTTATTATTTGATTAAAATCTGTTGGTATGTTATAAAAAATAAAAGAGGGATAATTCCCTAATTAATAATTGACCTGACAGGTCAAATTTGTGAAAACCAAAAAAAAAAAGTGTTTTTCTTGGAAAAAAATACTTCTAGCTTTTCTTAATTTCTAAAAAACTAAGATACATTTTGGCATCCGGTTTTCTGTTTTTGACTAAAAATTAATAAGAGCATTGAATTTTGAAAATAAAAATAATATAGTTAATTAATTGAAAAAAATTAGTTTAAACATTTTTTTTTTATTTTTTTTTTTTTTCAAAATTTTGAGTTTGAAAATTAATTTTTTTAAAACTGTTCACTCAAACAACTTAATTTAAAAATAAAATAAAAGAGCAGTTTTCTGGCTTTTATATCAAAAAGATATATCAAGTCTTTGTATCATTCACCGTTGTTTTTAAATAATTTTTTTTCTGATTTAAGTCAATTTTTTAGAAAATTGCCCCTTCTGACTAAACGGGGGGAAATAGACCCCCCCCATACGATTTTTTTCTTGTCTTAACCCCACCTACACGCTCAAGCTTTTTGGTGCATCTTATACCAATCACCCTGTATATTATAATTGTGGATTTTGGATGAAATTTTATTCTTCCTTCGGCTTGTTTGGTCATTAGTAGTGACAATGAAACAAAGTTTACATTGATTTTCCCAACGTTTCTACAGAGATTTCTGTCCTCTTTAGGGGATCTCTATTAACACATAATGAAATGAGATATAGTTAGAACATGTTCGCACATATAATGGTTTAATAATTATACAACTTACGTTAGTTAAAACATATTAAATAAAAAATAAACGATCAAACAATAAAAAAAATATTATTTAAAATTTAAATAATTAAATAAAAAACATTGAACATTAAAGTTATGTTATTTTTAGTATAAATGAAAAAAAAACATGAATAGGAAACAAGACACTCACAACATTTCATTCGTCTACTGCTCTCTAGTTTGCTGCAACTACAAAATATAACATTCATTCTACAATACTTGGTCAGTCGGAGTGCTTTATTTAAAAATTAGTTTTTTTTTATTTAAATTAAAAATAACATAACTTAAATGTTCAATGTTTTTTATTTAATTATTTAAATTTTAATTAATTTTCTTTTTTTTAATGTTTGATCGTTTATTTTTTATTTAATCTGTTTTAAGTAACGTAAGTTGTATAGTTATTAAACCATTATGAGCGAACATGTTCTAATTCTATTTCATTTCATTATGTTAATAAAGATCCCCAGAAGAGGACAGAAATCTCTGTCGAAACGTTCTGAAAATCAATGTAAACTTTGTTTCATTGTCACTACTAATGACCAAATAAGCCGAACGAAGAATAAGATTTCATCCAAAATCCACAATTACAATCTAAATTGGTCAAAACAAATTTCAAATTCTATATTATACCTACTTAACTATACTATAGAATATACATAAATACATACTACGTTTATATGACCGGATTCAAGGATCGGATTCAATCCAAGTGAAAATAAATTTTATAAAATAATTCACAAAAACCAACATGCAAAACCAAACAAATCAAATATAGGTACCATAAATGGTCTGGAAACAAAACTGCACACACTCAAATCAACAAAATTCGATTCGTCAATTCTTCGATCTAGGTATACATGCATGTTTTCGATTCGATCCAGATCGCAAAGTTGAATCGAATCGAGTAATCCTGTTTTGATTTGATCAGCGTTTATACATGGTTTATATGGACCTAAATTCTGATTCAATTCAGATTCAATTCTCCATGTAAACCAATGTAAGCGTGTAGTAACAGGCATATTCAACGTACAACCCTAGAATAATAAATAAATAGAACATCAACTCAGGAGGCTCCACCCACATTTGCCTACCAACTTTCAAAACTTTTAGACCATACATTCTTACAATTTCGCATTTTGCTGTTCACACGTATTCATGTATAGAAAAGAGCGTGTAAAAAGTTTTTTCTACGGGAGGAGACGGAGGATTACAAGTTGATGACCCTGTGCGTACAACGTACTATTCTTTCATGCCTGGACGTAGTCAAATTTTATGAACGCATTCAATCAGATAATCTTTCAAAAAATCGTGCTGTATCTCCTCCTCCTGAATCTGCTTAAAATTTTGTTTGCGCCGTTTTTCCTTAAATATGTAGCAGTGTGAATAGCAGCAATTTTTGATGCAACCTGCAAAAAGCTGAAAAAATACATTAATGTGTCACGATATGTCTCATTTATAAAATGGCAGGGTAGTCTGCTCGACTTCTATAACCTTTTCCCAATGATCCGCTGAAACACGCTGACAGCTAAACATTTTATTTTCTTTTGGAGTTAATTTTCTTAATTAATATATAAAAACCTAACCTTAATTTCTAATTTTCTTAATTAGTTCTAGATATATTTAATATTTTCCATCAAAACGCTTTGTGCAGGTTTGCCGATATTTATCACTTTCAACAATGCAAACATTTTTTGAAAATATTTGCAATGTTTTTTCCAAGAAATATTTATTTTTCGACAAATATTTGCTTCCTTGCGTAATGTAACTGGTGCTTAATGACACTTTGCAAAGATATTTTCCGATTTTGTTTGTTTGTATTTGTATCAAATAATTTGCAGAGACAAATCATAATGATGAGAGCAAAGCAGCAAATATTTGGTGTTGTGCTAGCTGTCAATCGTGTATGATTTTTCTTAATAATTACTGTAAAAATAGTAATAACTAATAATTATTACTTCAAAATGTCTGAATTCGAAGATCTTGATGTAAAAAGCGAAATTTCTTATAATGAGAATGAAGATTCCAAACTGAACACATCTGATATGACAACTAAATCGTTAAAAAAACTCAAAAAGAATTCACCAAAGAAGCTATTGAAGAAACCATCTAAAAGAATATTTAGGAAGCCCAAAGTAGTTTCAGAGTGGTATGATGATGATATTTATAGATTGATTGAATGTGTCCAGGAATATCCTTCATTGTGGGATAATCGCTACAGTCAATACCGCAATAAACATATTCGAACTAAATTGTGGAATCGAATGGCTGCACATGATTTTGGTTTTAAGTTTGAAGCACAAGAACTTTTGGCCAAATGGTCAAATCTTCGTATTCAGTTTCGAAGTATTGTAAGCAAACAGCCAAAATCCGGTAAGATTAGTTGGAAGTTTTATACACCTATGCAGTTTCTTGGACAAGCCATAAGTAGGCAAACTACTCCGACATCAACAGAAACCAATTTAGTAAGTTTTTGTTTGTTGAATTTTTAATAATAGGTAATTAATTTATCGTATGATTTTTAGAGAGTTGAAGATAGCACCAGCAGTTTAACTTCTTTAACTCCACGATTTCCTCGACAACGTCGAGTATCGGTTGCGACTGAAGGATCCACATCTTTAAAAACACCCTCACATGCACATCCAGTAGCGACTGTTGTTGTCGAAAGTGCAAATACTGGTGAAGAGACATTAAATCAATCAAAACAACAGCCACAGCCACAGCACAGTGAAGAATTTGAAGCCTTTGGTAAATTTCTGGCTAGCGAATTGCGTTCGCTAGATGATATTGCAATGGCACGTAGAATCAAACACAAACTGAATCGATACTTCTTAGATGTTATTGATGAGGAATACGAAAATCAACAAAAAAACAAAACAAACAGATAATAATTATTATTGGTTTATTATGAAATATTTGATCAAATGATTTGGCAATCAATTGTTATTAGCTTTAATTATAAAAATAGTTTTAAATTAGAAGAAAACTGGTTTTAAATTTCAACTTGTCTGCACTTTCTCGCCATAAAAGGAAAGTACCAACTCTTCCTTTGATATGGCAGGCGTTACTTTCATAAAGCAGACCATGATTGATGTAGGTAACGACTGAAATGGTTTTGGCTAAACAGTCCACAAAGTTTTTTCATATAGAATTTTACCGTTAAAATATTATGTTTATTATTTGTATGATTATTGATGGAATGATTAATCATTAAAGATGAGAAATCATAATAGATATTGTTTGAATTGTTGCGCAAATCTGTTTGCAAGAGTTTGCACGACTTTTGAAATAAGAGCATTAAAGATTAAGTTTCAGTAAAACACCATTGGTAGTCATGGTAGGGAGAATGCTGAGGTATCCGTTCGGAACGGAAAGTTCTCCGACTTCGTAAAAAGCCTTTTTAAAATTTTTAAATGTCGCTAAAAAACCACTTGATCCCAGTAACAACCAAATACTATTATGTGTTCAATTAAAATGTGTGTTGGGAAAAATATTTCGCTCAAAAATCTTGCAATTCGTATACAATCGGAGAATTTTCCGTTCCGAACGGTTCACTTTTTGGGATGAATAATTTTACTAAAACGTCTATTGTCGTTTGTAAATGTAAATATTTGTAAATGGTGGATATACAATTCATGTTGGTTTAGCAATTAATGGGATAAGTACTTGAAAAACATAATTTATTTTTTTAACATTTATTACATTTCTATAATTTATTTAAGGAAACTATAACATTTAAATTTTATTTATCAAATGACTAGTGCAAGTTTCTTTTATTACTAGGCTTGACCTGTAAGGACGGCACAAGGCAATAAGTAAAGTCAAACAAACAATAAAAATAAGGAAAAAAATGCGTTATATTATACTAAAACTTTGGTGTTACTTTACTTCTGATTTTATAACAAAAACAAAAAATATTTTTAAACAAAACAAAAATACATTGAAAAAATAATAATAGAAATATTAAGGGTGCATTTTGTCTTTTTGTGGCCCCTCTCCTCCAGCATAAACATTATGGTTTCTTGAATTAATTTTTGATTTAGTTTACCATCCTAGCCATGGGGGATGATTTATTTTGTGTGGCGGTGTAAAAGTCAGGTTCACAGGAAGATTGATTATAGCGTGCGATAGTTTAAGCTTCTTCAGTGTATTGCGAATAGCCATACCATTCTTTCCTAATAAGAATCCTGCAGGAATATGAGCATCATTGTCCGAATTATCGTGTACCATTTCTATATAAAAATCAAATTCACTCGACTTGACATTGAATTCTGTTATAATGACAGCTTCAGCTCCAGCCGTTTCTGCGTTTACTGTTTTCTTTAGAAATGAACATTCACTGTAAAAACATATTTACATTAGAAAAGAAAAGTTATTCGATTTAAGATAACAATACCCTCTTTCTATTAAGGCAACATTGCCACGTAAATCTTGAATATTTTTTATCCGACTACAACCGTGCAACGGAACAGTCGGTACTAAGGCGACACCTTCAAGTTTTGTATTGAATGATCCACCAAAGTCTTTAGCTGGTCGCAAACGATACGTGTACTCCAGCTCAGTGGGTTCGATTATTTCAAAAAATACATCTCCAGCTATGACGTCTTGAGTGGTTATTGAATCAGAGAGCTGGTGAGTTCCTAAACAGATTAAATTTTATATAAAAATAGAATATGCCGCGTTTGTTTTTATGATTTGATTTTCTTACCGCCAAGTCCAGCTATGCAAAATTTGTCAACTGATAATATAGCTGTGAGAAACCAAAAAAGAATACTTGATCTCGCACTTTGCATGATTATATTTTTGTAATTTTTGTAAAAATACCATTTAATTTTAATTCATTTCCGATCTAAACAGTTCTCATTTTTTTTATTGACAGATGAAAGTGATTTGACGTTTCTTTGCAAAAAAAAAGTCAAGTCATAAATGTAGTAGAATAGATGTAGTTGTACAAAACTTATTACGTACACTTAAGTCGGCAAAGTGGTGTTTGCAAAGGGTGTTTCTGTTTGCTTTTAAACCAATTTTAGTTTGGCCAACATAAAAGTTGGTGTTCTTACAAAAATTAACGACATTCAGGCATATGTATAGACACTGTTTGAGCAAAACTGGAGTTTATCGTTTTTAATAAACATTGTTTAAACCCAGTCTAAGCAAAACTCTGGTTTAAAAACAACTATTAATATTTCCCATTCACTTTTATTTTTAAATTTTGAAACGGAGAACGGAGAATTTTGAAATGGCTCCAGTCCAAAATTAGGGGCTACACATGTGTCTTTGTCGGACCAAGGTATTCGATCAAAAACTATTATTTGCTACAAAAATTATGCACTTCCTCTATTTGAGTGTCCAAACACTATCGAGCCATTGAAGTAATCCATTTTAACATTTACAACAATAAATTATTCCTATATGTGGCAAAAATCATTTGTTTCCTCCTTTTGAATGAATAAATTAATTTGGTTCGGCTATTATTTATGGCTTCATAGTGTATGGCTAGCTTGGCATGTAAATTATTTATAAAACGTAAATCTATATACGTGTGCAACTTGGCGTGTTTTGGTTATTGTCTCGGGCTTTCACGCCGAAGGTCTGTAAGTAACACCAAAAACATCTGAGATGTTTCCAAGAACTCAATTTCGAAGGAGTGACAAAATTTTCAAGTTAGAGTATCAATTCTTGTCTTTGTGTAAAGTTTATTAAGGATTGGGCGGATATTGTAGGTCTCTTTCTTCAAATTAAAAAAAGGTACTTATGGTCAATAGCTCCAAACGCTTTTCAGCTCTGGTTAAATATAACCATTAGCTGGTAAACATAGAAACACATACAAAATCTTAGGTTAACAACTGAAATACCATTACTGGTTACAAGTAACCAGAGCTGAAAAGACTGGACCTTAATTTTTATTTGATGGCTAAAAAGGCCAATAAACTTTAAAATCCATTTGCTCCAAAATAAATTTTAAAACGAAAGGGCAGTTGGTATTCAAATTTTAAAATAAACATTCATACAGATTTTTTTTAAGTTTAAAAATTTATCACTGGAAGTTGCATAACAAGTATACATTTATTTTATTTATTAATTAATTCTATAATTTAAAAGTGTTTAAGTGTATTAAGGTGCCACTTGGACATTAGTTAATTTTTACTTGTTTTAATTTAAATTTAAAAAAAAACTATGCATTATAGGGTAGAACACATTTCGTCACAAACATGATTTAATGCTGCTCTTATATTTTTGAACCGGCAATGTAGTTAAATCAGCAGGTGGATGTTTTGGTCTCCTTGATCAAATCAAAAAGTGCAATAAAAATGCAAGTGCTTGTTTACATTTTTGGTTTAATTTATACTGTGTGCTCGCAAACTGATACATTCCACTCGTTTCCTCGATTTTGGACCAACACTGGATTCTGTCCATCAGGAGATATATCAAATGAAGCTATTTCAAATGCTCTTCTAACTAATGAAATAAAAACTCATTTGCAATTGATAGGGGCTCTTCCAAATGGAGCTCTATCAAACATTCGAATCCACTGGTTGCTGGAACTTATAGAATTAATTGACTTCGGGAAACATGATATTCCTAGCTATGATTTTTCAAAGCTTGACAAACTTATTTGGTGGTTGGATAGAGCTGAACTATCTCTGGGCTTTGAATTGATGGGAAATCCCAGTCAGATATTTACAAGAACAAAAAATGATTCACTGATAGAGTTCCTTTGGGAAGATTTGGCATTTCAAATTGGAAAGAGATTCTTAAGTGGGTAAGCAATGTTTTATCGTTTGTGGCTTTGAACTATTTTTTGTGTTTAGATCGATTAGGGCCCAGCAAAATGAAGCAATGGAGATTTGAGTCTTGGAATGAACCCGATTTAGCCGGCTATAATATTCTTAAATTTGATACGCAAAGTAAGTTAAGAATGTAACATTGGATATCTACAGCACATCTTTTTCCTAGATAACTGATGTATTTTCTCTTTAACAGTTAATAAAACTGGTAAAGAGTTCCATTATAATTTATTATTATCGCCTTAGAGTATTGTTAAGTGTGCTACTACACCATGATTCTGTCATGACTTTTTTTAAAATAACGCTAGAGCAAAAGAGCAAAAAATGATCTTTTTCTCTCTTTTGTTCTAACGTTTTTTGAAAAAGATTTATGACTCTGGAATCATGGTGATATAGCACACTAAGGCATCTATTATAATTAGCGAATAGAACGTTTTTGAAATCATTTATTTCGCGACTTAAAATGTTATTTTCACCTCAAAAGGGAAAAGTTTGACGAAAAGAGGTGTTTTTCTATTGGAAAGTCGAAACTCGCTTTTATAATATTCATGAATCTTGGATTTTTTCATCGTTCGCTTTCAGGCGAACGTTCGATTCGCTAATCATAATGGGGGCCTAGGACTTTTAGTTTGGAAATCAAAAGAAAACTATAACATTTTACTTAGAGACATGTCGCTTTATAGCATTTCAGGACTACCTTTACGCTCTTCGAAGAGGTTTAAATGCAGCTGGCAGAAGACCGTTAAATGGAGTTGATTTCAAACTGCATGGGCCAGCTGGTTTATTTAAAAATCAGAGAAACCATCCCTTGTGCTGGAAATCACTTGAACTATGCAATATAAATCCAAGTCATTGCTTATTTGATGTTATAACTTATCATCATAAAGGGTCTGGAATCAGTAGTGAAGTTGCTGCAGGTGGCCAACGGCTGATTGAAGAAATTTTCGATAAATTTCCTAATCTTACTAATATGTCAATTGCGAATAAGTAGGTGCACATATGGGTAGCCCCCTTTATATATATTTTTTCAATAATTTTAGTGAAGCTGATTTCATCGCAGGATGGTCAACACCTCGAAGTTTTCAGTCAGATGTTCGTTATGCAATTTCTGTTGTTTCTATAATATTTGACCATTGGACTGCAAAGTTGAACACAAAAGTATTTAAAAACTTACTATTCATTAGCCATGATAATGCTTTTATTAGTTACCATCCATATGAGTTCTCACAGAGAACACTAATGGCTCATTTCCGGATGAACAATTCCAATCCACAACCGTATTCTCAATTTATTCAAAAACCAGTGTACGCTGCCCTGGGAATGATGGGCAATTTGGGAACACATGCGACTGATGTCGAACAAATGTCGGAATCGATCAGGGTTTTGAAGACAACAGATGAAGATAACAAATTCATGAGTTTAATTGCCATTTGTGATGGAGAACTAGGGGCACAAGATCGGTTCCAGAAAGAGATTAAACTCAAAACGATGGCAGGAAGACGTTTCTCTTACATTGTAGAGTTTCTTGAATACCAAAATACTGATCCAGTTTATGTATGGAACTTTTATGGCTCCCCACCATTTCCCAACAATACTGTTAGAGTGGCAATGCGTAAAGATCAAGGTCCAAAACTTTATACTACAGGCACTCTAAATCATCCATTGGTTCATCTTAATCTTCCCATACGGTCCCCATGGCTTGTTCATGTAAGAATGTGTTCAGATGTTACTCCCGGGCCACCGCGACCTCAAAGACTTCACATATACTCCATTACTTCCAATGAAGTTTTACTCGTTTGGAAAGAAAAGTATCAGACGACTAGGTGTGTTGTAACCTATCAAGTTTGGTTTCTTCCTTCTAATGCCACAATACGAGAAGAAGTCACCGCTGGATGGCATACACCGTTTCTTTCATTTCAATTTGCACCTGATGATCATAATGTTATAGGTAAATTATCTCACTTATTTTAACCATAGTTTTGAATTGATAATCTTTTATAGGTACCTATACCGTGCGCAGTGTAGACACTTTTGGACGTTTCAGTGAATTCTCTAAAGCAAAACAGCTTATTTAAATATTTTAAAAGTCAGCAGAGACTTTTTAATTTATATTTTTTTTAAACAATAATACAAATCCAAGGTAAATGCTACGCATTATTATTTTATCAGGGATATAAATAAAACAAGTTATTGAAGTTGATATTTCCAGGCTACTTCTATGTATCCAATATGAGCCATTTTTCATTTATGTGTTCGATTTGTTTTGTAAGAATTGGATTCCTTACTCTCACTTTAATCTCTAGTTTGCCACCAACGGTTTTTCGTCCTTCCATCAGCTGTAAAATAATTTGTTTGTTTAGAAATTCATTTGATATTTTGTATTTTTGTATTAACTTACATCATAAGTATCGTGTATTTCACATTTGGTTTCAAGTGGCTGTAGTTTTACATTAACCGTACCGATGAGAATGTCCGAGCGCAGGAAACCGCTGAAACAACACATTGGCAATTTTCGACAAATTCCACAGCATCTGGGGCATGATTTTAGTTTTTGCTTGGGTTTTTTTTTACAGTTTAACAAAAATCAAAGCAATCTTTTTTTTTACTGTTAATTAATGAGTTAGTGGTGGCAAAAAAGCGAATCACATAAACATGAGAGATTTGTATGATTAACATATACATATGTATGAAACGATTACTCTCATGTTTATAATAGTCTATGTGTTTGATCGTGTGATAACAACATAGTTTTATTATAAAAAAGATGTTAATTAAACAGCAAGAAGGAGTACAATCTTTTATTATTATAGATTTTCTTAAAATAAAAGTCATGGGTTACGATTTTTTGCACCATCGAAAAGTTCAAATAAACTACAAGAATTTGTTACCAAATCTGCCTGCGTGTTATAAACTAAAAACTATCTGCAGAAGCTACAGTTATAAAACAGTTAATTACTGAGACGCCAGTATAGAAGGCTTTCTTTCAATGACAACAAAAACTGCATTAAAACCGGACTCCACAAAGAAAGTCATATAGCGGCTGTTTGACCGACTTTTCGGTGTTAGAGAAGGCTCGCAATAATGCCGTGCCATGGAATTTCACTGATAGAAAGGGGGGGTGTCAATTTGAGAGAAGAAGAGCAGCCAGCAAGTCTCGCGAGCAAATTCGCAAGTGGATACAGTCCCGAGAGTACCTCGCGGAGAGTTAGTTTTTACTCTCCACATTCGAAATTTTTGAGAGTCACTCGCAAGTGGACACATGTCTTGATCACTATCGGAGATCAGCTCGCAGAATTACAACACGGATCGTATCTTGCGAATAGCGGTTCAAAAGTCAACTTGGGAAAATAATGGACTTCGGAGGAGAAAAATCAACTTATGAAATTGTTTATTTGAGAGTAAAATTGCTGCGAGCAGCAATATTGTCAATATTCAAAGCTGCTCGAACTAGTAAAAATTTTTCACTCTCACTACTTCTGACTGATAACTAGCAGAAGAAAAGCACTATCAAGTGGATACGGTTATAAAAGTACTATCAGAAAAAAAGCTCTTGAAATTCTACCAGAGAACTCGCGATATTAAAATCTCAAAAACATTACTCTCAAATGGACATCTATCCTAGAGTTACTCTAGGATTACAAATGGACAGGCACCTTATGCGAAGATAATAAGATATTGCCTGCCCTTCTTATCTTTCAACGTGAAGTGAAACGCTTTAACAAAATGCGTCTAGTTGCTTCTAACGTTAACCACTTGATTTGTGACATCGAAACTATCATCCTTGGCCTGTAATGTTGCGAATTAACGTCCTTCACTTCATAACTCGGTGGAAAAGAATCTGTGACAGTCATCAGCATTTGCAGCAATTGATTTGCATATATCAGATACATCAATGATAGTCTACACACAATCAACTGCATTCTTAATAGGATTTAAGACATACTTGATAGCAGTATACCTAGTGTATCAGAGAAAAGAACGATATAGTAAAGTGGTTGGTGAAGGCAATGCATAAAACTCCGTGCTGATATATAACAGCCGAACCAACCTTTCTGAGGAAACCATCAACATTAGACTTCTTCGAACTTCAAACCATGTTTTCATGCTACCAGAGTTGCAAAACTACGTCTGCTCGAAACTTATCAGTGACTCAGACCATGAAGCTGTTCTACTTGTGATGAGATTTCAGGAACAAACCATCACCAGCAAACAATCCGAGGAAGAATTTACAAACTACTAGTAACTGACTGAACCTAGAGAAAGAGATGTCGATTTTTATAGAATTTTCACCACCACCACAAAAAGCGTCTACAAATTGCTACAAAGAATTCATCAGAAGGAAATCAACAGAAACACTGACAACTTCAAAGCGGTTTCGAGTGAGATTGTATTGAAAAAATCAATTTCTACGAAGAAATCTACATCATCTAACTTGACAGATCCTACCAAACTGAATGAGCTATCCGAATTCACTTATAAGAACAATAAAATAAAATGAAATAAGAACAACAAAATGTTCAGCCTTATCTTTGATTCTCTGTGCGGAAGAAAATCCGACAAGAAAAAAGAAAATGATTATAAGCTTGATTTCAAAAACGTATATAGGAAAAGACGAACTATGTATATTTAATCTTAAAACAACTTCTCTACTAATTAATCCAACAGTTTTATTTTAAAATAGTAAGAAGAACACAGACATTCTAGGCTTAGAAAACCATTTAGATTCTCAAAATCTTTGACAGCATTTTGTATTCTCTATCTTATAACTTTATATATGTAAATTTCTAAAAATAAAATTCTGATTGAAAGAAAGGTACCTTGCCCATACGTTGAAAATAATTTAGTATGTAATTGCATTAAATAAAATTGTAGACCTTCTTGCTTAACAAAAATATATACATCACAAACAATATTAAAGTTACTAAAAGCTACATTAACAAATAACACACTTCCGGGTAGCAGAGAAAACAGTAAGCATTTGGAAAATATTATTAGATTAGTTAAAATATTAGTATACAAAAGACACAACATAATTATTCCCAAAGCATTTCCCATAGCAGTGCGAGAAGCATCAATCCCCAAACAAAAAGTACTTACCCTCTTGAATAGACTTCAAATTTGACTGACTGACGTTTGAAAATTCTCTGACACTGTCGATTCGAACGTTGAATATCTACATTAAACCTTTGATTGTATTCCGGACTATCTGTGTCTCGAATTAGTGAACTTTTTGCTTTGAAAAAATCTTCCTGCAGAAAAATTTTATATTAAAAATGATTTTAAATTCTTAGAATTTAAAATGACAAACCTGAGGGTATGGAAATTCAACTTTTACATACGTATCGACATCTTTTGGATTCGCTACATTATAGTTTAAACCTCGAACTACCATTATTTCAACCTCATTGTCAGTTAATTCTGTATTGCAGTGAACAATATTAAAACTTTTTTGTTCGTAATGAAACTTAGGAAGCGGAAAATTCTTCCTAAAATAAAATATATTAAAATTGGTTAGAATTTATGCAGAATTGATTTGTTTACCTTTTCGAATATCGAAGTAAATCTAAATCTTTTTGGACGGTCAAGGCTAAATTCTCGAATCGGTTCATACCAGCAACATCACCCATAGCCTTGTGATGATCTCTGGTATTTTTGCACATCATCAATTGCTTAGCTAATTGTTCTTCTAAGCGTACACTTATATCAGATATATCATCATTTGGATCACAGTCTCCTGGGTTGACAATTGCAAAGGATGCTTCTAAGTTTTCTCTTTGTGATGGTGGCAAAGGAAGCTGTAAATAAAATAACGTTATCAAACATGCCATTTAGTTTAATTAAATAAATAACATGGATATTTTTCTATCCTATATGTTTGTGCTTGCAGGATTAGTATAAAAAAAACAAAAAGATAACCTGATTTTAAAAAGACATACAAAAAATAGGCGGTTTAAAATAATCAGAATGAAAAAACATCGCAACTCCTCAAATGATTTGTATATTGTGTTGGGTGATTTTAACAAAAGCATTCGATCTATTACTAAGACATCTGGTATTGTCGGCCATGAGCAGGAGTTACCGATGTACATGCAAAGTTGGTGTCCACAAAGAAAGAGTTTTGGGTCCTTTGCTCTTTATAATAGTCCTTGAATATAAGGTAATGGACCAGAATGGAATTGATAAAGTGGCAGCAGAAAAATATTTACCTAAGATGAAAGGAAAGCTCTAAACTGCAGTTGTTAGTCCAGCACTTACATTGGAGATTTGTCAAACTAAAATTGATTTGCATTAAACATGAAAAGTGAAAAAACTAGATTGAATATGTATCATAATCGATAAGGAGCTTTTATTTTGCTTGTGTCATAATTCTTTGACTTTAAATATCAAGATATTAAGTCACGAAATTCCATTTTTGACTCTGAATTTCTATTCTTTTCATTTCGTGCCAAAAACATAAATCCACAGCAACTTCTTTCTATGAATATAAACGGATCAATACTCAAAAATCTACCGATCTGCATAACTACAATTTAATTTTTGGAAAAGTACTTTTACTGACTAAACCCTTTTCTACCTTGCACCACAGTATTTCCATTATTACACAGTAGATGTGAATTAAACTGTATTCTTATTTTTAAAGAATATATTGGTCTTCGATTTTAGTTGATTTTAAAATATAAACCATCAGTTATTTTTATTTTTGTTATTATAGCAAAACAAACTTTTTTCACTTACCGTATTTAAATCCACAGGCAAACCGCTACTTGCAGCATTTAGTAGACCTTCAAAACCTTTGTAGATTTTAAGGTACTCCTTTGCCTGATCAATTTCTCCCGCTTTTTTAGCTTCGATGGCAGCAATTTTAAATTCTTTTTGGCGTTCCAAGAGAATTTTCATTTGTTGTTCCGCCAAATTCGTACTGTGTTGATTTCCAGAAATTCGGGTAGTCAGTTCCTTTTTGGGTGAAGGTTGCTGCGATGGCTTGGGAGTTTCTTCACTATCGCCATCCTCTTCAGGAGTAGCGACTGGTACAACTGGTTTAGGTGGAAGAATTGGTGAAGAAGCTGCAGGAGTAGACGGTGCTGCAGCTTGCCCATCATTACTATTAGGTAGAGGACCAAATCCAGGCGGAGTAGGTAGTTCATCAAAAGCAACTGTCCTTCCAGCTTTGTAGCTCTTGACGGCATCTTCATATTGTTTTACTATACGTCCAAATCGTCTTGCTTTGCTCGAATTATTTTCAGCTTTAGCGCCTTCTTCAACGGATTTGTACTTTTGAAGACGCTGTTCCAGTGCTTCAAGCATTGTAGTTGCAGTTGTTAAAGGTTCTTCGGCACCTGCTGTCGATGAGGGCTCCGGTGCAGGTTCCTCAATTTTCTCTGGCACCTTAGAGGCTTCAACTTGCATTTTTGCTAAGAACTCTGCAAACTCACTAGGCGGTGGTGGCATGTCACTTAGATCGATTTCTTTCCCCTCCACGCAAAGCTTTATGACCATATCAAATTGCTTTAGAACTTTTACAAACTGTAAGGCCAATGCAGTGTCTCCAGATCTTTTGGCTGCAAGCGCAGCAATTTTGTATTCATCTTTGCGTTCATTAAGTTTAATTATAACTGGATTGACTGGTTCCATTTTTTCTTCAACTGACGGGGTATTGTCTGCCGGTGGAGGGGGAACTGGAGCTGGCCTTGATGGGATGGGAGGTGCCGCTCTTGGCGGAACTTTAGGTGGTTCTTGAGCTTCAGCACAAGCTTCTTCTGGGGGTTTGACTGTTTTGACGCTCACTTCTGGGGGAATGTCATCAATATTTATTGTGTTCCCAGCCACAGATTGCTTAAGTAAATCATTAAGCGTTTTGAGACCGCGATTTAAGCGACGAGCTTTAGCTGATTCACCAGCAGTTTTAGCTGCAGTTTCAGCTAACTTGTACAACTCAATGCGTGACTTTATAATTGTAATAGTATCTGTAGTAGTTGTTGGAAGAAAAGTCTGTTGTGCCTGTGCCTCTTTTTCTTCTGATGGACTAAGCTGTTCAGCTTCTAAACCGCTTCCGGCGATTCCCTGCAGTTCTCCCAATAGTTCTGGATCGTCATCATCGTCGGAAATATCTTCATCACTGCCGATGTCTCGCATACTTTCTGAAATCATTTTGTCCAAATCTGAAGCTGGAATAAGTGTAGGTTTTGGTTTGGCCTTCGGTTTTTGTTTAGCACCACCATTAACCATTGCAGCGAGTTCGGCCTCTAAATCACTATCATCACCATCATCATGAACTCCTGATGGATCAAAATCATCTGGTATTTCAGTCAGACCAAACTAGACAACAAAGACATCAAAGTATTTCATGGGTAAATTAAATAAAAATGACTCATTCTATTGACAAATTTTCTGGAAAGAATTGTATTCTACCTGGGACAAATCATGATTCCGTTTTTTAGGAGGTTCTGCTTTTTTCCTCGCGAACATGACACAATTAGATATAAAAGTTTTTTTTAATGTATATATTTATAATAATTTGATACGCAGTCTTCTAACGTTTTCTTCAACAAATTTGTTTTGGGATGACAACATCGATGGAGAATTTCCTTGTCAGTTCTGACACCGTGAGCTGAGCTTACATCGGAGACAATGCGCACGTTCGGGTGCACACCAAAAGAGCTATCTGGATACGTCTGTATCGTATGAGTTTGCGAACGACCAAAACCGGATAGGGGTCAAAAGACACAGAAACACATATTCATAGTCAGTTGTTTGCCAATAGGGCTTTTTAGGTAACAACGATATATTTCTTTCTCGTTCGCAGAGCAGTGTCAAAATCAGCAGTACGCGGATGACAGCTAAACATTTTTTTTATTATTGTTAAAAAATTGATTTAAAACAATAGCGGACATATTAAGGTTGTGCGCGAAAATTGTTGATAGTGTATTATCAAACCTTTTAGGGACGCAAATCTCAAATTTCACAGGAAAAAAGAGATTATTTACGAAATTCTTTTACAAGATTTTGAGTTTGACTGTTTGAAAATAGCGCGATACATAATTTCAATCTGTCATCCGCGTAGTGTGAGCTGTCATTTATTTTTTGACAATATGGTAAAATTCCCTATCCTCCCTTGGCTTCGTGAGTATACTAAAAATTTTAGGATACTTTCAGATTTATTTCCCCGCCGCAGCTATATGGTCGATCAGTGTTTTAACATAGTGTTTTAGCATGGAATTACAACAACAGTAAGGTATGCGAACCACAATAGTTGTGCAAGCGAACGCAGGCAATGCGCAAGTTCGGGTGCACACCAAAATACGTCTGTATCGTATAATATAATAAGTTAGAGTAGCCACTGAACTCTAATGAAATTCGGCTACTCCGAACGACCAATCGAAAAGACTGAATGATTGCTTGCTTGACATTTAAAAACAAAAAAAAAAATCTTGTGAAAAACGTCGCCGGCCGCCGCCGCCCTCACAAAAAAGTCCGAAATTCCAATATCATACCTGAAAACGAAATTAAATTGTTTTTAAAATCCACATACTCAGAATCTTGACAAAATGTCCATCTGCTTGTTATCCTCTATCAGAAATCTCAATGTTGGCAAAAGGTTAAAATATTATTTCTGTTCATCATTGCATTCGTTATAATTTAATTATTTCACCAGAATAATAAAATTACGATTCCTTTCACATCAATCAACGACAGCCAAACAAGCGGTTGATCAAGGAAATTCTAATGAAGAAGTTCGACATCATTCAAAATTGGCATCCGAATGGTGGGACCCGGTCGGTCATCTTAAAGGACTGCATGCCATGAACTCTATTAGGTTTATTTTGTTTTTAAATTTAATTTCCAAATAAATCTTAATATTAATGTCGTTATAGGGTTCCATTTGTGCGTGATGGTATTATTACAGCTGGAAATGTAGATTCATCTCTTCAACATACAACAAAAGTTCTGAATGGCAAACAAATCTTAGAAGTCGGTTGTGGCGGTGGTATTCTTACTGAGAGTCTTGCTCGCCTTCATGCCAATGTAACAGCTATCGATTTAAGTGATGAACTAATTAAGGTTGCCAAGAAACATCTAACCGATTGCAGTCCAGAACTGAATTCAAGAATCAATTATAAAATGGAACCTCTTGACATCCATGTCATGGACAATCTAGAAAAGTACGATGCAGTTGTGGTGTCTGAAGTTATTGAACACATTGACAACAAGCCTGCTTTTCTTACGTCTTGCATCGATTGTCTCAAGGTAAGTGGTTTTTATAATGTAGGTACCATTTGGTACACATCTTTGATTCTTTATTATGAATTATACTAGCAGATATGTAGATACCCTACGTATGCGGTTGTTATCCAACTGTTAATTTCGACATATCATCAGCTTCCTGAAGGTAAAGATGTTCAGGCGTATATATTTATGCCCTATAGATACAAAAAGGAGCACGCACAACACATACATACCTACATAGATTAAGCTATTTCAGATTTGTTCAATGATTTTTGTACAAAGACAAAGATTTAATTAAAAAATAACAACATGTCACAAGAATCGAGTTAAGGTAAAAGTTTGCTATTTCAAAGCTATTATCAGAGATTGGCTGGTCTGCTTTTTGTATTGTTTGAACTTTAAAAAAAAATGTTTATCAATATCATCAAGCGGATTTTTGCGTTTATTAGTTCTCATGTTCTGTTATCTCGGCCGGGGAATTGGATGCAAATCTTTATCTTTAACGGTCTGCAGCTAAATACCTTAATTGTAGTGACGTTTTCCGAATTTTAATTTTTGCCCGATATGCCAACTTGTTCCCTAAAGATTCCATTCCGATATTTCGCATTGATAATCCATCTTTTATGCTTTCCTATTATTATCCAATTTCCTATTGCAATATTTCCTAGGCAAAGTTGTCTATTGTGCAAACTAAAACACCTTGCGTTGTAAGATTCTCGTTATAATTGCAACAAATTTTCGGGAGAATTATTCTTTCAAGAAATTGATTTCTATATACATTTTTGGTTAACTCGATGTAAGGGCTTGTCAAAAGGGGTTGTTAAAAAAAACTATGCAGACCGCTCAAAGATGATACTAGGAAGCCCATTTAATGCCACTTTAGTGTAGGCTCGATTCTCATCTTTATCCACTCGAGAATATTAGTTGACATTACTAAAAAAAAACAGCATTACCACAATTTTTAAGATCACCTATCTTTCGCAGTTTTTCAATCACACCAGTCTCTAGGATATGCAACGTTTTATCAAGCATTTTGTATCAATGGGTGTTAAATACTTGCAAACCATTGCGACAGTATCTGCTTTCTTGGTTCATCTTTGTTGTTTTTGATAAAATCTGGTATTATGCTTTTTCTGAGTTTTTTTTTATGAAGTATGTTATTAGTACACACAAAATGTCAGAAGTTTGTTCATTTACTTTCTTGCTAATGATATTGTTAATTACATTAGTATAAAGTAAAAACATTTCTTCCTAATCTCCATTTGTTGCAACTTCAATATCAATTTGTTTTATTTTGATTCCCTTAGCCAGGAGGATCAATATTTATAACAACACTAAACCAAACTCCAGTAATGTGGTTCACTGGAATAATTTTAGCAGAATATGTTCTCGATCTTGTGCCGAAAGGAACTCATCACTGGGACAAGCTAATTACTCCCAAAGAAATGATAAAAATGTTGAATGCCTGTATGTTATTAATATATTTGAATAAAACAATAATAATATTTGTATTTTTTGACAGTGAATTGTGATACTATCATGTTAAAAGGATGCATATATGAATTTTGGTCGAATAAATGGCAGTGGATACCAATTGATGATTTTTCTTATGCGTTGCACGCAATAAAGTCTGAAAAATCTTAATTGAATGATTATTGACACATATTATTTAAGAAGTTGATTGTATTTTGTAATGTTTCTGAAAATATATTTAATTTTTGAGATAAAATTAAATTTTGTTATTTAAAATCAAAATCGTAGTAAATAGAAACTTTAAAAGAATGTTGAGCTTGCAACATATCCTATCCCCAGCACCACAAATGTTTATTTTTTAAGTCAAGTAAATTCTTTGAAAACCAAGATCATCAATTATTAATTAAAGTAGCATGAAATTTCTAATTCAAGGTCAATTTTTAATCATAAATTCATAATATAAAAGTCTACATATATTTTAAATTTTTTAATCATCTTCCCTCGGTTTCTGGAACTTCATCTTTTTATGTCCGCCCTTGCTGTTATCATTACTCTTTCGTTTCTTTTCAAACTTTTTCTGCATAGTCTTAACCAAATGACTATCATAGAAAGCTTTCATTTCCATGTCGGATACATCATTCAGTTGTTGGGGTTGCTTCTTTTTATCTTTTTCTTCTTGTTCCAATTCAAGAAGACGTTCAATTTCTGGATTCATTCCACGATAACTGAGTCGTCCTTCGATTAGACCTTCACAATACATGAAACTTGGTTCAATGATAAAATTTGAATTTTGGTTCATCTTGTCTGTGATTTCACTCGAGTACATGGCTCGACCCTCAGCCTCTTCAATTTCTTTGTCGACTTTTGCTTTGGTGCGTTGCATGAATTTCATTTCAAGAATTGCTTTCGAAAGTCGGGCTTTATTTGGTTTTAAAGGCATTTTATGTAGTATTTATAGTTAATTGTAAAATAATAAAATATATTTTATTTGATAAAACGAAACGTGCCCCAAATTAATATAAACAAGCAGCTGTCACTCTTTTTTTACTGTGGTGAGTTTATTTTTGTTGCATTTGATAAAATAAAAATAACAAAAGTTTGTTTGATTTGTGTTTGAGGAGAGAGCTTTAAGGCAGAACCATAATAAGAGAAATATTACGTATGGTGCCGTACGTACGGAGCGTAACGTAAATTAGACAGCCAGTCATATACATGTGGAATTCGCTTGCGTTTGCATTCGACTATTAAAATCGACCCAAGGAATTGACGGCACTTAAGGAAACTTATGGAATTTGTTTCCGTTTGCTTTCCACTATTATGACTGGTCCTTAAGTCAAAGGTCATAAACTCGTACTCTTCCGTCTCATCCCGTAGAAAAAAAATGTTACGCACCCTTTTCTATACGTCAAAACGTGTGAACAGCTAAATGCAAGAATGTATTGTTTAACAAAATTTGACGGTCCCATTTGAAATGCATGGGCACATTAACGTACTAGATATGGACCGCCAGTCGGTTGAAATGTTCATACAAACGGCCAAAAAAAGTTGTTCCAGCTAATAGCGACCAAAACGCGCCATCATCTTTTAGTGTTAAATACGTGTACTAATTTCGCCTTTAAAAATAAAATAAAACGATGACATATTCATGTGCAAGTAACTCAATGCCATGTCCACTCTACATGTTTTGTTTTGTAAAATAAAACTAGTTTGATAACAATTTCCACCAAATTATATCAAAATTAAATAATTAATTAAAACAAGCATAGCACTGCTACGCAGATTCCCTGCTAGTAGTTGATGGCGCCCCTAGTTATGTTGGAACACGCGTGAAGTCCATATCTAATACGTCAATGCATGGGCAAGCATACAGAGTTGAAACTATGCAGTTTTGAAAGTTTGTAGGCAAAAGTGGTTGGAGCCTCCTGATGATATTCTATTTAATTATTACTCTATGGCTGAAGTGCTTGCTTATATTTCTATACATTAATTTGCCTTACTAATAATCAGATACAAATGTCGACTGTTATTTAGCCGGCATCACCAGCACCATTTGACAATTCATACTTAATTCTATGTATATATAGTTTGGTGCCACTGCATATCGTCGTGGGAAAGTTGTCAGCATTGCACCATCAACAGCAAATTTAGGACAACGCTGTTGGCGTTGCTGGTGCTGTTCTAATCTGTGTTTAGCTATTGCTTGCGTTTGTGTGCACAACTGTTGTGGTTCGCACACTTTAATGTTGTTGTAATTCCATGTTAAAACACAACTGATCAACCACATGGCTGAGGTGGGGAAATAAAGAAGGTATCCTAAAATTTTCAGTATACTCATGAAGCCAAGGGAGGATTGGTAAACAGCTGACTATGAATATGTGTTTGTGTGTCTTTTGACACCTATCCGGTTTTGGTCGTTCACAAACTCATACGATACAGCATTGAAATCCATTGGTTCTAAAATAATGGCGGCCGCTGTCGCTGGTGCTTAACAACAATTTCAACGCAATTGGCACGCGGTCTAAGGAATTTTTGAATTGAATTGAATTTTATTGAGTCTTTTTAGTTTCGAGTAACAATGTTTGTCTTATTCTAATTCAAATTATTTCTTATTCGCTTTAGCGAGTACAAAGGTGGCTGTAATGTATGGCCTTCTTTTCAGTTATTTAATGGAAAGCCTCGTGGCGAAAAGTTATTATATAAAGATATATAGTCATACTACTTTTGCTCATAAGTAATCTTGTTTCTTGGGACGGAAGGTCACAAATATATTTACAAAATAGACCTATACTAACTTACAAACTAAAATATATACGAAAAATGCGCCAGCGCATTGCTAGATTTGTTACATACAGTTACGAATTGATATTTTCTCTTTCTATCTTACCAACTTTTAAGTTATTTTTAAATTTTATAAAGCGAGAGCGCTCTATTAATGTTTTTCACATGTTTTATTATCACAGTATATTTTGTTAATAAGAATGTTTGTTAATATATGAGAATATTAAGAGTGAGTGGAAGACTCAAACAACGAATATCAAAGATACATTTATGGATACTAGATCTATCTCTCTTTTTGATGAATATCCAAATATATGAGATTGAATATAAATGAACTCTGCGTATTATAAAACAAAATACATAAAGGTTACAAACATTAAAACATTTAATAAAAAAATTTGTACTGGCGTAGTGTCTTAATGTATAGAAGAAGGAAGCTTAACCAATGGGTGTAAGTACTTCCCCCCAATAATTGAAAACGTAGGTAGATGAATTCAGTCTTTTTATTTTCTTCTTCTTCTTTATTTTTAAAATCTTTAGAGATAATCGGATCTTTCAATTAAGTGGTAGCTAAAGTGAGAAATAAGTGTAATAAAGTCAATTTAGCCACGATTTTGGTTGGACATGGCGTTAAGATAAAACCGCGGAGGAGTTATTTCAGTAATATCTAGATCTGTTGAGGAAATTCCGATGGGCGATAGATAATTATCGCTGTCCCAAGAGGACCCAGCCTGAGATGTTATGATATGTTCAATCAAGTCATTATCCGAAAGGGTTAATTTGGATATGGTTTTCTTCATTAGAAGAAGAGCATATCTCAAAAACGGAATGGTGTTAGTTTCATTATGTAGATGGGAGTTAGAAAATCTCTTAGTGCGACTCTCAAAGTTAATACCGGCACAGTACCTCAAAATTTTACGCTCCAACAACTCCAGTTCAAGGGCAGCAGTAGGAGAGATAGAAAACCAAATAGGAAATGCATACAACATTATTGGTCTGATAAGAGTTTTGTAAAAAAGTATCTTGCATTTTTTGTTCAGAGCTCTATGTCTGAAGTAAGGCATTAGCATATTTGTAATTTTCCTGGATTTTTCTATAGTAGTTCTGGCGTGCATATTAAATTTAAAAAGATTGCTGAAATTAACCCCAAGGTATTTAATTCTGTTCTTAGGCTTGATGAAGTTGCTGTTTAGACCAATTAAGATATTTTTACTTTCTTTGACCACTCCTTCAGGGCCTTTCCCACTCGCATTTCGAAAACATATCATCTCGGTCTTAGGAGCATTCAGTTTGATACCCCAGGTACTGTAGAAATCGCTAATGATTTTAAGGTGTTTTTCTAAGTGGCGGGAGGCCACGATTGGAAAATCATGGCTACAGTACGTAATGGTATCATCCGCATACAGGAGCCCAATAGACGTTAAATTGTTTTCTGAAAAGTAGTGAGGGAAGTCATATAAGAAAATGTTGAACAATTGAGGCCCCAGAATAGAGCCTTGGGGAACGCCACTATTACAATCACAGATGTGAGACTTGGAACCCTGAATTTGGACAAAAAATGTTCTATCTGCCAGGAAACTATCTAGGACATTGACAATATGACGTGGGAAATTAAGAGCCACCAATTTGTGGAGGAGCCCGTCCCTCCATACGCTATCAAACGCTTTTTCTACGTCGAGGGAACAGGCAACCGTACAGTGCTTGTTTCTCAGATTCAAAACGACGTCGTTTTGAAGTTTTAACAGCGCATGGAGGGTCGAGTGTCCTCTCCGGAACCCAAATTGATAGTCCGAGATAGGATCGATGGGGATTTCAGAAGAGAAATTCATTTTGTTAAGAATAATTCGTTCAAAAATTTTACCAACATTGGATAAAAGTGAAATTGGTCTAAAATTGTTTACATCAAAGCTGTTCTGGTTTTTGAGTATGGGGAGGATCCTAGCCTCCTTCCAAATATTGGGGAAATACCCATTGTTGATACAATTATTGAAAATAATTGTCAGAAAGCTAATGGCAACACGCGAAAGCCTCTTAATGGCAAAATTAGTTATCTCATCTGGACCTGAAGATTTTTTGGGTTTGATTTGCAAAATGACGTTGTTAACCGCAGAGAAGTTGGTGAAGATATCGGATGAAAATGGGTTTAAAGCAGAATTATCGGGCCCAAAAGGAAGAATATATGCAGGTTTTGATAACTTAACCTCAAGGGCTGAGACTCTGACTGCCTCAGTGACGCTACGATTGAAATCAGGGCTTCTCTCCCTGTAAATGGTTTTAAAATGGTCCTCAAAGGCCAGAACTATGTCTGATTCATTAGTAACAAGTACATTATTTACTGAAACCTTGTTGCAATTAAACTTTTTGTTTTTCCCAATTAGTCTGAAGACCTCCTTAAAGGCCTGTGGGCCAGGATTGATCTTGGATAATCTACTGCACAACTGTTTATTTAGCCAGATGTTGACCTTGTCTCTAAGTATAATGTTAAGAAGAGAAATTCTTTTTGAGAGTTCTTTGTATGGGGCGTTTATCCTATTAAACGAATTGTGAAAGATAATTTTAAGCTGTTTTTGCCACTGGTGTTTGACATTAAAAAGGTTTTCAATGTCATTTGGTAAGTTATGGTATTTTTTGAAGGAGAATGCAATTCTTGTAGAATTATTATTAAGACAGCTGAGTAACACAGAATTGAAATTTGCAATATGGTTGTCAATTTCGCAATTGGATAGGCTAGAGAGATGAGAGGGTAGAATTTCCCGGAGAGAACTGTCCAAATCCTCTTTGAAAAAATTCCAATCTGTATTTTTAAAGGACCTGGAGAGATGAGGATCTCCTAAACAGATGTTAGCGTCTACAATATTTATTTTAAGTAAGACTGGGCAATTTTCCGTAAAAGTAGGAAGAGCTGAGACTGAAAAGTTTAAATCAACAAGGTTAATCAGGTGACTTGAGATAAGAAAGTGATCCAGAAAAGATGGCCCCCTTGGAAATGTGGGTGTAATAGATGTTATATTAGTTAGCGTGGGGTTAGAGGAATGATACCAGTTGTTAAGGGTACTTCCATTCAGATTCTGCCAGCTGTCCCCCCATCTAGGACTTCTGGCATTCAAATCACCACCTAAAATCGCACCGTCAAAGGAGGTGGCAAGAGTTTCAATTTTATTCAACTCAGCAGAAAGTAAAGTCGGAGGGCTATTTGTTGGGAAGTAGACGGAACCCAGTAGAAATCGGTTGATAATGTTGTTGCGTTTAATTTTAATAGATACAAAAATGGTAGCGATCAAGGAAGATTGAAAGTTAATATATTCATAAAGAATATTATTTTTAATAAGTAGGGCTACTCCTTGCCGGTCATCATTTCGAAGAACATTGTATTCATCGATGAACAATTTATGTTTAGGACTTAAGTGAGTTTCTTGAACAAAACCCACAGAACAATCATTAGCTTGGAGAATTTTCATTAACTCTATTCTCCTAGCCTGACCAACCAAGGACGTAATGTTGAATGTCAGAAGTTTTAGCACCATTATTTCGAACAGACTAGGATTTGGTTAACCAGATCCAGATATGCAAGCCGTTTGCTAATTATGGAATCAAAACTGTCCAAGTTGTTCATAAAATGTTCTATTTTTGAGATAATTAAATCGATTCCCATTCCAAGAATAGAATTAGAAAGGTTCATGAAATCTTTAATTAAACCCTGACCGTAACTACTTTTAGAGTTTGAGAGGGGAGGATCGTTAACCGAGCTTATATTTTGAGGTAACTGCGAGCCGCGTAGCTGACTAGCAAAAGAGATACCAGGGGCAACAAGGCTACCACTAGCAACTGTTTTGGAGAATATTTTGGCCTTGCTGATTTTTTCATTAGCAGCTCGTAATTTCTGCTTCCTATTTGCTTCGTACTTTTTATACGAAATGCAGCCTTTATAATTAGCTGGATGATTATCTCCACAGTTGACACATAAGGCCTTACTGCCTTCTTGTTTTGAGACGGCGCAGCAACCCGGCTCATGCTTAGAGGTGCATTTGACACAGTTATAATTATTAGCACAGTTTTTAGCTAAGTGGCCGAATTGCTGACACCGTCTGCACTGAAGCGAACCCTTGTTGCCCCTAGGTCTCTCCCAATACACTCGCGTATTAAAAAGATATCTAATTTTGATGAGCTCATCGTGGCTCGTACCGGGTAATAAACGAACGAGGAATAAATTGTAGCGGATTTTAGCTGCTTTAAATTTTAAAGTTTCAAAAATGGAAACTTTATCCACATTTGAAACTTTTTCTTTTAACTCGTTTAATATTTCTGCTTCATTAAAATCTGAGGTGAGCCCCCTCAGGACAACGTTCGATGTACGATCTTCCTTCAAAGTGAAGGAGTGGGCCTCGACATTGTCGGTTTGCCTCAAAAGATCCATAATTTCCCTATGAACCCCACTATTATCAACGAATAATCTACTTGAACTACCACGATTTCTAATTTCATAATTGAATTTCACCGATTTATCTCTAAATTCTTTTACTAATCTATACACATCTACGTTTTTTAAAAATATTGGGGGACAGTACTTACCCCTCGAGCTCAAAGGCTCCATCCTGTTGATATTGCTCTCCGATGTTGCTGCCGCTGTTGTAGCCTCAGTTGCTGCCGCTAGTGCTGCTGCTGGTGTTGCTGTGTCTCGTGCTGGTAATAATGCAGCTGACCCTTGATTTTCAACCCTGGTGTTTCTGTTCTCAGCATTTAGCGAGAATTCAACGTCATCGACTTCAATATCGATCGGGTTATCATTGATTGTTGGTTGCTCCAATTGATGTGCCAAATTATGGCTAAGTTTAGCTCCTTTGGAGACATGTATCTTCAAACCCGAATCGAGTATTGAGAACTTGTTGCTTGACTTTGCGTCCGCCTCGTAATTAAAAGGTATTCCTGCAGCCAAGAGTTGTTTTTTTCGTGGAGACAACCACGCATAGTCAGTGGTGCTTGGTTGCACGAGGTTATCCAAAGGGCGTTTGCGAGACACGTTGTCAGGATCATCAGTATTTGCAGTATTTTGGCGACTCAATGCCAAGAGTTGCTGAGCAGCAGCCAGTTTCTTTTTACCGGGCTTTTTACCACGAGTTTTGTCCTCATGTGGCATTGTGAAGGGACAAAACTAATCCAAAGTGGTGTAGCAAATGCGTGCACCCCACGTTACTAGTGGTAGAAATGAGGAGTCGTCCAACAAATCCACTAAAAATCAGTCCAAAAATAGAGCATCCAACGACAGAAACTATTTGAGTCGGCGGGAAACTTATTCTTTTAATTTTTAAACTTTATCTACTTTTATTTACTTTATTTAATTTTAATTAAAATTGAAAAATATGCAGCGCAAAAAATCAAACGTGCTTTTTCCTTGACACTTCCTTTTTTTTCCGCGGTCTAAGGAATTCGTAAATAAAAGTTGACTTTACGAGTGTAAGCTACCCCTAAGAATAACTCCCACAATTTCGAATGTAATCCACATCATGGTGAATTTCAAAAACAGCTGATATTTTGACGTTTCTTTAAACTAACCTATAACAAATTTTTAATTGTTAAAGTAATTTTTGTTATTTTTACAAATTTGTAATTTGCTTATAATAAAATGTCTAAACCAACTCGTGATGTAATTAAAATAGTTTTTCAAAATTTCTTCAAATCATTTAAACCACGACAAACTCGTGGCAATTACATGGGAGAGGATTATTTTGGTAATAAATATTTTGAAATTCCTGCAAATCCATCAATTGGAAAAAGAAAGCCTTCCCGTTGGTTTGAGCCATCGGATAAAGAAGCATTCGACCAAGAAATGACTGCTGAATGGGAAGCATGGTTAAGATTTCGAAGGTAAGTCCAGATAAAAATATCTATTCACTCATAATATACCTACGTAAATAAATTAAATGCGCATATTTTTATTTCTTAGGCAAGAACCACCAACAAAAGAAGAACTTGTGCGCAATTTACAAATTATTGAAATGAAAAAACGTAATGCATCAAAACTTGACGAAATTCATGGTACATCAGAAGAAAGAAAAACCAAAGGAGAAATTGGTTACGAGTCTTTTCCAAAATACAGCGAATATGAATCTATTCCTGGAAAGGATCCAACTAAAAAACAATATTAAATGTTTCTAGTCATATTGTAGTTAAAGTTGTTTCAGAAAATAAAGTTTATTAAGATCATAGGTACAAAAAGTCTACCAATCATTCATATCTAAATCTTTTACAATATCAACAGCAACATCTGCTACATCATCTTCCTCAACTTCATCGACAGCTGCAGGAATTTCCTTAACTTTCTTTATCTTCTTTTCCTTCTTCTTTTTGATTTTCTTTACTTGAACTTCAGGTTCATCTTCTTCATCTTTTAGAATATTGTTTAATCCTTCATCTTCTGAATCTGATGGGAACAACTCCAATTCCCCATCATCACCCTTTTGTTGATGTTCCTTATCGACCTTTTGCCTCTTGATCATTGGCACATCGTAGTCGTTAATATCGTCTGTGTTGGCTGCTTGACGACGTTTCTTCGTTTCATGCGTCTTAAGCCAACTGGCATAGTAGATTGCAAGCGGTGTTCCACTATTTCGGATCTTAGTCTCCCACGACTGGACAAGACTCGTGTCTTTTAGACCAAAGTCAATTTTTCGTCTCTCGTTTTCAATGAATTTCGCATTATCGACGATCTTATCTAAAACTTGCTTGAGTTTCCTTGAGTGATTTGAATTTCTACATTTCTAAAAAAGAAAATCTCATAAACAAGAACAACGATCATTAGGAAATCTAACTTACCTTATGGTACTGCTTCAAGGCTACCACAGTTGGCACAACAAGGTCAGGAAAGGCTAGAGCAGCGGATTCATGCCCCAAATAATCCATCAACAAATTACACACATTCTCCACCACTTCATCGCGGAATCCGTTCTCAGCCATTTGTGATTTATTTAATCGAAGGATGCAAGTGAACTGCATCGGCTTCATTGATACTACACTGTGCTTCTTGTTGAATGTATTGCTGTTCAGGACTTCAATAATGAAGGGAAGCACGGGAATAAAAGTCTCCGTCTGTTTTGCCAAACTAATCAAAGCACTTATGCAATGGAACCGCAATGGGAAGTACTGCGCTGTGGGAATGAGCTTTATAGCTCCTGTCACTATGCTAACCAAAGGGTATATCAAAGGCTGCAATTGAGGTTTGTTGTGTGTGGCTCCAAGCAAATCTACCCACAAGCGAATCGAGTTCACATATTGCCAATTATATACCGATTGAAAGCTGTCCTTTTTCTTGAGGATTACTGCGTTTCGTAGATGAATAGCCAACTGACGGATGTACAGAAAGGCATGCTGGTAGGCGGTGTTCAGATCCAGTGCAAACATCTCAACCAGAGAACGTCGCATAAAATTAATCGATGGAAGCGTGTTGGGGGATACGAATTTAGAGTTTCGAACGTACGATAAATACATTGCCTTCAAGACGTGATTCAACATGGAAACCTGTTGATTCCTTGTTATTTTAAGGATACAAAGGAAGGCGAGGACGCGAACGGTCTCATCAGCTGTGGACCAAAGACCTATCAAACGTTTGAGAATAGTTTTTGCGATGTTGGCGAATGATCCGATCATTCCAGCCATCTGGTGAAGATGTTTCAACAAAACAGTCAGGATATTCGAGCTGGAAACATGCTCGATAAGCCTTATTAGGTCTGAGAGGTAGTAACGCAGACAGCTGCGAACCTTAGCCCATTTTTTCATCTTGTGAATCGGAGTTTTTGTTTTTTCAGTTATTCCTAGAATATTCATCAATGCCGGGTGCATATTGAGGACACAGAGTTGAACTACACCGTTGAATGCGGCTGCACCTTCGACTCTGTAAGCAGCTATCTTTGAACCATCTCCGGACACGCTTGCCAATGCAGAGCTGAAGGCTTGGACGACTTTACGCACAACATCTATAGGGGTATGAGGTTTTTGCAGCTCTAGTTGCCACTGTCGTAGCAAATTGAGGGTAATTTTCTGTGTGCCATCGTCGGCAGTCTCGATTTCTTCCTCGGCGTCACTTTCATCACTGGCGACTTCTAAATTTGCACTTGGTTTATGAAATTTGGTATCTTCATTGTCAGATTCTTCATCTGAATCTGCTGATTTCTGTTCATTTTTCTCTATGTCACCATCAGCATCTTCATCATCGCTGTCCATTAAATTAAATTCAAGAAGTTCTTTGTCATTTTGTTTGAGAAATTTATAAAATTCAGGATCGATGTTTTTAAGTCCTTCTAGATTTTCTTTGTGAGACTTGGTTTTGGACTTCGGTTTAGTCTTTTTTGGTTTCTCAATAGTTTTAACCAATTCTTCAACTTCCTCGTCCTCTTTTGGTGCAAGAACTTTCGGTATTTTCTTAACTTTTGTCTTTATTTTATCAATGTTTTTTAAAGTTTCTGTTAGTTTGTCTGACTTTGTTTTCTTTTCTTTGTGTAATTTTACACTTTTAGAGGTTTTAACTTTCATTTTAAATGTGTTTTATTTAATTATCTTTTTTATAAAAATGAGCTGATTTGCTTGTAAAATAAAAAAATACGTTTTTGCAACTGACAGTTTGCGCCATGTGCGACATGGTGTGGTGAATAAAAATAATTTTGTAAGTTTTGTTCGCTTTGTTCATGGAATCTTTGTATATATATTCCGTTGACGTACTAGATATGGACAGCCAGTCGGTTGAAATTTTCATACAAACAACCAAGAAAAGTTGTTCCATCTAAAAACAGTCTAAAAACGCCATCATCTTTTAGTGTTAAATACGTGTACTAATTTCGCCATTAGAATTTAAATGAAAACGATAATATATTCATCTGTAAGTAACTCATGGCATAAGGAGTGGATGTGTTTTGTAAAATAAAAGTAGTTTGATAATAATTTGCACCAAAATAATATTTCAATAGTAAATAAATAATTAAGAAAATCATATCACTGCTACGCAGATTCCCTGCTAGTAGTTGATGGCGCCCCTAGTTATGTTGGAACACGCGTGAAGTTGGCTACTGGCGGTCCATACTTATTACGTCAATGATATATTCCTATAGTACGTCCATCGTATGTGGGGAATTTTCGAATTTCTCGATTGCTCGAAGCGCCATCTGGGCAAAGTTGGTAGAACCTGTTCTTGGAGACATTTGGCGGGGAGTGTCTTATTCTTTGGAGAGATTTTGAATTTTGGGAAACAAATTGACTGTTTTTCTTTGGGCTTATTTTTCTTTATTTTTGGTAACGAATGTTCATAAGAAAAGAGAATAGAAACTATTTATTTATTATGTATATTTTCTATATTTATTATGTATATTTTCTATATGTACAGTTTCTATATGCAAAGATACAACATTGACAAGACGATATTGACCATAGGGCTTTTTAACAGGCAGCTTTATTCTCATATTTCCATATAGTTGGTTCTTTTACACCACAAGAGCTCTTATTGGTAAATTTCTGTTTGCCTGCTATTATTTGGGCATATTTTGTGGTTTGACAATATGGCAAATTTCCCTATCGACTTCTACTTTACCCTTTATATATGGACTCCAGTTTTGTTATAATAATAATATAATAAAAAAAAATAATAATAACAACAATAATAATAATAATGGTAATTGATAACACCAGAAATAGGAAAATACCTTTTATAATATTGATTATAAAATAAACTGATGAACAATTATATTAATAAAACGATAATATAACGACAAAATGATATTGATGGTTAAATGCTAATAATAATTATAATTTATAATAAAATGAATGACTATAACATATATTGTGTTTGATAGACAAAACAGATGTTCCTGCCAAAGGAAGATATTTAAATGAAACTCAAAATTAAGTTCAAAATCCAACTGTCCTACCATACGTTGGCATGTTTGAATAGCTATAGGATGATGAAAAATCGGATGATCAAAATAAAACTTTAGGTAGAAAATACAGAAATGGTCCAACTAAAATAACTGGAAACACGACCTTTTACAACGGTTTCAAATGTTCAAAGAGCGAGTCCCAAGATAAGTTCCTTAGTCCGTACAGTATAGCAACGTTAAAAACAAAAACTCCCAAACCACCGTAGCATACCATCAGCTAGATATAGTGAAGTTAATAATGATTTTTGTTATTTGGCATGGCCATTCAATCTCAAATGGTTTTGTTAACTTGAGGAAAATTTACCAATTCTTGTCCCCTACCAAAAAAAAGTTAAACCTCTCGAAAAGATAAATGTGCGTCGGATATGTGAAACTTTTTTTTTTTCTTTCCGCCAGGAAGCCGACAGAACCCACCAATTCTTCAAAAGAACCCGCCTCCCATCAGTGCGATATTTAAAAAAATTGGAAAACCTATCTTATGTGCTTTATTATAAAGTAAACGGGTCCGCTATCGCTTTTGAAATTTAGTTTTCGATATTTAGGCCTGATCTATGTTTTTGTTGTTGCTGGTGTGGTATAGGTTCGGGGACAAGTCCCTCCCATTCTGACGAGTTCGAGCTGAGCGTGACAAGCAGGCCACATTCCCTGAACTGAGACATTCCTACCCCTTTTCTGCCTCATCCTTCTACTACCTTATCTTTTACTTCTTCTATAGCTATCTCTCTCTCTCTCTACACCTTCACCTCCTTTTTGCCACGCAACACACTAAACTCTTCAGTCTTCATTTTTTCAATTCCGAATAATGCATCTCGTTAAGTTAGTGTGAATCCTTTGTTGATTATAGAACTAATAGTGGGATGTCGGTGAATTGGAGTTTCTTAACCGATCGATTGTCTGCAGCAGTTAATTTTAGTGAAAACATTCAAGACAACCCGGGTAAAAATGGTTATTGAGGCAATCGTGGGAAGGATTTTAGGCTGACAATGTTTTGGTTTTGCAGAGGACGCAAAAGGAACATTTTTTTTATTTTTTAAAAAGAAAAGATAATAAAATAGTAAGGAAAATAAATTATACTTTTTTTCTGCGAAATTGTGAAGGTTTTCAAAAGTGACATAACCAAAACCCATATACAATAAAAAAAAAAAGAGTTTTAGGTGTAAACCTTTACTGGCAACTGGCGCGTTCACTAGCGCTAGTAAATCTATGCATGTGTAAGCCCGCCATAATCCAATCTTTCAGAGGACACACGTCAATCATCTACACATATAATCATAGTCATCAGGCAAAATCAAAAGGGTTTTGATTTTTCGTCAAACAAATAGCACGCATACAGACTTATTTTTACAAACACTATATTACAGATTAATGTCAAATGACTGACCGCGTGTACAGGTCGTTTAATAAATACTCCATAGAATTAAAAAGGAGAACTTTTTAAGCTCCTATTGTACCCTTATAGAGTAATTTTTCTTAAGGCAGAACCATAATAGAAGAATAAGTACGTACGGTGCAGTACGAAATTAGCTTGAACAAGGAATTTGTATAGTGCGCACATAATGTCGGATTGCTCAATTTCGGCAAGTTTTCGTTCACTTTTGCCTCCGTACGTAAAGTCCAAATACATGTGAAATTGGCTTGCGTGTGCGTTCGACCATTATGTTTGACTGAAGGTAATGGCGGCACTGAAGGAAACTTGACGTAGAATTATGACATTAGCTTTCGTTTGCTTACGACTATTATGGTTGGCCCTTTACTCCTAAGAAAATTCTTGTTTTTATAGTGCATGCAAATTTTACTCTTCTGTACATAAAGTAAAATATTCTTTGCAATAAAACAAGCCTGGAATAATTTTTATAAGCTTATCTCTGAATACAATTTTACGCACTATAACAAAAAACAACTCTCGAATTGAAAGCAAAAAATAGTTGGAATTGTCTGTGTATAGCTGTAGTTAAGGCCGTGTGCCAATTGCGTTAAGCCCGTATGATACTTCTTTTTTTCTCATTTTTAAAAAGTATTAAACTTTCAGTCTTACGTAAAGGAGATAGCATATGCTTTTTTCAGAAAGAGAAAATATGTTATGATGACAAAAAAAAAAAACAAAAAACAAACCAAAGGAACATTTTACAAATGTAGGTACCTACATTTTAACTTAAATGCAGAGGTCATTCGTAAAATTTTTGAAATAGTTTGTTTTTTGTCGTTAAAACTGATTTCGTTTGCCAATTGGCGATTGAAACCTATAATAATATTTTGAGTTTGTACGAATCTTATTTTTCCCCGACATAGAAATAACAACGTGCTGAGTATTTTTTTCTTTTCTTCTGTTTCTTGAGTTTTAATTTCAAAACTGTTAGACTATGTTTTTATCAAGTTTTTATTTAAGCAACAAAAATGATATCTTCCATTTTCCCATTTTCACAATAACTTACAATTTAAAAAAAAGTACGATACTGTCAAAAAAATCCGCCAGCGGCTGAAAAATGTGAACGCAAGTACATTTTTAATATATTTTTGTTGACATTTTTAAAGGTAAATTTGATATTTTTCTAGGCCGTGTGCCAATTGCGTAAAAATTGTTGATAAATGTAAGCTTTATTTGCTGTGTCAATTGAATCAAAAAGGAATTTTTAAAATATAAATATAAATTTTGTGTTCAAGAGCCTATCAAGAAATGTTCAGATACCTTAGTACGTTAATAACAATAGTTGACTTATGTTAACAATAGTTGACTATTGTTAACAATGGTTATTTTTTGTCGTTCCTTTAATACAAAATTGTAACGAATTTCATTCAAGTGTGCCTCAGTATTTATATAAATGCATAAACAGTTTTTCACAACAACACGAAGCTGTCCGCTTTGGATACAAACGATAAAAAATGCAATAATGAACGCGGCCGATAATAAAAATATGTACAAATGAACGCAGCAAAACAAATGTCAAAAATTAACCACTTGCTAAAATTTTAACGAGCTCCTGATCAGGTTAATTTTTGACGTATATATTCACCTCAGTAGTGTCAAAAATTAGCTATGGGATCAAATTTAACAGCTTTTTTAACTCAAATGGCACAGAGTCTAAAAATAAAAGACCCTTTCTCTTGAGTCAACGTGTAATAAAAGTCTCATGGAATTCGATATTCGAAAAAAATTCCCCACTGTAATTCGTTAGTTCTTTTACTCGATACTATTTCTTCACCTTATTCGTTAGTTTTAGAAATCGTTTTCCACAAGCGAATAGCGAAATTCCGTCAGTCTTTTTTCGATTTTCATTTCTGATAGTTCGCCGTGTCGTATAAAATTTTCTCAGGCGTGGTGTATTCGGTTTTTGTAAACATTTTCCCGATTTTGTTTCTTTCAAAATCAAAATTAAACACTCGTCTCGAGTGAAACAATATTACAATTAGTATTTTATCAAATTGTGTATGATTTTTAAGTGAAATTCAGTTCTTTTTTTTTAATCAACGAAGAAAAAGTGAAAATGGTGCAGAAAGAAAGAAACTGAAAAAATTAATTTTACCTTGCTAATGCTAATTGGATAGAAAAGTTTGGCTATACATCAGTGTAAGCGAGATAGCTACGTTGTTAAGTAAAATTCGCCGTACATTTTTCGTTCTTGTTTTTTCAAGTAGTGACGTCGAATAGTGAAGAGTTTTCTATCTCGTCTGTTTTGTAGTATAAAATTAATTAAAGTGCATTTCATGTGTCAAAAAATGTGAAAATTTTTCACACGCAGTGAAAATTTCTTCACGGACGAGATGATTATTATTGTGCAACATTAAATGGAAACATAAATATCGTTTTGGGTGAGTACCTAAATAATTTTCTATTGAAATTTGCATTTTTTTTTCAAATCGGATTAATTAAAAAACCAATTCGCATGTTAAATTTTTTTTTTTTTATAAAAAAGAAAATTGTTTTGTATGTTTATATTGCTGTTTACGTTACTCTTTTAGAAGGGTCGTATAACTTGTATACTTGTCCCTTCTCGTTGTTGACTAAACGCCATTTTCTATTTCTGTTTCTTCACTTGTCGTGGCTCTCTGGTTTCTAGTTGGTAAAAGAAGGGGTTTCCCGACCGTCGTAGTTTTTTCTTATTAATTGAGAAGAAAAAGTAATATAAATATTGTTCTGTGCTTTTACAACTATTACGTGATGTTTGTGAATATTTACCAAATTGCAATTATGTCTGAATTTCTGATAAATTGATTTTTCTCAAACGGGAAAGTGAACAAGTTTTTTTTTAGATTCCCAGTGCTAGTGCCACATGATCATGATCTACATAATACGTTTTTAAGGACTCTAAAATGAAAACAGAATAATAAACTCAATATAGCTAGGTTGGTAAATCCTGTTTTTATTTAAATAAATTTTTAAGTTTAGGTTTTACTAATTTTGGCTTCATGATCTTGAAATTCAATTTATTTAATGCAACGTAACTAGAGTTGCTTATCAGACTTTTGTTGCTAACAAATTTTATCTTTTAGTTGGGTGAGTTTGCGTTTTTATTTTTATTTTTATTACACTAACATCTACAACATGTAGGTACATATCTAAAATTATGAATATTCCACAATGGAATTTATTAAAATGTTGTTTACCTACCCCTTAACTATTAAAACTAAGTTTTGATTTTGAAACTCAGCTTGCATTAATTTTATGAATGTAGGTATGTACCTACCTACTGACATTTGTTTCCCGTATTCACGAATATAATAATCTATTTTAAATAATCAACTATACACTTATTTCGCCCATTTAGCAAACATAGTACTTACGTACGAAAATCCAAACTTGCATGGTAAAAAATTAATCTATGTACGTACCTATGTATGTAGGTAGAGAGAGGTACGTACTTAGTAAAGTCATAGGCTAATGATTCACTTGCCTTCTGACAAAGGGATAAATAACATCTAGGCAAATAACGCCATGTAAGTCTAGCAACACAATAATACTTCAAAACTTTTTCAAAAATATGCATGCGAGTTTGTTTGAGTGTGTTCGAAACACTTTTGAAAAGATTTTATGCAACCAACAAGTTTCTTTCAGCCTGTTCGATTTCTAGCTAACTGTCTTTAGATTCACATGCCAAGATGGTTGATGTCATCTTCTACTTACTAGCGTGTGCAAGATCTTCTGCTACACTGCGTCGTCCTTCGGGGATGGATTCAAAGACTCAGGGCTGGAGCATTGTCGATTCGGTCTGTGTGACCAAGCCACCTTATGCGTTGGCTTTTCACGTGGCCGCTCCCATAAATCTCCAAAAAGTCTTTTGCCTATAGATAGGTTGTGCTATCCGTGCAAAGCCGGGCGAGCTTGTTTAAAACTCTTGCAATGTCAAGGTAGGTAGAAATTGCTGTTTTCTGAGCAATATACCTATTAGGCAATCAACCAACTTTTGATTGAATAAACCTAGTTTGTTAGTCTTGCAGAAGTATCATACAAAAATGGAGGAATGTTGGGGTGTTTGCGTTAGCCGCCACTTTAAAAAACGCGTTTTCTTTAATAATTAAAGAAGCTTATGTAGCCAAGAAAGAAAGACTATTTTATTTTCTATCGAAAAGCTCTTAATATTTTTGTTTCCGATAAGTCCTGCTTTAGTTATTTAAGACTACTTAAGTTTTTCAAATTGGCAGCTAACCAAACTCCCTCCATCCGGCAACTTTTTTTCGATACTCCTAGCAAACCATATCCAATTATAAAATTGGATAGGAACCTATTCAGTTGCAAGGAAAAATGTTAGCCCCACAAATAGGAGGCCTAGAAATACTCTCTAGTGGCCACTATAAGTATTCACACAATTTGCTTTGGGCTTGCGCTTGGCTGATGGTTCCAAAGATATGTGTTCGCTTATTCCTTTTTATAGATTTTCTCGTGTGTCTATTCAATCCTTCTCCAGAAAACAAGAGAATTTTAAACGGTTTTCCCGAGTAGGTAATTCGTAAAAGCAATCCTTGCAGTTATCGGCCTATAGTAACAAACATCTTTAGTTTCTTTTTCACCATCGCACCGGATGTTAGTACTGTTCGCTTCACAGCAGTCAAGTAGTGTCTCTGCTAATTTCTCGGCTGCACGCGGACTATTAAGAGTTCAAACACTCCAAATGATGGTCCAGAATTGTTAAACAACCAGGGTTGCAACATTAAATCCGTTCTTATCCGAAGCAGTTTGTTTTTGCTTACCTACCAAATATCTACATAATTAATACATAATTTAATTTGCTGCAATAATCGATCCATAAAAACAACTCTTAAGAAACAAAAAGGGATGAGCAGATATAGTGGAGATTATTTTCATCCTCGTCCATAGCTTCTCTAGAAATTGTTGGAGAATAAATTTGAGTACAAGGGTAAAACATTCTGCTAAGACCGATGAACTTATTTTTTTTTTTTTTTGAGTCCCTAAATTTATTTTCATTTAAATTTCAAATCTTCAAATCATTTGTTCGGAAAGGTACCTTATTATAATATTAAAAGAAAAAACATTCTACCTATGTACGTATTATTATTATTATTATTAATTATTATCTTTATTGGTTTTAAAAATAACTTTAAAAATTTGCAAATTTACTTTTTGATAAAACATTTTAACCTCAATTCCATTGATTTCGTCTGCCGAGGACATACCTACTTTGTATTTAGTAGCAATAAAATTTTAACTACGATTCATAAGTGGCAGCAGAAGTCATGATACCGCGTGAACATGAATGGATCAAGTGACGAAGTCTTGTAGGCTGTAGATATAGTTGCGAAACACCAGAAATTCCATTCAATGCCGATGGAGGAGCTAGAATTATACACAAAAGCAAAGTAGTGTGGTTGGTTGTTGTTATATGTTGGGACTGTATCGTCTTGCTGCCACCAGCCAGACAGCAAATAGACCGTGTACGCTTAAAATTTGGCCCCCACACTCTGAAAAGGAATGGCGTGAAACCCGTTATGAAACTAGCTATGTCCAGCTTTGTGTTGTGCATGTGCATAAGAAAAGAGAGAATTAACTCAATGTGTTAGATGTTTTCAAAGATATAGGTAATAATTTCACATAAATCAATAAAATCGTTAAAGTTGCTTTAGAGTGGTTTTAAGGAATTTTGTACAAAAATGTACATATATACTTTTTGGTCCTAAAAAAACATACCACCGAAATAAATACAATTCGGATGTTAAGCAATCATTACTTCCTTCTTTTCTTTGATTAATCCAAAGGGCACTTGATTTCATTTAATGTACATATATACAGAAACGTACATAAGATCTTTATGAAATGAACTGCGGTTAGGTTAAGTGGAAAGAACTAAATATGAAAGAAAAAGAATCTGGGTGATGTAACCATGGAATGAGAATACACATAATGTAAAGTAAACCTACTTCAAAACACTTGGTCTTCTCGTTGTCTGTTGCATGTTTGTTCGTTGCATGTTTGTTTAACTCAGCCGGACGTATCCAAGTCAAGTGAATAGGTGCAATACTATTAGTTGGAAGGGGAAATTGTTAAGACCACAAATAGGTACTAGTGCTAGTTATTTTTCTCACTTTATAAAAAGAATTGTTTATGGAATTTTAATATGCAGCAAATAAATATTAACGGGTGATTCTGTGCTAAAAGCTCTTTTTTTTAGCATTCAAACTGTGCATGATTCGAATTTGAGAATAAATGATATAAAATTTTGAATGGTAACACAGGGTGGCCCAAAAATAATTAAGGGTGATTACGTTTTGAAGACAATATGTGTCAACTGGGTGCCGCCAATGTTAATGACCATTTGACAATTTGTTTTACGGCATTTTCTATCGTTTTGTTGATATCTTTCCAGAGTCCCTGATAGACCCATAACTCAAAAACACAAACAAAGAAGTCTGGAACAATCAAATCATTCCGTTAACTGCAAATCAACTTATTGAACATGGATATGCATCTATCGTGCGCTAGTCACAGTACCTACATAACCTGTTTATTTTATGACTTTTTTAATAAAACGTCGATTCTGAGTCTCACTGATAGATCTTTGCAACAAGCATTTTGTGGTCTTTAGGAGTAATCATGGCGGGGTTTATCGCCGTGCGTTCGGTTTACCTCATAAATTCTTCTTCTTTGGTCTTTTACAGATTATGTCGTAATCTGAATTTGTGGCAAACATTACTGATCTCGATCCAAGTTGATAAGGACTGTTAAGATTGTCCATTAATTGTTTAAAACGCTCCTATACAGCTTTGCCTTTAGAAGGTTCGGAAGTCCAAAATGTTGTTTGAGTGGCTCCCATTCATCGCAATTTGATCAATCTGGTTGATGGTTGCTTGATCCGCTGAACTGGAATAAGAATATCTCGTGCTTGTTACTAGAATGTCCCTCCCCACAGCAAAGTCAAGCAGCGTTTTCTGTTTGCTGGCGTGAAGTTTATATTTTGACACAGTAACATATGTACGTATATGTTTTCTTTACCAAGTTTGGCGTTGAAGTCTTCTAAAATGATTTGTAGGTCTTAAAGTAGATTCTTTAATTGGGAAACCCGAACCTTCGCTCACCTTGCTCCTAATGTCTCAATATAGATTTGTGTATGCAATATGTACATAATTTATAATATTCATTGAAAGATGCTGCTTATCTTTCCTATCTGAATCTATAAGTGAAATCAAATCAAAAACTGTTAATAAATTCATTTTTTCAGAAGCTCTCCGTGCATAAATTTCAGTGTCGTGCTTTTTGTTGGCTTTATTTGTTTTTCTTTTTTATAAGATTCATTCGATCTTTCACTGTGAAATGAAAACGCCCCATAAATACTCATTTGACATGCTACACACAATTGATGGTTAAAAGGTATGTTAATTAATACTAATTATTTTTCCTGTGATATAGATCTTAAACCCCCAACCCTAACGATCCAAAATACAAATGACAGTACATATTTCATAATTAAAAGCATGACGTATTATAAATCAATCATGTCTAATACACTTAATTTGTCCTGTCTTCTTTCTGAACAGCTATAAAAAACAAGTCACGAAAAGAAGAACAATATACATTTACATTTACGCATAATATTAACGCTTTCTCTGTCGACCAGTCTAATTGACATTTCATTTCGCATATTTATGGCGATTTTTTATTTTTTGGCAAAACGAAAAATGTTAAAAATTTATAAAACACAAGCAACAACAAATTGCTTGTTGTTATGACGGACAAAACGACGATGAGGAAAAGCAAAATATAAAAGAGAGAAAAAATGTGGGCGATGACAGCAGCAACAACAGCTTTGAAAGGTCGGCTACTTAATAGTTTTCACTTTAGTTGCTTCGGCAATACCAGTCTTAGCTCCCAGTAGAAGTGGCGGCAGGTTGCAAATAGATGGAGCTTCACATCAATCACGAGCTTGGCAGGCTAACTGGCTCTAGAGTGGCTAGTTGTGTATGATGTTGTTGTTAGTATAAAAGCCAATATATATATGTACGTACATTTCCAGAGTCCGAAGGAGAAATTTCCGAAAGTTACTTGGCAAGATTCATTGAGAACAAAATTACGACAAAAACAACCTGCGATTTGTATGGTGTTGGTGTCTCCTTTTTGTCGATTTTTGTATCCCATGTTCGGCAAAGCACCCAATGCTGTAGAAAGAAGTTGATTTCATTTAACGGCTGGATAGAGAGCATCGTTAAGGTGAACAAGATTCTTCTCCTCAGTTCTTTTTCAGCCTAAGTTCGCAATTTAAGCGGTCAAACAGATATACATTACAAATACATTCATACATATATATGTATATATCCGAACACCTTTGGTGAATCAAAATTATCACCTTTTTGTTTGCCATCCAATATTAGATGACCGTGACCGTTTATTTATTTTTTAAATCTTTCTTAGTATTTTTTGATTTTTTTTTTTGGGTTGGTGACCTCAAACTTCTGTCTTACAGCAAACACAAATTCATCATGGAATAAATCACACGTGAAAATTTGCATTTAAACACCTCGTTTTATCGATAATCAGCTTCGATGATTGAACAATGTTCTTGACATGGTCTTTCTGTTCTATTTTCTTGGTCATTTATACAACTCGATGATTTTTCTTTGGATGGGCTTATGCACAACCAAGAAACGACCTTAAAATGTAGCAAACTTAAGTGAAACCTTAAACATTCGTATTTTAAAGCATTATGCGTACTACATAATGAATGGTCATTATAATTGGAGCTTTTGTTTCTTGTTGCCTAAAATAAAAAGAAAACTTAATTTTAATTTATAGCCAGAAAAGTACAACAAAACTTTCGTATGCTAATTTAAGTGTGAAAGAATTAATGTATGAATTTAATGCATTTTTCTTAAGAAGAGAAATTCATGGGTTTTGTTTTGTTGTTGATGATGTTTATATTTTTACGGTTGATATACAAATTGTGTGAATTTAAGAAACATTAACTTTATAGTGTCTCTAGATCTAGATTATTAAATGTTTTATTATAAAAATATGACTATGATTGTGTAATGTATTCAAAGTCAGTTTGATAAAATTAATTGTTTTATTAAACTTATTTCTTTTTTAAATATTGAGCCACAAAAACATTATCTTGATTGAATGTTAGAAAAGTAATAGAGCAAACCTATACAATCTTTTATTTGTAGTATTATTTTGCAAAGTTTTCCGGATAATTAAAATCTCGAATAACAAAATCTGTTTTTTTTTTGGAATGCAAATTTATAAACCCGCTTCAATCTCGCATTGAATAATAAATAACTAAATTCGTCGTGCTATGTTTTGTTCATATGGCACGTGCAGGATTCTTCGGATCTTGTCTAACCTGTTTTGACTCACGAATTGATGTCGTCATCACAATATGCTTTGATATTGATCATAGGTTCAAGATTATCCGCAATCAGAAAATGGTGAGCATAAGTCTTTTGACGGCAAATTGTCTTTTTGACGGTTATGCGATACCTACCTATTTCTTTCGAAAATGTTTACCCAGACGTCAACACCAATTTCCATTGTGAATTTTTCGATGACTCCTGCAGGCAGTCCTGCGTCGAAAGGAGAGTTGGGGTTGTAACGCTAACATTGGGATAATAAGTAAAAAGTATACTGAGGATATCCTACTTCATACCCAGGGATTAGGGATAACCTGAAAATCAACAAACAAAACAAGACAGTCACTTGACGAATCAGGTTGCCTTTCCATGCTATAAACCAACAAATGTTACCCCGCTTAAAATAGTAATGGAAATAAAAGCTAACGGATCGTGCCACGAAGCCCTCCATTCTCGACGGGTCGCATTTATCTGCAGGGCAAGTCCACTATGCCGCGTATAGTCGATACGCTGGTTTACACTCTAGATTGTATCTGTGGTTAGTTTACCAAAAACTCATAATTCGTTTAAGAGATTTAAAACATAAGTTTTTTTAAATTATTAGATCGACTAAAGGAACAAAGTTTAATGTGGCAGCTGAAGAGCCAAGATAGAGCCCACTCTGGTAAAAGAAAGCCTATTTAACGTAGTGACCTCAAAGAATATTTTGCTGAGAAAAATAATTCTACTGTTAAAAAGGAACAGACAAAGAGGAATAATCAAACAAAAGCACTGATCGATTTACTGTTGAAAGATGGACAACTGGTTAAAACGCGTGGTTGGCATTAAATGCCCTACTATAATAGTCGGAACAGTGCGTACGGGATCGTACGAAAAAATCCGAATACAAGCAAATTATATAGTGCGCCCATAATGTCGGATTGCTCAGGTTCGTTCTGTTTTCGTTCACTTTCGCCTCCCAACGTAAAGAGCACTCCATAAGTTTGACAGCCAGCCAAATACATGTTCTTGCGTTTGCATCCGCATTATTATGGTCGAATCAAGAAATTGACGGCACTTAAGGAAACTTGACGTAGAATTATGACATAAGCTTAATTTTGCTTCCGACTATTATAATTAGGCCTTAAGAACCTAAAATTAAGTTTTAAATTTGACGAAGGTGGAGATGTTTGGGTCCACATTAATAAATGACGGAATTGTCCGAATAATAAACGTATTGTCAGTCCGAGTGTTAACACGTATCAAAAATTAAAAAAACGGTAGGCGAGTTGCTAATTGTTCACTATTGGTCAGAGTTTGCGGTCATCTTGACTAGAATTCAAAAAAAAATTGCTCAAACGGATTGGTTGAAAGCTTTGAACTGTTAAACTGCAGTATTCTGTTTCTCAATATAGCGTAGGTACTTAAGTTCGTAAGGAAAGACAACCTGCATACCTTTTCAAATGCAGTCAACCAATAAAACTGTTGCTTTTCCGTTTGATTTATTACCCACGTTTAACGGGGTTGGGAATTCGGTGAAAAATATTTGTTCTTGATAATTGTTTCCTAATTCCTAACAATTCTCGAGACCTATTTCTCGAATATAAAAAAAATCAGGAAAAAAAGATTCCCGATAACACTCTAGTGAAGTTATTTCCCTGCACCTAAGATTTAAATAAATAAATTAATCGATTTTGGTTCTAACAACTCAGAACCAAACAATTTCAAGAATATCATGTAAAGCAATTGTTCCTTCGTTTTCAAAGGTTTTGTTGAATCAAATAAATTACTCGAATGAAATTCGATCAATTTGAAATGTTTTTCAATGGGTTAAAAATGTTGCGTTGTTAAAGAAAACACAGTTTTCTCCTCAAAGTTGTATAAACTTATTTTTTAAGTAAAATTGAATGTTTCTATCCCATCTCATCTGCACCTAAGCAGAAAAGATCTGCATATAAGAAACGCATCACTCCCCATTTAACTTGAGGCAATACAAAATGCACAATAATGGTCTCATTTTCGTTGTTTCTGGTTGTTGGTTTTTATCATCTTCTAATGAAATTTCAATGCAAGAAGCATCATTTAGCTAGAAACCACCTTCGGTCCCCATTCAACGCAAACACGAAAAAAAAAAACAACAAACACCAACGTATCGTAGTCGTTCCAGTTATTATGCAGCAACAGCGGGTGCAGCAGTGCACACATACGAATACCTTTACCTATAATATGTAGAATGTATTCCATGCATCATGGTCACAACCGATCCCTCGACTTCAAGACTCTGCCACCTGTACGTACATTGCAGTTGCAGTGCAACAAATAGATAAAATATAATAGCTGCATGGCATGTTTTCTTTTTCGCCTGTTGCACTCTATCGACAGACGGCGAAGATTTTACCGTAATCAAAATGGCGAAACAGTAAACAAACTAGTATTCCTCTTGCTGAAATAGCTGCTCTCGTGCTGCAAATGACTAAAAGGTGCATATTTATGTGACTCACTCACCTTGCTCATCGAAATATTTTTATGAGAGACAGCAAGCATATGGGAGCGAGAGATTGAATTTTAGTTAGAGAACTTATTTTAAGGGCTGACTTGATTCCAAAGGAATGTGCATAATACATACTAGTTGATAAGATATCTCATATCTAATTTTTATACTCTACAAAGACAGGTGGAGCAATATGTAGTTTAATTTGTTAGTCGACCCTAATGACACGTTTGTCTCATTATTATATACCTCCACTCGATTTGAGACAAAACACACATAGTAGAACCTTATCTGTGTGCAACAATAATAAATTGCTTATTGTTCTTTTGTTTTGTCGTTTTTCCGCAATTTGTCATTCCTAATTTCTATTCAAAAAGTTTTTTTTGAAACATCTAGGTAACGTCTAACGATCCCGCGGCAATAAAACTGGATATTTATTTTGGCATATTTGCTGTTCCAGTTCCAGTTTGTTTTAGAATTTATTGATTTATATTATCCACGGTCCACGAGGGACAAGGGGAACCACATACCAAATACACTCGCGTGCAAAAAATTTATACCACCCTTAAGTTCTCACTTTGATATTATAAGTAAGTGGCACACGGCCTAATTGAGTAGGTATCATTCAAATGATTACTTCATAAATTTTTATTTTTTTTAACAACGATAATTATTTTTGTCATTGATCAGAATAATTTCGGTAGTTATTGAAAAGAAATAAAGTATGATGATGACAAATTGACGGATTTAGAATTTATTGTACATGATGATAATGATAACAATTTGAAACATTAGTTTTTGGTTTAGGACCATAACAATTTTGTATTATAATGCTAACGCACTCTATAAATTTAATCTTGTCAGAGTTAAGGATGTGCGATTAGCCCTTTTTTTTGTGATTTTCATCAGCAAATTAAATAAATCGCTTTTTCATAAAAAATATATAAAAAATAAAAAATATATATATAAAGATTTTTTTCAAATCGATTCACATCTTTATTTTGTGTAAAATAATACACGAACATATACAAAAATGCAAAAGAAAAATTTTGTTGAAGCTATAACTGGCCCCTTACTCAGAATGTTGGTACAATGTAACCTCTTGCTAAACTCAGAGCTGTGCAGTCAAAAAATAAATCTTTGTTTCTTTTTTAGCTTTAAGGTATTAGAACGCTCAATTTGTATTTCTTTTTCAGTTGGAGTTCACTCACAAGTGTTGCTAAAAAATAATCTGTACCTGAAAATACGTCAAAAGTAAGGCCCAAGGGTCTACCGGATGCGAATTTCTCGCATTACCCTTGAATTATTTCAGGAAATAAATGCAACTAGTTATTTCAGGACATCACTCTTTATAAAAAGTATTGGTTAAATAATTAGAGGCAACAGGCAAGAAACATTACGGTGTTGTTCAAATGACTAAAATGTTTTCGTTATAGTCCTATGCCCTATCATTTTTAAGTTTTTTTTCTTGATTATATCTAGCACTCATGGATAAAGACATTGGCTTATGTGTATGTTCCGCTTAAGCGACAGAATACACTAATTTTTCGAAGTATCAAATCCAACACCGTTTTCCCCATTGTGCAATGCAGAAGTCGGAATTAGAAACAAATTGATGCTGATCCACTTCAATGTTATAAATTGTTCGATTTTCGTCATAAATGTAACAGGATTAGAACAAAGGCTTTAAAAGGTCTTGTTTTTCCCATCAGTATGAATTTGTTTGTATACCGGTGTTTTTAAATAAAAGTTTTTAGTGCGAAAGTTCTTTATCCTAAAGAACATGAAGAAATAAAGTTGATTTGATCATCTTCCTTTATCGTTTTTAAAACTTGCATGATAAATCCACACTGAAACCAGTTTTTCCTCACTTCATCTCCATCCATAGCCGCACCCTATTTGCTTTTTTATCACATGTAAGATTTGTGATTTGAGCATACTATAAAGCACAGATTAGTCTTTCATATTAAATCGAAGCGAAGGAACCTGCCTACCGCTTCTCAATGTCAACATCGGTAGCTGCTCAGAGTTGTTTTCTGCACTGAGCGGCCTTAACGTTTTGATAGTATTTGAATAATGATGATGCCATCCCCCGACACATTCATTGGAAATGTTTTTTCCTCAACTATTTGTGTTATTTTTTGTTCTCCTTTGCTTATTTACTTTTGTTAAGCAAACTGTAGAAGTATCTGGTAATGTGTGTCACTCGATCATAGCACGAGAGAATGAAGTTAAAAGATGAATCAATTTTACGCAACCTCGCACTGGAGTGTTCAATGAATTTTAAATTGTTATTGCCCCGTGTAGATCGTTTTCACAAAATTTATTTTGAAAAGTGTTAAACGATCTTGACACGCAGTAAAATACATTCGACCAAATTATTTGACATTCCTCTTAGGAAGTGATGTGTATAGAACAATAAAGCACCTTCAGCCCATGCCGTTGCCGTTCCCTAAATGGATGTTCATACCTCATATCATATCGAAGCATTGGAAATAAAAATTAGCAGTCAAAAGATGAATGCGCTTATGCAACTAATATTTGTCCGAGAGATTCCACTCACGTATTGGCGCTATTTTCATTTTATTTTACCTTTTGCCAATTGAATTTTATATAATCAGCTGCTGTTTATGACGGAGATGTTGATCTTGCATGATTTGTACTGTGGCGTGGACTATAACTTTCGCCAAACAATAACTATGAAGAAAAAAAAGAACGCAAAAACCAAATAACAAGATTTCATTTCCTTTTTAACTATTTGTATTGCTTTTTGGTTTTCATTCAACAAAAATAAAATTTAATATTATTCTTTATCGTAATTATTTTTAATAGACTATGTAAGTTATTGTGTAGGATATATGTTTGCAACAGTATACATCTACAAAATTGTGCATATTTTTATTTTATACCTATATAACCATATTGTGCTGTCGGCAAGGAATCAAAATAAATCTTCAACACGTGGGTTGAGTGATTGTGTAAAAATACAAAATTATGACGCATAGTGGAAGTCGTCTTTCGATAGTAAAATTGTTCATTCAAAAAAAAAAAAAAAAAAGAAAAAAACAGATGTAGTAGTGTTTGTGATGTGTCAAACTCAATTTGGTTAAATTTTTTTTTAACAGACTGATAAATTACAGAATTCCAACTTACCAATCGGACTAAAACTGATTGATCTACCATATTTGTTCGACCATGTCGACTGAAAGAATAATACAAAACGACATAATTTCATTTTGCAGTATAGTTATGTTTGTTTGGACCTAAGTTTCTTCAAATTATTTTGGAAACACCTCTGAGGAGGTGTACTTCTAATTATTGTGGGGTTATTGCATAAAGTCGCCATTAGTTGTATTCGTTTAATTTTAACCAGAGTCGACCCAAGAGTTGTCAAAAAAAAAAAACCTAAAGGTGTGTCCAGACCAAATACGAATTTCAGGAAACATTGTTTAAAAAAAATATTTCTTAAATATTTCTCAGAAATGTTTCTTTTGGTGTGGACGCTTAAAAAAACATTTGTTAAATGTTTCTCTTTTTCAATTTCGTCGTTCACGTAACATTTTCAGATGACACAACTACAAAAAACTATTTTTTTTCTGTTCCATTTGCGAAACATTGAATGTTTCCCATATTGTATGGAAAACAGAGAAACATTTCAGCAACATTTCGGAAAAGTTTATCAAGCGTCCATACCAACACAGCATTATAAAAACATTTCTTTGTTTCCCATTCGTGATGGGAAAACATTGAAGGCTTCGCAAATGACACTGACAAAAAAATAATTGTTTGTAGTTGTTGGCATCTGAAAATTTAATCTTAGAATATTTAGGTAACCATGCCCACATAAAAAAAAAATTTCCAAAAGCTCGGCAAGAGAATATTATATATAGCGCTGTGAACAGAACTTCTGTAACGCTTATAAAACTTTTTTAAGTTTTTTTTCCTAAACAGGGAAAGTATAATCCGAAATATTTTTTCTTTCATAAGTTTATATTCTTATCGTATTCACAAATTGACTTAGTTTGTGTTCATTTGCTTTATCTTTCTTTAGCTAAAAAAAATAACAAAGTGATGCATGATAAACATAATATCAGCTAGAATAGCCTTGAAAATATTTATTTCCAGATTTTCTTAACTACTGATAAAACAGTATTTTGCATTTGCAAAATAACTTGTTAACCAATTTTCTTTCCACTTTAATGTTTTAATTTGTTTTAATTAAAAAATTCTTTTTATTTCCAATTTTAGATTTTAGACAAAGTAAAACATTGGCCACCAATGAAAACATATTCTGTGGAAACTTAAAATTACAGTCACCATCACTATTGCTGCAGGAAAAATATCGAGTAATCATATAATTTAATTAGGCATTCTCGTGCTTTAAAAAGGCAAAAATACAACCCAAGGCAGAGAAAAAAAAAATTAAAGTCACTCTCATTTGGCGACTAATTACTTACCTGGGCTTTGCCTCCGTACACAATCCATCAATCATACATGCAGCAAGTCGTTCGTTCCGCAAATCAAATAAATATCAGATTACATGAATTCAAAAAAGAGACGGAAATTTTGCCATCGCCTCCTCATCAAAATCGATCAACTTTATCGACACACTGATTAGTAATAGGAATCCCTATTGGTTTTCCAAATTAAACACTAGAGAGCAATTACATCATTTATGGGGTCAGCAAGAGAGTTCCACCCCATGAGTTGATTACCTATACATTTATATACAATACTGAATTGATACGAAACAAAACGACTGATTTTTATAAACAAATTTATTAGGTACATTATATACTTTTTGTATATACAAAAAAAAAAAAACGATTTATTTAATAGTAAATGGCATATCAATTGTGATAGTTAAGAAGTGTGTGCAACAAACGAAGCTAACTGATGAGTCCAAGATAAATAATTGTGTGCTTCTTCGCAAATATGTAGCTATTTAATATTGGACATTGGTTATTTTTTTTAATTTTTTAAATTAAGAAGAGAAAACACAAACCGTGTTGCCTCAATAGAAAAGAGAAATCACGTTTAATTTGACGTTTCTCAAGTAAGGTCAATAATAAGGATTAAAGATTCAATCAAAATGTCTTTCATCAATAACCTGAAAAAGGTTTTCCACATCGGAGGTGGAGAAGCTAAGAAGAAACGTCTATATAATAACATAAAAATGGACACAGATCCTGCTGATTTCTGGGAGATGGTTGGCGAGCTAGGTGATGGTGCATTTGGAAAAGTTTATAAAGCTCAGCATAAGGAAACAAGACGATTTGCTGCAGCCAAAATGTGTACCCTAGAAGACGAGGAGAACCTTAGTGATCATATGGTAGAGATTGATATTCTGTCAGAAATCAAGCATTCGAATATCGTAGAGCTGTATGAAGCTTTCTCTCTCGACGATAAATTATGGGTGAGTTGTTTTTATTAATTTAAATGTTTAATAAAATAGAATAATAAAAATAAAAATATTTAGTCTAAAAGTGCCTGTCCATTTGAGAGTACTTTCGGTAGTTAACTCTCGAAAATAACCTTTGGGTGCCTGTCCATTTGATAGTAATATTTTTAAGATTTCAATATCGCGATAACCAGAGAAGTTGAATTTCGAGAATTTATTTCCTGAGGGTACTTTCATAACCGTGTTTACATGATATTTTTTCTTCCGCTAGTTATCAGGGTTGCAAAGACCTGTGTCCACTTGCGAGTGACTCAAAAACTTCGAATGTCGAGTGTAAAAAGTAACTCTCCCGAGGTACTCTCGGGACTCTTGCAATATTGCTCTCGAGACCAGCTTGTAGCTCTCCTATTCTCAAATGGACACCCACCTTAAGAGTTAATTTTTACTTGCTTCAAGTATTGGTTTCGTGCAGAAAAAAAAAATCGGGGTTTTAATCAAACCTAACATTACGATACTAGAGAAGCCTAAAAAAGTAGGTTTCGTCATGCCGTCCGTCGGTCTGTATGTGCGGATGTGCGTATGTGATTGGTTGTCTGTGCACTGACATACAGCCCAAACGGTTTGACGGATTTAGTTCAAATTTCGTATATAGCACTTTTTGGTGGTTCCCTGGAGGAGAAATTCGAATTTTTGTTTTAGCCAGGCTATAACCATTTTAGTTTTCCCAAATTTTCTCAAAAATGGTTCTAACGATTTTGATAAAACTTGTTGTACATTATATTTGCTATAGTTTTAATATAAATGCATTTCAGGTTTTTGGCTAAAAATTCACATAACGGAGATTTGGTGTTAACGTTTTTTTACAAATTTGGCCATAACTTCGTAACGGCTCAGTCGATTCTTTTTAAATTTAGTATTGATTTTAAACTTGACATTTAACACAAGATGACAGATGGCGGTTTTGGAAGTTCCTTTGAACTTCAAATTATTCCAGTCACTGGCAATCTTAGAAATCGGTGTGATAAGAAAGTTACTTGAAAATCCGTTACCGCACTTGATATCCCTGTAACCTTTGAGCATCTCATTAGAGTTAAAGCTGTAATGAGTATCTTAATTTGTCGGCCCCGACTTATTAGATTTGTTTGAACTAAGTTTAGTAAAAACCTTCTATTACCTGGGGTCTAGTGTACATTAAAAAATGTGCAAATATCCCTGCGAGTTTTTTTTTTTTTTTTTTTGAGTTGGGTTTGTGACAAATCGTGTCACACTTAAACAATTTTTTTTCATTCTGTTTGGGAGAGTAATCTCTAAAGAAAAAAAAAGGAATTTTGGAAACTAAATTCTGCCTAGTGGTCTGAAACAAATATTTATGCTTTCAAAGCCACAATATTTTGAGGAATTTCATACAGGCGCGTTCGTGCCGTAAGCACGAGTTTTGAGTTTTGAAAAAAAATCGCAATTGCAGAATACTGTGCTAGTCTTCATCAATAATCCCCTTCTCCTTTCTCACTGTTGGCAACTTTGACAAGTATGCTTTCTAAAATCTTCTTAAACGTTCCCATGGTCTGTTATCCTGGCTACTATCTTTAGTTCGAATTTTAGTGGTATCGATTGGTATCGGTTTTGGCAAACACATGTCACATGACCAGAATATGACAAAAAAAGTTTTGGACCTTTTGCTTAGAATCCGAATGACGGGAGAAACCCACCACCAAAAAATTGACATCACTAAATTTTGTAGTCAAATTTGAATAGATAGAAAAACGTCACCAGCTATTTGGCTAATTGATTGCAGTCTCTCTAAAATAATCACCCTCTTATGATTTTATTCTATACTTAATTTAAAACATTTATTTAGAGAATTCCTTAAAAATAAATTAATCAAAAAGCAGCTCCCTAAACATAAAAATTGTGGGTAATGGAAGCAAAGCTTTTCAAATAAAGAATTCAAAATGCATTAAACGTGCTACTTAGTGATTTTAGGTTAACATACCCAAACGCATTTTTAGTTTTTTAAAGCACAAAATAAAGTTTTCCGTGACATTCATTAATAAACATATTTACCAAGTTATGAATATCACTTAATTAAATATTTGAATCACTCTTTTGTTTTTTATAGATGTTAATTGAATACTGTGATGGCGGTGCCTTAGATAGTATTATGGTAGAATTGGAAAAACCTTTAACCGAACCTCAAATAGCCTATGTATGCAAATATATGACTGAAGGCTTGAGTTTTCTTCACAAAAATAGAGTAATTCATCGAGACTTAAAGGCTGGAAACGTACTATTGACCATGGAAGGCGGCGTCAAGTTGGGTAAGCACATGTATAAATACATATTTCAATTTAATTCAATTCACAATATAATCATCATCATTGTGTCGCATCGATCATTGTCCCCACACAGAACACAAAATTCTTTAAATTAAAGACGGGTCAATCTATTTATACCAATATACATTATTAAGACTTTGTTGTCTCTTCACTCATTTATAAAAAAAATACTCTTTCTTCTCTATTTAGCTGACTTCGGGGTGTCGGCTAAAAATAAACACACACTCCAGAAACATGACACATTCATTGGTACACCATACTGGATGGCACCGGAGTTAGTTTTATGCGAAACTTTTCGGGATAATCCATACGATTTGAAAGTTGATATTTGGTCGCTCGGTATAACCCTGATTGAATTAGCACAGATGGAACCACCAAATAGTGAGATGTCTCCAATGCGTGTGCTTTTAAAAATTCAAAAAAGTGAACCCCCTCGATTAGACCAGCCGTCAAAATATTCAAAGGATTTCAATTCATTTTTATCTAAATCTCTAGTGAAGGTTTGTTGGAAATTTATATTTCTGTTTATTTAACATATATATTATTTATTTGATAATACAGGATCCTCTGCTGCGGCCATCAACTGATAACCTATTGGCGCATCCATTTATCAATCGAAATCTTGATTGTAAGCCAATTAAGGATTTACTTCTGGAATACAAAGCTGAAGTTGTTGAAGAAGAAGTTGTTGACGAAGAAGCTGAGGTAAGTTTTAAAGAAATTTTATTTAAACTTTTCTATTCCTTTGGCTATTCTCTAACCGAATCCTTACACCTGCAAACAAAATATTCTTTCTTCTTTTCACGCTGCTTTTAAATAAAATAAACCAATATTGTATATACAAATCCTTTTAAATTAAAAAAACGCTAGAAAGCAAAACGTCAAGCAAAACGAAGGTCACTTTATCAGAGGGTTGGTAAGTCGTCAGACTAGTGCTATGTTTCCAAAAACAAAATAAAAATAAGACCAAAATTAGATTTAATCCAAACTTATCCAAATATTTCAATGAAAACTTTCAAAAACTCATAAATATCTCATTTATCTACTGTTTTTTTCTGTTCCTTTTGGACTCAGACTAGTCTGACTGTATATAATATGTAAATACTGTTATTTTCGATTATTTTTTGTTTTTATAAATTGGAACTGCAAGGCTATTTGCATTCCCAAAATTTATTCAAAGTGACGTATTTTGTAAAATATTGATTAAGTATGTAGAAAAAAGTAAAACATGGGATTTCCTACAACACCTTAATTTAAACACGCTAAGCTAGGTCATAAACTTGAAACAATTCCATGAACCTATTTATCTACCGGTTTTTCAAGAATTTTAGTCATTCACATCTTTTTTGGTTGACCAGAAAGTTAAAATTAATATAAATCCGTTAACTTTTGCTCTTTTCCGTTCTGCTTATACAAAATACCGCAAAAGTTAAGAAGTATTTAATTATTTAAATTCAATTTTTTCTTACAACTTTGAATAGGAACCCCGCAACTCTGCGCTCCCACTCGACCTGGACGATGACTCTTCATCCCAACAGAGCCAAGACATCGATAAACGTAAGAGTGCGTATTTGCAATATTATATTTTTTTATTTAAAAAATTCATTTTCATTTAACAGTTCCAGGCACTCCAACATCTGTGTCACAAACATCGAGGGATTCTAAAGAATCATCACCAGCTATCCCGACAACTCCTACAGCATCAACTACACCACCTCCAACTCCGACGCCACAAACAATTCCTGCAAAAATTCCAACACCATCTGCAGCAGCGACTCTGAAAGTGGAAAACAATGCCAAGTCTCAAGCAAAAACATCATCACCCCCGCCACCACCAGGACCAGCTGTGCAAGATAAAATTCCGCCACCACCAGCGGTTGTGCAAAAACAAATAAGCCCTCCACCACCACCGTCACAAAAATCAACGCAACCATCTACAGCTAGAGTAGATACCAAGGCGGTCGCACCAGTGCCACCACCGGCTTTAAGTGAAATTACAGCTGAAAACGAAAGGAAAAAGGTTGACAATGCTGATGGGGAAAAGAAGGTAATATTTTTTACAAGTTTTGTTTTTTATGAATTATAATTTAACAAAAAGCTACGGAAAAACATGACTGCTTAAAATAACCAATATGTACGCACATTAGATGCACCACATTTTCTACTACAAATACAAAAACACTCACATAATGTTTTTAAAATATTTATATCTTTTAAATGAAAGGAGATAACCTACTATTGTTGTATCTTCTTCTTTTTCGACGATGTTATTGATCTCGGGTGTGACCACAACTTTTCCACTTCAACACTTTATGTAGGGATCTGCTTGCCGGTCTCATAAAACGTTGTCAAGTCTCCCAGTCTTGAATTGTTCCATATCTGAAGACAACTTAATGTTATTCTCATAAGATTTATTTTTCCTATGGTTTTGAGGCCTTCCTTTACTTTTTCGCGATTGAAACGGAACATCGTTTGATCTCATCGTCTCAACTTTGGCATGACGTTATCAGCTGAGTTTCACCTGCCAGTACAACTTCTATGTTTTGTTTACATTACTTTTTAAAGAATGTGTGGGCGTCGTCAGTGCTGACGACGACCATTTGCGCTCTTTCACTCTTCCAGAATTTAATTCAATTAATTTTTTCTAAAAAAAAAAAATCGAGAAAGAAGTGTGGTGAAATCAGTCGATCTTGGTGGCCAGTGGAAATGGCCAAAACGATAAATTGAGTGACGTGGAAAAACACCCCTCAAAATGTGTGCTGTCGAGCGAGCTGTTTGTGCGGTTCCACTATTTTTGTTTCAATCACATATTTTCCAGTATCTATTCATCAATTAACGATACTAAACAAAAGTTCATGATGGTTCTGCATCACTCACCAGTCACAGTAACCAGGGATGCACATCTTTAACCACAGCAATATGCTCCTAGGAACTAAAACTGCAAGGTCTACGACGGTGGTAATGATCCTGAATGGTAGGACCATATAATTAGAACTTCACCGTTTCAACTAAGGATCTCGTCGTGGTTTTCGTCTTCTGAGTTTGAATTGTTTCATTTATTAGGCAAACGGAATGCTAATGTCGCTGCATTTGTTTGTTCCAGTAGTTTTTTAATACCTTCCTTTCCTTCTCCGTTCCATAATTTTTCTATTTTTACATGTTTTTGATACTGGCTACTCCTTGTCGTGCAATCCAAGGACTCACGTGCTTTTGTAAAAGCTTTAAGGTGTTTTTGTGCCGCTGCGCTCACCTTAGTGTTATTTGCCTCGATGTGAATTCGTTCACAATTATCAATTGCTCTCTATCTCACCCTCGTTGAACATTCTTGTAGTTCAGAACAAACATTTTTTTATTTCCTAAAAAAAAAGTATAAAATAACCGAAATATGAACTGTCCTATGTCCGAAATAAGTAGAGCAATGCATCTATTGGATCGGAATGGGAATAAATATTTGTGAATCATTTTATGGATTTTCATCATGATTTCTTATTTTTATTTAGATTTTGTATTTTGTTTTTTAGGTCTTAAAAACAATTATCGAATCATTTTTCATCTAAGAAGAACTTGTGCAAAGTAGAAATTGTATTTTTTTCTTCTAATTTTTGTTTTGTGTTTTGAAGGTTAAACTTATGAAAAAAATTTTGGGAAAGTATTTATCCTCATTTTGTTGGAAACAGCGGCGTGCTCGTGAAAGTATGTTGGTTGATGTTCCAGATTTTGTTCAAGAAAATTATTTAAGGTGATTTCGTTGGAAATAAGTCAAATCAAAGTTATTTTGCAAATTTTGAATTAATTGTAATCTAATATTTCTGATTTATATAATTTTATATATAGTATTCGAAAGGATTTCGTTGATTTGGGTATTCAAAGGGAATAAAATTTCCAACTTTAAATGTACCCAAACCAGGAGTTATAGCAAAAAGGTTGTGTAGTAGAAGGATTGATTTTTTTATTGTTTTGATTTTGTATTTTGCTTTCACTTGCGAAACAAAAGTTGATCAACGTCTGATGAACATGAGTAACATACATATGTATCATCTTCACTATAGTAGATAGGTTGTATAAAGTTTGTTTGGACCGAGGTTAAACTTAGATAACTTTTGCATTTTTTAGTATATTATTTTTTCACAACAAATTTGTTCTTGCATATAACTAATTCTATTTGTTTTAAATCATTAGGTTATTAAAAAGGAAAAAGGCAAAGCGCCACCGCCGCCACCATTGATGATTGTTTCACAACAACAAAAGAAAACTTCTGAAGCCTTAGAAATTAAAGACAACACAGATGCATCAGCTATTCTTTTGAAGGATATAATAAAACCTCCACCTGAATTTGAAGAAGATGCTATCTTAACACCGACTACCAACAACAACAACAATATTATCGACCAAATGACCCCAAACAAAGACGAAGCAATAACCGTTGAGTTCAAAAGAAATCAAATAGATGAGAAACAAGTCATTCCGATTAGTAGAAGTAATTCGGGCGATGATCAACAGAAACCACCATCTCCCACATCAACATCATCAATATCGGTCACTTCTACACCATCGAAGATTGTCTCAATGGGAACAGCGACAACGACTTCTTCAAATACATCGCTTATTACAATTAACAGCGGCAGTGGTGAAGAAGATAATAAGAGTATCTTGCCCAACAGTCTAGCGTCGAACGTAAGCCAAATAACTGTTGTAACTAGCACGCATCCCCCCGTGATTATTGATAATCCTCAGCAGAGAGTGGACACTCCAACAAAATCAACAAGCAGTAGTGAAGTTATTATTGTGTCAAACGAATTGAATAAGACACATGTTAATGAATCGTCGACAGACGACGATTATCCATCACTGGATAGCTTGGAGCATTCTCCACGTAAACAGTCTAGCATGATTGTTATCAATGAAGACGAAGCAATGGGTAATACTACAAAATCTGCAGTTGCACCAACAAACGCTCGCAAGTTGGATGAGAGTGAAGTACTGATCGTAAGCCCAAGTTTCGTAGATGAAGACTCTGCTTATAACACAGCCTCAGTCGGAAGTGTAGACAACCATGTTTTAGACACTAGTCACGTATCTGTGGTTACAGTCGGCGAAGAGATAAAAGTCAAAGACAGCAGTCATATTCGTGCAGCCGAGTCAACTAGTGATCTATCTTCAGTGGGAGGTCCGAGTGAATGTAGTGATGATACTCGTAGCAGTAGTGAACATATTCTAGCAAAACCAGCCAGCAAAATGAACGGCGGTCAGCTTGTTAAAACAACATCGGTGTCTGCTTCTCGTGAAGATGTTAGCATAATTGTGAACCATAAAAAGACGCTGCCAGAAAAACGCATCTCACCGGACAGCAGTGTAGGCTCAATGGAATCACGAACACACAGTGAATGCGGATCGGTTAGGTCCAGTGGTGGAACACCTATCCGCGGTGTAATCAAAATCGACCGCAGTGATGCCGAAAGTATTGCCACCACTACTAGTCATGATAGTCGAGAGCAGGAAGAGGATGTCATCATCCGTCGCAAGCCCTCACCTCCAAAGGTGGTGCCGACCAAAGAGGAAATCGAGCTACGTAATCTACGCAAAAAGACTCGCAAACGCACTAGGAAGTTTGAAATTGACGGCGTGCAAGTGACCACAACCACTAGCAGAGTGATCTATGGCGATGATGAAACTGGACGACTATATGATGACCATGTGTTCAGAAAGCAGGAGTTGCGTGAGCTTAAAATGCTTCAGAAGCAAGAGAAGAAGCAACAAAACGACTTGCAATTAAAGGAGCAAATGGCCAAAGAGCAACAAGATCGTCGTTTCGAACAGGAACGTTTTACTTTAGAAAAGACATACGAAAGTGATATGGACTCTTTAGCGAGACAACAGAAGCAATTAATTGAAAAAACTGAGCAAAACCAAGAAGCCGAGTTACGTTCATCCTCGAAACGTATTCGCTCTGAGCAAGAGCAGGAACTGAAAATCTTTAGAGAGAATCTTAAGCAAGAAATTCGTTTGCTGAAGCAAGAAATCGATTTGCTTCCGAAAGAGAAAAGAAAGGATGAGTTTAAGAAACGACGAGCAGCAATGGAACTTGATCACGAAGAAAAAGAACGACAGTTCTTGGACTCTCTTAAAGAACGTCATGAGTTGCTGTTACGTCGAATCAGTGAAAAACATCGTGATCGTTTGGCTACAATTGATCGTAATTTCTTGCAACAAAAACATAATGCTATGCGTACTCGGGAAGCTTTGATCTGGGAACTGGAAGAGAAGCACTTACACGAGCGTCATCAACTGTCGAAACGTCATGTGAAGGATATGTGCTTCATGCAACGACATCAAATGATTATTCGTCACGAAAAAGAACTGGATCAAGTTAAGCGAATGTTACAACGCAAAGAAGAGGACCTTTTGAAGAAGCAGTCTGTTGAGAAACGAGCTTTGCCAAAGCGTATCCGCGCCGAACGAAAGGCCAGAGATCTAATGTTCAGAGAATCATTGCGGATCTCTACAAATTTGGATCCTGAAGTAGAAAGAGAAAGATTGAAAAAAGTAAGTAAAAATATTAAAAAAAAAAAAAAATAAATAAATAAAAACAATTGTGCATTTATTTTCAAAAAACAGTTCCAAGAGCAAGAAAAAAGACGCTACAATCAAGAAGAAAAGCGTTTTGAAATCAAACACCAAAAACAACTGGAAGAATTAAGAGCTACCCGTGAAGGAGCTATTAGGTGAGTAAATTTTTATTGGTAATCTTTCTTAAATGGTAAAATAAACTTACCTTACAAAATTATAAGAACACTTCGGAAAATCCAACACAAGCTCTAATCCAAGAAGAAAACCACCTGATTATTTCAGTGAAAACCCTTTTGAACTAATTTCACGATAATATTCGTGTTAGAAATCATTAAATAGATTCACAACTTTAAAGTAGAAAAAGTTTAGATCTCTACTTTGCTTTACTTTAGCTGGCTCTACAGTCTACTTACAAGTTTGGTATTCCTTTGGTGTCCAATTTTAAGTCTTCCGTCTTCAGTTACGGATACCAAGTCGTTGGAGATCTCCATCTACAACAAGATCTAATATGAGGTCCACATTTGAAAACTTGACGGGCTGCAGCGTCAGTATTGATGTGTTCTACATTGCCCCGTAAAAGACAAAGTTGTTTGACAAGACTAATATTACTGTACATTGTACACAATACATACGTACATATTTCGTAGTTTTATCTTCTCCGCCAAATGTTGCGTTCTTTGTCAACACGTAACTTTATTTACATACTTTACTTACTTACTAAACTACTTACTTACTTACTTTACTTACTTACTTACTTACTTTACTTACTTACTTACTTACTTTACTTACTTACTTACTTACTTTACTTACTTACTTTAAATACTTACTTTACTAACTTACTTTTTTTTACTTTACTTACTTGCTTACTTTAGGGGGATCAGTTATAGTGATCAGTAAAAGCTTTTTGAAATTGAAAGTAAAATATGTTTTGTATTTGAAATGCAAATGCTATATTTATCTATGACAAATAACTCAAAGAATATTTTGTGATGATGTTTTTAACAAATGCATTTAATTGATGCTGATGCTGCGTATACCATCAGGTTTGGATTCAAAGACTCGTCGGGCGAGCGCTATGCTTTCCAAACGTTTCACGTGCCCCAACCATCTCAACCGTTGTATTTCCAGCTTTTTGCCAAGAGTAATGTAGATGTATTATAGCCCGTAGAGCTGGTAGTGCTCGTCGTTGAATTTTCTTCTCGACATTGGACCAAAAACCACTCGAAAAATCTTTCTCTCAAAGCAATTTCATTCAAATCAACGCCCATGATTTTGCTTTACACAGCATCACTGGGATGATAAAAGTCTTACTTATCATCTGTCTCATTTTTTCTAGGAAATAATGCCTCACTACTTAAATATTATCTGTTAACTACGCTTCTGTTTCTTGTCGAATCTAAATTTGTTTCCTCCGTCTGATATTAAATTTGAATTCCTCTACAAGATGAATTTATATTTTCTTAATGTTATTCGATTTAAATACTTATTAGGTTTAGTACAAATAACGAGCATTTAATTTCTTTTCCAGGGAACTGGAGCAATTGCAAAATGAGAAACGCAAGGCACTAGTAGAGCACGAAACTCACAAACTAAAGGAGATCGATGAGAGACTTCAAAGAGAGCTGCGCGAATGGAAGGAACAACTTGTTCCACGCAAACAGGTTAGTCATTGATTGTATATAAATTAATGTTTTGAATATATTCGCATGAGGATTTAAAAAATGGTTTGGGTTCTGGTTTAAGACATTTCGCATGACAATAATCGAAATAATCAAGCACATTTTATTAAAAAAAAAAATAAACTACGAAATTACCCTAGATTAAGATAAATTTAAAATAAATTCTTTTCTCTCTCTTACTAATCTTGAATATGCTTGCCTGGAATCTATTAATATTTGCTATGTCTAAAACAATATCCCTTCTAAATGTTTGTTACGAAAAATATTTATAACGCCGAATAGAAAATAGTTACCAAACTAAATCAAATGGTGGATATGTATGAGCAAAAGTTTGGACCGGTTCCAGAGAGATCTATATTCGATGGTGAAATTGAGGTGCCAGTACATTTACGCAACAAAAGTGCTTTGTCACGTGGTGGCTTTCTAGGAAGTCTAACCAGATCAAGGACGTTCCTTAGTCTTTCCACAGACTTTTCAAGTCGAGGTTTTAGGGGCTCGGCACCAGATTTAAGTCGCAGCATGCCTAGCACCCCGATAACGGGCCCAAAACAACCAAACAATCATCGTGTTTTAATGCCGACATTGTCAGTGGATTCTGTAATTGAAGAGTCATCCTCACCACAACATAGCATTTCGTCCTCGGCCACTGCGAATGTCAGCAAAATTTACATAGGAGATCCATATAGCAATAACACTGCGGGATCTTCTGTTGAAATGAGACGCAAACAAGAAGAATTACAACCACGTCTGTCTTCAACTCTTCCAAATAAAAAATATGCACGTTACAATTACGAATCCCATATTACAAAGGTGACTTTAGGAGGTGCCCCCGCACCGAGAAGTCCTGTTGAGGAAACTCCAGCTTTAACAACATTTCGTCCAACATCTGTTGATCCTTCTGCAATTGTTGTGGATCGTTTCAAAAAGTCGTCAAACAATATATTGCTACCAAAAACCAAAGAAAATATTCTACATTCATCGTCTTCATTTGCTATCAAACGACCATCTTTAATTTCACAGAGATCCACACTATCATCTGCCCAATCGATGCACAACATTTATGAAGCCAGTGCATCAACATCACCAACTTCTTCTGCATCAACGCTAAAATCCAATTGGGGGCCTGTACGTGGATCGAACAGTTTTGCTGATGGCGTTAGTTTATCAACCATATCAACGTATACTATTCCAAGGGTTTCACTAGCAAACAGTAGCCAAAGAATCACAATCAACGGGAAAAAACCTAAAGAAATAAATGGAGACACTGCTGATTAAAAACGTATCCTCCGTCCCATCCTGTATATCCTTTTCACTTTACATTTTATCTGCCACTCTGTTATTCTGTCGCTTTTCCTCTCTATATTATGTACAAAACACTTTTTTCTGTTTTTTAATGCTGTACTTCTATTTCTTTATGCTTTCTTTTATTTGTTACATTTCTGTTCATATAATGCTACGCTCATGTCTATGTTGTACACCAACAATTCAAAGTGCCAGGATTCTTTGCCCCCGGTGCAGAGAAACAAAAAACAAGATGCTTTAATTTGTAAACCAAAAAATAAAATAAACAATCAAGATGCCAAAACATTATTAAAAGAGAAGAAAATCTAGCAAGTAGTCTAATCAAATGTCAATTTAATCGCATTTAAGTAATAGAAGAATTTTTTTAATTGTAAATATTATTATTATACACAAACATACTTAATAACAAACATAAAATGTATTATTAACTAAAATTATTCCATTAAAAGAAAACATCACATTTCTCCGTTTCATTTTATTATTGCACTCTAATGCAACTTTTAAATGCTTGCTTTACCACTAAGTAGCTTTGTATTTTCATTTATTATCATTATTATCCTTTTTCCTGAATGAAATCCTTTCGCTGTTTTCCTTGAAAGAAAAAAAAAAAACTAATGCTAATGGAGTGCTGAATTTTACTACACGGCAATTAAAATAAAAAAATTGATTTTCTAATTTGAAATTTAACGGGAATTAATGTATTAAAAATAAATTTAAAAACAATTCTACTGATACTGAGGGTGGATGGGGAACGTATGCTCGAACGTTTGCGTGAAAGGTTGGTTTTTTATTGCATAAATATTTCGATAGAGATGCTTGTTTATTGTTTTATCTTTTTGATTGCATGCAAATAAATTTACAAAGCAAGATTTTTATGTGTCAAAGTGCGTCATCACTTTATTCATTTATAACATATACATTGATAATATTTTAATTTAAAGTTTGGTCTCCTGTTGCACAAGTTTCGTAAAATATGTATTTTTACAATTTATTAATCGTTTGTTTGTTTAATTATTATTGTATAGGGGATACGTTTTTAATTTTTTTTTATTAAAACCTTACCAGTCCTTTAAGGAGCTATTTTACTGTCGTTTTAGTAAAACTTCTTTTGGAATAAGGGTGAATAATCGAGGATATTTAAGAGTCTCAATGTGTTTTAAATTTATAATGCTTCTGATATGTCCTGCGACGTTTACGATGATTATTTATCTGTTTACTAAGCTAGCAATAGTTGATTTACATTGAATTTCGTCATTTTACACAACAACAATATTAAAATTTCTTTGGGAAATGACGATGATTTCTATGGGTTGACTTACACGCTACGAACCCGCTCCATTAATCAGAAAATCTTACTACCTATATATTCAACAAATGATAACCTAATTCAACGCAATTAATATCTTCTTTACATCATTATTTGAATGCGCATTATTAGAGCTGCTCGTATCCCCCTTCACCTTCTGATATCGCTTGTAGAGCACTGTAGCAATTTGGAGTAGATCTTTTGTTTTTAGTCGATTTATAAGTATTAGTTGTGCATTTATTAGTTTTGTCTTATGGAATGCTTCTATGAATGCCTAATATGAATTGGTTCTACGACGCAGAGCACACATCAAAGATAATGTGAGTAGTAAGATTTCCCATCTCGAGAACAACATCGATATCCATCCAAAAAGCAACATCAACACTGAGTACATAGTTTTTATTGATTAATATGCTATGTTCAGACGATTTTCAAAAGTTGCAAATATTTGCACACTTGACGTCACGAAAAAACTTGTAAATATTGTGCAAATAACATCAGGTCGAACGTGCTTCCAAGTGTGCAAATGGAAGTGTTTAAAAATGCATTTGCAATCAACGACTTGCAAATGACTTGCTTTCAAATGAGTGTGCAAGTGTTGCAAATTATTTGCAAGGTGTTCACACGGTTTAAAGTGTAATTGCACATTTGCATGTTTTTAATCATTTGCACATTTGCAAGAATTTTATTAATCTTCTGTTGATTATTGTTGGGTGAGTAAAGTAAAAAGTTGTAAATCAATAAAAAATTAAAATGTCAAACAAAAAGTGTGGCTCTAGGTCTAGACATGATGGAAAATGAAGAAGATAATGATAACGAAGGAGAAACAAGTGCAAATGAAATGCATTATATGTCTTTCCCATTCAAAAATCAATCCATCAAAATGAGATATCAATATATTTTGAACACATACTTCGTGAAATGGATTTAATGAGTTTAAAGCGACCTTTACACGGTCAGTTATTTGACATCAATCTGTAATATAGTGTTTGTAAATATAAGTCTGTATGCGTGCATTTGTTTGACGAAAAGTCAAAACGCTTTTGATTTTGCCTGATGACTGATTATATGTGTAGATGACTGACGTCCTCTGACTGACCGTGTAAAGGTCGCTCAAGGTTGCACTCACATATTCAAAAGAAATGTATTTTCTATGTCGGAAAAAATAAAGAAAAAACTTCTTGCAAAACAAACAATAATATTTAATTAAAAAAATCATAAATTTACATTTATTTACAGCAGTCGTTGATAACAACACTAACAAAAATTGGCATTTGCAATGTCACGATTTCGTGCGCTTGCAAATGGCTGGGACATTTGCAAATGCTTGCAAATTGTCATAAATCAATTGCATGAGTGTTCACACGATTTGCACAGAAGTTGCGAATGGCATTTGCAATCAGGGCTTTGCAAATGCTTGCAAATGATTTGCAAGCAATTGCACATTGTCCCAAAGGGGTGTTCACACGATTTGCAAACAAGAGTTGCAAATAATGACGTAAAAATGACGTCACGTGTCCAAATATTTGCAACTTTTGCAAATCGTCTGAACATTACTTTTCGTAATCATGGGATTTTAACAAGTTTTCTGTTGCCAGTTCCACTCACGTAACTGTTTGATGCTCAGCCTACGCTGCACGCGTACTAGTGCGAAAAGCGAGAAAAATAGTCACATGTCCTGTAAGATTGTACGTATTCTAGTGTGAAAAGCGATACAACGCGAGGAGCGTTTATAAGTGCGTACCGTGAAGTGATAATCAATACGACCGTTGCGATCTTCCCGCAATCAAACTCTTCTAACTAATTTTTCAAGGAACCTTGTACGAGAAGCTACATTTTTATTTATTTATTTATTTTTTTAGTTTATGTTAGAAAATCTTCTATTGAACGCCCCTTGTTGCTTGTCGCATAGTACACCTTATGATACAAAGATGTTAAAATGGTGGCAGAGACAGCCATCTCCTTGTCTGGATTCTATATTGATGTTAAATGAAGAGGTGGCGTGCATAGATTGTTTTTTGTGTTACAAAAACGAGACCCTGGATTTAAACCACACTTATTAGGACCCATCATAGACGGATAGCTAGCGACAAAAATACTTACGTCATTTGATAACAAAAATAATAAGCCCTAATATCATCTAACAACAAGTGTGATATGTAATCGGGAAGTCTGCCAACCCTTGGTGGTTTTTTTCGCTGCAAACTAATAATGGGATCGTGTATAGGAACAAAATACAAGCATATTTTACTATCGGGAGGGTGGGTCTATCTCCCCCCATTCGCCAAGAGGGGCAATTTTCTAAAAAATAAAATTTATTTTATGTACAAAATTGCTGCTACTGGTTAAACAGGGGGAGTAAGACCCCCTCCCTACAGTAAAATATGCTTGTATTTTGTTCCTTTATAAGATCCCATTATTGGTTTGCAACAACAAAATTTTCCCATACAAGCCCCATACAATTTTTAACACCTTTAAGGGTGCGTGGTGGTGGCACCCACCACTGGAGGCTTCTGGATTATTTATCGTTATCAAATGACGTAAGTATTTTTGTCGGACTTGAAGTCAGAATCAAAAACAGAATTACGCATATTTGCACAGATTTAAATATTCAAATCGTGAAATGTCGTTATTTTTTTATTTTTTTTTTGAGTGATGGAGAAAAGTATTTTGCTTCTTGAAATAAATAAATTGTTCTAAATAAAGCCAATATAGAACATCAATAGATACCTTGCTTATTTTAAGTTGCATAAATAACTTGTCATCACCCCTCATCATCGACATTTTCCTAAATTGAAAAAAAAAAATGCATTTGAAGTTTCACACATAAAATGATATGCAAATTACAGAATCACAAAAGTATCTTTGCGCGTTCATTTGGTGTCCGGAATCGGACAGTTCTGTTTATCGATTCCGGACTACTAAATGAAAACGATATAAGAGAGATGCGATCCGATGTTAAATTTCCCTACGAAAATTCATTTCATGTTCATTTACTTTTTTGTCTCAATCGCTTGAGTTTCTTTTTTGAATGCTTTAGAAACCTTCGTTAGATTCCTCTCAATTCTCACATCGAAAGGCGTATGTTCATATTAGGAAATTATTTTGAAATTTTTTTCTGTTCCTCAAAATTAGAAAAAAAATTTTAGTGGTCCATTGTTCTAAATTATTGTCGATTATTATAATGCCAATATAATTTCTTCAAACTTGCTTTGTAAATTTATTTTAGATTAAAAACTTTTTGCAACTAAAATTTGCTGTAAATATTAAATGCTTACTTTAATCTTATTTAAATAATTTAAACTCAAAATATTTATGTACATACTTTTTTTTTGTAATTAATTAATTTAAACTAAAATTTATTAAATCAAAAACAATTAATTTAGCGTTTGGAGGAAACTTTTTCTCAGCAACTTGATGAAATGGAATCACTATATGGCGGAGCGCTCATAGTTCCTATCCCTTCAGACACTCTACATCGTGACTTTACAGGATCTACACGTAGCAGCCTATCATCATATTCCGAAGGTTAGCACAGTTCGTCAATATCTATTAATTAAAAAAAAATTACAAGCAAACAAAAAAACACATTATATTCCCGAGGAAATATAAAATATTTCTGTGTAATCATAACTTACTTACTGAACAACAAAAAAAGTGTTTTTGTTTATGTATTGCCTGGTGTTTAGTCTCTTAAATTAAGATTATGTTAAATTTTTATGTTTATGTAACTATATCTTAGGTTATATGTACTTGCTTATATCAAAAATCTTCTAGGAGACAAACAATCTACTTATTTTCTTTTGTTTTTTGGACAAAAGAACTAAAATGCAAGTAAATCAAGAAATCCATTTATAGTTAAACAGAAAAAAAAGTCATTTACCACTTCACAATGGGAATAGTTTAGATATTTCTTTTAAATTCAAAGCAATAGAGAATAATGTTATCCCAAAAAAATGCACTTCTTCCAAAATTCTACCAATGCCAATCAACACTGAATAAATAAGATTGAAATTAACAATATAAATACAAATATTTATATATTTTTATAAAGAAATACTAGAAGAAAACGAAAAAAACAAAATTTTTATATATGCCAATAAAAAAAAGTAGTTTAAATTATAAATTAACAAAAGACAAAAAAAAAAACAATTATCAAATATAATTTTTTAAGTTAATACTAAATAATAACTATTATTTAATAAAAAAAGTAGTTTTTGTATAATTTCGAAAACTACAAAAAAAAATTATTTGAAAATTAAAATTTTAAGCAAATAGCTTGTACATAATATAACATTTTTAATTTTAAATTAAATCCAATTATCAAAATTTTGTGTAAATATAATTATTTTTGCCTCTTGTTTATTTATAATATTAGATACAAACTCAATACAACAATACACATAATTTTTTTCTTTTCTATTCTCTTATTTCTATTATCTTCTTTACTTAATATTAAATAAACAACAACAAGAAAAACTGAATTATTAAATTAAGATTAAGTTTTAACAATTAAATTGTTTGTATTCTGACCGAGAGCTACCGACAGCTTTTGATTTGATGGAAAATAGAAGAAAGTATATTTATATGTTATTTAATTATTATTATCTTTTTTTCTTTTAAAATGAGTTTATACATAAATGTACGAAAATCAATTAAATAAAAAGTATTCAACAAAATTAAATTTTTTGATTTTCTACTATGGGATCTTGATGATTTTAATAGAATATTTTATCGCAGCTTGATAACCGTGTCAGTATAAACTGAATTAATCTACTGACAGTGTTGTATTGTAATACAAAGACGGATTTATCATGTTGTAGATGTGGGCAGATGGGGTTGCGTTTAAATAAAAAAAAGATGCTAAAATGTTGAACAGGAGCTTCTCATTAGCCTTCATACGTTGAAGGTACCGAAATTGAATGACGTTCATAAAAATGAACAAAAATGTTCAAATCAAAAGTAAACAAAAAACGTAATGTGCGAGACATTGACGTATTAGGTATGGACCAGTAGCCAACTTCACGCGTGTTCCAACATAACTAGGGGCGCCATCAACTACTAGCAGGGAATCTGAGTAGCAATGATATGATTTCTTTAATTAATTATTTACTATTGAAATATTTTGGTGGAAATTATTATCAAACTGCTTTTATTTTACATATCACATCCACTCCTTATGCCATGAGTTACTTACAGATGAATATATTATCGTTTTCATTTAAATTCTAATGGCGAAATTAGTACACGTATTTAACACATTTAACACTAAAAGATGATGGCGTTTTTAGACTGTTTTTAGCTGGAACAACTTTTCTTGGCTGTTAGTATGAAAATTTCAACCGACTGGCGTCAATGGTGCGAGAAATTGATAATCGAGTGATCGATAAAAACTTATGAAAGTCTTATAATTGGAACATTCAGAATATAGCTCTTCCAATAAAACTGTTTGGTAGCACTTGATTAATTTTTGAGCAATTTTTTTTTTTTTTTTTAATACAATTTAAAGTTAAGATTTTTCAAATTTATATATTTTTTTTTGCAAAAAAAATATATAGGGCACGACTGGGTCGCACAAGTACAAACATATACAAAAAAATCGTATGGAATCTTATTAAAAAAGTTCTAAATCCTTGTCTTACAAAGAATCAAACAAAAATTAAAGTATGCACAAAATTTTCTTTATTGAATATCAGTTAACGAAAAAACAAAATTAGAATCGTTGGAGCGGTTTTCGAAAAAAATGATTTTTTAAAAATTATTTCCCTTAAAAAAAGTGAGATCACTTAATTTATTATACATTAAAACATAATTTCATAAAAATCAGGGTTTTGAAATACTGTGGCCCAATTAGGGAATACGAAGCAAGTCGTTTTCAGTTCGATATCTCATTTTCGACTCGCCTCACTTTGTTTAATTATTGAATACGAAGCGAATCCGTCCAATCGTTCCACTCAATTGACAGCTTCAGCATATTTTTTTTAGTTGAAATCATCGAGGCCGGGAGTAGGTGCAATTTTTTGTCATTAACTTCGAAATAAAATCAAAATATTATTAAAAAAAAACATGTGTATTGTGTTGTGTGTTGAATATTTGTTTAATTTTCTCTATTTGTGAGAAAAGTAGCTTCATTAGTTTTAGTGGCTCTTTCATGTGCATGTGCTGTCGCGTGTTTCTGTTTTTGTTACCTACACATTGTTTATGAAATAATCAGCCCTATCACACGTTACATTGTTATCGAAAAAATTCCCCGAATCCCGAAATAACTATCACCAAATCCCTTCGTAGTGGAAAATATCTATACGAATTTCGAAATTAGTGGGAATACCTATCAGAAGATCCGAATGAAACGAAAAAAAAACACACAACGCCAAACTACATTTTCGCCACCAAAAACGACTCGCTTCGTATTCCTTAATAGGCCAACTGAATTCATATAAACAGTTTTTTAAAAATTATTTAAAATTTAACAAAAAATTATTGTATGACATGTTATTTGAAATAGCTACAACTTGAATTGAATTTTGTTAAAATCGCTTCAGCCTTTATCGGGATAACCGAAATTTAAAAATACCGCTATACCGTATTACGAATTTTCTTGAAAGTTTCGTTTTCATTATTTGATAGAACTTCTACAACTCATTACACATGTGAAATTTTATTTAAATCTTTAGAGCAGTTCTTGTGAAAAATTAGGTTTTCGATAATCGTTATATGGCAGGTACCGTTATTAGTAGACTTACAGTTGACCTACAAAAAAATTATTATATCATCCAGATTATTGTTACGAATGCTACCACAGATCAACTACACTACAACACACGACATAATGGCATACACATTAATTTACACTTACGTTTACTACATTAAAACAGACTTAAAATAAAATTATTTTTTCAAGAAAAGTACCATTTCTAAACTGACTACGCGTTGTTAATCGAGCATTAACTAACTCACCTATTATTCTGCCATCCCTGGTTGGTTGATGCAGTTTGACCTTGTAGAAGAGAAAAAGAGAAACGTATGTGGTGGCCGGACATTATAAAATAAAATTGAATTGAAGCTCAGCACCACAAATAAGAAGACTGATGATGAGAGGAATTGGCACTCCTTGAAATAGCTATATATCCAGCCAAAATAAAAAACGAATAATAAAATTCGTAAAAACGAATAATAAAATTTGTTAACAATTGGTATTTGCAAAAGAAATTGTAACTTGACGTTTCTTAAGAATGTACACAAAAAGCATTCGCTTACTTTTCGGCGGGTGAGAGATTTTTCTCCAATTTGAGAAATTTTAACAGTCATCATAATTTTTACACAATAAAAACGCAAACAAAGCTTGTCTTTTTTATTGTTTTGTTTTCAATGAGTTATTTTTTTGAAGTGCAATTTTCTTATAGCGTTTTTCATTTGCTTCTTTCTTCAAAAATTGGCTCATTTTTTTGTTATGATGTTTCATTTAAATGAAAAAGAGGTAAAAAAGAAGTCTTGAAAAAAAAAACGAAATACAAGGATGTGATGCATATTGTAAGGTTATTTAATCCACATTATAAAGTGTACTTTTCGAGGCTCTTAAAAGTGAAGTTGTTAGCATTGGCATATATGATTACGTATCTAGTGACGATGACTGATGATTAATGATTAAAAATACACTTACTTAAGTGTGTTTTATCTTGTAACCTTGTATCCTTTCATTCATGGATACTGTCGTACGGAAGCTTGGTTCGAAGGATAACTGAAAGAAAAAAATATTAATCTCAAAACCCCCAGCAGGTTGGAAAACTATATTCAACTACAACTTGAGGCCTCTTGATTTAGCTTAAAGCAATTCGATAAACGAGTTTGAGAAAAACAATATAAAGTTAATTTTGAATTGGTATGTTTATTTGTATTGAGCATAATCACATTTTATACAATGTTTATGGGGGTATAATAATCGAATATGCTACACATCGAATAACTTATTTTTTTTTTAATCGGGACACGAATGTAACACGGCTAAGAGTTATACATATGTATAATTTGTTTTAAATATTTCAAAATAAATATATGCAGTTAAAAGTGGATTGGGAGATCAGCTTAAAAATAAAATTAAAAAAATAAAACAATTAGCAAAAGTATAGTATTTTTTTGAGTGGGAATTTAATTCTAGACATAAAATATGATATTCTTAACAAAATACATGTAGGTGGTAATGTTATCAACCTTATCCAGAGAGATCTCCATGGTCAAACAACGCCTGATCGTACAGTTGCGCAACTACTCGTCGACCTGCAAAGAAACGACCATCTAAAACATCTCGAGCTCGTATCGCTTCAATGGATGTGGAGAATTCAACAAAGATTTTCACAATAATCTCAGCGTCGTCATCATCTTCATTTTCAGTTTGTTTTTCTTTGTAGATTATGACTCGACTCACAACACCAAACTTGGCGCACTCTTCTTGGATTTCTTCCTGTAGAGTTTCGTCAACATCCTCTGGACCGACCATGTTGCGCAGGATGATAACTCTGGATTCTTGTGGTCGCATAAGACGCTGCATTACCAACTGCCTTGCACTCTGACCTTTGATGGACATGTTCTCTTGCTGTTGAAGAGTTTGCGTTTCACCTTCTTCCATTAGTTTCTTTTGCAGTTCTTCTTGTTGCTTTTCGTGGGCTTTTTTTATTTGTTCGGAATTATTTACTACAACAGATGTTGGAATCAAGGCTGCAGGTGCGACTATGGTAGGTACTGTAGTACTCACGGTAATGATACCAGGTGGTGCTAATGCAGCAGGTGCAACGGCCGCAGGTGCTTGGAATACTGCGGGTGCTTGGAAACCTGTTGTAGCAGGCACTGCAATACCAGGTGGGGGCAATGCTGCAGCTGTAGGTAATGGAAGAGCTGCAACGTTCGGCACGACCGGTGCCAAAGAAGGAATCGAAGGAAGAGTTGGAGTTGTGGAAAGTCCCATGACTGCACTACTCGCAACGGCATCGAGTGCTTGGATTTTAGCAGTTGCTGCAGCAGCGGCTACTGCAGCGGCTGTGGGCATTGTAGAGTTGGTTGAAGGTCCCATTAAAGCATTTGGTGGTGTAATTGAACGTCCAACTCTAAAATAAATAAAGCATTAAAATCATTTCGTGAAATAAATATGTCATTTAAATTTACCTTAATAACTGTCCACCAAGATCAAAAAGATTCATACTAGCAATAGCTTCATCCATGGCCTGTTTATTGGCGTATTCAATGAAGCCGTATCCCTTGTGGGAGTGCACCGATGTTCCTTGAGCCAATTTACAATACAATATCGGTCCGAAAGCTTCAAAAACACTCTTGATATCTTCTTCGGACAAATCTGGATGTATGGAAGCCACATAGATGCGGTTGTAACTTTTTGCCTCTTCTTGGATCTCATCAATCACCTGTTGTGCTTGTGGCATATTGCTAGGACGGCCAACTTTAATATTACGTCCTCCCATTAGTGCTCCATTCATCTGCTCCAAAGCCAATTGTGCTCCTTCGGGAATTTCATACTCCACAAATGCGAACCCCTTGTGTTTTTGTGTAATTGGATCCCATGACATATTTATGGATTTTATGGGACCAAATGGAAGAAAAGCAGTACGAATAGTATCCTCCTTCAGTTCGAACGATATACTTCCCACGTAAACTCTATAATTTAAATAACATCGCAATTAGGTTTTTGAGGTTGAGGCTGAAATATATTTTTTTTATTTCTTTGTCTGTGGACAAAGTGATTTCAGATCTTATCAGCTAAAAGCACACTAAACTTCAAGTGTTCCCAAAGTCTCATTAACTCGAGATCTGGTTTTGGTTAACTTGAAATTATATTCACTTTAATTTTATTTGTTGTCATCATTTAGTGGGTTAAACTAAATCTTACTATTGCAGTTTTCAACTCTTTAACAAATTTTAAACGTAAAATGTCAAAAATCAATTATTCAGGCTCGGGCAAAAATGAAGCTACAAACCATAAAGAGTTGACAAAAATACAGATACTTGCATGTATTCTATCAATTGCTTTGCGAACAACACCTACGGAAGGTTTAGAAATCATAACTAACCTGCTGCCTCAATATGCTTATATGTACGCATTGTGATTGAATAGAAGTTTAACATCGAATTTCACAAGTCCGCCAATTCTCTAGATAGGAAATTGAAAAGGAGAATAGTCCTATAAAAGCGGTACAAGCGACATCGGAATGCTAGTATGTTTTGAGATAAAAACACTATATATAGCGTTCAAATTTATAAATCGTACACGAAATTGAGGAAACTAAACGTAGAGCTACATATGGGAATATTGACGTCATCGAAAGTTAATTTGAAATAAATCTTCGCCGCGATTTTTATAGTGTATTGATGAACTTTTGACAAAACTAAGATTTTTAGATTTTTACACTATCTCAGTCCTTTAATATGTTTTTAATGGCTAAATATAACGGTATATTTTCGAACAGTGACACAACATCAAATGAAACCATGATGTCGTCTTCATTCAAGAAAAAAAAGAAAATGAATAAAAATAAAAATAATAACAACAACTATTACTTGTTAAGTTTTATTTATAATTTTAGTGGAGTATCAAATGAATGAAATTAAAATAAAAAGGTTAAGTAGCCTTTACTCCGCTGTGTTTCGCCTGAGTGTGAACGGTAACGGTAAAATATGTGTCTTAGGAGAGTGTGGACGGCCTAACTGATGATGCCTACCGTTCACTCAGGCGTCTTCATTTAAGTTTACTTCTTTCAATTTTTCTTTTTTTAATTTATGTTAATTTTGAATTCGTTCTACCATTGAGTTTATACACATAGAGAAATCATGTGTAAGTTTCAAATACTGCTCGTAGGATGTCGTTATTATCAACTTGTAATCAACTTGTAATAGGATGTCGTTATTATTAAACAGTAAGCTTTTGCCTATTGTAATCTACAATGTTTTTTGTACGTGATGATAAAACTCTTTCAAAAAAGGCGGTTTTTCTGCCTTTTCGTGGATCCCTTTGTGGTCTCCGTTTTCAAAAATTGATTCAAATTTATTAACGAATCTCAGAGCAAATCCAAGGCTCAGAATACTCGATTTAACGCTAAGAATCTTCCACATCCGAATTTGTTACATAAATCACATTTAACTTGCAACAATGTATATTAAAAAATATTCTATCAACTAGGAAAAAGGAAACAAAATCATTTGCAACACAATTCAAATAACCAACCAATTGACAATATAAAAGGTCATTATTAATTTCAGTATTTGGTTGAAAGTTTCATGCATAACCAACTATCTAATCTGCAATATAAAACAACAAAAGTAGTCATGAAATGCGTCGTTTATTTGTTTTTACATATATTTGATCGTTTAGTTGATTTATTAAAAGAAAACCTAATAAAAACAAGAATACAATTTCTTAACCTTCAAATGTTGATAATAATTATTATCAATATACAATTTTTCAAAAGAAACCCACCTCAACTGCTTAACCAATTTGAGTCTTGATCCAACAGCGCAGTGAGAAATATTTCATAATTCACCATATTAATACGGTCAAAACCGTCTTACTTTGTCGCATAAGAAGGAGGCTGTCGAAAAGAGAGGGCTCGAAGTCGTACACAGTAAATGATGTATGTAAAAAAAGAAGATGCAGCTTTTTATAACCCGGTGATTCTTCAGGGTTCATGTTGCTTTTCAGTTGATAAGCATTGCTGCGCGTGGTAGAATATTTTAAAAGCAAAAGGTAACCCGGTAGAAATCGGGTTATATGGACGCCACGCTATTGGTACCTACCTACTGAGGCCGGTTATAGCGATCAGGAAAAAAAAAATTCAGATAGATCATTTATTATGTCTTCTATCGATTTGAAACAAAAATGCTACCTACGTTTATCGATGACATACCTATTACTTTAAACTCACAGATTTTTTAATGATAGTAAAATTTTGAGTGGAACAAACAGGTACATGTAAAAAATGCATTGATTTATTTTTCTTCATGAAATTTAATTTTTCGTAGCCTGCAAAAATTCCATCAGCAAAATAATTAAGCACTTTTTACATTTTTAGCTTGTTGTCGCTGTAATATAATATTTTGCGAGTTTGTTTTACTTCAGTTGTGGGGTCTAAAGCACACTCGTTTTTTCTACTCTTGTAGCCATTATTCTTGAGTTAAAAGGCGAGAGAAATAAAGAAAAACAAATACAAAAATGTATGCAGAAGAATTTTGTTCGATTCGGTTTAAATAATTTTCGTTACAGGGAATTAGGGCAATAATAATTACTCGATATGGTCATTTAGCGACATCTAATTCGGTGAGTTTGAAACCATCTTGATTCCTCTATGTCAAGAAATTCAATATTGAAAAACTGTTCCCTGCTGTGAAAGAAAGGTTCTTTGCTGTAGTTGCTCGTCCAGCATTGTCATACTTTGCACAATATACAGAAAGCATGAAATTAAATTGACGGCAGCTGAATTAAAGATCCGATGAAGTACTCGTAAAAAATACCATCGTCGAAAACTTACAGCTGATCTGCAAATTTAATGTGAAAGCATACGTGCGTCATTACAATACATTCGCAAATGATAGAAAGGCATAAAAAACCTTAGTACAAACAATTGGAAAAATACCAACATTAGGTTGGTAGACATATCAAGACAGGGAACAATTTAAAAGCAACTTTTTCCTATTCCAACTTGACCAATTCTACAGACAAATTCGTAGTGTGGAGTAGTGTAGTAGACGGATAATTTACATCGTGCATACAAAAAAGAATAACAGATCTATAGTATGCATCTGTCCCCAACATTATGAATAAACCTGAGGATTATTTTGGGAGCAGCTGAAGTCTGTCTCTGAAAATAGGAAGAACTCTTCACTCTTTTTTCCAAAGATTAACTTCGACTGCCAACGCTCAACTGCACTTCTTTCAAACTGTCTAAACCAATGCGATAGTAAGTATTATAATTGCTATTAAGTTAAAAAAGTTTAAAACATAATCTTACCTGCACATCAACGCCAAAGCCTGTTGCCTTTGAACTTGTGTTCTTTGACTTGCTAGTTGCTGAAAATAAAATAAGGTAAATCATACAATAATACATTAAATATGTTTTAATATTCTACGCACTTGTTGTTGATGGGCCAATGTCTGCTTCATAAGTACCATCTTAATACTTTGTTCCATGGCATATTTCTTCGCCTTGGTGACCGTATCATGTTGTTCAGACGACAACTTAGGTAAAGCACCACCCAAAAGACCGAGCAATGCTGATCGTGTGCCAGGGCCAAACTTAACATCGCCAGTTTGCTTTAAATCATAGATAGGTTGAGATATGAAAGGTACTTTCGCTTCCGATTTGCCTAGAATTGTTAACTTTTATTTAGTAAAATGTTAGCCAATAGATCGACAGCTAAGCATCATCTTTGTTTTTAGAAACAAAATGGAAAAAGTATTTCCCCCCTTTTAAGTCAAGGAGTAGGTGGTACATATTTGTCATGTTGAATTTAATGTCAAATTTACTGTCAGGAGAAAAGAAATTTTATGAAGAAATCGTCCTCAAAATAGTCATTGTCAAGTTTTTTTTTTGCATTAAAAAATGGAATTGAAAATCATTTTGTTCTGTTTCTAGAGAGACAAACAAGAACACAATTGAAATGGAAACTGAGATTTTATGTTCTTTATTTATTTTTTTTCGATGCCTGGAAGAAAGATAAAAAAAGAAAAAAGAAATATTATTATACATTTGTGGTAAATTTGATTTGTTTGGAACATAAAACAACCCTATATTTATTTGTGTGTGTTTGTTTGTGCTTTTTGTTTCTCACAAAGCCTACAATTTGCATTTTAGATAGCGGAATGTATTGAGAGCACACAGGAGGAGGATATTTTCATATTTTTCTTTCACACTACTTTATAATATTTGTTAATCCGCCTGAAAATAAGAGAGAACAAAAAGAAAGAACCGGAGAATTAACTAAACATAGTTTCCTAATTCGTTTTTTAAATATAAAATATGTATTTGCAGTAAAGAACTGTATGGATCGATTGTTATGTGAACATAAAATATGAGTTAGCAAAATATTAATTTAAATATGTAATACACATACACTCAATGTATTAAAATAAAATCCAAATAATGAAATGTTACATTTGACAATATCATTCACAAATAATATTTTTTATTGAAGTGGACAATGATTTTAAGTTAAAAACAAAAAAAAACTTTAACAATTTGTGAATTTAATGATCTTTATGTTAATGATTTTATCTACTAAGCGAATAAAAATTTCAGTAGCTGTTCACTTTAATAACTGTTTACAGTCTTAATTCCATAAAAAACAGGGTTCGTCCGGATGCTTAACGAGCACCAGCATCGACGAAGTTTCACATCGAAAAGCTGCGATCGCAAGACCCTATCTACACGGATCCCTATTTTAACAATGATCTAAGTTTCACCCCGCCATCAACTAGAAACTCCTGATTTTATATGCCAACATTCTTAATAAAACGAAGCATATAAAGCGGTGCGGCAAAGGGATAGTAGAGCTGCTGACGAAGAGCGTATTCATAAACATCAACTGCGCAAGAACCACCGCATTTTTTTTTTCTAATGCGTTTTTAAACGCACTCACAATGCCGAATATGTGCTGTCGACATAAAGGCCAGACTTAATACGATTTCCATTTAAGAATCGTTCATAAGCATTAACAATAATTTAATTTGGCTGTTATTCCAGTATTGAACATTTTCAGTCGTCTTCTTTTAGCAAACACCAAGTAAAAAAAACTTTCTTGTGCTGACGGTATTATGATGTTTATGAATGCAAGATACTGCAGTTCAACTAGGTAAATTCGATCGAAGATCCTGACTTTATGAACATGGACAGCGCAGTTCTTAGTTAGTTTGACGTTTATAAACTCACCCGAACTCTACAAGCAGAAGAGAACAATGGGTTCTAAGAAAAAAGAAGAAGGGATTTTAAAAGCAGCAAGAGAACATAAAAAGGCGTAAGGCCCGTGCGATTTTTTTCAAGGATGGAAACATGAATGTACTAGTAGAATAGGAGTCGGTGCTGATAATATGGAAAGATCAAAAGAGCTCCTGCTTGAAGCCGCCGGATATGAGTTTCTAAAGAGCTTGCACGTACACATCATAAAAATATAGTAGTAGTGTAATAATGTGAACTCATTATGTTTCTGATATTCATAATAGGAAGCATCAATTATAGAGGAATAAGTTTCCTGAATATCGCATACAAGATCTTAACTGACGTTTTGTGTGAGCGTCTTGAGCCATTTATGAGCAAACTGATCGGTGTCTAAGTCTATAAATATACACATTACGCAGACACTTGAAATAGCCCAAGGCAAGGACAAGTCTGCTTATGACATGGTTGATGGGCAGGTTCACCCCGGGCTTTAGACAAAAAAGTATTTATAGAGACTTTATGAGTAAGACAAATGGTTTGCTGAAGTTAAGCGCTGGTTCAACAATCGATTCTCATTTAAATACGAAAACGTCGCAAATCGCAGGAGAATGGCGGGAAAATTCAGAAACTTCAACTATTTGTGCAGTGATTCTGCATCAGGTGCCTTTTTTCGATGCTGATGCTTTAATATTTGACGATGCGATGCTGATGGATTATTTGTTTGCGTTGAAAAATAATCTTGCTTTTGATGGTGGAAGAAGTATTGTAAAATAAACTTTAATTGAATGCGAAAAGGTTTATCTCAGTCTCAAATCTCAATTTTGTATGTTTTTGGAGACGACGGAAAATTTCGTTTCAATTCAGCTGCATACTTAGCTTAGACCCAGTCTTTTTAGCTTTGGTTAAATTATACCCTTTGCTGGTAATTATAGAAACACATACAAAATCTATGGTGAACAACTGAAATAACCAATGATTACAAAAAACCAGAGCTGAAAAAACAAAATCTATGGTGAACAACTGAAATAACCAATTATTACAAATAACCAGAGCTGAAAAAAACTTAATGAGTTAATAAATTTACTCGACATGTTCAACTTCTGTTCGTTTACAAGATAATTAGCCTGTCTACTACGCAGGGGAAAATTTGATAGTTTGTTTGGAAAAGGCTATACGCAGTGGTAAGAATGCAAAGGTCTAACAAGGATTACCGGACCGGAGGAAGAAAACGCTCAAATATAAAAAGTTATATCGATCAAGATAGCACCCGAATTTATGGAAACAATACATTTCTGCACATTCTGTTTTAGACCATTTTGCGAATTTTTTTTAAGTATTAAATTCTACGTGCTAAAAAAACAACATTCAAAAAGTGAACAAAGGACATCGACTTCATTTTGACAAGTGCTCTTTAGTGAATAAAAAAATGACATTTAACATAAAAAAAAAAAACAAAATAAAAATTCCATACAATTCTTTTTGCTTACAAATATTTATAAATTAGTGTTCATTATTAAACGTATCGACCTTATTCTTGATGCAACACAAAGTTGTATGAAGCCACAATCTTTCGATTTTGAGGGAACAATGTTTCTAGTTTATATTTTTGTTTTGTTTATTGTTTGGGACGAACGAATACGAGTATGAAATGAAAATCCTCTGAAACGATAATAAGCACAGTGGAAACAACAAAAAAAAAAAGTTAAATCTCCTTCTTTTTCATGATGGAAATTTGTATATCATCGTCGCAATATTCTCATATTTTTGTTATGTAAATAAACTAAAATAAATAAATAAAAAATAAAAAAATGTTATTAATCAAAACAAAAAAAAATACACAAACAATAATATTCTTTGAAGAAGAGATAAGCAGCCAGTTTTAGAAGAGCAGAGATGCCACCACACCTTTGGCCCCCAAATTATCGTATCGAGATGGTTGTGTGTGCAGGGTGCTTCAGGGCGCGCATTTGTTTTTGCAATTTATCCTCAATCGATTAGAAACTTAAAAAAACATGTCATACAAAGAAAAAAGAAAGAATTTATATATAAAAAAAAGAATAGTTCGATTAATCAATGATCATTTTGTTGAAATAAGGGACGATTATCCGTTACTCTAGTGAAAATTTCGAATCGATGTCTTTTTGGTTTTCGGTTTACACACGCTCGATCAGCTTTGTTCTTTTTTTTTATACTATACGCCTTTGGTATTTCATCGAAGCTTATTTAGGGAAATATATTTTAATTTATTAGATTCAATTTCTAAGTTCAGATTTAAATTTAAGTCAGTGTTTTCTTTTTAATTGGTTTTGTCGTTTTTTTTTTCTTGCACAACAGCGCTGAATAATTTTTAAGGAGCGCAACTAGGTAGATTAGGTAGTGTCTCACCTGACATCAGCATGAGTCTGCAATAACTTAAGAGCAGAACAAAAAAGAAAAAAAAAAAGACCGACGAATTAGTTGAGATAAGTTGAAGACATGTATAGAGCTTGTTTTTTATATCTTTTTTTTTTGTTAATTTTGTATACGTATGCTTACTTAATCAAATTGACTACAATTACAATGAATTTTATACATAAAATAATAGCTTATGTAAAGTTTAGTTAAATATGTTTTGCTAAATTTAGGAGTTATTATATTTTAAATTGATATTTTACTACAAGTGTAGTTTTACTAGTTATCAATGTGCAAGTGAGAAGTTATAGATTTTTTTCATTTTCAATGCATACCTGATTCCGAGCGCGACTTCTTCGTCGGAGAAGCACCATCATTCACTGGCTCATCAGAACGAGGCGAAGACCGTGATTCTCTTTCGTGGGAACCCTATACAAGAAAAGATAAAATGTAAATAAGTTTATTTTTTTCATTTAATTTATTCTAGCAGTATTGACAATAATAAAATAATACTTAGAATTTCGATATAAACTTAAACCTCATTGATCTTAAACTTATTCTAACTTAAATAAACTATTCTACAAACTGTAAATACTTGAGGATTAATTTGAAATCGTATTATATGTTTCGTCTGAAGGAAGATAAACTGGGTGAGAGCGGTGAGTAGGAAAGCGAAAGAGATAGATGGATCAAGGTTGCGTGAATAAGTGTTAAGGAAAATCAGTTGTGGAGAAACGGAGTGGAATTTTGGTGGGAACCTTCGCTGCAAGGCACCCTGTAGGGAGTGGGTAGATTGATATGGAGACTAAACTTGGCAGGCAGGAAAGTTCCTTGAAATACTAAAAGTTGATCTTATATCTACAAAACAAAAGGTACATTGATGGGACAGTCTTGAAGTATTTTTTGAGCAGGATATCTCAATAATAGGTTGGTGATGTTTGCTCCAAAGATATAATCTCAAAAAGAAAATGCACAATCGAGAGGAGAAACTAAGGGACCAGTTATAGCTATCAGCAAAAATTCAGTAGATTTTACAGAAAATCAGTTTTATAGGTAGGTAAGCATTTTTATTGACATATTTTTAGTGATTGCTATTATCACTCATACGTAAAAAAATTCAGTTTTCATTCATTTTATAATTATAATAGTTATAACTGGCCTCTAATACTGAATGAAATCTGAAACATATACTGATTTAAAATGTGTCCAATAAATAAATGTCATTTATTAGGTGCATCACCTTTAGCAACAAAAAATAAAACACACGACTGGATAGCACAAACTTGCTCTTGCGGCAAGTTATCTGAGGAATGACATGTTGGCTTATTGATTGTTATCTCAATTTTTTTTTAACTTGCCTTTTAGTGTATTCTCAGAAATTCGCTTCGTGGGTTCGCATTCCACCGTCTGCAATCTTCTTTTTTTTTTCCATATTTTTTATTTCGCGACAATGGTTTGCTCTGCAACAGCCTGCGTTGATAGCTCAAACAATCAGCCCTTGTTTGCATGTTTTGGAACCTGTGTCAATCTTTACCATGCCAAATGTGGTGGTTCCACGGATGCATTCAAAAATAGCTTTGAAAATTGCCTTTTGGTACTGCACCGACTGCCGCAAAATATCCATTTCGCAGCTTGCTTTCAAGATGAATTCTTTCAAAGAAAACATATTGAAACTGTCTGCAGGGTTTGAGGACTCACTTACAAACTTTATTACTGCAGTCTCAAACGTATCCACTTTGTGTCCTTTAAATGATAAAGTTAACGTATCAACTGATGATCTGATCCAAGGACCTAGCCTTGCTTCTGTCTCATCAGTTCACAAGGATTTGTTTGCAGAATCCTCTTCGTCTGCTAGCTTTGATCATGCCCCAGTTGTTAAAAATGGTAAGAAAAGGGAACGAGAAAAATCAGTGGTTAAAAATACGAGTCCTCCCCCAAAGCGAACCAATCTCAGGAGTTGTTCAAACCGTAATAATGCTTCGGTTTCGCCTGGTTCATCGCAGACCGTCAGTCCTACTTTATCGCCTATTTCAGATATAGATGGTGATATGGATTGTGAAACCATATAGAATCATCTGTAACAGCAACAACACAAAGTACAACATGATTTGAGCATTACCAGATAGAAGAGGGTAAAATATCCCCTCTGAAAGACAGGCTAACAGGTCTAGAGCAAGAGTTGTAGAATGAAAAAGACTTTCCTTGGATGAAGTAACTGTGGAAGTAAGATTAACTGTTTAGCTGCAGTCACCGATGCAATTATGAGGTCACAGAACTATTTTGTGCTCAGTTGTAATAATATCGAGTTCATAATATTCAACCATTGAACACATAACTAAGAGACTTACAAGGTAGGTACTAAAATCTTTATGAAAGCGTGTTGAAAATGCGACAAAGAAAGGATTGCAGTGAGGGATGAGCCTACGATGACAAGGGGAACAATAAAATGTGCGTTTAGTTTAGGATGCCTGCCTACATACCTACGTAGTTTTATGTTTGGTTTCATTGGTGCAACCATTGGAAAATAAAATCTAAGAAATCTAAAAAAAAAGGTTATAGATTGCTTGTAAGTAGGCTTAACACATACTATTGGTACATAGGGTAATTAATGTAACTAAAGCCAATTTAACACAATAACGTTAATGAAAATTAGCACACGAGAGGATACTAGAAAAATTGCCTCATCAGTTTTTTAGTACCTGAATAGAGGTAAATAAAACAACAAAATATCGGTATGTATCTAAACGCTGCCCTGCGTCACAACCATTAAAATTTGAATGAACAAATAAAAAGCAGTCTGCTGGACTAGATCGCACTAAATAAAAAAAAACTAGCTAGGTTATAAATAACCTCCACTCCAAATAAAACATCATCAAGCTGAACAAACATACGTACCACAATTCACATGAATGATTATTTAAGTGTTTCCTAAAAATATAGCCAAGCCATTAATCGATTGAAAATTAAGCCTGTGCAAGGTCATGCGGCTACTCAAGAACCCATCCTTATTGAAAAAAAAAAAAAATAATTTCTCTTTTTTCTCGGAAAATTGTGTTAAATTTAATTATTTTAATGTTAATTTTATAAACTAAACACACATAACTAAATAAACTAATATTATTTATTGATAAACAATAAATTTAAGAAAGATTTTTTTCGGCCATCATGGATAAAATACATTTTTCACATGCGAAAAAAGTTATGCTGTATTCGAGAATTAAAAAACTTACCATATTTTAATGATTTCTTTACTGATTTGTATGCTCAATAGTTAGAAGAAATGTTTGATTATTGTTATATTCACAATTTGATAGCAAAATCGTTAGTTAATTTATTGAAAATGATTGCAAATAACAGCGTGTGAAAAAATTCAACTTTCCTTTTTTAATGCGTCAAAAAATCAGCAAGCTTTCTTCCCAACACAGCGAGATGTCACTTTTACCCGCGCGGAAGACATCTTGGTAAACTACGAACCTAGTAAAAAAAAGTAGTGCCTGAAAAATGCGGTACAGTACGAACAAAGTATAAAGTAACAAAAAAAATTCACATATGGTCGAATCGTCCCCTTCGTTGTGCACCCAAGAAATATTATGGGTACTCATCTTACGACATAAATTTTCGCTTGATGTAAAAACGAAACTTTATATCATACGTTTTCATGAAAGCCCCTTGAAAACTGTTGACGTAAATTGGCATACATCGTATTATGACGTCACTATCATCTTAATACTGGACAAAATGGCGATGAAATATATTGAATAAGCTACTTTAAAATTTTTGTTTATCATTTGTTTTTACATATTTTTTTTTCATTCTAATGTCGAATTCCTTTCATTTTGCCAGATTTGATCGGAAAAGTTGACTTTTCTCCTTTCTATGGATCTTGAATAAAAAAGTTGCTTATTTTCTTTGATTGTATTGTGTATATTTCTGTAGAAGCGATTTTAATCATTAACTATATTTCAATTTATTGACAAAGACCACAATTTACAACAAAGTTCACGCACAATATATTGTTCTCGACCTATAGCCCACAAATAACAATTATATGTCTTTTACGATACAAAGGTCACTAAAAATTCGATTTTATTGTTCTCAATTATTTTAATTCTGCAAATTCCTATTAAAGCAAACCACACTACACAATTTAAATGCTCATCTGTCAGAATGAATATAAAATCTTTTAAGTTAATGTCGAATTCCTTGGAAATAAAAAGTTGACTTTTTTCGGACTAAAGTCGCTTTTTTCGGACTAAATTTGCTTTTTTCGGAAATCATGATCGATGGACAAGAAAAAGTTGCTTTTTTTCCCTCTGATCGACTTTTTTTGAACGTATTTACACCCATACTTAAGAGATTTGATATCTTCTTTCAGACGAAACTTTTATTAGTCGTGTTTTGTTGGTAATTTTTAGTTAGTCAGCACCGAAAAGAACCAATAAAACGCTATATTCACTTTTGTATCCACTTTTTTATTTTATTTCAAAGTTGGTATTCTTGACTATGTGCCAAACCGAAGTTTCAAATAATTTTATGGATGTGTCTGCAAAGTATGGCTATTTGTATATGCCGAGTTAGCGAGTTAGTCAAATTGTAACCCACCTTAAATTACAAACAAATAAAAACCGGATATATAATCATTATTTAGCTTGAATATTACCAAATTAAATTCCAAGTTATATAATTTTATTTAAAAAATCTACTTTAACCAATTTTTATTTGTTTTTAAGCGAAAAGTTCAAAATCATCAAAACTTTTTTGCAACTTTCGTAGGTTTAAGGCTTCTTACTTCTTCCGCAAAACGCGGCCCTAAAGGAAAACACATTGAACACAACCATTAATAATCATTTTATATGGAGTCCATGTCTTAAGCTGTCATAGGTGCCACCAACCTTTAAGCAAAATAAATATTGACATTATATTTCGCGCCAAAAAAAAAACAAATAAAAAGAACAGAAATCCATTTTATAATAATAATAACTACAAAAAATACGATCAAAATACAAACGTCAACATTTCGCGAGCAATTAATATCCCGGCCAAATAAATTGTATGCGAAAAGAGTGTAGAAAGTAGAGTGGACACTTGAACCGGTTATCAACCGTTTCACCGTGTAGCTGCGTACCACAAAACGAAAAGAAGGACGGAAAATTTTGTTTATGATTTCACTGTGTCATTTTTGGATGGTATTTTTCGTTTCACTTCAGCTGCATACTAGGCTTTAAGGGTAAAATTTCCCGCCTTCGAGAAATGTCAACAAAAATGGTTACTTAACTTCTTTTTATCTTTACATCGTAACTTTCCGCATCGAATTCGTGATGAAAGTTTATATCTTCCGAGTGAAAACTTTCCCATACAAATTTTGACAGCTCGTTTCCGACGGCGGAAAAGTATATCGTTTCCGTCGTTTTACGTCGTTAGATGAGTACCCTTTTTATTCTTCTATAGGTGGGAATAATAAACAAAAGAAAATTCATAAATATGTGTTCAAGTTTCCTCGTGTAGAAAATCATAACTTTTCTATGATTAGTGATGGTGAGGGGGGTAACGTAAAAAACGAATGTACGGGGAAAAACTCAAAATTTTCTTAAAAGATTGAGTGAAAAACGCTTGACGTTCTCTTTTCTGTTGCTCTCTCTTCGTAGTATTGAATTGAATTGAATTTTATCTTTTAGTTTCGAGTTACATTTTTGTCTTATTCTTATTCTAATTCTTGTTCGCTTTAGCGAGTACAAAAGTGGCTGTAATGTATGGCCTTCTTTTTCAGTTGTGTATAATGGAAAGCCTCGTGGCGAAAAGTTATTATATAAAAGATATATAGTTACACTACTTTTGCTCATAAGTATTATTTTGTTGCTTGAGACGGAAAGTCACAAATATATTTACAAATACCTTAAAAACTAACACTAAAATAAAATTATTTAAATCGAGAATAAAATTTCTTTTGAAGTTAGAGCGAGAGCTCAGTACTTTTACTATATATGCAATGCATATATTATGTTTAAATTATTAACACTTATAAATGGTATGTTTAGATAGCTTGATAGAGCGAGACCGCCCTAGACCTATACGTAAATAATTAATTATTAAGTTTTCAATGAAAATTTGAGTGAAACAAAGTATATGACATTAAAATATCAAAACGATAAAGTGAAACTATCACAGTATACTTAAATATTTGAACACTTTATATGTCTGAAGACAGATACACTGTTGCACGCTGGATTGTCACGTTATAAACTTGTTGTTGTCACGTTATAAACTTTACTGTTGTTGTCGATGCCTGTTGTACCGTTGGGTATCTAGCAGTAAAATATTAGATGGGCGGGAAGTTTTCGTCCATAGATGTCGTTATATGGAGCGCTATTGTACATCTCTCACAAAATGTTACTTCCTGGCTCCGTTAATCTGTTAACTAAAAGTGAAAAAATGGCTGGGCGGAGAGCTGTTGAACACCAATCCCAAATGTTGCTTCCTAGCTCCGTATAAATGTTACTTTTATAACTTTAGTATTATACTGTGTTGTTGTCGGCCAACAACACACTATTTGCTGCTTTTATAAGCAGTCCGAATTACTGGGGGACAAGCCACCCTGAAACTACTAACTTGGATTACGTTTTTAACTTAAATTGACGGAGGTCCAAAGACCACCGTCGCTACCACTTAGTTGATGATTTTTTTTTTTTTTTTTTCTAAATCACAAGTTACTTTTTATTACTTTGACGGTGGCGCGAAGGCAGCGCCACCGTGTGGACCCTACAAGGGTTACAACAATTGGAAGACTCCCTCTCTCTTCGTAGTATGTGTGCCAAACATTGACGTACTAGATATGGACCCCCAGTAGGAAATTTCGTTCTCAATGAATTTTTTTGGTGAAAAGAACAATGAATTCATCGAATACTTTTTCGATGAAATTGCATGTTATGATTTCATTATAGAAAAGCATTGATTTTTTCATCAGTTCAGTATTTTTAAGGCATTTACACTTTGTTTTACTTGGAACAAAAGTTCAACTGAGTTCAGTGCTCACATTTCATTAATCAATTCAAGTACATAAAGTCATTAGATGATTCCATTGATGACAAGTCATGCACAGATTCACTAGTTCGTGAAATAAGTTGGGCCATCTGTGCTGTTCAGTTTTCTTCGCGAGAAAGAGGAAAAAAAATAATCCATAAAAATTGCCTTGTGTCTAACTGACCCAAGGATTTCCCGGGTGAAGAGTAATGCACAGATTCATTAACTGCGCGCAGCTCGAAACAGAGAAGAGCAATCAAAAACTAAAAACATTGCCTTTTTTTCTACCTGACCCAAGGAACACAAGGATTTCCAGGGTGACGAGTAATGCTCAGATTCATGATCTGCACGCAGTTCAAAACAGATGATGATTTCACTGCTGCACTTTCACTTCATTTTTCACCAAGACTGTGTGTTGCTGAATAAGCAAGTCCTATTTACCTAATGATATCACTGACGAACTTTCATGATGTATTTCATCAAATATAATTCATTTATGAATAAGCAAACTCCACCTACTTGGTGATTTCACTATTGAATATTCACCCAGAAAGTCACTTGGTGAACGCCAATGACAGCCCCATGTTAAATTCACCTAAGGATTCCTCTGAAAATTCCTCGGTGAAGTTCCAGTTCCTCGAGGAAAAAGTTGGTTATTCCTCGAGGAATTTTTTGAAATTTCCTACTGGGCCGCCATGCGGCCGGCGGTACGGAGCGCGGTTCACACAGCAGCGAACTTATGTTAAGCCGTTATCGAGTCAGTCGACATTTGAAAAACAACCCTTTATATAAAAGGTACCGTTAAAAGAATTTTTATTTTAAGTCTCGTTCCCACTAACTGATAGGACTTTTATGCTTCATTATTAGGCCAGTCAATGGGGAGTTAAATATGGTCCATTTGACAAAAGTTTGGTAGGTCATTTTGAATGCAGTTTTTTTAAGGGGGAATGATTCTGAGTATACAATTGAGTTTGCGGGAAATTTGGCCTTGTGCAGCAGCCGCCATCTGGAATTTAAGATTTTTTCGAGCTTTTGCGTTTTTCTATGTTTGTGTGAGTTTTTATTAAAAACTTTTGATAATTTTTTGTTTTTTTGTTTTTTTTTTGTTTTTTTCTAAGATACTACCACTACAAATATACCACTACAAATATAATTTTTATACCATTTTGTAGATAATATAAATTGCAATAAAAAAATTTTTGTTGCAATTTATATTATCTACAAAATGGTATAAAAATTATATATGTAGTGGTAGTATCTTAGAAGTTATATAAGAAAAAAACGAATAAAAAAATTGCTTTAATCAGCTTAATTTTCGAATTGCTCGCTAACTTTTAGATTTTCGAGAAAAAGTATTGCACACTTTTTTCTGATAAGGGTACTTAAGTAGTTAAGATATTTTTCCGACAAAAAAATGATGTATTATTTGTAAATTTTGGTTGATTTCGGAACAGTATGATATGCATATATTTATATGTCGCCTTTTATTTGCAATATTATTCAGGATGACTTGCATAAGATGCAACTAAAGGCTAAAACTTATAGTTTTAAAGAAATCCTATGGGAAGAGCGGCCTATGTTTCCCGGTTTTTTTTTGTTGAAAAATTGACATAAAATGTAAAACAAAATATTAAAAATTTACAAAAGCTTATTCGATAATGTTCTATGTTTTTGTTTTATAGAGAAAAACTTAAAAGGGGGTGTAAACTTGGCAATTTACTTTTATCAATTTCATCATATTTGACAGTAAACAATTGCATTCAAAAATTCGATATGTTTTAAGAGAAATGTTTTTTTTACTCTAAAACAATTATTAAATTTTGTTTTAAATTTTAATTAATATAATTTTTGAAGCTTATTTTTAGTTTCTTCGTCATCACTTATATTTTAGTATTTATTTTGAAACAAAGTTAAAAATTCCGGGACTTGAAACATTGAATAATTAATTAAGGTAAACACTCCGCTTTTAAACCGATCCTAATGAAAACTAATACCGCGGTTTCTCGTTAGAGTGTATAAAAGAAATATTTTATCTTGACAAAATATTGAATTTATTTGTTAAACAAATAGTTAAAAAATTAACATTTAATTTAACATGTAGTTAAAAAATTACAATTAATCCTTTACTTTTCACAAATTACAAAAAAAAGAGGACAATTAAGATCGAAACGGGGGCGTGTAAGTGAGCGGTGTACATAAATTAAATGTTCGCAAAACCAAAAATAAAAAAATGCAAGTTTAGTGCTTTAGTAAAACGGTTATTATAGCAGAATGAAGAAATCCACAATATATATTATGTTATGAATTATTTGGTACTATAGTATTGAGTTTATACACATAGAAAAATCATCTTTTTAAAAAGTAAGTTTCAAACTTTCCTCGTAGGATGTCGTTACTATCGACTTGTTTTGTTTTTACTCTTGTAGCAATTATTCTTGAGTTAAAAGGCAAGATAAATAAAGGAAAATAAATAGAAATGCATGCAGAAGATTTTTTTTCGTCTATGGTTCAGTGTTTTTCGTTACAGTGAATTAAAGCAATAATAATTACTCGATTTGGTCATTTAGCGACATCTATTTCAGTGAGTTTGAAACCATCTTGATTCCTCTATGTGTATAAACTCAATCATCATCATCGGCTCGACAACCGGGGTCCGGTCCTGGCCTCCTTCAACAAGTCTCTCCACCTATCCTGGTCTCGAGCCGACGCCATCCAGTTGCACACCCGAAGGCTCCGGGCGTCCTGGTCTACGCCATCTCTCCAGCGCAAGCATGTTCTACCACGCTGCCGTCTGCCATAGAATTTACCACAAAGAACTTTCCGAGCAGGGTCCTCTTCGCTCATGCGAGCCCTGCCCACCGGATTCTACCGACCCTAATTTTTGTCACGATATCTCCTTCAAGGTAGATTGCGTACAATTCATGATTGTACCATCTCCGGAATCGTCCTTCCTCACATATGGGACCAACAATTCTCCTTAAGGCTTTTTTCTCGAACGCGGCTAAGAGGTCAGAGTGCCTTTTGCTAAGCACCCAAGTCTCGGACCCATTTGTGAGTACTGGCAGGACCGTGGTCCTGTACAGCAGCAGTTTTGAAGTTATTATGGTGAGCTTTCTGGATTTGAAGAGTTTTGACAGACTGTAGTAGGCTCTGTTGGATTTGAGAAGCCGCCCGCGTATTTCTTTTTCTATATTGCTATCGGCTGCTTTTATTGACCCAAGGTATTTAAAGGATTGCACCACTTCAAATTCGTGCTCCGCTACCTTGATTGTTTGACCAACTGTTTCTCTCGCATTCGACGCCACTATAAACTTAGTTTTACCTTCACTAATTTGCAGCCCCAGATTTTTTGCCGCCTGCTCGATCTGGACGAAGGAATCGTGTACAGCTTGTTCGGTTCTACCGATGATGTCGATGTCGTCTGCGTAAGCCAGTATCTGGATCTTGTTACGTTGGTCATGGTCAACCTATGTATATAGTCGTTTCAATTTATTTGGGATGCCGAATTCTCTCATGGCTTTGTAAAGTTCTACCCTGGCTATGCTTTCATAGGCGGCCTTAAAGTCTATAAACAGGTGGTATGTTGGGATGTTAAATTCTGTACATTTTTCGATCCCCTGCCTGGAATGAAACCACACTGATATTGTCCGATGATGGTTTTAGCGTATATGGTTATCCGGTCTTGTAGGATAGAGGAGAGTATCTTATAGGCGGTACTCTACAACGTGATACCTCTATAGTTGCTGCACGTTGTGACATCTCCTTTCTTATGTATGGGGCATATTATACCTTATCGCCAGTCTTCTGGCATTTCTTCATGCTCCCACACGTGCACTATAATATCATGAATTGCTTGACATAGAGCTGGCCCACCGTGTTGAAATAATTCGGCTGGTACACCATTAGCATAAGCTGGCCTATAGCCTTCTCAACCTAGGCAACATAGGGTATGCGTCTTGAAGCAGTGGAGCCTCCACTTAAGTAGAAACTCAATGGCACTACTTAAAAAAAAAAAAAAAAAATCAGTGTGGATGCCATCATTACCATAAGCTATGTTATTCTGTTTAAGAAAGTTAATTTAAATTCAATCAGATTTTTTGGAGAACCTAGTTCTGTCACATTTGTAAGCATGGCTAAAATGATGAAGACTGTCTTCTACAACAAAGTTTACAAATGCGCTGCTTGTGTACAGCACCGCTCCTCTAGTTCCAGAACATTATCAGCAAGAAAATTGCATGCATCTTTCGATTAAGGATGAATTGTTTTTTTGTCGAAGCATAGTTGTTTAAAATGTTGGCTGGCAAATAACCACATCTTTTGAAAGACATAGAAGAGTTTTTACCAAGTTTTGCCTTTAGAACTGAGTATCTAAAGCTTTTACGCACAAATATTATATATTGTATTATTTGTATATTTTCATATTCAAAATTTAATAATGGTCTGAACTATTGGATTGTTCATCTCCTCGAAGAGACACAGATATAGACAGATACACGTTTAGCTCTGAACAATTGGTTGTATATAAAATAAAATAAATTTAGTGGCACCGACAGCTCCGAAGATCCACGTCCTAGTGACATACACTCTCAAGGAGTCTCAAAAGGATTGGTTCCTTTTGTATGCGCTGTAAGTTCTACAAAGTTGGAGAGGACATACAATTTTTCGTCGAATCCGAAGGACTAGGATGAGATGCACTTTTGATGAAAATGATACTCTTCGAGGATTTTTCACTTCCTCGCAAGAGGAAGTGCCCCTAAAAAAAAAAACCATTAGGTGTACTCAGGTTTCGAACCCAGACCTTAAGATTAAGGTTAAGGTTAAATTTTATTTTATTTTATTTTATTAAGTTTTACATTTTCGTTGTCATTTAGTGGGCCTAACGTTATAGAATGTTTTACAATTTAAAATATATACAGGGTGATTGGTATAAGATGCACCAAAAAGCTTGAGCGTGTAGGTGGGGTTAAGACAAGAAAAAAATCGTATGGGAGCGGGGTCTATTTGCCCCGTTTAGGCGGGAGGGGCAATTTTCTAAAAAATTGACTTAAATCAGAAAAAAAAACTATTTAAAAACAACGGTGAATGATACAAAGACTTGTTATATTTTTTTGAAAAGCCAGAAAACTACTCTTTTATTTTATTTTTAAATTAAGTTGTTTGAGTGAACAGTTTTAAAAAAATTAATTTTCAAACTAAAAATTTTGAAAAAAAACGAAAAAAAAATTTTTAAACTAATTTTTTTCTAAATTTTATGTAATTAACTATTATTTTTATTTTCAAAATTCAATGCTCTTATTAATTTTTAGTTAAAAACAAAAAACCGGATACCATAATGTATCTTAGTTTTTTGAGAAATAAAAAAAAATAAAAGTAAAACTAGTAAGTAAAGTAAAAAGTTAATTGTTTTTTTTTTATTATTTGATTAAAATCGGATGGTTTGTAATAAAAAATAAAAAAGGGTTAATTCCCTAATTAATAATTGACCTGAGCAGGTCAAATTTGGGAAAACCAAAAAAAAAAAGTGTTTTTCTTGGAAAAAAATAATTCTAGTTTTTCTTAATTTCTCAAAAACTAAGATACATTTTTGGCATCCGGTTTTCTGTTTTTGACTAAAAATTAATAAGAGCATTGAATTTTGAAAATAAAAAAAAGTAATAGTTAATTACATAAAATTTTGAAAAAAATTAGTTTAAACATTTTTTTTTAGTTTTTTTTTTCAAAATTTTGAGTTTGAAAATTCATTTTTTTAAAACTGTTCACTTAAACACCTTAATTTAAAAATTAAATAAAAGAGTAGTTTTATGACTTTCCAAAAAAGTATAACAAGGCTTTGTATCATTCACCGTTGTTTTTAAATAATTTGTTTTCTGATTTAAGTCAAATTTTTAGAAAATTGCCCCTCCCGCCTAAAGGGGGGCAAATAGACACCCCGGTTGACTTTATTTTCCTCAGGGTGTTCATTCCCGGTTGTTATTTTGATGTAGATTTGGGGTCGAACCCAGACCTCTGGCGTTATAGTCCAACGCTATATAACCACTACGCCACGTGGCACTACTTGGTTGTACATAGGCTAGGCTTATTTGTGCTGAAGCCATTGTTCCGATTTCAGAGAAACTTTGCCACTTGAAAATGTCTAGTATAAGTATGTGCATTGCGTAAGTCAACAATCATTAATCAAATATTTAAGCAATAATAACATTGCTCAAAGGAACGTTCAGGAAATCTTATTAGCCATTTCTATTATCAAGAATTTTTACTCTGGCGGTCAATAAACTTTTGGAATTCTCTGGCAGTTATTTATTTTTTTCTTTTTAATCAAATTGATCGATTGATGTACATATATGAGTAAACACACGCACAAATAAAATGACGAAAAGAAAACAAAAAACTTCAACTTAAAAGAACACATAAAAACATAACAACAACAAATTTATTTTATTACGTCCTCTAGCATCAGCCATCAGGAGTTTGGTGATATGTTGTATACCTTCTGTCCATCCAGAAGATACATTTTGTTCAGAGCTATCAAAGATGAGATGGGCGAGCTATAGTGCACACAAAAGTCGTATTGATTGTTAGTTAACCTGGGCCAGATCTGAAGAGATCTCGCTGATTCGTAAGGGCAATCAATGTATCAAGAGACAATGACGAAGACAATGTCATCCTATAACGTTATGTCGTCGTCGCATAGTAGCAGAAGTATAGCGAGATGGACGAAAAGAGCGACAACAATGATGATGATGACGCTGACGACAACGACAACGCACGACGACGTTATGAGGAAGGGAACTCCACTGATTTCTTTTTGTCATCATCTCAGCTGCACAGACTATACTGCTACTCATGATGACGATAATGGCTTTGCACACACAACGAATTTCTAGAGTCATCCTCCTTCGTCTCCTTCAACGTCGTCTTACCCCAAGGTAAAGAAAGTTAGCTCTTGAACTTTCCAAAAAGACACAGGATCTCCATCGCATCAGAGAACCACGGCTATGAGTGCATTATCTCTCGCTTTATAAGAATAAGTTACTAAAATTCCTGGTCCTGTTTTACCCCCACTGACCAGGTTCATGAATAACACATTAGCTGCAAAGCCATCCAGAGAAAAGACACTTCCAGGCGAACGTTATAAGACGCACTACGTGATAGTTTATATACGTTCGGATGTGCTGTGCGACGATCGTTATGGACCGATGGATGGATTGTCGTCGTCTTCTTGTTTGCCCTGTGATGAGATGATGACGAAGATCAGCCAGGCAGGCAGACAGCCCAGAGGTAATGATTCAGACAGAATCAGCAATACTATCGAAACCAACTAACCCAATGAGATGATGATCGTTCGGGAATCTGTCAGTATAGCTTGGGCAGTTCAATTCTTTTTAGAATTATTTTTGATTCGATGAAAAAGAAACAAAAACAATTATAAAGCAACAACAACTAAGTTTCATATACGCACCACACCTTATCAGGCCGAAAGTGTCCATTATCATTCCACCTGCAGCCAGGTATCTATACATTTCCTTCCAGGTGACACGATTTAACACAGGCCTGTAATTACATAAAAACTACCAGTTAGGTGACCAAAAACGGAAGGAAGACCGGACGAACGGTGTAAACAATAGAAATCAATTTCTGCTGTCATACTCTTCAAACAATCAACCGTTATAGCATGTCTGTTAGCAACGTCAGTTGATGGTTGGTCAAGAGAAACATCAACACAAGCAAAACCATCAACGGGGAAAAAATTGCAGCTGACAGGGAACCAAGCTATCGTGTTTCGTGTCTAATTGATAATTCACCAGGAATTATGATGTTCCGAAGGAAGACTGAGTGTGTGACCCACACGCAAACCGATCGCACGTACATAGACCATAGTCTACGACTAACGGCCAATTAGTAACTTACCTACCTGCCAGCCTGGAAATTTCTATAGAACACACAGATAATCAATAGGCACGTGTGACCTGTGCCCTGATGGATTAACGTACTGGTGACGGGAGCGCATTCATTAACCTGATGAAAGCGTCACGTGCCAAAAATGGCTTCCTCTTCCGTTTATTGCTGCGCATGCGTATTGAAAGTGTGTCCGCCATCTGATTGTGTAATCAGAAGACATAATCCCTTTATTGCCTGAGAACTTCCGGATGGGCGCAAAACCACCTTCTTCTTCTTTGTCAAGCTTATTATGCATAAATACGCTGGAGTAGGGTTGATCATGCCGATGGGGTTAATTATGAGCCGACTCTTCTTATTGGTTTGATAATTAAGTCGAAGTGAATTGCTGATGTGAATAAATAATGATCTTGGATGTGTGGTTCAGCAACCTGTAGGTAAAGAAATAATGGAATAAGCTATTAAGGTGGGCGGGATATTTGAATTTAGAAAGGATCTTTGTTTGAAAAAAAAGAATGACATCACTTCAAGGGTCATTAATCGATCGCGATCCGAAACGTAAGAAAATTCGATTAGAATGTCGATCATCATAATTGTTCACATCTAGCTCCTCTCAGAGGTCTAAATTCTTTAGAAAAATATAATACAACTTTTTTAAACTATTTATCTATCAAGATGCAAAAAGAGATGGTTTGGATCTGAAGGAATATGTTGGTTTGATTGACCAGCCCTTGCTGAACGATGAAAAAAAGGTCTACAAAGTATATCTCTTCAACCAGTTGGACATTGCAAAGCAGCAACTATTCCATAAGAAGAGGGTGGAATGCATGGAACTCGAATACCTTGTAACGATAGACGGACCGACCGAGCGAACAAACGGTCGATGACAGTTTTCTGATAGAACATCGTACAGCCGCAGCATCAACACAAGAGACACTTAGTCTATGAGGGATTTCTTCTTTTGCTTTCAGATGGTATAGATCACGTTAGAAGTGTCCCATGATCAGACGAGGATCTCCTTCCTTTGTGAGTTGGTTATTTGCTTTCAACTGCAATATTCTTCAACACACAGTGATCGATGGAAAAAAAAGTCGTCGTCGTTTTCCTTTTTAGATAATTGGTTATCATTTAACTTTTTTGTTATACCATTCGATGCATCTACGTAACGTAGTTGCTGCATTGTTAGATAGATCTGATGAAGAACACAATAATATAATCATGGATGCAGGCCATGTTCTATGTCCGAGTAGATTATGGTTAAGAACAAAATGAAGGGAGAGTGCGATCTTTATGGGCATCGAAGAAATGGTTTTGCTATGAAAGATTGACAACAAGATTTTGGCATTTAGATTTAGATTGCTTTGAAATTGTTTATCATTCTGATTCAAAAGATGAATATCATGTTTAGATATTGTTATTGGATAAACAGTTTCCATTTGAAGAGACAAACGGACTGACGTTGCGTTCTTAATTATATAGATACACATGATCATCATGTGGATGTCATATAAATTATTTATATGAAAGATTGAAGGATATCTTTTGTCGATAAGCTGGTTTCGTTCGCAAATCTCTTACGGAATTGATTGAATAACTGATTTTACACAAACTAAAATGTCAATTTTGTGTTCATTGCACTCAAATGACTTTAGTTTGTAACGTACTATTTTTGCAGTATAAGTTAAGCTGTCAAATTTTTGAAGAGTATATAACGGGTGATTTTTTAGCTGGTTTGGTTTTGGCAACACTGGTTTTGACAGCTGACGTGTGTTTAGTACCTTGTGTCACTGTCAAACAGCTTCAGTTTGGTTTGCAATTTAACCATGGATCGTCTTACAAATGAACAACGGTTGCAAATTATTGAATTTTACTATCAAAATTCGTGCTCGGTTCGAAATGTTCGAAATGCTTTTTTATCGAAAAATTGTGTTCAGCGATGAGGCTCATTTTTGGTTGAATGGGTACGTAAATAAGCAAAATTGCCGCATTTGGAGTGAAGATCAGCCAGAAGCATTGCAACAGCTACCAATGCATCCCGAAAAAGCCACTGTTTGGTGCGGTTTATGGGCCGGCGGCATTATTGGGCCATATTCCTTCATGGTTAATGCGAATCGCAGCGTTACTGTCAATGGAGCGATGATAACAAACTTTTTTTTGCCCGAAATGGAAGTTCTTGACTTGCATGATATGTGGTTTCAACAAGACGGTGCCACATGCCACACAGCACGCGAAACAATGGCGCAATTGCGAGGCGAGTTTGGTGAACAGTTAATTTCACGTTTCGGGCCGGTCAATTGGCCGCCTAGATCGAGCGATTTGACACCATTAGACTATTTTTTGTGGGGGTATGTCAAGGTTAATGTCTATAGGGACAAGCCCGCTTCGATTGACGCACTGGAAGCCAACATCCATGCATTCATTCGTGAGATACCGGCCGATATGTGTGAAAGAGTATGCCAATTGGACTCAGCGGATGGGCTACCTGAGACGCAGCTGCGGTCAACATTTGCATGAAATTATTTTTAAACATTAAATTGCAAGGTTCAAACTATCGATTCAAATAAATATTTCATTCATTTTTTCGAATTTTTTGTGTTTTTTTTTTTTAAAAAGTTCTAAACCTCTTAAAAAATCACCCGTTAAATATGGATAATTTATGTGTTTCAGAGAACAACTACGAAAAAGATAGGAACTCCTGAACCAAAATTCGTTACAAAATCAATATATCAAACAGATAATGATCAAGAAGAATCAAATTATAAATACCATTTCTGATTTTTCGTTTCGTTACCTATGTACGAGTATAAAAAAATTGATGTGTGCGTCTGTCAGCTATAACACTTTCGGAAAAAATGTCGATAGATTTTAAGAAAAATAGTGAAGCAGATTCAGAAAAATCGGCTCAATTCCATTTGATGAACCCAGTTACAAAAATTACAATTATTGTCACTATAGGACAAAAAAGAAAGGCAAAATTACGAAATGATTCCGACAAAGCTGGTTTTAGATAAAACCCTTTGTGTTGATATTTTCACCCAACTAACAATTTAACTTGTATAAGGTTCAACACAAGTTATTTTGGCGCACATTGCGCAAGCTATATAACTCAAGACTTTTGGTGGCAGGTGCTTTATCAGCAAATAGCTTTTCATGAAATGGAATTGGGGTGCCTCTGCCAACCATTCTGTGACAGCTAATGCCAATAGCTAACTTTGGATGTTATAAAACGGCTCTATACAAGCCATTTAATGACAGCTTTTACCTAATAGCTTGTCTTGGATGTTGTAAAAAGGCCTTATCCAAGCATTTTAATGACGCCTTTGCTAATAGCTTGCGTTGGACGTTAAAGAAAGGCCTTACCCAATCCATTTTATTAAAGACAGCTTGCCGTAAATTTTTATATAATGCCTTATAAAGGCCATATGAAGAAATTAAAAAAAAATTAGGTATTAGTACATTAAGCAGTATTTTTAGTTTTGTATTTGTATTTTTCGATATTTCCACCTTCGCAGTCAGGGCCCAAAAATATTTTGACTGTTTTCTGTAAAGATTGAAATTATATTTTAAATAAAAAAGAAAAGTGTTAAATTACCTGGATTTTTGACTCATAATCGAGAACTTCCACGCACCACTCCAACACTCTACCTCTACGACACATTGTTGTTGAGAAAAATATGATTCGAAGAAAATGATATGAAGAAAATGTTAACGGTGAAGGGAGAGAGATAATTATCTTTATTAGTTTTTAGAATTCATATTTTAAATTATTTTTGTAGGCACTTCTTTTCGGTTTAAAGATTTTTAATACTTACTTTTCCTTTTTTTCTTTAGAATTATAATGTTGTTACTAAGAGCTTATTTGTAAGACTGACATATTAGCAGAATATTTAAATTCGTATAAAGCATTTATGGGCAAGCTTTTCCCAAGTTGTTTGCATTGACTTGTCGTGGTGAGCCTTATATTAGCTATTTTCTTTTAAATTATCAGTAAACAACTTCGGAAGGCCTTATAAAGGCTATTTTAAACATATATCTACAAGCCTTGTATATGGCTTGTCAAACTTCCTTTTAAAGGCCTTATAGCTGCTTTTTTTAATTCTCAAAGTTTGAAATGTGCGGCTTGCGAAAATTTGGCTTATACGAGCTCTATACTAGAAATTGCTTGCCAAATTCTAAAGTTTGGACCTTATAAAAGCTATATTGTTAGTTGGGCAGCTTTGTCGGAATTTTTTCGAAGTAAAATTTTAATTTTACTGGGCTATAAATATTAGATGGAGAGCTAGATGCAGTGGTTTTGGACCAACTATGTAGATTTGTAGAAGCAATTTTTTCTCGGAAAATGGTTCGATTGGGGCTGGGAAAGCAAAATCCAATCAGAAGGCAGACTGGAAGACACAAGTGGGGGTGGGGGGATAAACATGCATTTTTTTCGCAAAAAAAAAAAACCATCTCGTGCAAGGCTGACTTGTATACGTAATGGTGAATGTACCAAAGAGCAACACACAACATGTCAGAAGTCTAAGTGGAAGACTTCTATTTTTTTTTTAATTTTTTTTACTTTTACTCAGTACGAGAAAAATATGTATAAAATTATTCAATTAAACGGGGTGATTTTCATAGGATGCCACAAACAACTAGAGTGAGTAGGTTAGGTCAATACAAGAAACAAATCATATCGGAGGGGGTGTCTATCTCCCCCCATTTATTTGGGAGGGCCATTTTCTAAAATAATCATTTATGGAAAACTAAAAATTTCCGAACAACGAAAGAGCACATAGTAGAATAAGATATAACTTTTTTTTAAAAGCCAAGACTCCATTATTGAATTAAGAATTTGTCAGGTGTTAAATACTTTTTGAAAAATTAAATTTAAAGTAAAAATTCAAAATAAAAAAAAATGTTGTTTCCTTCAAAATTATTTGTTTTAATTGCATTATTAATACAATAATACAAGTCTTTGTTATCAATTGCGATTGTTTTTATGAACTTTTCTGATCAATTTATAAAAAAAATTCAACTGAATTAGTTGTGTAGTTTCTGAGATTTTTGAGAACACACACATCAAATTATTATATTTATATATGGAGGATGTTTTATGTTGTGGAAAGTTCAACAAGCAATATGCATTTCAAGTTTTAATTATAGAACAGAAACACGGGAAATTAAGGGGCCAGTTATAGCTATCATTTGAAACTCATCATTGAATTCAATTTCAAGGCAAATGATGGATCATTGTTGGCGTTTATTGGTATTAAAATGAAGGTAATGAATTATAGAATTTGTCTGTAAAAAAAAAATAACTCAATTTGATCTTAATTGGCGTAGTAATATCACTTTTGTGATTTCAATAATCATTGTAATTTCAGTGATCATTGAAAAAAAAAACAAAAGTGTTAATATTTCGTGAACTTAGCCCAAATGATTTTTGATAGAAAAATTCTAAAATTCATTACCTTCATTTTAATACCAATTTACATTAACATTGTTGAGTAATTTGCCTTAAAATTGAAAAAGAAAATTTTCAATGATGAGATTCATTTCAATGATAGCTAGATAACTGATAACTGGCCCCTAACTGTGCATTTTGTGCTCTCAGTGTTTATATGTTGTAGAGGGGTGCCTCCTAAGTATAAAACAATTTTTTTCGGAACTCAAATCCGCGTACTAAGGGCCATCATTATGAAAAGAGTGTTGGGGTCGCCTAAGGTATCTATTTCCCTCCCAATAGTTCCTTTCGCAGAAGCCTTGATAGTATAGTTCATGTACCTTGTCATTCTACTCGTGAACTATCCCTGATTAAATACACTGACTGTTGTCACACAAAACCAAATAAATTGGCACTATAGTCTTCCGGCTCACTCACCCAAATAATTCTTTAATTTAAAACATTGTTTTAAATTTATGCATTTATATTTTTAATAACATAATATGGAAAAACATTCTGAAATTCCAATTAGTGATCAATTACTATCGATAGTGCATGTGTCAACTTTGTAATCATATTAAGAAAACTCATTATGTAAAGAAACACCGCCTTAGCAAAATCTAGTTCTTAGCTTGTACTTTAATAAATAATTTATAGTTAGGTAGGTAATTTTTTTTGTATAATAAGAATAGGTTCAATATAGGTAGATTTCAAATTTAATCAATAAAAAGGTAAACAATAACAAATGTCATTGACGTATAGTGGTAATTTGGCCTGTTGAAGTGGAGTGTGAAATTCAGCTCCACGCCAAATCAACACTATCACAATCACTATTTGTTTACAAAATTAGGTATAACTGGGTGAAAGCAAAAGGCTTTACCCCTTTCTTTTCTTTTTTTTTAAGATTAAGCTTACTTATTTTTTTTTAAATAGATTTGGAGAACAAGAAATCTCGGCTTGTCTTTGAACTTGAACCTAGCCTTCCTCTCTCCCTCTGTTCTCGTTTGGTTTTGCTTTCCCCCTTGAACTCCCTAACTATTAAGCACAAGTGCACGTGGTGCAATGTCAAAATCTTTGTTTGTGCTCCGAACAGAAGCGTCTAAAAAAATTAATGCAATATTGAGTTCATGTTCTAGTGGCTTATTTAGAAAAATTATAGAGATGCATATTTTTCTCAAATTTTCTTCTGAAAGGAAATAGTAACTGGGGAAAAATCGTGGATGAAGTTAAGCAATGTTTCGTAACGCAATCTTAGCGTTCTCAGATTTTCCTCTTTTCTTTCTTAATTATCACTGCGATAAATGGATTGAGCTCTAAAAAAAAATGTTCACTACTATGTAAGTAAATATGATTGCAAAGCGATTTTATGAAGGAAATTAAATTTTCTTTAAAAGAAAGTACCTTTATGGTGAAGCTCCAGCTCGGATAGTGATTGAAAGAAAAAAGACCAACCAAGATTTTGGCGGTAAGCTTTTACCCTTGTTTAAATTTTTGAAGTTGGCACTTACTTACCCTTAAGAAGAAGTTTTTTCGAATTTCGAATTCCATGCATAAATAAATAAGGCAAAGAGGGTGTTGAAAAATACATTGCAATTCGTAGATTCGTATAACAGCACTGATGACTTCTTCGAATGATTTCGGAACTTTTTCCTACTTTGGTTTGCCCATTAAAAAGTATAGCCTGGGAAACTGCTCAATTAAATTTTTTTCACAATACTTTTGCCACCTGTAAAAAATTTTATCATCATCGACAACAAGTTGGCCTTGAGCATTTTGATGAACTCTTGTGAAAAAATCTCTTAAGAAATATTCCTTCTTTAAGGGTTCTTAAACAGCATTGACTTTCATGCACCAGCAAATATTTTTTGTTGCTGTTTATGGTGCGTCGAGAAATGATGCTTATAATTTTCTTATGTGCTAATCCAGAACGGAGATTTCAATATCTTGATCACCTGAATAATCAAAGATACCCCAATGAATGATATAAACAGTGTAAATCGCCTCCTCTATTGTGAATCTGCATCTTTCGTCAAAGGGGTAAACACCCTAAAACAAAGCAAATAAACAAGTTCAAATATTTCATTTTTGAAACCACAAATAAAACAAAAATATCGTCATGAATTTCACCTACATACCAAACATGTATCTTTCTATAATTATTGTAGTCTTGGCAAAAGATTTCTACTAATTTACCGAGCAAAACTAAACAAAATTGTATCCATAAAATAAACCATTAAAAACAATTCCTCAAACATACCTAGACGATGTTTCATTTCTTGTTATGCAAAATTATAAACTTTCTTAGCTTTTAAAATTAGCATCAATTTGAATCTCAAAACGAAACAATTTAATTATGTTTGGTTGTTCTCTAAATAGTCATAATAGTGTTTATCAGCCTTTACGTCATAGATCTTTTATCCATTTTTGTATAGCTTCTACCAAAAGAAAGTCATCACCCTATAGATACGTTTAATAGCCTGGTCTTTTGCTAATAATAATAATTATACATTTGGACCATTTCCCTTTAGCTCTTTGGCCGCATATGGGATGGGAATGGGACATGGATGCGCGACATGGAGCTCAAACATTTTGTCCAATTTTTGTTCGGTTATGTATTGTAGAAGTATATTGCTTTCTTAGAGAGCGAGATGAGCTGCCTCTATGCTACCTTAAAATATCTAGAGAAATGTGTTTTTTGTCTATTTTTGGAATATGGCTATTATTTTCGGACGCACAACGCGCCAGGAAAGTGGATATGCAGCGAGATTTTTGAGTTTTATTTTTCATCATATCTTTTTTTATGTTTACTTGCTCTATAGGTACTATAAGGCAAGTTTTGGATTCGTGCAAAAAAAAAAAAAAGTTTTGACATAACAATCAAACATTATCAAGATAGAGAAGACGAAAAAAATGGGCTCAACAATTCTGTATGTCTGTCTGTATGGTCACTTACAGCCTAAAACGTCTTGGCCGATTTGCTTCAAATTTGGTAGGTAGTGTTTTTTAGGATAATACGCCCGGACGTATTTTTGTAGGTCACTTTAGGTCTAAAAATACAACAAAAAGTTTATTTTTATCGAGAATGACACTAACGATTTTAACAAAATTTCTCATATGTAATGAATCAAGAGAAGTCGGTCAGACAATGGGAACAAAACTTGTAGAAAAGTAGTTCTAATGGTACCTGCAACGGTATTTTAAAATTCTGATTTTCTCGATAACGGCTGAAGCGATGTTTAAAAGAAATGTACTGAAATACTACTAGCTATTTCAAATAAGACCGCATACTAATTTTGTCAGTAAATATTTTCGCGAAGTTTTAAATAGTTTTTCTAAAACTTTTTTGTTAATTCGATATTTTGAAAACGTGTTGACAGATTTTTATAAAACTTAGTTTCAAGATATGAAAAATTTAGTTTTCAAAACCTGCATGCATTGACGTATAAGGTATGGACCGCCAGTAGCCAACTTCCAGCGTGTTCCAACATAACTAGGGGCGCCATCAACTACTAGCAGGGAATCTGCGTAGCAGTGATATGATTTTCTTAATTATTTATTTACTATTGAAATATTTTGGTGGAAATTATTATCAAACTACTTTTATTTTACAAAACACATCCACTCCTTATGCCATGAGTTACTTACAGATAAATATACTATCGTTTTCATTTAAATTCTAATGGCGAAATTAGTACACGTATTTAACACTAAAAGATGATGGCGTTTTTATGCTGTTTTTAGCTGGAACAACTTTTCTTGGCTGTTTGTATGAAAATTTCAACCGACTGGCGGTCCATATCTAGTACGTCAAAGCCTGCATGCTTACTTTTTTTTTCAAAAAAAAATTTTAAAAATCGATTTTTTCAAAAGCTGTTCCTGCGATTTTGAATTTCTTTTTCATCATTTCATGTTTACGGAAAAATGTTTCTTGCATACTTTGATTTTGGTTTGAATCTTTATTAGATACGATTTATCACTTTTAAACAAATTTCATACGAGTTTTTTGTATTTCAATTTATTTTAAATTTTCAAGCTAAGTCCTGAGGTAACTTGCCGGCGAAAGCAAGTTTGTGCGACCCAGTCGTGCCCTTTATTTCTCGAGTATATGGGTATAGAATTCTCGCAATCGCACTTACCTATAGATAGATCTACACGTTTGCTCCATATTTGAAATTTTCCTTTACCGAATAATTCCACTATTGACACTATTTTTAGTTCTCATATGGGGAGCTGAGCAAACATATAGAGTTGGTTGATATTTTGTCGTCTTTTCTAATAAAAAAATGGAAGACAAGGTATTTATGGTATTTTTAGTAAAAATAATTTAATGAATTCTAAAGAACATTGATATTCTTATACCTGCAAGTCTGACACACTTATGGAAAATATAAAATGTTCAACAAAACTTTACTGATGCTAATTGCAAATTCATACATAATTCCCTAAGGATTTAATCATTTCCGAACACACGCGCTCTTTTTTCAACCTCGAGGAAAGAATCCCAATATCCATTAACTTTTAACTCATATAACATTTTTTTGTTGGTTGAATAGCAAATCACATCAATTTCTATGCAAAGTATATTGGAATATCAAGTAAGTTGTGGAGCGCAATAGCATAAATCACGATCATCAGGAATCGAGCTTATACCACACCTCACCTCCTTTAATTCATCTGCCTGCGCCAGAGCTCCCAAAAACCAAAAATGGCAAATGGAATGAGACAATGGTATATATAGCAACAAACTATACAGCGCGCACATACCTTATCCTCATAACGAGATATATCGGGGCAGCAATTACCGAATGATCCCATTTCGAGTACGTTTCACGTGTGTCACAATATTTAAACGTCAGCAAAACCAGTAGCTGTACTGCAATCTCTTTGGCAACAGCAACAAAAAAATAATAATGAAAAAAAAACACATAGCACTAAGTGCTTCTTCGATCGCTGCACAGTCTAGATCGCCCCTCTTTTAGTACCTATCAGGAGTTCCATAAAGTGCATGGTTTTACGAATATATCTCTTTATATGAAGCTGATGATGATGAAGAAGAAGAAATATCCTTAATTTTTCACATCGCATCGCATTCCCTCTCGGCCAGAGTGGAATTCCAGGAGTTTTTCGTTTTTCTCAAAACCTAATTAAAGCATTTTCAGCAGGGAATCCATTAGGGCAGACAGTATTATTGTTTATAGCCGTGTCCTGGTCATGATGCGAATTAATAATGAGCTGGTTCCATCTACCACTATATAGTATATTGTGTAGGTACCTATAGATATTGTGGGTTGCAGCAAAAGTTAAATTCCTTACAAAGGGTAATCCCAGCGTTGTTGCAGACTGAAATTGGCCGCACTGTGTTGTAGTGGAAAACGCTGGGAAAACATCCCAGCACGAGTCATATAAATAATGCAGATCATCGTCATCATCATCATCATCATCATCATCGCGGGAACACAAACACATAGGAGCTTTCTAACCCATCCTGAGGAATAAGGTAGTAGGTGGTGTTCTCGCTGGAGTTGTTTGTCCAGCAATCGATGTTTGTATATGTATGGAATTACTGGTATTGTTCGAAATGACAGTTGCAGATTCCCATTCTGGCATCGATCATCATGCTGCAAGAGTCTTCTTAAATAGGTAGTTAGTAATCAGAAATTACAGAGTCGTATCCTTGCTTCCCTGTCTGGATGGGATCTCCAGTCTACGCGCTGCCTGAAGTTAGAGTAAATGTTGCCATTTACAATGCACTGAAGTATGAAACGCACAAAAAACTGCGTATACGCGTACAACTTTAGAATTTGTCTTTTTGCGCGCTTCTGCTCTTCTGCATTCGGTTAATTTAATTCGAGATTTTTGTTTGAGCTACCCTGGGATTGCATTGGAATCTGTGATTGCTTCTGACGTTGTCCAGCACTGATGGCTAGCCGAGACAAGCGACGACGACGACGAAGACGACGTCGACGACATCACCCGAATGGCAATACAAGGTGGTGGCTCTGGCTTGTTGCTGCTATATTCAAGCCCTGGAGCGGTTTTACAGGTTCCCATCAGAGTGCGGAGACTGCCGCATGTTGATGGGATTCCTGTCTGAAAATATTATGTGCGATATGAGGTTTTTGTACGCTTCCTTGAATAATTTGATGTAATAAATTTCATTAGAACGAACTGCTGCCAAGGTGCAGCAGCATTGCAGCAGTTATGTTGTTTGCTTTGAGCACAAAGTTGTTAAAAATTACGGATCCAAATGGAGCCGGTAATTGAATAAATGCTTATAGAATGGTTTTTTTGATATCTTAATTTTTTGTTTGCTGATGCAATAAGTTTTTAGAAGTGCAAATAGTCGGTACTAATCGCATTGGTTGATGTGAATGCATTTCATTGTAAATAGGGGTTCAGAACTCGGAGAGATTAAATGTATCTTCTACCTTTGAAAAATTAACAAGAATTCTATCTTCCTCGAAACAAGTGAACTGATGAAGATTCCTCCTAAACTTTCATAGATTAAAGATTTGATAAGTTAATGCTATTGACATTTGAAAGGCGGAAGAAAATAGACCTAAAAAGCGTTATTGGTAATTGTTGCAAAATATTAAGCTAATGTACTTCTTGCTTTTAATTAAATCAAATTTTGTCATTACTGCTGTCATGGGAAATATCTTCATTTGACTTGCGGTCAATTTGTTCTCTTGCTTTTTGAACATTAGATGTCAAAATTTTGTAAAGAGTATCAAGAGCGTTGGATGATCGATCAACTCCAGTGTAGATGATGACAGTTTTTCCGTTAATGAAGATGATGGTTAATATCTATGTCGCCATCACAATTTCTTCAATACCAATTGATTATAGATCCAAGATAATTAATTTTTCAGCATCTTATCTCCCATTAAATGGTCAAGAACGCAGTAATAAAATGCTTACTTTATTTTTACTAGCTTTTCATTTTATTAACCAGTGAATTTTTTGTTCCTTTAAATTGTTTTCCTTTATTTGTAACGTTTTGGGAAAATAATTGTTTTTGTTTTATTTGACGTAATTTAATATTTTGTATTGTTGATCAATATAGTTCAATCAAAGCGCAGTTAAAATCGGCCTATGTTACAAAAAATATACAAATAGATTTTTTTTCGAATTCTATGTTTTTTGGGTCGCTGAATCTGAATCTGAGGAAATCCAACAAAATTTCCGTGCATTTAGATATCCGCGAAAAACCGCGGGTACGGTTTTTATTAACATCTCGGAAACTATGCGTCTAACTGAAATTTCACCCACAACAAAATGAAAGACCATTAAATTTCCTACAAAATTCAATTTCTCAGGCCTACCGTTAGTCCGTTAGAGTGCGTTGAAATGTAAACATAATTTCCCATTTATGTATGTCAAAAAAAAACAGACAAAACAAACCGTTAAAAATTAATATGTAAAAACAAATTGTTTTTTTTACATGAATGGGAAATTATGGTGAAATTTCAACGCGCTCTAACGGGCTAACTGAGAAATAAACAATATGCATAAATTTTGTAGGAAATTTAATGGCCTTTTATTTTGTTGCGGGTAAAATTTCAGTTAAGACGAATAAACCCGAAAAAAGTTCGAAAATTCCGCGGTTTTTCGCAAATATCTCAAAACGCATCAGGAAATTTTGTTGCATTTCTTCAGATTCAGTTTCAGCTACCCAAAAAACATAGAATTTTAATAAAAAATCCATTTGTATATTTTTTGTAACGTGAAACTACCGTTTGACTGGACTACAATGGCAGAACGATGAAATAAAACAAAAATATCTACAAACTTAACCAGAGTTTCCGTTTGACGTCTGGAAAAACTGGAAAATTGGAACAAATGGAATTGGTAACCAAAGTAGACAATTTGAAAACAATAAGTTAGAAAAATTCAATGGTGACCAAATCAGAGATTTAGCTAGAGTTGAAAAAACCGGGCCTTCCAGCCAGATTGATGTTGTTGAATAGTCAGCAAAATACTCAATCAATGCAGATTAGACCAAAATTCACTCAAAGAATCTTCATTTCAAAGCACATAAGCACATCTTTATCCGTTCTTAAAAAGCTCCATAATTCTGTCTCATACAGCCAGGACCGGCATAATTAAAGTCTTGCATAAAGTCTCCTTGGTTCTTTAAAAAAGGGCCACAACCACACTACTTAAATATCTTCATAGCCCGAAGAAACAGCGATTGACAAAAGAAAATCTTTGTATGATCTTTGCAGTAGCATCATTTCGCGATTGAATACTGGAGCCTATATAGACTACTTGACTCCTTAAAAGTTATATGTAGGATACTTTTTGCTAGATTCTTTATTTATTTATTTATTTATTTATTTAAATCTACGATAATTGAAATCCACAGATTTTGCTTAGAACTAAGTTAAGGAATACATAAGTATTAAAAAGAATTTTGCAACAAATTTGACAATATTGATTTGAATTGATACCTTGTCATACATAGATCAAGCTCATTGTAATACAAATTAAAATATTTACAACAATTGGAAATTGGCTCACGCTGCCCATAATTAGTAGAATGGGATATTTCAAAAATAAATTGTCTTATCCTCAATGGCCTACTCGGAGCGTAAATGTTTATTAAAGAAAGTAAAGTCCCACAGTTTATGTCATTACAAAGAATATCCCGAATGAATAAAACACTATACATCCTACGCCTTAATTCAAGAGTTTGTATTCTTAGCATCAAGCACCTACTTTTGTAATTTTGGTCAGTATTACCATTGAAAGAAAATTGTCTTAAAGCAAATCTTAGAAAAATTTTTTGGACTTTTTCAATCCGTTCTTTTAATTTTTTCGTATCAGGACTCCAAATAACCGAACAATATTCCAGCAATGGTTGAACAATTGAACAAAACACAGACTTAAAAGTGTACGGATCTTTAAAATCTGACGAGTTTCTTTTGAGAAATCCTAACATCGAATTAGCTTTTGAGACTATATAGGAGACATGAGATTCAAATGTCAATTTTTCATCAAAAACTACGCCTAGATCTTTCATTTCTCTCACCCTTGAAATTTTTATTTCTCCTAAACTGTAGTCAAATATTATTTGACTCGATAAACGACAAAATGTCACTACTGAGCACTTTGTAAAGTTTAGAAGAAGGTTATTTTGCTTACACCAAGTTTCAAATTTCTTCAGATCATACTGTAACTCAAGACTATTGTTATAATTTTTAATTTCTTTAAAAATTTTTATGTCATCAGCAAACATCAAACCATCAGATAAAGATAAAACTGATGCAAAATCATTAATAAATAAATTGAACAGCGGTGGACCCAAATGACTTCCCTCAGGAACACCTGAATGTACATTTATCGGTTTCGACTCCAGATCACCTATCCTTACAATTTGCCTCCTACCGATTAGATAGGACCAAAACCACTATAGTAGAGTACCATCAAAACCGTTAGTTTTTAATTTTTTTATTAATATTAGGTGATTTACTCTGCTAAAAGCTTTCACAAAATCCGTATATACCACGTCCAATTGGCTTCGCTTTTCTAATGTTTTAAAACATTGATTTGAAAAACAGGCCAAGTTTGTGGAAGTTGATCGGCCACTAATAAAACTATGTTGAATATTGGAAACATGACTATTAATTACAACATACAATTTATTTTTCACTATTTTGTGCAAGAGCTTAGGTAAAGTAGCCAGTTTACTTATCGGACGATAATTAGCGATTTTCCTTTTGTCACCTGACTTAAAAGTTGGATTTAAGTAAGATACTTTCCACTCATCTAAAAAGTAACCACTATTAAGCGATTGATTAAAAAGAATTTGAATCGGTGCCGACAGAGAATCAAAACAATGTTTTAAAACAATTGGATATATTCCATGAAAATCTGGGAATGTTGAAGCCTCAAGTTCACTTAGAGCAGATTTTACATCTTCCATGTTGCAAGAAAAATTACAGCAGTCAGTTATTGGTGAAAGAGATCCTGCGTCATAACTACTACCTACAATATGATCCGATGAATTATAAATGCTTTGAAAACTGTCGGCAAACCAGTTGACAATTGTTTGTGGATCACTGGAAGATTGTTTGTCGTACATCATTATAGACGGGAATCCTATAGATTTCCGTTTTAAATTCACAAATCTCCAAAAACCTTTCGGGTTTTGTTTTAATTTGTTCTCTGTTAAACTAACATAGTTACTGAAACAAAATTTAGCAAGGAATACATATTCTTTCCGAAGACGAGTGTACACGCATAAGTCATTTTGACAGTTACTGATTCTAAATGTTTTAAAAGCCTTACTCTTAGCATTTTTAATTTACGGAGCCTAACATTGGACCACGGAGGATGAGAATTAACTTTGAGCAATGTGCGCGGGACAGAGGTAGCCAATTCACTTACAAAAGTACTTATGAAATACTCAAAATTATATTTTAAACTATTATTAACATGCAAATTCCAATCGAAATTCAAAAAATTTTCATTAAAATTGTTTAAATTATCTGAATTAAAGTGATATTTAAATTTATTTAAGGTTTGAAAAGAATTATAATTTTGAAAACTAACATTCCTTAACAAAACAGAAATGGAAACATGGTGAATGGAATTTGAAAACAAGGGTACACATTCAGAAACTTCAACGTCAATGTCATCATTTACAAATACTAAATCAAGCATTCTCTGCAATGAATTGTGAGCAAAACACACTTGAACTAAATTCAGGGCAAAAAGAGAATCCACCAGTTCAAATTCTTTTTCTGATGAAATAACTATTGGTAACACCTTGTTTTCAAATTGCAACCACTTTATTCCACCCAGATTAAAATCACCGATTACACATACAGAACAATTTTCTTGTGCAAAATCACATATAGTTTTTTCAATATTATTTAAATGAGATATATAAACAGAAATCGCTTCATCCATTGATAGAACTTTCTGCCGCTTACAACCTCAATAGAGTGGACTCGGCCACTTGCTTCTCGTACTCTCTTTTTTTCTTCCTGAAAAACTGGCGTTTTGCTCGTATAGCTCCCGAGCTCAGTAGCCCTGACAGTTATTTACGTACAGAATTTCAAGGTTCTAACTCAATTAGGACCAAAGTTAGAAATTAACGTTTTAAGGGGGCGCTTCATTTGGTCAATTTTTAAATCAAAGACCAGCACACACACCAAATTTTAAAGCCCCAGCTGAATTATGAACAAATTTGTTATCTACTATTAAATTTCAACTCATTTCTCGTATCTTTGATCGCATTTTGTTGCGATTTTAATTATCGTTTAATGCTAAACAACTTTTCCAATGAGACTTTTTGTATGGAAGTTTTGTTCCTGTGAAGGATTTAAAAACATGTATTTTTGTTTTTTAAGTAATTTATTATTGTAATTTGTCTTCATAATTACATTAACAACGTTATTACATATAAATTCTTGGTTTAGCGGTGCTAAGCTAGGTAAGAACTCAAATCAAACGCATGCCTATTATGACAAACAATCTTAAAACCCCAACAAAAACAGCACACATATCGATTACAATCACAGACGTAATCTTTTTTTGAGATATAATTACAAAATCTGTCGGAATAATATAAGAATATCGGTTGTCTTCACAAATATATATCATCAAATATCAGTATTTAAACAATGTGTGTATCTTTAATAAACCACAATAATTATTCAGCAAAATAAATACAAATTCTCATAAATGTCTGATGCTTGTTTAGATTCGTATGTACCTAACATCACCATGTGCCTACAGCAACAACATCAGCAGTTGACCGCCCACCTTCCTAAAATTATGTTCTTGCGGTGTAGAATTGGCCTCAAAAAAGCAGCCAAAAAAGCTTCAACCAAAATTAGATTTTATTCTATAATTAGTCATTTCTATCTGCGAGTTGGGTTTTTGATATTTTTTTTTAATGCTTTTTGCTGCAATTTTGTTGTGGGGTACGACTACGAATTATAAAAACAAACAGATATTTGGTACCTACCAAAAAATCTGTTTAAGGCAGAGTAATTAATTAATTATTATTTATGCACATATGTATATAAAATGAGATTTTGTAAAATATGACATTTTGAACAAAAACATGTCATATCATCTTCTTCTTTTTCTCATTTTCGACAATTCTAGCGATCTCGATTGGGATCACAACTTTCGCACTCCACCGGTTCGTTTATAGGGATCTGTTTGTGGGTTTCGTTTTATTAACCCCAGAAAAGGAAGGCAAACCTCTCGGCTTTGGATTGATCCTGTTTGCAGCAGAACATCTTCGTATGATAATAGGCCAGAACCAAAAATGGAGGAATCGGTGGAATCAGAGAAATCGAATGAATTGTTCATTGAATTTTTGAACAACAGCTACAACAACAACTTTGTATGAATGGTTGTTGGTTTGTTGTTTTGAATTGTTGTTGGTTTGCTGTGTAGACCAACAAAAATTCCTCCGATTCCTCTGATTCCTCCGTTTCCTCCGTTTTTTGTTTCTGGCCTAATGTTTCAAAAATTCAAAAGCCGACACAAGCGTTGAAGTTGTCAACGACGACGGACTGCTTGAAGGAGTCGAAGGAGTATAAATATAAAACGCAAGTGACAATTAAGATGAAGAAAACAAAGCAAAATACTATTCAACTCCATGTAAATGTAATATATATTAATGAGGTGTTTTCTGAATACCTTATTGAGTTTGCATATATACTCTGTGGACATGTGCTGCTAAAACTTTAGTGGAAGGAAAGACTACTCCGAAAGAGAAAAAACCTTATCCTTCTTTTACAGCTTAGATTTAGACGTCACATTTGCAGAAAATCATGTAAGAATGGATAAGACTGGTTCTGAGGGCAACACCTTGATATTGTTTGGAGCCAATTAATGTCCGTGTGCATCCAGCTCAGGGTACCCTTGTACCCGTGGCTTCCATATAATGGGCAAATTAATATTATATAGATGAATACTGCTCACCAGAGTTCAAAAGAATTAAAAATGCGATGAGAGAAGTTATTGGCGTAGGATATCTTAATAACCTATGTTCCAGGATCGTATGACACACAAAACTCCACCTAAATCCGTATTATAGTCCAGTCAAACTAATAAAAATAAACCAAACAATTCGTGTAGTTCCAATTTTTTCGGTAATATGTAGGGGGGTCCCATGTACTCGCATAAAAAATCCCCGGTGATCGCAGTGCCGCGGAGCCTGGGGGCGTGGTTAAAAGGGATCTTCTCAAGTGTTGCATCAGCATATCCCGAAGACGATGCGTCGTACAAAAACAAAAAGATGCAAAATTAAAAAAAATTGGTTTTTCGCCAAACTTCTTGTTTTTTCACAAAGTTGTGAATCTGAACTCCACTCCTTAATTTAACGTTTGTCTTAAGTTGTTTTAATAAACAGTTTTTTAAAAATTAATTTTAAAAGTAAAAATTTTGAAAAAAAAATAAAATTTAACTGAATTTTTACAAAATTTCGCATTATAAAATGCAATTATTTTTCCGGTATTTAATATTCTTATTAATTGTCTATGCAATAAAAAAAAAACCCGGTGCCAGAATGTGTTTTAGTTTTTGAAAAATAAGAAAAACAAAAGATACTTTGTACTATAAAACAATTTTTTTTTTGGTCTTAATAAACGTAAAAGACCCAAAAATTAATTTTTTCTAGTACAAAGTGTCTTTTGTTTTTTTCATTTCTCGAAAACTAAGACACATTTTGGGACCGGGTTTTTTTTCGATTGCATAGACAATTAATAAAAATTTAAATACCGGAAAAAAATTGCATTTTATAATGCAAAATTTTGTAAAAATTCAATTAAACTTTTTTTTTTTCCAAAATGTTGACTTTGAAAATTAATTTTTAAAATTATTTATTAAAACAACTTTAAACAAACGTTTAATTACGGAGCGGTGTTTAAGGTTTTTACATTGCCGTATGTGCTTTTGTTGATTTTTTGGTAAATTGTTTAGCATTTTAAGTCAATTTTGCCCCAGCCGCTTGAATGGGGGGTGATAGACCCCCCTTCATACTTATTTTTTCATACGATGGTTTTCTTCTCTTGACACAATTTACTAAATAATAAATAAAAAATAATTTCAGCTAAGTAGAAGACTTAGCATTAAATTTAGTGAACTTGTTGAATTATTGATTCAAATTAGCTTTTTATAAGCGGAAATTTGCGTATTGACAAGGTGCTCACTCGTCGTCAACTGATGAGTACCAAGTGAGCATCCGCACGAAACGCCATTTTTTCATGTACTACAGTCTTCTTCTTAGTTGGAATTATTTTTTAATTATTATTTAATATTTTCAATACATAGTATATAGAATTTGTATTATAACAAAAAAAAAACATTTTTTAGAAAAAGAAATTGATATAAATCATCACTCGCCTCCAATGATGATATCCTCTCCAATGCCTGTCAACAAAAAGCTTAAAACGATAATCATCACGTAGAAATTCTATTGGATTTGATAAAAGAGGTCCTGCCGAGTGCCGTTAGCAATGAAGGGAGTTCCGAAAAAACGGCTCATTTTGAAGCAGTGGGCTCAAATGGAGGGAAATCTACTTGAATCTGAATGTGTATAGATGACGAACCTTAATGGGTTCCTTGCCGAGATTTATGCCATTGCTAATGACAAAAAAATATATAAAAAGGACATACTTGTCGAGATAAAATTACCTTGAGGTTTAAGATCAAGATATTATTGATTATAAGAAAGACTGGACCATGACCTACCCAAAAGGCCCGAATTCCGGATCAAAGTCGGAGGCCCACGCATGACGAAGACAAGGTTGGAGCTCTTATCTTACTAAAATAAGACTAAATCTCACCTTTTCTATATATATATCAGACTACTAAGCTCTGGAAACGGAAGAGCCTAAAGAACTTAGGTCAAGAAGCCATTATCATGCTTAATTGTGAAACTATACGGCTCATCTCTTAGATCAAAAGGGTTCCAATTATGTATTGACAAAAATTAAGTTAAAGGTGCGACCACAAACGTGATGCTGATAATAACTTAAAAAACACGAAAGTGCTACAAAGAAACATCCAGCACAAAAAGTATACATCCTCCATCTTAATAGCGTTTTTCTTTTAAAAAGAAACATTGACCTTTACGTAAAACAGAGCAGGCGGAATCAGATCAAAAGAATAAAGCCTTTATTTGAAAAAGAGATTTTCTCTTCTCACTGTAATATATAGATACGCCAGCGGTAGCTAATCTTAGCTTTATTATGTGCCGTATGAAGAGATTGGCATCTTTCGCATCAGAAGCATTTGAGGATGACAAGTATAATGCCATCCCTATATCAGATCTCCATTCACCTTATTTCAAGTTGCTAATAAAGTGCGGTTTCTAAATTGACTGACTGAAAACAATGGTGCCGCCGATTGTGTCATAAAATACTCTAATGTTGCATTTCCTATAAATAGCCTGATTTTTATCTCCAGCGCTAATTAGCTAAATATTTCTTCTAGCTTCCCACAAATAACTCTTAAGTGTTGAAGACAGTTTTTATTAGAAGTAGAGGTATGTAAAACGTTATCCAGACAGCAAAAGAATTCTTATTAGAAAATAGATTTCTTCGTTATCACATTCTTGGTATTGTTTAAATTTATCTTTAAATTCAATGATAAAGCAAAATTAAATATTTCTAACGTGTAAACGGAACACACATATAATTCAGCACTGTTGAGAACGCGAGACATTCTGGCATTTATTGATGTTCTTCCATCAATCATCAACATTCCAGAAATTTATTTGCAATGCTTGCTTCAGCATACAAAATTAACTTAGAGAACAAGGAATCAGTTATAGAAAAATACAAAAGAATTTCTCCCATAGACATTGTTATTTCACATAGGATTGCACTTCATCATATAGTATGCTTGTCCTCCAATGCTCTTGTCGCAGATAGAATAACGATGTTAATCTAGATTTAAAGCAAGCCTACAAAAAAAAAAAAAAAAACATGAGGCACAACATTTTCAATAGAGCACGCACTTTCTAATTAGTACGTGTGTATTATGGTAGAAAATGTGCTTCCTTACGATATACTTATATTTATTTAGGTACATAGGGAATGACAAACAGTGAATTTAACAACTAAAAGGAGTTTTATAGACAGAAGCTTAGATAGATAGAAACACTTAAGAACATTCAGAAGCAGTTCGAACTCTCAGTCAGGACATTGTTTTCAAATTCAGCATAACAACGTCTAGGAAAGCTTTAGTCAGGAACACAGCTTGTCTTCTTCAGTCCTGTACATAGAATAATAAATAAATAGAACATCAACTCAGGAGGCTCCACCCACTTTTGCCTACAAACTTTCAAAACAGCAGAAATTTATTCTGTATGCATTTTAAATGGGACTGTCAAATTTGGATAGACCATACATTCTTACAATTTTGCATTTTTCTGGTCACACGTATTCATGTATAGAAAAGCGCGTGTAAAAATTTTTTTACAGGAGGAGACGAAGGATTACAAGTTGATTACCTGTGGTTCTGCAGAAGAAATAATGGATACAAAAAGAATGGGGTTCACAATGTCAGTCAATGGCAAGCCTGGGTTTTCGTCATGAAGCTATCCTGCTATAACATTTATTTATTTATATTAAGATAGATTAGTTATCGTATTAATGTTGTATTCTAAAGCAAAGGCACTTCATAAGAATGTACCTTATTTTCTATTTGTGTTGACAGAGATTAGAGCTATAATTGTTTAAGGAAGATTAATTATAAAGGAAGTTATTAAGGTCCTCAACTTATTATTCGTAGGTATTATTTAGGGCAGACGCTAGCCCATGTCACATTTATCGTAATACACTGCCGTTTATTACCTGTGGATACGTATATATTTTCCAAAAACAAAACTATAAGTGTGACTCAAAAAATCCAATTTCGGTTAAGGCACTAATAAAAAAGTTATAAATAGTTATGGTTCGCACCCAGTATTTAGCAGTTAAGACCACAGTAATTTTAGTATTTAATTGAGTTAAAAAGTAATTTGATTTTTTTTTTAACAACTTCGAAAATTAATCACCGTCTGCCACTATAAGAAAAAATAAATCTTACATAATGATGAATATAAGTAGGAATTGGGGCGGTTCAGACTGGGAACCAAATTTGACATTGAATTAAATTAGAGGTCAAAGTCGTAAGATGAAATGCCAGTTGTGTAAGCAGGTGTTGATGGTGATGACGTCTTCAAAGCGGGCTAATCTGCATTGACTTTGGCTTGGATCATGTGACCAACTTTTGGGAGTCGAACGAAGCTCCAAAGCAAAATTCGTGAGAAATAAAAAGGAAGACGTGATATGGGATGGTGCCTTAGTATGAGAAAAATAAACTTGAAAGAATTGTATATTTTTTTTGGCGTTTACTTGTAACTTGAATATCTTAGAAACTATACGTGTTTAAGCGAAAAATGTGTCTTAAAAAAAATTATTTGCCATTAAACAATTGACACAACAAAATTTACAAAATTAAAATCGAACCACTAAGTACGGAGATACCGTCAAACAAAATGGCGGCCAAACCATGTGAACCATTTTTTTATAATACTTTGGGTGTCTATTAAAGTTCCATGCTGAGGGGCCATATAACAGCACACGTGACATGGGCTAGCGCTGCACATAGTAGAGAAAACGAAGGACAGTTTAATAATATGAATTTGAATTTTTAAAACTTCGTATCAGTTTGTGTGAAAAATTAGCTTAGAGAACAGATGATGTATTTTAATTGGTAATTTTTTTTAAAAGAAGGTAAGAAAAAAAGTTATGAGTTATTTTTTTTTTGAAGCTCAAGATAAGAGAATTCGCTTTGATTTTTGATAACTTAATCAGTATTTGTTAAATTATAATACTTTCATTCAAGTTGAGACGTTGAGATATTTCAGAATTCAGACTATAAAAGCTGACTGATTTCTGTGCTTTTCATTCAGTTTATTTCTAAGTCTGCAAGTAACTACTACAATATGTCATCAATTATAAATAAGATAAAGGCGGCAGTGAAAATTCATCAGACTAATAAGCAAATTAAGAGTCTTTCAAAACTAATTCAGAAAAAAAAGTTTCCGATTAGTTCGGCAAGGAGGTCTACAACGAAATACGGTGAGAAGATCATCGTTGAACTAGAAGATTGTGTTGTCTTCTTGCCGAAGCGCTGCAACAGTCAGTTAGACGACCAAGACATCAAAGATTTAAATAAATGCTGTATTGAGGTTGTTGCGCCGTATGGGGAGTTTTCCTTCCTTGTGGACTTTCACCTTAAGGAAGAACAGCAGCAGAAACAACATCAGGAACAACAACAACAACAACACTATCAGCAGCAACTACAGCAACAGCAGCAGGAGCAACTACAGCGAAAATCACAACAACAACTGGAACAGCAACAGCAGCAGCAGCAACTACTGCAAAAACCACAACAGCAACTGCAACAACAACCACATCAACAGCAACAGCAGCAACTACAACAAAAACAGCCACAGCAACTACAACAGCAACTACAACAGCAGCAGCAGGAACAACAGCGAAAACCACAACAACGGAAAAAACAACCACATCAGCAGCAGCAAAAACCACCACAGCAACTTCAACAGGAACAGCAGCGGAAGCAACGACAGCAAAAACAACCACATCAACTACTACAACAACAACCACACCAACCACACCAACAGCACCAGAAAAATCTTAAGTCACGAAAACAAAAGCATCACAACATAAATTTAAACATCATGCTTACCTTAATTTTCGACGATGACGATAATTTATTGAATAATTAAAAATACGTTTTTACTAAATAAAAATAATCAAAACCAAAATATACGAAACAGTTTTTTTCTTTTTTGTTGATTTCAGAATGGTTTTATTGTAATTTATAAGGTTGCCCATTGAATGAAAGACGTTATAGAAATTGATTGCTTCCTTAGACCCCGGATACATTGGAGCAAGTGCACCAGCAACTTGAGTCAAAACGTAAAAGAGAGGGAATGATTTTATATTAGGAATAAAGGGATGTGTTGGAAAATGAAAAAAAAAAAACATTCTCTCTCTTTTAAGTTTTGACTCAAGTTGCTGGTGCACTTGCACCAATGTATCCAGAGTCTTAAGCTATAAAGGAGATAATATTTAAGTTGACATCATATGCATATAGCATAGTAATGTTCTATGAGAGCAGTACAAACATTTCAGTGAGCAGATTTAAGCAGTAAAAACGGTTCAGTTCAATTTGAAAACCAGTATTCAGCAGTTAAGACCAGTAATTTCTGTATCAAACAAACTAAGTTAAAAGTTTACTAAGTTTCCATTGAAAATTTGATATGTATGTATATTAATCAATAGGTTTCATTTCCCTGCCATGAATAAGTGTTGTATATGTATATGTTAATGTCTGACGATTTAAGATCTAAATCTAAATTATCTAAATATGATCATCATTATAACAACTGCACATGTTAAATACTGCTTGAAATAGATTCCTTTATTCAATCCAAAACCACCTGTAAATGTCATATTCTGAGTTACTAAAATTTCTTGGACTATAGGCCGCTAAACGCTTTAATTTTGAATGATAATTAAGAAAAGTCCACTTAAAATAAAATGATGCCAAGTCTTCTAATTGGTTGAGTATTTTTCAATTAATTTTCATACTAGTATATGTATAGAATTTGTATCATTATTAGTTTTATTTCCTTGTTATTTACCAAAATATTCTTGCCCTATAATTCATTTAATATTGAGTCATCAAACGAATCCAGTGAACTTAAACTTCACAGAAAAATATTATGGTCATATTATTGCTATTCATTACATTATTTCTTATCTTCTTCAAGAAATTTGTCACACTTAAAATCCACACACTACCGATAGTCCGATAGTCTTATTATTTTTATTAGATATTATTATTATTATTGAAAGTCATTGCTTTGCTCTTTGAACAATTCAAATAATTCAACATTTTTCTCTCTAGGATGATAAGACATTTAAAATTATCGCATAATATGTTAATCACATATTCAAATTATTCTACCGTTTTCTCTATGTTAGTTAATTTTTTTCTCCTAATAATAAGAAATACAGATACTACACCCAACCAAAGGCCGTCATAACCGCTTCATCTGCATAATAGACTTTATTTGTTTCTTTATCTCTATAAATTCAAACATACCAACATAATAACACTACGAATACCACTGTGTATATTTTAAGCTCTAATCTCATTTAATATATATAATATAACAAACATCATTCTGAGTCGGGCCACAACACAAGCATCTTCAGTTTAAATCACCAAATATAAACTGTAAGTTTTTTTTTCATTTTCAGACTCAGATATTTACTGCAGCGGCGGCACGCGACAATCCCTTTGATGACATCATCACTATCAACACCTGTTCACACACCTGGTATCTCAGCTGACGACTTTAACCTCTAATTTAATTCAATGTCAAAGATGGTTCACAGTCTGAACCGCCCCACTTCCTACTAATAATAGTGTTGCCTCCAATTGTCACTTCCTCGCAAGAGGCAGTGCAACTGAAACAAAAATTAGGTGTACTCTGGTTATAATACACTACTGAAATTAAATAATTCGTTTAATTGTTGTTGTCTACAAATTAAATTAACAATATAATTAACGCTTTTTAAGTAATTGCAAAGAACATGGTCGTTAGAATTTGGAATTCCACTTTGCCTCAGTTGAGCGGTCAATGTTTCACATTTTTTTCTTATCACTGTTTCAATCAAAATTATGTATATTTAAAATAAAATAGAATTTTCAACATAAACATGATTTTCAGTGTTGAAGTTGAAGAACAATACTGCCATGTAAAACTAATTAAAAAAAAACTAGAAAATGTTAGGTTAAGAATATAGAAATGTACGAGCATCCCATAGATTAAGTTCAGATCAGGTAATTTTGTAAATTAGCAAAACAATTTTAAAATACCACAAATATGGTAAAAATTAATGATGTGAGTGGCCATAAATTATATTTTTAAGTAAGGGTTCTCTTGGCTTTATTGAGTGATAAAAGGTTTGTAGTTGTAGACATCCGTCAAAAATAATAGGGCCTGCGGAGATGAAAACCATTTATAAAGCCATGCTGGAAAACCAACGGCATGAATGAGAGTGACAGCTCCAAATTTTGTCTATTGACAGATCTCATGAAAGGATCATAAGTAGCCACCAGATTATATTTAGCTGAGTTTTTCTTTTATGATGTAAATGAATACAGGATGCAGTGAGAATGATCTTTCAGAAACTTCCATACTTCAACCTGATTCAACTGATATTATCAACGATCTAAGGAACGATCGAACACGATCCGGCTCTATTGGCCAAAGATACAAGTATGTATAATAGCTGATCTTTTTTTCTGCACCTATACCAGAAGAAGAAGAAGAAGAAGAAAAGATTATCAATAGGACCGGATCGACATTGATGGCCTGTGTTGTCAAGTACACTAAGTTGCAAGGTTTTCATAAAAAGTTACACTTTTTGGTGCCGATTTTAGGCGAATGATGGTGTCATTGGCTCGTATTCATCACAATCGGCATTTTGCATTAGCAATATTTTATTGTTGATCACGATGCCTTCAAAGTCAACATAACCCAGGCAATCTGTCAAACTCCGGCGGATCTATGTATGTGGCAGAGTCATTGAAATTTGAACCTGCCAAATACGTGAATCCGTGCTAAGCCACGCACGGAGATTAACATCAACCCGCTCTTTTTGAAAAACATTTTAGTTCTACATTAACTATTATTATTGTCCAGTTATTTGGGGCGGGAAGGTTTCGGAGAAGTTTTTAAAATAAAAATATTTTTATAAATTTCGAGAAGCTCTTTTCGAATTTTCACTTTGCTACTTCGTATTCTTTCATATTAATTTCAGGTCAAAATAGTCAAGGTACAAATTAAAACTTAGAAAATTTCTTACATTTTATGCCTTAGTTTTATTTTGAACAATAAATTGTTTTAGGGTACGAGTGCAGCAATTACAGTGGGAACTCATGATAGAGTTAAAGGCAAACTAAAAAATATAAAATCAGTTTTTGGTTAAGGTTAAATAAACCCAAGGTATAAATATTTTTTTAATGGGATTTTATTTGCATAACGATAACCTACCATCCGTACATTTATTCACATAACTAAAATTATTGTATAACCTTTGAAATAAAAGCAAAGAAAAAACTCAGTATTTGGTGACACCCACACCACTCTTGTTGGCAGCTAAATTACGGCTTTAATCTTTCAGTTTCCCAGTATTTAACATTCTTTTTAATTGTCCATATAATTAAAAAAAAAAAAAATCGGTGCCATAATGTGTCTTAATTTTTGACAAATAAGAAAACCCAATTTTTTTTTGTAGTACAAAGTATCTTTAGTTTTTCTTATTTCCCAAAAACTAAGAAACATTACGGCACAGGTTTTTTTTTTTTAATTACATGGACAATTAATAAGAACATTGAATACCGGAAAAAAATTGCATTTTTTAATGCAAAATTTTGTAAAAATTCTATTTGAAAAAAAAGTTTTTTTGTTGACTTTGAAAATTTATTTTCAAGAAACCATTTATTAAAACAACTTAAAACAAACGTTTAATTAAGGAATGATATTTAAGCTTTCATAAAAACTATATCATATTACCGTATGTGCTTTCGTTGATTTTTGGTAAATTGTTTTGCATTTAAAGTCAATTTTGCCCCTGCCATATGAATGGGGGGAGATAGACCCCTGTAATACTTTTATTTCATACGAATATTTTCTTTTCTTGACATAATTTACATGCTCTAGCTTTTGTTTGCATGTTATGGAATCCCTGCAATCTACTACTACGTAGATATTTTTGGTACTAATAACACTTAAAATTGCTGTATGTTTAGACCAGTTGCAGGTAAATTGGCATTTGAACTATATTTTTGAAAGAAATTTGATTCCCTATTTGTGCTAAGAAAAATGTGGAAAAATGTCCGAACAAGACATTTGGCGAAAAAACATATTTTTGGAATTAAGCATCATTTTTCAGAGAGAATATCTCAAAGACGGTTCTGGTTTGCATAATAATATAATGGTAGCAAATTGTAAGAAATTTTATCAGCTAAATTTTTCATCCTGATTTTTTTTTTGTACGACCCACCGTCTTCGAGATATGCGGATGCAACCATGGGAAAATACCTTTTAGTCACGCCCCCAGCCCCTGCGGTACTCCAATTACCGGGGTTTTTTTTTTGGTCTATTTTTATTAGTTTAATTGGACTATTTGTAGAACAATTTAAGTCAAAATTGCTTGGCGACAGTTTCTCGATTCTCTTAAAACTCAAATGTGCTTCATCAGCTACCCCGTAATTGGTGTGTTCTTTAGCTTTAATTCAGCCAACAAGATCACTCGCTCCCACCGGAAAGCGTATATATGTACCTATAAGCCCGTGTGTTCTTAATGCCAATACATGTGTTCGACACAGCTAATCGATACTTTTCACATTATGATCTGCTGGTTGTTGGTTGTTTGTGGAAATAGAAACAAACAAACAAACGGTTCTATAAATTCTATAATTGCACCAAGCAAGACTCTTGATGAACTGTGAAGCTGAAGTGCGAGTCTGTAAGTCTCTCCAAGTCCAGATGCTTTCAGGTAGACCGCAAATATCAATTAGTAATTTCTAACAACTGTGAGAACCTAAATAGACATTCACATCTTGTATATCTTTTATGTTAGTTTTTGCTAAGTTTTCAATTTTTTTTTTTATATATTTTTATTAATTTTCTGTTTATCCCACTACGCATCGCGTCGCAGAATTACTTGGAAAGACTTTAATTATTTCAAACGAGTACGATCACCAACTCTCTGATCAGCAGATCAACGATCATCGATCGCCATGTGAATTGGTTATTAAAAATGCACGCGCATCGAAATCATATCCTTGTCATGTTATACTCTTTAGTCTCGTCTCGTGCGGCTGCAAACGAGATAGAACCTTGAGACCGATTAGAAGACTCAATAGATACAATTTATTTTGAATTTATTAATTTTTTTTTTTCAATTTTTTTTTTCTAGTACAGTACTTGCTTCGCATGCGAATCGCGGGGATAATGGTTAGATGATAGTATCGTGTCGGTGTTAAGACGGACTGGGAGGATAGATGTGGGAAGTTGTTATGTTGCCAATGAAAAATGTCAACGCTCTGGCAGACGAATAGACTTTTGTGTTGTCCACGACGATGCAGGAAAACATGGTGCGAACGAAAGCCCCCGTTTCCATTGCGGTCACAATCGATTCGGTGTCTTCCTTGACTTCGGCCAAGACATATCGGCGACAATTCTCGTATCTACTATCGCGCTGCCCTGAGTAGGTATAACATAAATGGACATTTACCATATGTGGTCATCATCAGGGGCTCTTCCCGCGTCCATCAATGCATTACTGAATCTAGGAAACTATCGATGTGTGAAAAAGGAAATATTTCTATATTTTGCTTATTATCATTGGAGCACACAATAAACATGGATCAATAGATAGATTTTAGAGAGATGCCACATAGACAGATAGTTGCGTGCGATGATGGAAAAGCGACATCACCATCTCCTGATGTGCGAAGCGGGAAAAATTGCAATAAAGGGAGGAAAGTGAAAAACTAATCACCGCAGCATCAGAGAATTGAGTAGTCTATGCACGTGGTTACCTGGTTTTCTATTTTTGGTGATAGGTGCGGATTCCAGAGATTCATATTCCATTTAAAGGAAAGCTGCAGTATTCTCCAAGGGACTATGATTCTGTATGTTCTTTTGCTGCGCGCCTCTATGGCTGGCCAACATGTTTTGACCATTAACAGCGACCCAAGTGATGAGGTGGTGGAATCCTCTTCATGATGTTTATTGACGACTGTGAACAGTGCGCAGCTGCAATGTCCGTTTAAAATTACTATATCGTATAATTCTTTTTTCTCTTAAATTGAATTATTTAATTTAACATTTAAGATTCAAGAACCTAGCTAGATACTTCTATTTATTCGGAATCACGCATAACTTGTGTGAGTTTAATTTATTGTGATACTGTGACCAATGTTAATGTCCTGGCTGTCAATGTTAAACAATATATCCTGAGGGAATGAAAATGATGCGTTAAAGTTGTAACAAAGCGGTCTCTTGTCTTGTAATTAATTTATAGTATGTGGTGGGTTTTTTTCTTATACGAGCAGTAGTCTAGTTTCAATTCCTTTGATCGCTCCTTTTTAAATTCTTTTCATACTCTTGAGTATAATAAATAAAATCAAAGTTTATAAAAAAAAAGTTAATGACACCAATAGATTCAATGGATTTTAAAATTAGTACATATACATACTTTCTTAAGCTGGCCATATCTATAGCCATGGAGCCTGTAGGAGCCAAATAACTCGAAGGCAAGCCAAATTTACCTTTGTGTAACATGGTTTCAAGCAGAGTTGTAAAATACTTTACTGCAGTATTGAATAAGTACCCAGTATTTTGTACTGGTCTTTGTACTTGAGAAAAGCAGTACAAATGTACTTGGTACTTGAAAAGCACCAAGTACAAGTACTTTTTCAAGTACTTCCTGTCAAGTACTTTTACTGGGTACTGTAATACTGTCCAGTACATTTTCAAGTACTTTTCAAGTACAAGTCCGTTTAAAGTACTTTTCAAGTACAAATCCATTTTCAAGTACTTTTCAAGTACAAGTCTATTTTGAGTAATTGAATCACATATCAACTCGTAATTAAGTATGTATAATACTAGGGTAATCATTAAATTAAAGATTGTCACCTACGTTAAAATTTGATTCGCAATTCGAGTACTCAAAATAGACTTATTCTTGAAAAGTACTTGAAAATGGACTTGTACTTGAAAAGTACTTGAAATGGACTGATGCTTGAAAAGTACTTGAAAATGTACTGCACGGTATTACAGTACAAAGTAAAAGTACTTGACAGGAAGTACTTGAAAAAGTACTTGTACTTGGTACTTTTCAACTGCCAAGTACATTTGTACTGCATTTTCAAGTACAAGGTACTTTGTACTTGACTTGGACTGGTACTTGAAAATTTACAGCTCTGGTTTCAAGTAGCTCGTGTGGCTTGTTTCGATTTTCGGAAAGTTGAAAATCCAACGAGCCTGAGCCGAGAATGACAACTCAAAAGGAGGAAAAATTCGATGTTTTTTTTACATATTATGCATGTAATTTTTATGTTGTAAAATATATCAAAATGGCTTGAAATGTGTTTGACCATTAAAATGGAACGTAATGTTATTAATATAAATTGGGTCGACAAAGATATGGCTCCGCCGTGTGTAGCCTCATATTTTGACCCGAAACTTATTTTCATCGGTCCGATCGGCTCCATCGTGTAATTCCAGCTTTATTTCCACAAATAACAAATAGGAATATTTGAAATAACGACCAAGGCAGTAAGTGCCCGGCCGGTGTTATCCCTGGAATAGATCTATTGGGACTGATGAATTTCACTCTGATTTCCGAAAAAGATTTAGGAGACATGAACCACGCAAAGTCAGGGTCAGGGTTCTGATTCTGAGTAAGTCCATAGATGTTTGATGTAAGTTACGTCAGGCCCGCGCACAGGAATTGCTCATGGGGGGGGGGGTCGCATTTTGTTCATGATACATTTCATGTTCATTAAACACGACCAGAAATTTTTAATTTTTCATAAATAAAAGTTTAATTTTACATTAAGCACGCATTTTTAAATATACATAGGTAGGCGTACAGTATCCCAAAAAATATGAATTATTGCCGTTTTAAAAAATAAGAAAACATCTTTACTTTGATCGATTTTAACATCACGATTAACACCGATTTACACCCTATAACTATTTCCCAAGTCAAACAAAAAGTCGACGTTAGTGTCGACAAAAGAAATAGAAATAAGTGTCAGCGAGTATAGGCCTATTTAATACCTATTAGCGCTATTGGACGTCATCCATTTTAGATAGCCAATTTAACGATTAAACTCGATGTCAAAAAAGTAATGCAAATACACCCTGTAACTGTTTTCCTAGTCAAGGACAAAAATCGAGTTTAGTATCAGCCTGTAGGACTGTGGCTATATAATCGTTAATAGGGTTCTATAAAATCGGATGATGTCCGGCGATTTCGCTGAAATAAGTTTTAGCGAATAGGCCTTCAATAAGCCTACATTCTGACTTTAACCCCGATTTTATTGATTGACTGGAAAAAAAATTAAGCTGGTTTCGGTGTGCATCGCTTTTTCTCACATTGGCTTTAATCGTTCGAATGGGTTTTAAATAGGTATGCCTATACACACTGGTAATTACTTCTATTTCTTTTTTTGACACCAACGTTGATTTGTTGGTGCACTAACGTGGAGTTACAGGTAGTTAGTATGTGCATTAATTTTTGCAAATTAATTTTTAATAAGGAACACAAAACACCAAAAAGTAAGTAAAAATTACAGCCTATTATAACACGCTTAGAATCTTCAATTCGCCATTTTTAATTGGATTTTTTTAAGTGCTCCCGTGGTCGAACTTTATCTGCTTTTGTAAAAGTTGTTAAGGAATGAATATATTTCAATTTAAAAACCTATGTCCATTTTGCCCACATTCATTGAAACATCGCCTGGTTTCTATATGAACATGTATTGAAAAAGACCGTTCGTTTTTTCTGTTATTCACAGGCAAAATTGACAGAACGTTAAGTATTTGATTGAAATTTGAAAAATGGAAACCCATCTTCGTTGGAGATGTCGAGTGCTCGGAGTGCATTTTTAGGCGTCGACGATAAAGTTGAACTCCGTTTATCCAGAAGTCACGAGTATCATCATGCATAATTGAAGAGCATGGTGCAAATAGTTCACTTTTCAGTACAGCATTTAGATTTATTAATTATTTTAGATATAGATATTAGTACGTCCATCCGTCCATGCATTAGACGGCTGATGTATTTCGGGTTTCCGGCTATGTCTGGTAGCCATAATAATGAGTTATCCAGCAATTAAACGGGCATGTCCACACAAAACATTTTTACATTTGCTCTGTAAAAATATAAAAAAAAAAATGGTTGTGGAAATAAAATTGATGCGTTTGATCTGTTAGGATATATTTGCTTAAACTACTGCGGACGGTCTTACCAACCTGCGGAGATCTTTTGAATATTGAACATCACACACAGAACTAATTATTGCATGTATGTATAGGCCTCTCACGCGGATGAGTAAATTATGTGATAGATTTAAATAAAAATTATTTTAAAACTTTCTTCAGAAACTGTGCTCCACGATTACGATAATCGTCTCTGTGTCATATTGTTATGTTGTTTTATTTGGACTTTATGTAGATATTCGTGTTTTATGTGCATCTGTTTTTGTTTTAGTGGCATTGTGCTTACTATGATAACCTCTGCACTGAATGATGAGTTAGTGGAACACATTATTATGTGTTGGGTGTTGAAAAATCTTCTTTCACATGTTGATGATGATTGCTTTAAGCTTAATTTGAAAAAGATCTGATAGTTAAAAAAAGCCTTGTATACAACAGCACAGACAAAAGTTTACAGCACTAAATAGCGGGTTACCAAAAAAAACAAAAATCATAACAGGATAACAGAATAAAAGATTTCGCCGAATAGGCCTAATTAGCTTCAACTTCGTTGCTTCGTGCAATGCTGCAAAAAGCTTCACATCTGTATTAAACGACTGAAAAATAGTCCTGAGATCTAACTTCAATCTGATTTAAATCCAAGTTGATTAATATAGCGGTAACTAACCGTCTTGCACAGCAATTAAACAGGTTTTTATAAGAAGACTGACAAGAATGTATTTAAGAAGATCGAATTTTTAAAAATAGGAATTTAACAAACTCTCGTTTCGTCGCGTTGTTAACTTACTTATGTGTAGGTACTAATGTGTTAATGGTATTAAAATGAAGGTAATGAATAATTTTTCTATAAAAAAAAATAACCCAATTTGATCTACATTCGCGTTATATTGTCACTTTTGTCATTTCAATGATCATTGAAATTTTAATGATCATTGAAAAAATAAAAGTTAATTGGGCCTATTCGGCGAGATCTTTTATTCTTTTATTCTGTTATTCTGTTATGAATTTCCATACAAAAGTTTAAGTTGTCAAAAAATCTTTTATGAATAACAGATTTGGTATTCGGTATGCTTAATCTGTTATGAAATCTTTTATGAAATCTGTTATGAACTGTCGAAAATTCGAAAATTCAAAAAATCTTTTATGAATAACAGATTTGGTATTCAGCATGTAAGAATCTGTTATGAAATCTGTCAGAAATCATAAAAGAATAAAAGATACATTTTCGAGGTTTTAATAATAAAAGATATCAAAAAAAAATAAAAAATAAAGAAAAAATGGATATTTATATTTTATTTCGTCAACGAAATGAAACAAAATAAATAAACGGAAATTCTTTTGAATGAACTTACAGACGATCAGCAGGAAGCACTTGTCCAACATGTTCAAGCTGCCCTAGTTGATGTCGGTGTTTCAGATTTTGCGATTGTAATACCACTGCTGGCCAGCAACGCTAATATGCAAACAGCAGTCCTGAGAACAGTCACATCATTTGTAACTAACGAGCTCCGTTTGCAAGTAGTCGATTGATCAAAAAGTGCACTTATTTCAATAGGTATAATTGTTATCAGGATGAGTGTTATTAAGTATCAAAAATAAAAGAATGCAATTTCTTGCCTATATTTTTGTATTTTGGTTAAATAAAACAATTACTTAAGCTTAGTAAAAAAAAAGTATAATTTTTCTATTAAAAAAAATAACCCAATTCGATCTTCATTCGCGTAATATTGTCAATTTCGTCATTTCAATGATCATTGAAATTTTAATGATCATTGAAAAAATAAAAGTTAATATTTGTTATTTTAGACCGAATTGCGTTATTTTTTCTAATAGAAAAATTCGACTAGGTATTCATTACCTTCATTTTAACACCAATTAACACCAACATTGACGGATAATTTGCCTTAAAATTGAAAAAGAAAATTTTTACTGATACGTTTTACTAATAGCTATAACTGGCCCCTTATTTCTTAAGTTAAGATGAAACACTTCAATCACGATCTTCACATTATTTTAATTCAAGACATAAGGTACCTAACTAGATCAACATTATATACCTAACTGCCCACAAACATACAAAAATTCTTAATTTTATGCGCTAATTTAACCAAATAGAGTTCAATTTAAATTTTTTTTTAAATTTCATGCAAATTTTGTTAATAGATTTTAACAATCTAAGACATAACCTTATTTGAAATTTGAAACTAAATCTTGTAGGTATTTATCTGTATTTTTTTAACGTTAAATAGAACTGAAGATCTAAAAAAAAAAATCGAGTAGCTACGAGCTATAGGTACCTACCTATTTCAAGATATAGGTACATTAATTAGTAGGCACTTTACCATTAAAGAAGACAAGTATTATCGATTTTTAATTGCTTCTTAAATTGTTTGCAGCTTGCGTAGAAATAAGTGTGTATGTACCTAGGTAGGATGTATTTCTGAATAAATCAACTTCTTAAAATTAGTTTAACAGATCACATACACATTGGCAATTAAATTGATTGATGTCCTTTAATGTTTTTATTAAAAATATCTGTCTTATTGCTAGATTCAAAATGTAATGTGCACCTAGATACATAAGGCAGAGTGGGAGTTGCCATCCACCACCAACTACTCTATTATAGTTATATACCAACTTGGATCTTGCCTAGTTATAGTTAGGTACCTTTTTCTTTAGTGGGGACTCGAAATAAATAAATATACCTACAATCAATATAAATGGGAGGAGCCCCAAGAAGTAGATAATAGTAGGTAAGATAAGATCGTTTGCAGACTTCAATTGGGTTGCTGCAATAACACAAATTAAATGAAATTACTGATTGGATTTGTATGTTGGTAGATAGAGGACAGGTAGGTATACAACTGGCAAACAAATAGCAAAATGTTGAGACATTCTTTTAATTTATGCCAACGAATCATATCATGAATATTAAAATACCTTTTCACTTAAATAATTAATAAATAGCCAGGTACATTTTACCTAAATCCAAGCTTAAGTTGACATCACATCAAATTAAGCTTTCTGCCCACGCACACGAGTCGATCCTCCTCCTACCAATCGACTTCAAAGCAAACGTCAAACGAAACAAACATACCTACATAGATATCAGTTGGTGTGGGAATAAAAGCTTATTCTGATCTGATCAGCTTACTTGCAGCTTTGCAGACTAATTTGCAGCATTGAGATTTGAGAGAATAAAATAACTGTCAACTTTCAGTGCATCTCGCTCACACTTCTTTTCAAAGATCTAAATAACGATCGTTCACAAAATCCTTAGCTGCTCACTCAGTCTCATTTCTGCTGCGTGTGTTTGCTCAGTTTATTTTCTCTGTGAAGATCTTTTCGTCTGTCCGATTTTTCACTTTGGATTTTGCGTTTAGTTCGCTCAATGCGCATGAATCGACGTATTATTCATAGGCGCGCTTCCATCTAGAGAAGAAGAGGCTCGTGTGCTACGCTAGATTTGATCTTTTTTTTTGTCGTTGTTGTTTAAAGTATCTTACCTACCATACCGTTGTTTTGTTGTGGTACTTTTCTATTAAAGAAAAGATACATTTCCAAAATAAAATACCCTACAATTTGAAGTGAATAATCTGGTGTTTGATTGAAAAAATAAAATAATAAACCGAAGCGAAATCGGAAACGATATCTAATTATATTATTCCTCCTTGTCCAAAGTGTGTGCGTTAAAAAGAGAGGTATAGAGAGAAATTAAATTTGTGTTCCCAACATTTTTGGTTTTGACAGAAAGAAGATTGCATTGTGTAAATTTTTTTATTCAATTATTATCCTAATTTTGTATTAAATTGCATTGCAAAATTAATGAATGATAGTGCCTGCGAGACATGCGTAAATGTATCTAGATACTAAATATACTTAGCTGTTGCCTTATCTAGTTTATTTTGGGATTAAAATACAATCCGCGGCAAAAACCAAAATAAAACAAATTTAACCCACGGAGAAACCATAATCTTTGGTGTTTGACAGATAAATTCACCCGGCTGAATTGTGTTTAGCTACATAGTTGGCTATAAAATCCTTTAAAGGAACATTCAGTATAATATCCACAAGGATATACTTCTTTATTTATTTTCCAAACTGAGTTATTTAAACGGCTACGCGGTGGAGAACTTTTACCTTAGAATGGACCCATCGCGAGGTGATTCGCGGTACAATCTGAACTACAGTATGAGCAGTATAGGGCTCAGTCTGGCGGATCAAACGGATATTTATGGTAACCCTGGTGCGGCGGCTGCGCTGGGCGGCCGACCACCCAGTGGAGGACTTATACAGCCAATGGGTGGTGGAAGTACACCTGGTGGAGGAGGAGGTGGCAGAACGGGTGGCGGAGGACTAATGTCAAATTCAAGTCAGTGTCAATCGTTGAGCAACACGGGAAACGCAAGTGGCGGTGGCGGCGGTGGACAATCGCGAGGTATTAAACGTTCGAGTTCTGATTGTTACGACGATCATCATCGCGGCGGCAGTGGCTCTGGCGGTATGACTTCCCAATCATTGCAAGGACTAGAATCGTGTGCCGGTGGAGGCAGTGGAAATGGTGCAAATCCGGGTGGACAACAGGGCAATGTACCTGATGTTGTCGATGATAGCTACACATCATTGCAAAATAAGAAATCACCACCGGCCAACGGCAAGAAAACAAAAGGCCGTGTCAAGATTAAAATGGAATACATCGATAATAAATTGCGGCGGTATACAACATTTTCCAAAAGGAAAACTGGAATCATGAAGAAGGTAAGTGCTAGGCATTTCATTAAGATTGGGAAAATTCGATTTTGCAAACAGATGACAAGGGGGCATTCTGGGTTTGAGAAGTGAAGTGTTTTTTTTTCGTTTTTGTTGAATATTTCTGTCACAGTGACACATAGAAAAACATAACCTCGAAATTTACTCCAGGGAGTTTTTTTTTAAATAAAAAAGTGCAGCTGCGCACTACCACACACGTGTTGAAATGTCAAATGTAGGTATATGGATATGGAAAGTGTGCAGTTTTATAATTTGGTGTGAGTGAGTTTCTGCAAGAAAATGAGAACGATTATGAGAGAAAAATAACATGCTCTCTTTTTTTTTGTGAAGCTGTCATTCTGTTCAGATGTTTCTTTTGTTTTCATATCAAGAGCATTGCCAGAAATATATTATATTTGTGTGGATTGTTTTCATGGATTTTGTGGGTCGCCTACACTTCTTGTGGTGGGATTTTGAAATTATGTGGGATGTAAAAATATAATTTTATGTCTTCGATTTGTTTCTTTATTTTTATTATAAGAATTGAAATTAATAAATAATTGTCGTCAGTTATTTGTTTTTATTAAGTTGTTTTACCTTTTTTGTCAATTTTGAAAATAGAATGAATAAAGAGTGGGTAAAAATTAATATTAAGAGGTTTTATGAAATAGGTAGGTACTTTTATTCATTCTTTATTCTAAAATACAATTCAGTAAACAGGAAACAATACAAAATTATTAGGTTTTACATTTAATTCAAATAAATGGAATATGTATTTGAATTGATAGAATGATTGATATTAAAAACATAAAAACCCACAATTAAAATCCCTTTTAGACTGTTTATTTTACGCAAAAATTATACAAATATTTTTAATTTAATCTGTTGTCTTTATATACCTGCTCGTTAATTACTTACTTTAAATTGAAAACATGATTTTGTGGATAAATTAGTCAGAATGTTATTTGAATAATAGTTAATTTTAATAATATGTAATTGAATCACAGAAAATGAATAAAACTTGATTTTTTAAAATAATTACCTGAATAGTTTAATATTAAGATGAATTAATCAAATAGGTTTAATAGGTAATTTATTAATTATTATTAAAGAATAGGGATGCTTGTTTGCTTTCAAACTGCTGAAGATGAACAGTTGATTTGATCGAAATTAAATATCTACTTACGTCCGATTAGTTATGAAATAATTAAATTAAAGAAGTTAAGGAAATTAAGTCTGTGATATTAATTTAAGTTGATACAAAAAATATTTTCTTTTTTCTTGTTTTTTCTATTTAATTTATTCAGTTTTTCCGTTTTAATAATAACAGTGCAAAAAATATGTAAAATTAAATTATTTGAAAAATTAAAATTTGACAATGAATTAAACAAAGTTCAATAAAGAAACGTCGGGAACACAACAAAAATGGATTAGTTTTTAATCGCATTCATTCACTTATCTTGGGTAAAACGAAGTTTATAGGTATAACAATTTAGATAAGGAAAAACCTACAAATCTATCTATGTTCTTTGTTAGTTTTCAATACTTAGTTATGTTCCACAAAAATATAAATTATACCTAATTAAAAATATTTATACCTAGTAGGATCACAATTTTTCTATATTTAACACAATTAATCCGCTTGTAGGGATCGTCTACCAATGGTAATTCTCTAATTTCTGAAGAATAATCTGTTTGTACCAATTTTTGTTTAACGGTGAAAAAACATTTGAAGGTTAACTAGGAAAAGAGAATGCAGGACGAGTTTCTATTAATTTGTTTTATTTATTTGGATAGAATCGTTTTGGCAAAGATTGAAATTGTGAAGTATATATTTTTTGGTTTAAATTTCTGTTTATTTGAAGGAAACTTTTATTAAAGTTTTCATAATTTTCAAGTTGTTTGTAAAATAGTTAGGTACTGTTCAAAATGAACTTAAATTTTTGTTCTTATTATTTCTTGAAATTAAGATTCAAAATAATACGCGCCAAGAAATAATACTTTTCAAAGTTTTCAAAAGAAATGCTGAGTATAGTTATTCCTAGCTATCATTGAAACTCATCATTGAATATTTTCATTTTCAATTTTAAAGCGATTTTTGGTGTTTGGTTTTCACAAGTTTTTGAATAACAAGCCGTTTTTCTTGCAAGCAATCATTAACTTGTTTTTACAAACACTACATTATATTACAGATTGATGCAAATTACTCACCTTGTAAAGGTCGCTTTAGAGATCGATTTCATTTTCTTGCAATCAGATATAAGTCTACTTTTCTTAAATGACGATTTTTATATCGAATTTCATTATGTATAAGTTGATTACAAAAATTTAAATGCGTTTTTCTTAGAAGCTTATTTGCATCAAATAATTAAAAATTGAGCTTCTCAAATATTGGAGAAAACGTTGAATTATGGGCGGCAATGGATGGAGTGCTTGGCTGTTACACCAGAGGTTGCCAGTTCAATACTCGTAGGGTGCATCGCATTTTTAGTAAATTAAGAAAAGATTACGAAACACTTAAAAAGTTTTTGTATAACCAGTAGGTACGGGATTAGAAATGGGTATACAAACTAACTAAAGGCTTTCGATAATGTGTAGTCCTAATGTGTCAATAAGAATACTAGAAATTAGATTACACTCTCAACTGTTGGAATGGATCGAACAATATCTTGAATATCGCACTCATACATGTTTGTGAAAATTGGAAGTAAGACTTCGAAGAGGGTTTATAATTTTTTGGGCGTTCAAGGAAACCATTTTATTTGTCCTTTTCCGAAAATCTGCTATTTGTAGATGATTTCAAGATTTTTAAACATACCTATCGAATCTGCGTATGATAGTTGTCTTTTGCAAACAGATCTTCACCACATTTTCAGGTGGTGTTTCAGTTAAGTTATGATTTTTTAATATTAAGGTGTAAATAATTTTCGAAACTGAATTAGTTTTTAATTATCGATTTCAAAAGCCAATAAATATACTTTAAAAATATTGTATTTATTTTTGTACTCTCATAAAAAAAAAATAGTTTAACGTTATTTTTATTACACACTTCCTGAAGATAATTTCCAAAAAGTAAACAAAATTGGAGGTGGCTTAAAAATGTTTGAATATCTCAATGTTTTAAATGCTAGTATTTATACTTAAAATACAATCGTAAGCGAAGTTTCTGCCTTTCCTAGCAGATCCATTTTTGTTAACATCTGCCTGGGTAGATACTCCAAATAAGCCTATTCTTAAATCGATAAATAAATGATGGCAACTATGGAGATAACCTGTTGAACGATTTCTTTCTTCAAATATACCAAAGAATCATTCCATAAAGGAGTGTTTCCCTAGAAGAGAACACCCTGTATATGATAATAATTTCTTTGAACAACTGTCCATTAAGCACCAATCAAAAGGCAAATAGCCTCTTAATATTTAATCTTTTATAATTAAGAAAAACAATGCATATAAAAATTACATACAAACTAAAAGAAAAAAAAAACCCAAATGTATGTATGTATGTATTTTTATTGAGATTTTCTTTTTTACAACGTTTTAAATTTCTATAATAAACATGAATTATATAATTTAGAAATTATTTTGCCGACTTGGAATTGGTCAAGCTACACAATATCATATGTTTGTTATATTAATGACAATCACTTTATAATTTAAAGAATTAATTCTACAGTATAGATAAGGTATGTGTCCACTCAAAAAGACCATAGAACATTTTTTTTTTTATTGACTTAACCTAAAGAATAACAAAAGAGGATAGAAAGAGACAGAAAAATAAAATAGAGAAAACAAGAGATAGAGACAACGCAGTTGTTTCCATCTGAACATCACAAAGTGTGTGCGAGTAGGACGTTTTTTCTAAAAGAGAATACAATGTATAGTGAGTTTGACATTTACTAGTTCAATCGCTCTGTGTACAAAACTTTTTAGTTTATTGTTTGCTATTAAATTGTTGCTAAATTACATTACAAAAAAAATTTTAATTGGAGCAATTATTATTGGGTTTAACATTCAGAATTGAAACAGTTTTGTTGTTTTAAAAATCAAGTTACAGAGTTCAAGTTGCAATAGTATGAAAAAAAAATACAAGTACTTATAGTAATGAGTTGAGCACAAAGATTTTGAAAAATTTAATAAAGAAAATTGAGATGAAATACTTAGCCTCTGTAATTATTTAACATTCTTTTTTTGTAGAAAGGTGAAAGAAATAAATCATTCTCATCGGGGTTGAGCTGAAATGAAGAATTGGATCCCTCGCACAGGATACTGATCGGTGACAAGTAGTACCTATCATTTATTGCAAAACCAATGTTCTCGCTAAAAATGTTTTGGAGGATGGGGTTTCTATGGTTTTGGAGATTGGCAATTCTTTTTTTTGCAAGCATAGTTAAGTGGTTAAGAAGTGGAACGATTCCCGACTTTTCATATAGAACCTTATTGCTGTAGTATTTACCTGAAGGTCTACGTCTTTTTGAAATACAAGATCGTATTATCCGTCTTTCGAATCTTTGAAGTTCGAGAGCAAGACTAGGAGTTATATGAAACCAGACAAGAAAGCCATAAGACACCAGGGGTCGGATTAGCGTTTTATACATCAGTAGTTTGGTGTTAGTAAAAACATCCCGAGAGTTGAGGAGCAATTTCAGTTTAGCTGACGCAGCCTTACTTTTGTTTAAGGCTAATCTCGCATGTGGGTTCATTTTTAGTCTTTCATGTAAATGTATTCCCAAGTATCTTATGGAATTCCTAAGTGGAATCAGATTGCCTTCAATTGTTAATTTAAGGTGTCGACTTTCTCGAACAGCTAGATGGTGTCCTCTGCCAGATGCGTTTCTGAAGCATATCAACTCGCATTTCTTGAAATTGATTTTAATTCCCCATTTTTTGTAAAAACTGTTCGCAACATTTAGATGATTATTAACTTCGAGAAGGGCCTCATGAGGTCTTTCATGAGAACTAAAAAGGATGGTGTCATCAGCGTATAAAATGGCTTCCGAGTTATTGTTACTAATTGGGAAATCATACATATATATATTGAAAAGGAAAGGGCCAAGGATAGATCCCTGAGGAACTCCCGTCAAAATTGGGATAAGGGAGGAATATTCATTTTCAAAAAAAACTGAGGCTCTACGTTTGGATAGGAAACTATGAATTAATTTAATAAGATTGGGCGGAAAATTGAGCTGATTGAGTTTGAATACAAGTCCAGCATGCCAGACTGAGTCGAAAGCTTTTGTTAAGTCAAGGGCGCAGGCCACCGTGCACTGTTTATTTCGAAGATTTTCCAAGATTCGATTTTGAAATGAAATAAGGGCATGTTCCGTAGAGTGGCCGCGCTTGAAGCCAAATTGCTGGTCTTGAGAAAGTTCAACGTCATTAAAGAAGTTATTGATTTTGAAAAGAATAGTTTTTTCTAATATTTTACCTATGTTGGAGAGAAGGGCTATCGGTCTAAAATTTTCTAAGTTATTGGAACTGCTGTTCTTTAAGAAGGGCATCAACTTCGCTATTTTCCATGGATCTGGGAAATAACAATTGTTAATGCAATTGTTAATTATTGGAGTTAGGTGAATTGCTAGAGAGGATTTAGCTTTGCGCAGCACAAAATTAGGAATTTTGTCAGGGCCCACTGACTTCTTGTTATTAAGTGATATTATTATAGATTCCACAAAGTTAACGGATACAAAATTTTGAATGCTGGTAGAGTCAGACTTGTTGGTGGAAGAGAATTCACTAATTCTCAGGTCATTGTTCCACGCTAGGAAAGAATTGTTGAATGTATTTACTTCGAGAGTGTTAATGACGTCATCTGACGGGGATCTTAATGAGTATAAATCACTGAAGTATTCGCAAAAGGCGTCTACCTTTTCTCTAGAAGAGGTCAGTATATTTCCGTTATGAGCAAGGTCCCTAGAGCTATTGAGAGTTTTTTTACGTCCTGTAATTTGGTTGATGACCTTGAATACATTCGAAGAAGGCTTCAAGATATTAAGTTTTTGTCTGAACTGTTCATTTACCTCAATCCTCACACTGTCCTTTATTATTTTACTAAGGCATCTGATGCGAGCTGATAAGTTCAAATATTGGGGGTTAGTTCTATCTCCAAAATGGTGGTACATCCTTTTTAGCTTTATTTTCCAGCACTTTCTTGTATGGAAAAGTTTAAGAGTTGGTTCAGAAATTCTAAAATGGTTGAAGTGAAGGGATTTTTGTTTACTGAATTTATTTATGCAGTCAACCAACGCGCCAGTAATGAAATTGATGCCGCTATCAATTTCCTCATTGGTGAGGTTTCTATCCGTTGGGAGCAAGTTATTAGTAAGTTGTAAGCTTAAGGAGCGGTTAAAATTCGACCAATTGGTATTTTTGTAGCAGGTAAAAGTTTGGGGAGAGGAAGGCAGAGTGTAAGAAGAATCATCTGGAAGCTGAAGGCTCATAAAAACAGAAAAGTGGTCCGAAATTGGGTCGAGCGTCAAGCAAGCAAAATTGGTATTTATACAAGCATTGGAGGAGATCAAGAAAAAGTCGATATGCGATCCAGAACTCGGTCGAGTTGGTCCAGCAGCAGCTATGATTCTAAAATCAAGAAAGTGGTTGTCAAGGTACCATTTTTCAAAATGAAAACCATTTAAATTTACTGTGCTATCACCCCATAGAGGATGTCTTGAGTTAAAATCCCCACCAATGATGACGAAGTCAAAATTCGATAAACATGCAATAAGATTATCAAGAGCTAGACATAAACTAGGCCCAGTGTTGCACGGGATATAAATAGAAACTATTGCGAGAGATTTTGTTGTCTGATTAGTACTGATTGGAATTGAAGCAATAGTAGCTGAAATAACCGGATTGCAGAATTTTTTTTGAGTGAAAAGGATAGTATTTTGTAAAAGAATGCCTGTTCCTCGACCGTCATTGTTTCTGATAATGTCATATTTTTCATTAAAACGGGACTTGGGTATATCTTTTTTTAGGCAGGTTTCCTGTATGAGGATTGCCATAGGTTGAATATCTTTTAGTAGTTGGTCTACTTCAATTTGCTTATCATAGGAAAAGGAATTGACATTAGCTGTTACTAATTTCAAATTCATGGGAGTGGTGGAGATAGAGAGGCAATAAAACACAGATATGCACCTGGTTTTTCACTTTCGTTAAGTTTTGTGTACCTTGGCCAGAATTCTCTAATCTTTGAAATAAGTTTGTGAATTGGAATACCAAAAAGTTTATCAGACTCTTTAATAAAATCGGAAAACTCATTATTGGGTGTTCCAGCATTGTTTGTGGTGGTTGTTGTTTGTACAATCTTTTCTCCCCTTAGTGCTTCGGAGTAAGAGAAGGAGTTGCTTGCAACCTTGTTAGTTAAGTTGAGAACCGAGTTTCTCAAAACCTCTTTATTTTTTTTAATAGACGATAAGCTTTCTTCTTTTTTTTTCAAAATTTCAAGCCTTTTGGGACAACCTTTATAACTTGCCGGGTGCCCTATTTGCCCACAATTAACGCAAGACGCTGTTGAAGTTTCGCTTTTTGGGCCCAAATCGCAGTCTTTTGTTTCATGTGCTTTTAAGCATTTAACGCATCTTACTGCATAAGAGCAGTAAGCAGCTACGTGTCCATACCTTTGGCACCTAAAGCATTGCTTGGTACCAGAATTCCTAACCGAGTCCCAGATGATCCGATGTCTAAACAACGATTTCATCGTTTTTATTTTTAAGAAGCTATCCCTATCATCCAAAACGCACAGAAACAGATCGAGGGGGATTTCATTATTTTTCGACCATTTAGTCTCGAATTTTTTCACTGCTACCCTGAGAGAGGGATCCAATTTTTTCAATTCATTTTGGATTTCCAGAGGTAAAAAATTACCCGGAATACCTTTCAAAACTAAATTAAATTTTTTTACCTCTTTTGGTGTGAAAGAGTATGCATCAAGGTTGTTTTTTTTAAATAAATCTAAAAAGAGGCTATGTAATTCTATCTCTTTCACAAAAATTTTCAATCTCCCAAACCCGTTCGAAATAAATTTAATATTATCTAAGCTGTAATTAGTTTTGCTTACTATTTCAATGCATGTTTTGGAGGAAACGCCTTTGGTAAATATGGGAGGACACCATGATTTTGAAATTGTCTGGGGTTGAGCCGCCATATCGCTCATGTTTATGCTGCTGCTTTTAATGTTGGACCTGTTGATATTGGTGCTGCTTGCACTGCCGCCATTGCTGTTGTTAAAGTTGTTGTTTTTTTCCCTATGTCCACCATTGACATTTTTCTCCATATTTGTCTGAAGCTCCTCATCATCTATTTCTCCGAGTATAGCAAAACGATTTTGATTATCCTTAGCTATTTTTTTTGCACTAACTGCAGATGATAATTGGTGTCGTTTCCTTACCATGATGTTAGTATAAATTCTATCGTTAGCCAATAGCTCACTTAAAGTTTTTTCAGTTGTTAGCTGAACACTTGCATCCTTTTCATTTCCAGTGTTAGAGGAGTTACCTATATGCACACAATTTTGTCGCGGTAAATTGGAATTGTCGCAAATCACTATTGGCTCACTCGCACTTACTGATGATCCCGCTTTAGGATCTACATCCATTTCACTTTCACATGTCGTTTCTTTTATTGTATGATTGGTTGGATCGTACTTCCACCATTCACATCTTACCGGCACGAGTTCACAAGACCGAAACAAAAAAAAAAAAAAAAAAAAAAAAAAAAAAAAAAAAAAAAAAAAAAAAAAAAAAAAAAACCCAAATAAATGCAGAAACTTTGACAATGGCGTCGTACGGCTTTTGTGCCATTCCCGCTTGGCGCATACAATTCCTGATGTCTTCCCTGCGATAAGACGCTTTTAATGTACTTGCATTTTACAGAAGCTCAATGCGCGCACTTTCTTTACAAGTTGCCCGCTTGCATACAAATCTCTCTGCCTCGGCTACTGCGGGTGCATATAATCCAAAATAAAATATTTGATTTTTTGTGACCTTTGTATCGTATAGATAATTAATTGGTTTTTAGTGGGCTATAGGTCGATAATAATTAAAAGATGTTCTTATTTCATCGCAACGTTTCGAGTATGTTTATACTCTTCCTCAGGCCTTTTATTTGCAACAAAAAAGATAATATAAACATAAATTAGCACATAATTATTTTACATTTTGAAGATTTCAAGTCAAAATTACTTACAATGTTTATATTTGTAATTAAACAAAGAATAAAAAAGAAGGTTTAACACTTAATGCACATTATTTAACGATAACTGGAAAAAATAATAAATAGTTTCTTTAAATTTAAATATAACACAACATTTAACTGAATTATTTTAAAAGAAAAAGAAAGAAAATACAAATTTAAGAAAATTACTATGCTATAGAACGACAGATGACACGTCCAATTTGCTGCACTATCACCTATTTATCATTTTATTTCTAGTTGTTGGCCTTTTTATAATCTGGCTGTAGGCATTACTCAAATTATCCAAATCCGATCTACGGTTGACTGCATTTTTGTTGTCTATGATATGCAACATCTCTAGCAGCATTCTTTTTGAAAAATGTTGCTCTGTTTGAAGAATTTCAACATTATCAAAATCAGCTGAGTGTTTCTCTTCAATTAGATGGTGAGTTAATGCAGTCTTATGAGAGGCACCGCTCTTTAAATCAGACTTATGCCCAGAAATACGGTTCTTTAATTTTTGTTTGGAAGTTCCGATATAAACGGACGAACAAGTTGTCTCCTTCCCTCCTAAACAATTTATCCTATAGACAACATCTGCTTTCTCCAAGATATCAACTCTGCCTTTGATGTTAGAAAAAAGCTTGTTTTTTAAGGAGAATGCAGACTTGAAAGCTAAAAAACATAAAGATGTTTTTATTGTTCCTGCTGATAAAGGGAATGTTACAGTTGCATTGTATAAAACTGATTACATAAATAAAATGCAGGAAATAATGGCGGACCGGAATATTTATAGGGTTTTGAGAAATAATCCAACAACAACATTACAAAACCGTAACAACGATTTGGTGAAGGATTTGCAAAGAGAAGAACATATTTCTCAATACGAAAAGAAACGAATGACAACGTATACCGCCAACACCCCAAAAATCTATGGTTTACCTAAAATACACAAGGAAAATACCCCATTGCGACCCATATGTTCTTCCATGAATGTTCCTTGTTATGAATTGTCGAAGTTTATGGTAAAAATCCTGCAAAATTTGACTAAGAATTCTAAATTCAATGTTAAAAATTCAAAAGAGTTTATAGAGAAAGTTTCTTCAATACGATTGGAAGACGGAGACATTTTGGTTTCATTTGATGTGGTCTCCTTGTTTACTTGCATTCCGATTAGTTTGATTTTGGATATTATAAAATCAAATTGGAATACAATAAAAGAACACACCAATATTAAAAAGACGATGTTTTTCGAGATACTTAGGTTTTGCATTATTGATAATAATTACCTAGAATTTAATGGAACCACTTATCAACAAAAACAAGGTGTGCCAATGGGTAGTCCAGCATCACCAATTCTAGCCGATTTGGTTATGGAAACTTTATTGGAAGATGCCCTAGGTAAACTTACAACCAAACCAAAAGTCATCACCAAATATGTAGACGATTTGTTTCTGGTGATTAAATCGGAAGAAGTTCAAAACACGTTGAATGCTTTGAACACTTACAACCACAAAATTAAATTTACTGTAGAAATGGAAATAAATGGCGAGCTCCCATATCTCGATATGAAAATTATAAGACAAAAGGAAAAATTAATTTTTGATTGGTACAGGAAACCTACTGCGTCTGGACGATTAATTAATTTTCACTCCAAACAACCAAAGCAAGTGATTGTCAATACCGCACAAAATTTTGTGAACAAAGTTCTTGAAATAAGTGATAACGTGTTTTATCATAAAAATATTAAAATTATCCGTGACACCCTGTGCTACAATTCATTTCCTCCTCAGATTATCGAGAAGTTAATAAAAAATTATCAGCATAAGAAAACAACAAACCCAGCTGATGAGCCCCCACAAGTGTGTGTATATAAAAGCACATTATACATTCCTTACCTTTCTAACCGCATCACCACAGCACCTATAAAAGATGATAAAAATACGAAAATAGCTTTCAAGTCTGCATTCTCCTTAAAAAACAAGCTTTTTTCTAACATCAAAGGCAGAGTTGATATCTTGGAGAAAGCAGATGTTGTCTATAGGATAAATTGTTTAGGAGGGAAGGAGACAACTTGTTCGTCCGTTTATATCGGAACTTCCAAACAAAAATTAAAGAACCGTATTTCTGGGCATAAGTCTGATTTAAAGAGCGGTGCCTCTCATAAGACTGCATTAACTCACCATCTAATTGAAGAGAAACACTCAGCTGATTTTGATAATGTTGAAATTCTTCAAACAGAGCAACATTTTTCAAAAAGAATGCTGCTAGAGATGTTGCATATTATAGACAACAAAAATGCAGTCAACCGTAGATCGGATTTGGATAATTTGAGTAATGCCTACAGCCAGATTATAAAAAGGCCAACAACTAGAAATAAAATGATAAATAGGTGATAGTGCAGCAAATTGGACGTGTCATCTGTCGTTCTATAGCATAGTAATTTTCTTAAATTTGTATTTTCTTTCTTTTTCTTTTAAAATAATTCAGTTAAATGTTGTGTTATATTTAAATTTAAAGAAACTATTTATTATTTTTTCCAGTTATCGTTAAATAATGTGCATTAAGTGTTAAACCTTCTTTTTTATTCTTTGTTTAATTACAAATATAAACATTGTAAGTAATTTTGACTTGAAATCTTCAAAATGTAAAATAATTATGTGCTAATTTATGTTTATATTATCTTTTTTGTTGCAAATAAAAGGCCTGAGGAAGAGTATAAACATACTCGAAACGTTGCGATGAAATAAGAACATCTTTTAATTATTATCGACCTATAGCCCACTAAAAACCAATTTATAATCCAAAATGTGTAACAACAGTAGCCACAATGACCATACAACCGACGACGCCGCCGAACCATGGGTTCTTACAAATTCATGTCTTTACACAGGATTCATGATCGGGCGCGCGACAAACGAAGCTCACGAAAAGCCAGCTCCTCCAACCATGCATGCCACATGAGAAAACCGCAAACAAAACAAAGCGCATGTTCGCATTGATAATAATAAAAATCGTATTCAATATTATGCGCGAGGCGGAAAGTTACTTTTTCAACGCTGCCGCTGCCGCCGGCCGTCGCGCCACCGAGACATGGCCTGATGCTGCTCGATCGGATGAGGATCTCGTCCCCGATTACTACGATTATTACGACATTCAAAATGTGCCACCCACAATGCTTGTATGTATAATTCGGATGGTGACTTCAAACTCCTGCGTATAGTGAAAGGACATGCTGATCATGCAGGATACATTGTTCAGATGGGTGAATACTTGTGTGTCGTTTCGTTTGTATCCTTATGGACTTCCTAGCATAAATTGGAAAATAAAAATATTCACGAGCTCAATTTGAAAACTCCCCGATATCTGATGGGAGTTATGGTAATTTAATGAGAACCATCGCAAACAATATGTAATTGCCATCCATATAGACAAGGCTGTCATTTAACTAAAATTGGCCAACTTAGATGCGTTGGCACTGATAAGTCAAAGCTTCCTTTGTCTAACCTGAAACCACAAATCCTTCCCATTGTGCGAAGAAGGAAGAAAACCATCACGCCTTTGTTTCAAGGTGTCGGTTGTAAGTTCTTAATTCTTTGTCTTTCAGACGTACCAAATTAACTCAAACCTATGATAAAAGATAGATACAAGCGCCAACGCCCCGTGTCCTTGTTTCAGCCTCATTGTTATTCCTATTTTTTCATAGCCTTCTTATTTTTCCACTGAATTGTTGTCGATGTTGTTCATCGTTGTCATTGCTACCGTCTCCTGATTTTTACCCTAGAAAAAAAAATAAAGATCCAAATCGAAGGTGTCGAACAGCAGCTACAACAAACGAACCGACCAAAAGGGTGCATCCCGTAGAGGGTGGTATTTTTTTTACATTTTTTGTTTTTATCTTTTCTTGGGTAAGGGCTAAGTTGCTGCTGGCACGCCATGTGAAATTTGTGATTCACTGGAAAAGTTTCACCTTTTCATTGATTTTTTTTTATCCTTTTTTTTTTGTTTTGTCTCCTCTCTAAAAATTTAGCGGGGTGGTGATGATAGGTATAGTGTTGTTTTGTAATTTGTATCTTTTCACACGCACCTACCCTTGCACTGAACTCTTACAAATGTAGATACATCTATACCTACATCTAGAAATCGAAGGAAAATCCAAGTTATAATTTCTGATTGGAAAGTTGTTTAATTAAACTTTGACACTTTTCTCTTATTTTTATATATTTCTTTTTGGGCAAAAACAACGAGAAACAAAACTCGCATTCATCAGATTAAGATGAAGATGATGATGATTGTAATGATGATGTTGATGATGATGATGGCAATGGTAACAGCAAGTTGGCAATAATATAATAAATTGTTCTTGGCATCAGGATGTTGTTATAGTTTTAACTGCAGTAATTTATAAATTGGCAATGAAAGTTGTTTTGGTTATGGATGTTTTTTTTTTTTACTTTCTTTACCTATTTTATGAAATTAGTGTAACTTTATCTTACAAACATAAACTTTGTTTTTTTTTTTAACTATATTTCCCAACGAAGTCATGCGACAGTTTTGTAAATTTATAAGTTAAACACTTTAATCAAAAACAAATTAGCTTTCTAATTTGCTTTAATCTTTTTATTATAAAGTAAAACTTAATTGCCTGATGAAAGTTAACGTTAGATACACCCTAAACTACATACCTTTAGTATGTAGGTAATACGTAAATGTATATATGGCCAAGATAAAGTTTTCAATTTAAAGTTATATTGATGTTGGAGGAGGAAACGAAATTAAATTAGGTTTTTCATAGAATGTATATCTTTATTACTATAACAAGGAGTTTTTTTTTTAAGTGAGTTCCCAAATAAAAACATTGTTATTTAATTGAAGTTGACCCGTAGATGGTACTTGAAGTTTATTGCTCTTTATATTAGAAACAATAAAAAAACATACTGGTTACTGGATATATTTCTCACTTTAAAGAGATGAAATTAGTTTTAGGAATTCGGTATCAAAAAATTATAACCACAAGCATTTCTTTCAAGGAATTTATCTACATTGTCATCAAAGAACTGAGTTAAGTTGATAGCAACTTCATAACTAACAATTTGATATTTTGTTTAAATTTACAAACATTTAAAAAATAAAATGCAAGACATAGGCGGTCGAATTTCTCTTGAATGCTATTGTTGTGCTGTTCTAAATAATTATTTTGCAGGGAATAGTTTCTTAAATAATTTAAATAAAACATTGTAAAAAAATTTAAATTTTACTTTTAGTTACCTACCTAAGAGTTTTTAGAGAAAATTATTGTTTGAAAATATTTTGGAAAAGTTTTCAGTAATTTTAGTTTGGAAAACTAAATAACTTAGGTATATTAAATGCAAACAACATTTCATACACAAAATCATAAACCTATTTTCAAAATTTGAATAAATGTGATCAATGAATTTCTTTTGAGTAATTCACCTTTAACCCTTTTTATACTGAACACCATAATTGGTCTGATTTTTTTAAATGTAGTTGCATTTACTTTGAAATAAAATCAAAATATTATTTTAAAAGAATCGTTTATTGTGTTGTGTGTTGAATGTTTGTTTATGACGGTGCGTGTGTTGATCTTTTTGTGACCTATAAGCTATTAATGAAATAATCTAGGTATTTATAAATGTTTATTTTTAGTAGGTAACATAAAAACATATTTAACTAATCAAGCTAAACTAACATATATTTGTTTATTTTAAAGCAACAAAACATTAACCAAATGAAGTTCGCTGTCGATACACTAATGACTAATCTGTTGAAAATAAACTTTCGAAAATATAAAACGAAACATAACGAAAACAGTAATACCATATTACCAAACTTTATTTTAGCCACCAAAAACGACTCGATTTTATCAAGCCACTGTTCTTTCTTTGTAGAATTTTCTTCTCTTCCTTTCTTCCTGCTCGAAACTTGTTTCTCTTGCTGCTCTTGTTTTTTAAGCTGCTGCATGTTGGCATTTGGCATGTGCTTCATGTGCATAATATCATAGGTAGGTAGGTAAAATGGCGGTTCTGTGCAAAATAACTGTTTCACAAGAACTCAATTAGCGCTAAAATGATGCGCTGTTTTGATACCATAACTCGTTTGACCTAATTTTTTGTTGATATGGGGTGATGTTTATTATGAACTCTGAAAAGTTGAGGGGACTAGGTTTTTGATCTGTGCCCGCAGTGGCTGAGAGCAAGCTAAATAACCTTACACTTGAACTATAGAGGGCTGGGCCCGATCAAAGGCGGTTCTTACCTACTAGGTATAATTCCCTGCTTTGATACTTTCGCCCATAATAGAGTAAGTCTTTATCCAAAAAGCTATCTACGATGTTGTTGATTGTATGTGAATGCTAAACTCATGGTATATATGACAATAAAATCTACTTCATCGCAAAGCCTGCTTAACATTTCGTGGAAAAATAAATTTTCGAATCAACGTATTGTACTGATGTCAGCAAAGTATAAGGTTTTTAATACTGTTGTAAAGTCTTCTTTATGTTACGCTGCACAAGTTTGGAGAATAAATGAGTTCGAGACAATAGAAAAATTCCAAAGGTGCTTTCGAAAGAAACTATTCAATCTTCCGTTACAAACTCCAAACTATGCACTGTATCTCGAGACAGGTCTAAGTAAAATCTACACATATACTCTCAATTTGCATGCAGACTACATCTTAAGGGTGATGGCTCACCAAGCCAATCGTCTAACCAAAAAGCTTGTGTTTTGGAAAGAGGCTTTGATGCGGATTATATTATGGGCTTTAATAACTTTGCTGCTCTTAAACCCATTCCCCATCTTCGAACCACCTTCTAACATGTGAATCTTTGATTGCAACATAATAAATGTCGCGTGTTATAGATGTCGTTAAATTTGAGTAACACCTAAGTTGTAACGGTTTAAGTTTACTTACCTACTCTGACTCTCTTCAAATCCTTATTCATTGACATTCCGATTCCGACCCAAGTAACATCTTTCCCTTCGACCCAAATAACATCTTTCCCTTGGCTGAGGTACCCGAGGATCTCTTTTTTCTCTATGGTAAATGGTAATAAAGGGATCACCTCCCTACACAATTCCAAACCTCAATACAATATCCCAACCTCCACATAATGATAGGTCTCATGAGTTTATGGTATCAAAACGGCGCACCAAGCTCTAATTGGGTTTTATTCTAGTTGAATAGCCGCCATTCCTACCTACCTACCTAACATCTTTGGAACTACAAGTAAAAAAAAAGAAGTTTTTAAAGAGCTCAAGGAAGTTATTTTCAAGGCTTATATTCTATTTCAAAAACCCTTGCAGCTTACCTTTAGTGTTTTTTTCTTCTAAAAGTCCGTCTCTATATTGTAGTTCCACAACAAATTTGAAGCATTTAGCATTTAGCTCTATAAATATGCTCTTAAACAACGTTTGAAATGACACTATAAAAGCAATACACACTTGTTGTAGATAAGCTACAATACACACTTGTTGATTCATACTACATATGTATTTTGAATTAAATTTCAACACAATTTATTATTAGTAACACAATCCTTTTAATTCGTTCATTTTCGACAATTCATTGGTTGAATAATTTTCAATTTTGTATTGGATGTAACACCTTTGATATGATTTATATACATAGCTGGGGCTAAAAGCATATAGTGTTAACTTTTAACAGGGTTAAGATGTAGTAAAGATTTTAACATCTGCCAATTAGAAAAAAAGTGGTTGATCCTGTTTTGAGTTCACCTTTAAATTAAGCGTTGCTGTCCATGTTACATTGTCTGCTTTATTAATGCAATATTGTGAACCTCATTAAATTTCCCACTATACAAAACAGTAAATCCTAAAAAGACTGTATTTTTGACAATGAATTCACCTCCTTCGGTTTGGCGCCACAGATTGATTTGACCCGATTTCTCTAACAATATAAAATTAAATTTATTAACTTATTAATCTAAAAACAACAATGTTATGGTGTGATATTTGACAAAGAAATTTCCCACGCCTAATGAGATCATCCATAATAAAAGCTAAAATGAGTTCAAACAAAATGCAATCCCTCTATAACACCGACTACAAATTATAAATATCTGATTCGTATTCGTGTAACTATATTTGACTATTTAATATAAATAAGCCCCCGCAAACTACATAATGTTTACCAAAAACAGACAAACCGTTATACCTACTAGTATGAATTAACTCGGTGACATAAATTTTGGACAAATGAAATCATTTTATAAAATGAAAACAGAAAATATATTGACAGATATCTCATTCACAATCTCTAAAAGTTCATTGACTGGATTCTTCACAAAACCACCTGATTTAGCCACGCCTGATGATTTGTAGATATACATTTTGTCATTTACGCAACAATATCATCGTAGTTTGTGATTCAAAAAGATGCGTGGTGTAGGAGGCAATCCTTTTCTATAGCAATTGCCAATATTCCTTCGATAAACAACGACGTACAAAGCAACTAGATACATTTATACAGATTCACGATACCTTCGCTGCCGCCGCCGCACAAAATCAAAGTCTCCGATAAATTTTGATTTTCATTTAAAATATGAGTTCATTTCGAATTTGAAAAGAGATGAGGATTATTTAAACAACAACAACAACAAAGATAACGATACAACCATCAAGGCGCCTCCCATTGTGTGGCTGTCATCAGAAATCATAACAATTGCCCTCCGCCGCGATGTCTGGCATTCAAGTCAATCAAAACTGTCAAATCGTAAACCATATACACAAGGATCTGGGAATTCTCATACTTCTTTGGATGATGTGGAGTTTTGATCTGTTTTTGTTGTTGTTGTTGTGGTTATGTTCAACTTGGTGCGTTTTTATATGCAGCAGCCGGATTATTCGAGATGATCTCTCTTCTTTGGCGGCGCAGCAGCAGGGCACATACTAATCCCCCTGACTGTTTAAATGGGGCAATAAATTCAGGAATTGCAATCACTTCATGGTCTCAGAACGTGCTTAATTGAAAGTCAAAGTTTAAAGATCGATATCAGACTTAAACAGGGTGGCCGATAAAAATACTCACCCGATGAATTTTTACTTGTTTACATCTAAGTTTTTCGACATGACTTTTTGAAGATGATATATCTCAATTAGGCGTCGCCATTGTTGATTACCATTAGGACTCTTTCTACCATAATGTTATCAATCGTTTTGTCGATAACTTCGGAAGACCGTTTTTTTTGTTCTCTTTCGGATCTCTGTCGGATATTCGCTTTAAAAACTTCCTGAGTTTGTGGCTTGTTCTCATGATTCCGTTGCTTCAATAAACCCGAAAAAGTAGTTGGGTACAGTAAATTTCAATAAAACGAGTTATTAGGAAGTAAACAGAACCTTCAAAGTGTCTGATGTTGCGGAGCGAACTGAATGAACGGTATAGCACCATCCTTTAAGAAACCCCTCATTTCCAATTAATCGTATCGCTCACCAGCCACATTCAGCGCGTTACACACAGATTCCTCAAAAAAATAAGGCGCGATAACATCTCGGGCGTGGAGTCGTGCATGGCGCGTAACGCATTGACATTGAGTGGATGTAATGGTTCTTCGTGAATGATACGTGGATTGTACCTCTGAAGCGGTTATTTTGTTTGTTTACGTATATCCGTTTAGATGGAAATAAAATTACCTTTCTCCTTGTCACTCATGATGAGTTCATTGCGTTATTTACGTTCAAGAGAGCATAATCGTACACCCATGATGGTTGACAGCTAATATCTTTACTTTTCAAAAGAATAACATAATAACGCTACGATTCAGAGGTAAGCGTGTAATGGCCGAATGCATGTCTCGTCAGCTGGCCTGCGTCATATCATCTGGTTTGCGTTAACGGCTCCCTGAGGTTTTTAGAGTTTTAAAGCTTCTGGATGGACATAATATTTCCATATCTATTTACTTCACAAATATCAAAACAAAAGAGAACAGTTGCCGCCATTTGCAAATGTTATAAAATAATCCTAATAATAATAATAATGATACATTTCAGACCACCCTGTAGTTGAAGTTAAAAAAAAATGGAGAAACATTGATCGGTTGACTGACATTTTAAGGAATTAAAATTATAGTCATTCTTTTCCCCTCTTATCAGCAATATTGAACCTACTTAGTATTCTGCATTCGCGCCGAATGATGAATAGCATCCTGAACATTCTTTGGATGTTTAGAAAAAATATATACCAAAGCGCAGGATTTAGTTTTTTTTTCGTAGACGAATCTGCGCAACTGAAACCTGTTTATCCCAACGGAAAAGGTGTGATAAATTCCTTAATGTCTCCTTTTTTTCCAAACGATGAAGGAGAATTCTCCTACCAACTCTGTTTTCAAAAACGAAGGACACTGAATCCTGGTGACAAAAAAAGAGCACATACGATGGCATACTTAAGAGAATGGGATACATTTTTGTATTTTACTCAAATGTGATAAAATTCGTTGTTTTGCAGAAATTGGGTAAGGTAAAAAAAAATAAAAATCCGTAAATTAAAATTAAATTGAGTCCTTTTTAACATTCGTAAAGGCAAACTGCTTTTATCCACATACCAGCATCCAGCTCCACAAACCAAATATATGCGACGACGATGATGATGATGCGAAACCGGAAGGTAGCATCTCGCAGGAAAATCCGCATCCCGGAAATATAACCATGAATAATTTGGCGGGTGGCATGGTGTGGCGGGCGTTGTTCCTTCTGTGAAACTCTACCATCCGGTCGTAGCAAAATAATGTGGATTGGAACACTCTTTACCACGAGATATGCAAGAGAAAGATGGTGATGGTGATGATGATGATAATGGCACCAATGCCACATTACATGCCCACTTAGCAATAATATTTTAATGGCACACAGCAATTGTTTTTTTTTTTTTTTGGTCAAAGAACCTCGAACCAAAAGAGAATATATTTCTTTTTGGAATTTCTTTTTGGTGGTTAGTTTGAAGGACACAACACTTGGGACTTGGTACTGTTTATGTTATTTTTATCTCTTATTCCTGTTTTCATAAATTCATTATAAATATTGGATAAACTCTTTTGAAAGCATGGTACCAATTCAAATGTGGTCTTAGTATGTAATTCACAAAGACTGCATTTTAATGCGTGTAAATAAAAGATTGGTTGGAACATTAGTTGGTAATTGTAAGGCGTATATCTAAAAGACGTTTGCATATTTATTTTTCAAATTAATTAACCGTTTGGAGACATATTTGTATAAGTTAAATTTAGTTTATGTACATCAGAGTTTTCACATCTAAAGAATAAATAAAGTATAGTGCTTAAGTGAAAGTTACATTCCATTAAAGTGTCCCTCAAGGCTCTATGGTAGGATCGATTTTTGTTATTTACAACTTCTAATGAATGAAATTAGAGCGTTTGCTGATGAAAATATTTATTTGGAAAGCGAACAATCGTATATATTCAAAGCTGGAGAACTCCCTTGGTCAAGCTTTTTTTTTTGAGTAAATTGCGTGGCACTTTTTTCTGGAGAAGCTTAAAAATACGGGTTATACCGTAATAGTGCTTCATCAATGAATCTAATTGACCGTTTTAAGACTGGGAAATTTGAGTCTGGCTTGGTGAGTACTCTCGTGATTATACAGGTTCTCAATTGAGGACGCCTCACTTCAAGCGGTTGGAATTTTTGTGAAGTGCGACAGTTGTACGACGCGAATTTTTTGCGTTTTATAAAAGAAATTAACATCCCTAAATTATTATTAATGCTTCTGTTTGTTTCCTTTTCCAAGAATTCATATTTTATCATTTAGCTTAATTATGAAAATACTGCGATGATTACACATCTGCAGTCAAGCAGATAATGAACAAAATGGGAAAAATCTTCAAATTGGAATTGGAACAGTACTCTCGCTTCCGATGTTTATAATTTGAAGCTGCCTCACGAGAGTACTTACCCCTCATCCCTCTCGCCAATGAACTCCCGTCAGTCCGTATTACGTGTATTTTTGGAAAAGCTTTCCGTAGTGAAGTTGGATTTGCAATATTAACATCCCGCTGCGGATCACTATTTTATTCACGGCCGATAAAAGCAGAACTTAAATTTCCTTGCGAAGCAAACGGATTTTCGAATTTCATTCTAGTATGGAACAGAATTTTTGATTTTTAAATGTTGGTAGGAATGATACTTTCATATGTTTGTAAAGTTTTAGTTGGTTTCAGACTTGTGATCTTGTTTTATGTTCGATTGCCTACAAATAATCTGAAAACTCGAATAAAATGTAAAATATAAAGTCGAATATAATTTTAGACATTTGTGGAATGTTTATGGCATTTTGAATTGAATTGAGATTTGATCTCAGTTGCCAACACAATGTTAACAGTCTCTGGTTAAACATGAAATACAGGTATTTTTGTTTTGGTTGTTTTCTCAGTTTTGCTTTTTGTCGCTTTTAGGTTTGACAAATACATGCACTTTTTCAATAGAGGCAGTTGATGTAGTTTGATAGATGTGTGCTCTAATTTTGACATTTGCGGACTATTCAGTGTCAACTTACTGTCTTAAGCATAAGCAATTAATTTGATATTTTATAATTTGGCATATTTTTAAAAATCCAATTTCGACATTTGCGGAGTATTCAATGAACACTTTCATGACGATCTTCACATTGGACGCACCTACTCATCCGACGCATTTTGACGTACGCCCAGTTCGCCGTGTTCAGACACAAAGTAGTGTCAACACAATGGATGCACGAAACCACACGAAACAAAAAAACAAAATATTTGAAATGAACCTAGATGTTTACAATTTTCTTCATATTCTCATGTTTAATTGAAATTTCCAATCAAAATAGACCGAATTTTGTGAAAACTTTCAAAATATGGGTGCAAAAAGCGAAAAAATAATAAATAACAAATGTCAGAATAGCGCATGTCAAAATGCGTCCATAAGAATTTTAAAAAATCTAAAAATCTGGACGCAAAACCCCGTCTCTTTCAAACAACGAAGTGGGAAGGAGACAAAACATATAGACGTCAAAAAGCGTCGAGTGAGTACGTCCAAAGTGAACATCGTCTATCAATTGCAATAAATTTGACACTTTGTAGATTGAGAGATTTGTGCGAATCTTTTTTCTAAATTTGAAGAGTATTCAGTGTAAACTGTTATGAACAAGGCGTTATTTTTGATGTTTTGTAGTTTGAAAGATTTTCACATATTATTTTATTTTCACGTTGACAAACAAAAACAAGAAAGAAATATACAGAGTAAGTACTTTCCGTGAAATCACTACGATCTTGTGGTGAAACAGGCTCAATAAACGCAAAAGTGTGGATAAATTAAGTCACAATCAGAAATAAACATTAAGTTGAGATAAATGATTAAAATGATAAAATAAAGACGGTGTTGCAAATGAGGTGGAGAAAAATATACGTTTCATCAAACTTGGTCGCTCTGATATGGACTGTGTTCGTGGGTGTATTTAAGTGTTTTACAGTAGCCGTATTTTTTGCAATTCTTTGGACTTGTATATAAAAACCACAACAGTTTTACGTGTAGTAAATACAACAGTAACATAAGTCCACATGGACTTAGCTAAGTTCCGATAAAAACTGTATTGGCGACGAAACTACATGTATGTTACCTATATGGGAACGTCAAATTTCGTCGGTAATGGTGTGAGCTATAGAGAAGTATACGAATACGTCAGAGTCAAACATCGAATCAAGAAAAAAAAAAAATGACAGCTAAATCCTTTGATGGAAAACAATCGCATTTTGTACTGGCGGAGTACAATCTCGCACTTCAATCCCGTATTAACACTAACACTTCCACTATTTTTAATCGAATTATTATTGACAACACTAAGAAACTATTTGTTAATTGTTTAGTAGCAAAAATAATAAGAAATTCTTGTCCAAGATAATTTTTCTTTATATTTTGTGGAAAACCGATCTGTTTTCCTTGCAAAAATCACAACTTTTGGTTTGTTTTCCAAAAAAGGATTTCGTTTGACTTTTTCGATGCCTTGGAATGAGAGAGAAAATAAATATATGTATATATTTCTATATAGCCGTTTTCTTAAGAACTCTATTCCCCAATGCGGTTTTTTAATTAATTTCACCAGGGGTGTTATATTATTTTATTAGAAGATCAAATCGAATGCTACACCACATCCAGTCGTAAAAAAGTGTATAGTTATACAATTATTGTTGTTATGCTTTTTGAGATTGTTTAAAAAAGTTATTTTTACAATTTTATTTAAACAGACTTACTTTTAAATGAATATACAAATTTATATTTGGTTCAGTAAGTTTTATAAAATTTGGTAGAATTTGGTAGTTATGTTACTGTTAGATATTTCACTATCCTTAACCCGGCGATTGTCGAATCATAGATTCTTCTGATAACCATAATTCTCCCATTGTATAGTGTTATTTGAATGTCCTTTGACTCAGCGTCATTAGCTTCCCTACATTTTCGTAATTTCAAGTAAATTCTCTTCCCAATTCGATTTTCTTGTACAGAATTTAAAATATTTTCGCAAGAAAAATAAACTGAACTAGTAAAAAATAAAATATTTCCATGCCTCTTGTCACGTGCATAGTCAATGTCGCCGACAAACGATGCGAGATCGGGCAAATTCCACATGCCACATTGGAACATCTTTCAAATACCCTACCTACATCGATGTTGGAGGAAGTTATGCTCCTAGACAATCGTTTCTCTAGCTCTGCACACAAATACTTACAGATAATGGTATAAAATAAAAATTAGAATATATACCTAAAGGTTTTGCACTTTTGGCCAAAAGGATTCCATCCCATGTTCCCTTCGCTTGGGTATTTGTTTGCTTCAAACAACAACAGCGAAGAAAAACACTCGCGCCCCGGTCATAGCATCACGTGTCCTACCTTCGGCTTCTGTTTTGCCCTGTCGACCGACGACGCTAAACAAGACACACAATATCGGCGTTGTTGCGTGTAACCGCCAATAAGTAGAAGCAAACAGCCACCGCACAGCACCACCGAACCTCATCAGCACCGCCACCGCGCCGAAGCAACCTTAGAGGTGAGCACATCTGAGAGGCACATCATCGGCAACAAAGGTGTTAAAGGGTTAAAAACGCATCGGTTAATCCTTGTCGACTTGGGATAACAAGAACAATTGGTAAAGCGGCGAATTTAAGAAGACTTCGTGCAACCGCGCTCAGCCCGCGCTGCCAAAATGATTTGGCGCAAAACGAATTGCAACACATAATCTGCAGCCTGTATCTGTATCTCTGATGTGTGTGATTGGAAAGAGCATACAGCAGCTAGGCTATTGGCATGCGCAGGCATTTGGATTTATATGCAATCTGCGTTCTTTAGTGGGAGATCTCAGGGTTGTGGTTTGTTTTCTTTTCTTTTTTTTTTGTTGGTTTTGTTTTGTTGTATAGTGAATTTGCCGCCTCAATTCTTCTGTCAGCATCCAGCACCTCGTTGGGAAGAAGAAAAAAAAATGAAAGATATTCAATTTGAATTGGTTACTTCATGCTGGATCGCATCCTTCAGGAGCCTATAGCTGTTTTGTAAAATATTCACGAAAATATTCCCCCAGAGCTACTGCGCGAGCTTGTGCAATTTGAATCGGGTGTGAATTGGATTGGATTGTTGTCCAAACACATGTTCAACAATGTTTTCGAACTTATAAATATTAAAATTGTCTCGTTTGTCTGTTGGTTCGGCCGGCTTACCAGCCGGTAGTCAAGTCGGACTCTGTTCTGTTTGTCCCCTCACTGGGGATAACTCAGTTGCCTTATGATGTCCAACTAATATCGGGTGTAAAACAATTGTCAAGCCAGAGAACAAAACAAGAGTAATACAGTATTAAAACGAATTTTTGTTTGTTCACAGACAAAAGTCATTGTTTTCAATTATCGAGAATAATGTTCTTCAACAACGACGATGGCACAGACGACATTGAATCCTTAAACAATGCATGTAACTTATCCTTCTGTATATTTATCCTTCGCTGCGGAGATTTATTCCCTTTTTAATTAAAAGCAAAATGAACTCGATTTGCTATGACTTTAAGGATAACATTGTGAGTGCTGTTTGGTGATGATGTGTAGGCCAAAAGGGGGCTCTTCCTCCGTCACTCTGTGATTCAATTAATTTAATGTGTCGCGAGTGAACTGTGGAATTGACACTTATGTATATGTGGAACCATCACCCAACCAATTCCATTTATTCCGAAGATTAACAGCATCTGAACGGAGCAGCAGAATAAGTATGTTCATTTAAATTATTACGAGCGTTTTTTTTTTTTTTGGTTATTGAGTTGGCTCTTTGCCATAGTTGCTTTTGAAAGAGAACAGAATCTCCGGAATAAACGACACCATTGCCAGCTGGTAATTTTCGAATGAAACATTAACCTAGAGTAACGAAATCCGCATATTCTGTGAACAAGATACAATTTCCCTCATTCCCCGAAAAAGTACGAATTCACTTGAGTCCTATACCACCCACTTTCTACATAGTGTCGTCTGAAACCAGAGTCTATGGTTGTTCCTGCCAGAACCAGTAATTAACAATGAATAATCTGTTGTCCCGGAACGTTTTCCTTATGCCGTTGCTCTTCTTCTGCTATATACGGATTGGTTTAGTAAATCTCTACTTTTTGTGTGTATTGCCCTAGAGGACGAATTCAAATTAGGTATTCCATCATATTTAGTATGCTTTGTCTGGTTGTGACGAGATATAAAGGATGAAGGACAATCTGCTTTGGTGCAGTCGGTAAAATCTATTTTCGATGAAAGGGAATTATTGCAAAGTTTTTGTAATGGAAAATATAGGTGTCTTAAGTTTTGAAATTTGCACTTTGAAATTTTGACAAAATAAACATGACATAGTTGGTTTAATGTTTGATGCAGGACGCAGGCAGAGATGATGAGTGATTTTGAAATTGGAACATAATTAACTTTTGAGGTGGTAATCATATTCAATGAAGGAAGAAAATTGTTATGTCAAACCGTGTTTTCTCTTTTGTGACCAAAGAAAACTACAACATTTACACTTCAAAGCTTTCTTGTTATAAGACTTATCTTATGTTACCAATCTTCCAACCTCTCCCCCTTTGATATATTCTACGAATTGTAGTCTATCAAATTAAGGTTAGGAGAAAATGGAGGCGGAACAAAACAGCATACTTAAAGGCGCTTAGAAAAATGTTGAAGCTCCAAACAAACATAACATCTCGACATGTGACGTCAGTGGTCATAAGCGGTGGAATGCGTAGTGCATACGGCTTCGAAGACTGAGCAAATCTGATAATGCGTGGATTCGAATCTCATGATCTGCATGTAAAAAAGTTTTTCGTAATAAAATTGGATTAAAGCTCAGCACCACTAATAAGGAGACTGATGATAGGAATTAGCACTCCTTGAAATAGCTATATCTCCAGCCAAAAATGGAAAAATTCGTAAAGAACGAGTAAATAAAATTCGTTTAAAAATTGGTGGTAGCACCTTTAAGTTGTTGTTGTTGTTCAAAAACATTCAATGAAAAATTGACGGAATGGTCAAGTAATAAAAACTGACATTCTAGTACGAATAGTACAATATAACAACAATAAAGACTTATCTATTATGCCAAAATTGTTATACGTCATATTATTTACATTCCTTTTTTTTTTCGATGACTAGCTGTTAGCCGGCGTTTTGCTGCCCCGGCAAAAATAATGGAGGTAACATCGTTTTTAAAAGAGTTAGGTAATATACATAGTTATTATAATGTTATCGGGTCAAAAAGTTTGCCAAAGGATTTCTTTTTACGGCAAGATTTTGAGCTAAATCGGCCAATAATGTAGAAGAATCTAACAAAAAGTTCCTTTTCTTCAGTCCCTTAAGGGTGTAATTCAAATAATCTCAGTTTCTCCTTAAATCTTTAGCTATCTATCAGTGAAAAACCCGTCTAAATCGGTCCAGCCGTTTTCGGTCAGTCCATAAATATGTATTTTCTAAAAAAGCGACCCCAATGCCATCTATTGGTCAATTTAAATAGGAAAATATCGTTAAAATTGGTCCGACGGGAAACGGCTGGACGAATTTTAACGAGATTTAAAAAAAATCGAAAACCGCGACCCCAGCGCCCGAAGTAGATATGACAGTGAATGCTCAAGTGTGTTTTATAATTAAATCAGAGCCCTCCGAGCGTATTCTGCTCATATCTTAGTCGATAAGTTCAGGCCCTACTCCGTGTTCTGCTCAGAGCTGAAAAAACCTCTAAAAATATTGTTCAGCAGTTTCATATAAAGACACATAATCACAAACATTTTAAAAACTGGTTTTCTGTTACATTATTTCATATAAATCCAAATAGCACCAAGAAGAACGAAATGTCACCAACTTCACAGTTCACAGATGTCAGAGTTCTGGATCTTCAATTTTTTTTTTAAATAAAGTTTATATTTGATTGTAAATGGTTTTTTGTATACTAGGGTAAAGGGTATTATGCTAGTATCTATGCCGTTTTACCACGCTCTAATTATGGTAGAATCTGAGGAACATTTTTAACATTAAAATTTTGAATGTTTCCTGAAACTATAACATTATGATGTTATAAGTCAAAATTTAAAAGAGGTAATATTTTCCTTACACACTGGCTCCACTGGGCATGAACGCTGCTCTAATTTTGAACACGCCATGAGAATAACCAATGGAGTTTGAAAAATCCATGCCCAATCAGGCGACACGTCGTAGAAATCCATTTTTTCGACAAGACATGAGCGCTGTTGAAAATTTGGACATGAATTTTGACGTTTCGTATATGTGAGCTGCTTTTTGCAGAATTTTTGTTGTATATGTGCAATTTCTTCAGGTGTTTCATTTTGAATGTACTTCTGTATCTTTTGATATAAGAAACGGGGGAAAGGGACGCATGTTTTTTTACTCGTTATTGAAGAATGAAATGAAACGACAAGACATAATTTGCCGACAGACCGAATGAGAATTGGATAGTGAATTAGATTGCTGTTGAGTTGTTGGACATCGGCAAGGCCAGTGGAGCCAGTGTGTTAGGTCGGGCATTTTTGACCACCTTCCGCTTCCCCTACGTAAGGTAATGACGCCAAATAAATTGCCTATGTCTTTTTTTTGAAATTACTGTCATGTGTCACTGTTGCGGAATTCCTTATAGTTTTGATTAGTTGGTGTAAGACGAATGGAAAACCTGCGACGATATTCAAGTTGCGCCAAAATCATTGCCGAACTATTCGGTCACATCTAAACATGTATTGATCGATGTAGCGTTTCATGGGTTTTGACGTGTATTCTTAATCTGTTTATTTCTATCAGGGATGTTATATTTTTGAGGTTAAAAATATTATTTTAACTTCTTAAAAATTTAAAATAAAAAAAAGTATTTTTATTGCAATAGTTGCAATCGGGAGGAGAAGATGGTTTTAATGCAGTAAGAATCTCACACTCTTCAAAGAGCTTTTACTTTTTTTTTACTTTTTAACATCGAAACTCCCTGTTTTTTCTACAAATTATTGGTGCTATGAAAATTAAATTTCCTTAAACAAATTTCATTTCCACCTAAGCTTTACTTCAACCATAGGCGACTAGTACTCCCTTTTCCTAAAACACCTGTGAATTTTGTTATTTTAAAGTTCGGATATACGAGTTTAGATAAACGGGGAACACCAAAATTCATATATAAGCACGCTGCCGCCGACATAACAAATGGTTAATTTAAGTTTGTTCGATAGAAAAAAAGCCCCTTGGACGATCTAAGATTAAATATAAGTTCTATATAAATATGCACTTAAAAGTAGCATTTATGATGATATCCATTTATGATGCTCCAAATGCTTTTGCTTCATTCAAATCTAGACCTTCCAAACAAACAGTGATAACTTCGCAACTTCTTTTGATGAAGCAATTGTTTTTATTATTTATTTCATCTTTTTTTTCAGTTAGTGTAAGCTGTTATTGGTTTCTACTTTGGCTTAGCTATATGTTGTCATGCTTTTATTACCTCTAGGGAATGATGTGGTTAAGTCGTGTCTGACTCCAATAACCAAAGTCATTTAGTCTCGGGCCACCTTATGATTGATTTTATAGAATCTTAAAAAAAGTTATATTCCCAAATCTATTTCTTTAATCAGCTATAATAATATAATTTTTGACATCGCAGGCATCATTGTCGCTAATTAACAAGTCAGTTACGAGACTCAAAATGTTAATTCCCCTTTGATCTATTAGATCTTAATTGAAGTGCAGATATTCATAAACACATTTCTATTCTGCACTATAATGTGTCAAATTATCTATTTTATTCCCGAAATAACAAATATATTCCTCAAATAATCATTAACCATCTGTTTTGCAAAGCAAAAAAAAAAAAGAAAACCATAACTTAGTCTACAGCACCACAATAAAAATCAATTCTCAAAACCTAAATTGTCTGTCCTTTAACATATTTCAACCTCAACGATTTGCTTAAAACTTCCCTAACACATTCTGCAATTTCCTTTCTCCCAAAGCACATCCCGCCACACACTGACACTTCATATAGATTTTCCCAATAAAATATACCATATGCAAATTTTGACAAGTTTTATTATATGCAATACTTCCAATACCAAATTGTTGCTGAAACGCGCAATTTTCTTTTGAAAAAACAAAATGTAATGGGCACCCTCCTTGAGAATAAAAAGAGTATGTAAATAAATAAATCTGTTAGATAAATTTTCCCCAATATCGTGATCGCTTTGTGCCTTCAATGGTTCATATGATGGTTGTCCCGAAAAGGGGCCGGAGTCTAGTGTGAAACTCATGACGATGTACCAACGAACGCAACGTTCCGAAAATCTAAACGATTCATATATGTTTCCTCTGAACAAGCAAAAGTGTATATTTTGTGAAGAAGACACTGACTGTTGCTACCACAAATCGTGGTAATGTAAAAAAGTAAAAAAAAAATAAAACAAGAATTCTATCTCCTCCTTTCTAGGATGAATGGAAATTTCAAATTCAAAAAAAAAAAGGAAGAAATACACTCGGTGTGGGGATTTACCCACTTAAGATTTGTATTCTTTATTTTTCTACTTTTCTCTCCAGAGATGGTTTGTTGGTGCGGTGACTCTGAAGTCTAAAGTGAGCATCGAGTTCCTTGGTGGTAGTTCGCGTGGACATCAGAAGAGGTTTCTTCGACAACCGACAGAGTAATCCATTTCAATTGGCAATGTGTACTGCTCTTAAGATTGGTCTGCCATTGGATTGTGAATCCATATTTATACACCCTCACCTCACATGCGGATTTGAGAAATAAATTAAATCATTCAATTGGAAAACCATGAAACTGTGAAAAGATGTTCGTTTGGAAGAGGGGAACATTTCATTTGGGTCAATAGACACTAACAGACAGAAAAAGTAACACAGTTAAAAATAAAAATACAATGTTTTGTTTAATCAATTGATTCAGTGTCCAAATTACTCGGAATAACAGGTCTCCAACTCAGATTATGAACTCTAAGGCCCCTATTATGACTAGCGAATCGAACGTTCTACTAAAAGCGAACGTTTTTGAAATCATTCATTTCGCGACTTAAATTGTTATTTTCACCTAAAAAGGGAAAAGTTTGACGAAAGCAGGTGTTTCTCTGTTGGAACGTCGAAACTCTGTTTTATAATATTAACAAATCTTGGATTTCTTCATCGTTCGCTTTTAGGCTCGCTTATCATAATGGGGGCTTAAAAAACAATCAATGAAATCTATTGATATCGATTTAACACCAAATGTTTCTTCGACTGTATTTAAAGAATTCATTACAACTTTTGTATTCATTTTTATACATTTGAACACTCTTTTTGACCAATACTTTGAAAAATCTGAAAACAGAGGTTAGAGATGCGGCAGCAAAA